>CM065805.1:64475221-65092295 GCA_033398695.1 Orobanche coerulescens | reverse complement strand
GAAGGATTTGAAGTTTACGTGGCTCGTGCATTTATGTCATAACCAGCATTGATCTTGTTTTGTAATTAGACATTCTTTTTTTGTTGCTGCGTTCCAGTTGAAAGAATATGATTTCCATCTCTTACGACTTTGAACATTACTTCCACCTTATCCTTCTTTGAATTCAAATTGTCCTTTGAAGACCACACTATAAGAATAAACGTCAAAGACTTCGAATAATATCGGAAGTAAAAATGTTATAATTACCGAAGTCTATGTTCGTGTAGTAAAAGGTATACTTTAGACTTTGCTTTTTATGCGAAGTCTAATATCCTAATAACCGAAGTCTATCTCGGTTTTTTTTCTAATTATGATCCAAATGTGGGGGTAAGTGAAGTAAAAGAATGTCTTTAACTTCGGTTAATTTATAATTGGCGTAGTAAAAAAAGGACTTTCTACTTCAGTTATTGTATAATACATATTAGTATTTTCTGCAGCAATATATATTAGTATTTCACATTTCAATTTAAAATCATTGCCAAAATCTACATTCACTTATAACTAACCATCAACCATCAGAGCTCAATAATATAAGAACCAACAATAAACCGCATTCATAAGCAACTATCAATTCCCAACATAATCATTGTACAAATATAATAAAGCATCTTTTTACAATAAACAAATACTTATAAAAAAAGATAGATTTTTGGCTAACAGTTTGTGAAAAGTAACTCTATTTTACAAAGTAAACCCAGGAGGTTTTTACAGACAAAGTGCAGGTAGCAAAGCTTCAGCCATGGATCATTTACGGCTTACTACTTAACATTTCCCTAGTCATCGTCATCAAGTCATTGTAATCAGCATGGGCCATGTAAAATTTGCAGGTGGTGAACTCAGGATTATGTGTCATATCAATACCCTCATTTCTGAATTGCTTTCCGATCTCATACGCACGATCCAGTCCACCTACAACTAGCTGCTTGAGATAGAGCTCAGGTGCAATGCGCATAAAAATCCTCATGTTAAGATCATTATGATATGTCACAACTGGATGAAGGGGTCCAACAGTGGGCCTGGGAAAAATTTTGACAGCTTCTACTGTCTTGCTGAAAAGAGGAACATCACATGAACAAGTCCGTCTCTTAAGAGTATATCACAATTGGTAGAAGCACTCCAGTAAAAAATGACAAAATTGCATGATAACAAATTGGGCATGAATCAATTATAACTTGAAGAAGTTATTACCATTTCTTCTCCTGGTCTTCCGTGCAGGTTGATTAAATCATGGCTTTACATGATTTTTCCAGTGTTTCCCGAAGTGTCCATCGGAAATAATATTGTTGTGCTTCATGGTTTACCTTTACACAAGTAAAGAATAAGATGAATTATCCTAATTAAACAGACCAAATTAGCAACGACAAACCAGGAGCTTTATCACTTCTAGCAAATCAATGTAACACGAACGAAAATTTCAAACATCAAACATGGTTATATTTCTTGTTAAAAAAAACTATCCTCCACTAACTCTTGCATTTACCTAACAAGTACTTCAATTTGTTAAAGAGAAACAAATGTCAATGGAGTAGTTGTAAGTAGGGCTGTAAATGAACCAATTTGAGCCGAGTTTTGACTTATCGAACTCGAGTTCGAGCTTTTTCTTATCGGACCGAACCGAGCACGATAAGCTTATGGACAGTATTTTTTGTTCGGACTCGAGCTCATTTTCTTATCGAACCGAGTCGAGCTCAATTATTTTACAGCTTAGAGCCGAATCCAGTCGAGTTTGGCTTATCAAAATCGAGCTCGAGATTTTTCTTATCGAACCAAGTCGAGCTCGATAAGCTTATCGGGCAAAATAATTTGTTCGAACTCAGGCATGTTTTCTTATCAAACCGAGTCGAGTCAATCTTATCGAGTTCGTGTTCGAGCTTCTTATCGACCAGCTCGGCTTTGCAGCTCTTTTTGTAAGTTCTTTTCTGTAATTAAGCTGATATATTCAGGGGTATTTTTGCAATCAACCATAGATATAAATGCCTCGCCTTTTTGTTTTTCACCTCTAAGCACTTCAAGATTAATGAACTGTCCTTTGTTTGTATCCACTTGGTGGCAATGGATATGTTACCAAACTCTCTAGGTCCATCCCCGGTTTGGAAATAATCCCCACATTTCACTGTCTGCATTTAGTTTCATTCCCGACGTGTCAACGGCACACGAACATAAAAAAATAATAAAGTAATGCACAATTTCGAACGAATATACAAACTTAGTTATTATTATTCCTTCAAGTGAACAAAAACAATTTCTTGGTTAATCATTAAAAAAAATGGTTAACTATTTTACGACATCCCCCTTGATAATTGTTTCTATTTTACAATAGCACCCTCAATATTAAAGGATATTCTTTATGAAGGGTGTTTGTAATAACTTAAGGGGGTATTCGTAATTATAGAAAGATAGTTGCTCATTTCTGTAAGTAGGTCAAACCTTAATGGTACTTATTGAGTTATTGTAATTATCCATAAAAAAGAAAAAGACAACCACTAAATTTTTTGCTAAGATAATCATAAGAATCAGATGGCTTACACGATCATGGTCGACCAATCGCGTGAGCATAACTATGGCAGTGATATCGATTATCATTTCCCAAAAGTCTTCTCGATGTTTGAGGCAGAGGACCTTGAGTCGCAATAAACCGAGAAACACCTTCGAAGTCTAAAACTAAAAATACGATTAGATTTATATGGACGAATATCAATATATAGACCAAATGTAATTCAAATGAAGTGATAAAGGAAAAACAGCTGTAACAAAGCTTGCATTGATATATCCGGCAGGTGAAGGTCTGTAGTCTTTATTTTGCCTTAGAATAACCCTGTTATCGTCAACAGAAGAAATGAAGTTCATAAGAACATAACAATTCTTCCAAGTAAAAAAACAAAAGACAATAATGTAGATCGGCATACATGACACAATGTTAAGGTAACGGTTCTTGCGGCAGTTTACACCGTCCAGAGCAACACTGCAACTACGGTTCGTGTTCGAAGCTTCCTGAATAAAGAAATCGGACATTATTAAGATGAAGCGAAATGATGAATCCTGCATATGAAGTAGCTAAACTATATTGAATTTAAAAACTCAGATACATTAAATAGGGGGGAATTAGAAAAACAACCATGCCCATAATGAAAGTTTTCACTTTAAAAGTAAAAAACATATGAATTGCATACATCTTAAAGTATATGGCCATTACAATTTAACCAACACTTCAACATGACATACACATCTAGGATCATATTAACTTGCATCAAGTCAAAACGGTTAAAAATGAAAATGATAAAAGTAACTTAATCCATTCGGACAAATATAAATTGCCACATTATTATCAAAACCATCCCAAAGAGGAGCTTAAGGAACAAATATAACATGAACAAATGAAAAGAAGAATTAGATGTCTAGTAAGAAGTTGAGAAAAATATTTGGTTAATACATAGAACCAATGTGAACCAAGCTTCCTGGATGCTGATAAGTGTTGTAAATTTATTATCCACATACACCGTTGTTATAAAATCAGATTACGGGAAAAAGGAGCCACAACAAGATAACTTCAAATTCAAAACACATGTCCGAAAACTCTTGGACTCTCAGTAAGCCTTGTCCATCAGCCATTGTTAATTTTCAGTAAGAAATCACACAAGACGTAACTTCATAGTGATAAGATTCACCAAACAGATAATATTACCTTAATTGGATCAATCAACAGAATCAGTGATGTCGATAACGATACTGTGGCAGAGCAATTGAATGAGACTGTTGAAACCACCAGTGAGATGGAACCAAACACGAACAGAACCCCAATAAACATTGGATTCTGCATTGTTTGCCTTCACAAAAGGAATTGAAGGAAACACCGAAAAGAAAAGTACAATAAATAATGCCAAATTATAAAATCTACTTGACCTCATTTAGGTAGGCTGAGAGAGCAGCTGTATAATATTTGCCTTATTGGAGAGTGAGCGAAGCATTTCTCCTAGGCATCCTATGTACTAATATTAAACCAGAACTTTTTGATTCTAACACATCAAAATTTCTGAAATTGAATCAAAATATACAAAAGGGTAAAAATAGAATAAAAAAGAACAGTTCCTTACCAAGGCAAGCAATACCTCCGATATCATCATATGAAACTAGGTAGAAATCCAAGCTCATGTCATCACAAATGCCCTTCCAAAGACCTTGCAAAGGGTGGGCAGATTTGGGTGAGCAATTAACAATTTTGACATTTACCTGAATGACATTAACATTTACCTGAATAAGCTCATTCTCCTAGGGTTTCCTCGACCACCACATGGCATTCGCCTATGAAATTAATATTTACCTGAATAAGCTCATTCTCCACAGACCCTAAATCACCGATCAAATCATCCTCCGTCAACGCGAACCCCAGCAGCAGTGACACAAGGAGAACCAGACACGCTGGTCATCGCGATAGGGCGAGACGAAGCGCTTGCAGGTGGAGGCGAACGCTGCGAGATCGGAGGGGTGGAGGAAAGACAACACCCAGAGTTGCACGTCCTCAGGGAAATCGGTGAACGGTAATGGAATAACAGTTTCCATTTCTTTTATCGGTTTCTTCCTTGGTTTGAACAATTCTTGGGTTTTGACAGAGGATAATTGAAAGTGGATTAAATTATAAGTTTTGATTTGGCGAAGAGGATTTGACTGGAGTGTCGGAGGTTTTTTTTTGTCCAGAGATCTGGAAATGGTGGATTATTTACAGCGGTTTCGATAGAGATCCGTCTCACGTCCAGTTTAGATACCTGGTATTTCATTAATGTGATATATTTTTATTTAAAAAAAAATATTGTGCTTTTTACTTCAGCAATTATTAAATTAGCGAAGTCTTTGTAACTTAAAATTTCTAACTAGCTCCTGGTTTTTTGTTTTGTACCATTTAGTGAAGTCTATGTGAGTTTTTTACTTCAGTAAATTGAAAAGCGAAGTTGTTGTTTGTTTTTACTTCGCTAATATAGATTACCGAAGTGAGACGTACCGAAGTCTTTGATGTTTATTCTACTAGTGCCATGTAGTCTTTGTTTCTTTTTAGAACATCATCCTCTATCACATAGTTCAGCGGCACTTATTAGGTTAAAGTGCAGTTCCTTCACATAATATACTTTTTTGATCTCGATGTTGTTCTTTTGAGGACTCCAATTCCTTTTATTTGGATTTGTTATCTCGAAAGGTTATGCTTGGTCATATTATCTCAACCATGTCCTTGAGGAGTTATTTATTCCATGTCATGTGTCTGGAACTGTTGTGTCAAGATTTCACACCTTCCGACCGGCGATCGCCTCCGAGGCCGAGCGACCGAGCGGCCAAGGCAGATTCGCTGGCAAAGAACCAGCGACGAGCCTCAACCACGGACATGCTAGATCAAGCAATCAAGGTCCTGTGACAAGTCCCGGTGCCGAGCGATCGACCTCAGATACGATCGTCTCTCGGTACTCGGCGACCGACTCCTGGCGACCGACATCTGGCGACCCTCTATCGGCTCCTCGGCGTCCAGCTAGAGACGACCGCATCATGACCGATGGCCATCCAGTCGGCCAAGGCCGAGCAACAGGACAGCACCCACGTGCAGATCCGCAAAAGGCGCTGACAAACCTGTCACCTACCTCACCTACCAGCAGGGCCCAGACCTGCGAAAGGAGCTGACGGACAAGACATATGACTACAGCCTGTCACCTACTGACAAAGTCCGCCGAAAGTAACAAAGTGGGACCTCCTGTAATAAGATTCGGACGCGTGCGCTCCTCATCGCCACTCGGCTAGTCTGCCACCGGATCTATGGACTTTTGGCAGGCAGCCCATGTGCCCTTTAGGGCGATCGCCCCATTACATTAAATGCCGAAAGGCGATCGCCCACTAGGAGACAGGGCCCCTCAGCCTCTATATATACAAGGCAGCAGACACTTGTAAAAGGGACCGAGATTCTGACTCTCTGAACACTCTGCATTCTCGCATTTCACACCATACAGAAGCAAACATTAAGCACTTGGCTAACATCCAACTCTTGGCAACAGCTTTCTTTCGGTCTTACTTATCCCGGCCTTTTCTCCTAGAGCAGATTATCGGCGGGACGAAGAACACCAAGCTTCGCTCAAGAGCCGGATTAACAGAGTCTTTTTACACTCATTGTATTTAGATTTCTCTCATTAATACTTGTATCCACGAATATTTGTATTAATAACATCTCGCGAGAAGATCTGCCCGCCTAACAAACCCGGCAAATCTTCTATTATTCATCTTCTCTCGGAAGTGCTCCCGCAACTGTTGTTTGTTGTCCGTCTTCCAGCAGTATTAATCTTCGGATAAATATTTTGGGCAACAACAGGAACAACCGCTACCTATGTACCAGATACCTTCATACCCTTTAGATGTTCCATGTGTCTTTATTGTAGTTTAACATGGATTTGGGTACCACATGGAAGTTCCTGAGTTACATTTCCTTGGGTTTCAGATAGCTTTATGAGATGGTAAGAGACATGAGAAATTTATTGTTCCATGGAATATTTAAAAACATCCTTTGTTTATTAAGGTCACGTTTAATTGAGACTTTTTTTACCAAACTATTTTTAGTATATCCCGATACATTTGGTCTGGAAAAGGTTTTATTTTCAAAATTGTAGGCCTTCTAGTTTTGTGACCTCTGTTGAATCTAGGTCTTCTAGGTTTGCAAAATTTTTTAGACCAGTTTTCTTCTTGAGTACCATGCCAGTTTTGTTTATATTGTCTCCAAGAATGTGATCTTCTGGTATATGGATATTTGTATATCTTGAAATTCGTATTCCTAAGTTTTGACCAGATGAGTAACAATTTGTCTACTGTTATTCTTTACCAGTAGATGGTTTTGGCCTTATAAAATTATTTCTATAAGGCCTTTGTTTTTCCTTATTTAGAGACTCAAATTTTTGTCAAAGAAGCTAATTTCAATTTTATTTGAAGTCTCGGATATGTCTTGGATTATTATCACTTCACCTTTTACTAAGGTAATAAGCTTTGAGTTTATGATGATGTTTGACTATTATGAAAATATGCCAATCTAATTTTGTTTCTAGATGATATTTTAGAATCATCAACATTTCCAGTCATTTGGATAGGATAAAGAAGGTGTTAATTTGTTCTTTTAGTTTTATCTCATTTTTCTTAGTTACTTCAGATTCCCTTTTTTATGAAGGATTTATTAGGGAGAGTTCACCAATTTGTCTAACCAGGATCTTCATCAAATCTTTCAAATTTGTGTTTTTCTCATTTAACAAACAGTTATCGTTTTTTAGAGTAACATATGAACTATATTTGTTCGCGGAAGTGAACGTGTTTCCCGAGAGTGGATCCCGCAAAGACAAAACTGATAGAATGTTATATAAAGATGATGATATCATTGGTTTTCGGACGACCGTTCTGGTCAGTAGGAAGTAAGTGATAAATGAGAATAACATTGAGGGTAAGATCTCTAATGAGTTAGATACGGTTAATGTCTCATAGATGTGGCTACTTATAGTGATACAGAAGCAGACATCACGACAGGTGCAATAAGGACTAGGGATAAAAAATTTCAAAAATATGGAAACTAGAACTTGCTTGTGTAGTCACATTTAAATATGTCATTATCAGTGACATATAGCGATTTTGGTAGGGTACGAAAGGGGCGAACTACTTTATCTTATGTATTTTAAAATTAAAAGTGAAGGAGTTATTTATGAAGAATACACGACATTCAAAGTGGGCAGTGATGTGGACGTAACTGGTGGATGTGACACTCTTATGTTGGTTTGATATAATTTCATAAATGAGAATTTTGAGAGAGATAATTTCAGCATTTTCGGCATATGATAATTAATTTCAGTGGTAAAGAAATGAAGTGATAAAGGTGATATGAATATTTGGAACATAGTGGTAAAATATATTTTAAATAATAATTTATGAATTTCATTTTTAAAGAAAATATATTTCCGAATATTAACCCAATATGGGTGATCTCACAATCATTGTCGTGCAATTTTGAAACTTATAAATAACGTGTCTCCAATTAATTATTTCCTATGTAGTTAAATTAAAAAAAATGTGAGTTTACTTATGGAAATTGTTTTTTTATTTCCATTTTTTTTGGTTTTTGTGTAGACATGATTTTGATATATTAATCTATAACTCTTTTATGACATTCATGACAATATTTTTAATAAAATAATTTTACCATAAGGTATTATATTTATTAAAGACGTTAATGATTGAAGAGTTCCCTATTTATTGGATGCTCGTGATAGTCGAGAAAAATATAGAGATATGGCAACAATATAGCTAGAAATGACAGATGACTGTTGCTATGTTGTGATGATCCTTGGATTAGTATGGTATGCGTTTGAGAAGAAAGTTATCTTGACAGAAAAGGTCTTGGGATGTACATGACATTATTGAATTGAATGACTATTATCATTCCCCTTATGATTTTGCTTCATAAGAATGAATATGATATTGAGACGATATGATTTCCTCAGTGAATTGTTCGACGATCATGACTACAATACAGACATTTAACATTATTTTTTTACATTTAACATCGGTTTTGGAACCGATGTTAAACATCGCGATGTTAAATTTAACATTGATTTCTAATAACCGATGTTAAACTTCGACTTTAACATCGTTTGTTATAACAACCGATGTTAATTTTAACATCATAAAATTTAACATCGGTTCTGGAACAACCGATGTTACATTTTACAATTTTAAAATTTTCTCGGACCGTGGGTAACTAGCTGGCCCAACCCAGCCCCAACCTAGCCACTCGCCCAGCCGCCCGTCCCAACCACCCGCACCAGCCACCCACCAACCTGCAACAAATACCATTAAATTTCGTTGTTGGTAGGTTTCGAACTCACGACCTCTTGCTCGTGGAAGTATGATGTTACCACTCTGACATATGAACTTCTTGTTCATTTTTCGCTATGTGTTGTATTTATATACTGTATATATTTATATAAATATAACATAACTTAATATATATTTATGTGTTATATTTATATACTATATAAATTTATAAATTTATATAAATATAAGATAATTTAATATATATCATATAACTCTGTATATAGTTGAATATATATAATATAATTAAATATGTATAAATGTATATAAATTTAAAAATAACTGAATACATATATAATATATAAATTTTTATGTACATATTATAATATAAATATAAAAATATATTAAGTTATATTATTCATAAAATGATATTAATATAATATTATTTATAGTAATTTTACATATAATTGAATATATTTAATATAAATTTATATCTGCATATCATAATATAAATTTAATCATAACTAAGTATATATAATATAAATTTATCTAAATATCATAATATAACTTAGAGATATATATTAACATTGATTATTTAAAAGTAACAAAAATATAAAACTACTTATTAATAAAAATTAATATAACTATATCTATAAATATATATAGGGAAAAATATCAATTTGGTCATTGTACTTTGCACAATTCGACACTTTGGTCATTGAACTTTACAAACTATCACTTTGGTCACTGAACTTTGCATCCGTCTTTCATTTTCGTCATTCACGTTATCTTTTCCGCCAGATGAGTTACAAAATCGCACGTGATTGTCATGTGACCCATTTTTGGAAGGCTATTTCCGTCATTTTGATTTCAATCTTGGGAAAAATATCACTTTGGTCATTGTACTTTGCACAATTAGATACTTTGGTCATTAAACTTTACAAACTATCACTTTGGTCACTAAACTTTGCATATGGCTTTTATTTTAGTCACTCACGCCACTATTCCAACTGGCATAATCCAAACACCAACAATACATATCTAAATCAAACAAACAAATGCCCTTTATAATGCTAAATCAAAACAAGACCATGATCAACATTAAAAGAGCATGACATACTAAAGATGACCATATTCAACATAAAATTTCAGTTTTACAAAAGACAACCAAATCAAAAAAGTGCACTTTGTTCAAAAGTGAGAGTTCAAAATATGGCCAAAACACGGCCAAATCAGAAAATTCCACATTAAAAGAGCATGCATGCAGATATGGCCTCCATATCTTAGGTTCAAAATTTGCAGCTTTATTCATTGTGATGGTTCACCTGCCTCTTTGGCCTTGTGGCGCCCCTCTACCTCTTGTATGATGGCTACCTCTTGTGGCACTTCTTGATTAGGTTGTTGAGATGTAATTACCTCAGATGCTTTAGATGCATTGGAATGTCGGTGCCTTTTAGATCTTCTATTGTGGCCTTCCTCTCCACAGAGGCTACAAGTCACTTTCGAATAATATGACTTAGCTAATTTAGTGCAACCTGAAGGTGGTGGTGCTTCTCCTACATAAAAAATAATTATTATCAACTATGCATAATAAAATGGAAGTATTTTATGTACAAATGAAGTGAATTTTAAAATAAGCTAAGGCATATTTTTATATTGTAACACCCCCAATCCGCTCAGGGATATTACACGTCGTAGAACCTTTCCTCAAGGATCTACCAGGCTGGTAACAACATAGAACATCTCAATAATGACTTTAAGACTAAAATGACTCAGTAGACCGATTTGTTCTTTCAATAAATACATACAACTCAAACTCATTACATGCCCATGCAGGGGTCGAATACAATACACTCCCATACAACGGAAAAGAATACTGCAGCAGAAAATAAACTATAACTAAACCAATAACCTCATACGGATCCTCGTGTGATTAGTATCGTTCATCTTTCATCATCCTTCGTGCCGACCCTGTGTTATGCTCCAAAACCTGAATGCAAAAACAGACATCCACCCCCCAAATACTCGGGGGTTAGCAAAACTCCACTGTTTTGCTAGTGGAAGTACAAAGTACAAATACGAGCCATACAATTCACATTCCACGAATGACAATAACCAGGAATCCTAAAAGATCTAAAAGTAACGAAAAGTACTTCCCGAGGCATGAGTTTGGGTAAAACATTTCAAAACCGAAAGATCACAAATCAAGGGAAAACAATTTATAAAACGGTTTAAAATGTCATCGAGACTTTTAATAGAAAACAATTTAGGATTATCAAGTCCTTCTCTTTTCAAAAATCAATAGGGTCACCGCCCAAAGGTTTTTGTTTTCACAAATAAAACCAACCATAATACACAAGGTTAAAACCCACGTCATGCGTCCTCGATGGACATAAAATACACACGCACCCGTGAAGTTTCACTCGTGAATCCAGGTCGAAGCCATTGGAATTCCCTTCGTGTCCCCGTCGAACCCTCCCGAGGTGAGCAAACACATTTACAAAACATAAGCAACCGCACTCGTGAATCCAGGGCTATACTATTGGACTCCCTCCGTGATCCCGTCGGAACCTCCCGAGGTGAGCGAAATACAATCACAAAATATACACACGTAGCGGTGAAGTTTCACTCGTGAATCCAGGGCTATACCATTGGACTCCCTCCGTGATCCCGTCGGACCCTCCCGAGGTGAGCAAATACATTCACAAAACACGTACTCGCATCGCCTAGGACCGGGACGATGTAACACCCCAAACTAGGCGGATATTACAGTGCCGTAGATCCCCAACTGGGACCCACCAGGCAAATGAAAATGAATGAATTACACAAGATAAATGTAGTACCGAACTACATTACAGCAATAATTACTCCGATGAGGAGTTTAGTTACAGCACACCAGGACAATACCGAATACTAGTGTATTTTATATGAAGATAAAATACACAACACTGAATGAAACGGAGTATTCCAATGAAAGTCTGCAGCGGAAAATAAAGGACAATAACATGAATAACTGAAAGATCGGGGCCCCCTTCTAGTATCACTAGGACTCCTCGACATCAACATGCTATTCCCGTGCGTTTGCCTTGCCATGACCTGAAAAACAAAATCCCAAATGGGTCGTTAAATGCAACAACAATCCTCAAGGGTTGAAAATACACAAACATGATTTAATCGAAGTTATGAAATATCCTTAGTTATGAATTACGTGAAGAAGAGTATCATAGTACGCCCGTAGTGTTCTCGTGCAAGTGTACAAGACGAATGACCGGACACACCCGTCCTTGTACCTAATTAGTCTCACGGAGGTAACTGCTACCGTGTGCACACCCAATGTATCACTCCCAATACATGGCCATAACGTGCCCGACTAAAAATTCCACACATCTCGCACCCGCCACGCAATATGAACCTGAAGGTCATATGAACGAGAATGACCGTAATGAATATCAAAGAATAAATAATAATCTGACAAAGTTAAGAATGACTCACCGAGATGAGAGTAATAATGAAGTGATGGATAGTTTTAATGGAATGGTTGGAACTGCCGTTCCCGTTAATGAAGTGATTGTTCAACAATTACAAGTCTCAATATGATTAATACAATGATGAATGAGTTATGATTATGAATGATCAACAACAAAAGGTATGAATATCCTTTTAACCAAGTAAGAATTAACTTACTCAACACCGGCGACAATTATCCTTCCACGAACAACGTCCTAATTGAGATATCGGTCGCTCGAACAACCTTAAATAATACAATATCCAACAATCCGTTCAATATACTAATCAAACACGAATATAACGAACTCAAAACGTCGATACGATAAAACTAAGTCCATTGAGGCATTAAAACAAACACGTTGCGTCCAAACTCCGATTGTTTACAATCAAACCTCAATATACCAATATTAAAATCCCCAAGAAGTGTTTCAAACCAACAAAACATCTCCAATACGATCAATAATCCGTTATGAATATCCAAAAATGTGATTATAACAACAATTAGTCGAAAATCCCCAATTCCAACTCGATATTCAAGGTGTTCTTGAATAATCCCTCAATAATCCAATGAATCCTTATACAAACTCATAATCATATACATATCCCTTCATATAACATGATTATAACGTCCAAAACATCATATCTCAACACAAAATCGAAGTCCAAAGTGTTGAAGGAATTACCTCTTGAAGATACAAGTACTTTAATCCGAAGAACACGCGTTAGATTGATTATCTGGGCTTCACGATCGAAAGGAGATGAAGAAAATCAAACACCCAAATGATTTGTGAAGGAAAAACCCTCCCTCAAGCTTTCTCTCTCGGTTGAAGGTGATGAAAAGGAAGAAAAATGGCTGAAATGCTGAAAAAAACGAATTTAAAGGAGTTGACTGCCTGCCGGACACGGCCCGTGCCGATCGGCACGGTCGTGTCGCATACCGGCCGATACCGGCCGACAGGACTCGACCGTGTCCCGCTTGACACGGTCGCGCGCGGAGGGCCTTCCGACGATGACCCGTCCGACGACTCGGCATGACTCGGCCGTGCTGCACGACACGGCCGGGCGTGCCGGGCGATCGGTTACGCTTATCCGGAAGAGTTCGACTCGCCGCGCTGCACGACACGGTCGGGTCCTGAGGCAGACACTTCGGCATTTCCGGACGAGTACGGCACGGGCCGTGTCGGACGACACGGCCGAGTTCGTTCGGCAGTGATCGGCCAATAACTGAAAAATGAGCGGTTGAGCTAAAATGACCATAACTCTCTCGTCCGGACTCCGATTGACTCACTGTTTGAACCATTGGAAAGCTAACTCGATGCTCTATAATATTGCAAAGATTTAGAATTTTTGGAGTTACCAAAAATTAATGGTGATCTAACAAAGTCGAACTCATATGAGGAAAGTTGAAACAATGAACAATAACGATACACAACTCGAAGTTTTTCCGAACGGTGAACACTGTGAATGAATATGATTTATGAATGATTATAATCGAGTGAAAATACACTGAGTGACAATTACAGACTGATAATTACTGAATGAAAATGAATGAATTACAACCGGGTATTACAGACGAAGCCACAAATCCCACTCGAGGCCCCGTCGAACCCTCCTGAGCTGGCTAGTGAAATACTCAAGCACCACACATCACCTAGGACCGGAACAAAGCCACGAATTCCACCCGAGGCCCCGTCGGACCCTCCCGGGCTGGCCGCGAAATAATCAAGCACAAGTAACATATCACACCAAGAATATCCAACCACTCGCCAAGAGGCATCAAACACTAAGCAAAATACCACGTCAAACCATAACGAACAAAAAAGAGATAATATATGCACACATGCGTTATCAAGCGCAACATCAACACCAAACATATCCAAAGAATTCACGTAGTCACTTACAACCCACACAATTTATAAAACACACGCGTTTTGAAAGTGAGCCTTTAACGAGGCTAGCCGAATCTTTTGAAAAATCATTTCAAACAAACAAACAAACACACCAAGACGATCACCAATTATCATATCCACAAAACAAAATAGTATGGGCAAGGTACTTGTCTCGAATAAGAACAATGCGGAGAATCGACCGAAGTAGGTTGGCACGAACCGACCATGAACCCGCCGACTCCACCGAACGTTAACCCACGACAATAAACTACGAACAACAATAACAACAATGAAAACGAATTCCATAGCACGACCTAAAGTCGTTGAATTGAAGGGACGAACAACACAATTTCAAGGGTTTCCCCCAAAATGGCCAAGAATACAAAGATACGATCACAATGAGAATCAAGATCAAAAACAACAGAAATCCCACCAAACCTTCGAAGGAAAACTCATTGGGACATTTAATCGAACACTCAATGTTCGATAACTCCCAAGAACACTCGAATCACTAATCAAGTTGAACCAACTCGAAATATGCATATACAACCCAAAGAACACGATTAATAACATCATACTACACCAACGATGTATCAAAATAGGACTAGAATCGAAATCAAGAACAAATTCTCCAAAAAGTCAACTTGAAGGAAAATCAAGAAATATACCTTGATTCGACGAAACACACGGATTGGATGATGATATAATCAACAAGAATCTTCCAAAACATCTTGGAATTGATTAGAACCGACCAAGAACTCGAACCCTAGCCTCACCCGTCCGACAGCCGCGAAGAGAAGAGAAGAAGGGCAGGAAATGGGGTGAGAAACCCGTCTGTCCCCTTATATACACCAGCGACGCACGACCATAACGCATGACCAAGTGCTCGTGTGTTTGGTCGTGCGCTAGGCCACTGCCCAGCCACTGACACCACGCACGAGCAACGCGCACGAGTAGTTGATTGTGTGTCCTGCTCGTGCGTCCCTGCAGCTCACTGCCGAGCGCTGGATAGCGCACGAGCGCCACGCACGACCATGTGCTCGTGTGGCCTGCTCGTGTGATACAATAGGAGGCCAATATCGAGCCCGCCACGGCCCCAAAACCCGAACCTGAATATGAATCGAAGATACGGTTATGAAGTAATCGCAGAGACGAAATCAAGCGCTAAGAGAACACACAATTCCGACCACCCGAAGGCTCGAAATTCGACAACGGAAAGTAATTACCCCAAACTTTGGGAAATTACGAAAATGGCCCAAAACGCCCGAAAATCACGATACGTGATCGAATAATCAAACCGAAGTTCACAACACGTCTAACAAAGTTAAACGGACTTACGGGAAACTCGAAACAGTTGTTTCGAACGAGATTCGCAAGAATCGAACTCAAGTGCGGAAAAGTCGCCAAAAAGCACGGAACTCAACAAAACGACACCGAAACGAACTCGGATGACAAAAAGTGCAGAATTAATCATTCTCAGAATGACGAAACGGTCATGAACGATTCGCCCAAACGGACTTTTTCCGAAAAAAAGAAATTACCGGAAATCAAAATTACGGGCACACTACCCTCCTTAAAAGAAGTTTCGTCCCGAAACTTAAAACAAGTAGGGAGAAGCAATATCTCGCCAGAAAAACTAAACGAGATACACAAGAAATGCGTAACTTACGCCCATCGGCGAAACGTTACAAGCAACGCAAAGGAATATACGGTGTGAAAACACGCCCCACGACGGCTAACACAACGCCACCGTGTCACGGGGTGCGGCTCACTGAGGTTCAGGCCGTCGAATTCGTGCAGCGGATCACGAATCACCCGTGCGCCTAGGAGACTTCCGAGTCTCCGTCCGGCTACCATCAACGAGATTTCATATAATACCAACATTAGAGATATCATGCACTGGTCCATTGTGCTGCGTAAGACGCTAGGCACCCACCTGTCCTTTACCTCCGACCAACTAAGGGCCGGTATCTCATACCCTTCAATCTTAACCCGCAATGGCACTCGGCACTAAGGGTCACTCGCATGCCCGAAGTGCAATTCCTCGTGCTCGACACTCACTCGGGACTTCCTAGGTGCAGTACCTTGGCGCCCTTGAGAGTACCTCACTCGAGACGGACAACCTTTTAGATCTTGGCTTAGATTCATGCCATCAATAGATATTTGCCCCTCACGATGTTTGGGACTACTTCGCATACCGACATATTACCTTTAATCCGCAATGTGGTGTTGTCTCGCAACCACATGTACAAGCCAACGATCCCCCGCAAAGATAGCCGGAACCGATAGCTAATGCTTACGAGTAAGCTCACGAGGCGTATGATTTAAATGCGTGCCTCGATTGCCCTATCGACATAGAGGAAGTGTATATGGCCGACGGCATCCCTCCGGTCACACTTTAGCCTCAATGCCAACCTTAAGCCCAACGCAGACCACTCAGGTCCTACGCCGCCCTAACGATTTCCAACTCGCTCGGGAACTCCTCGCACACTTCGAATGCTTAGAGTTGGCTCCCTAGAGGCCCCCTATACCTCTAGGAAGATTGCACGCTTGGTGCTCGACAGCACGAGGAAGACTGGCCGCTTGCCCACCATTGCCCATCTAAGGACTGTCCCCCCTATAATAGGCTTAGACAAATATTCCCTTGTAATCGCACTAGACATTGAAAAGCCGAGGAACCACATCGGGTGTAACTCCCTCATATGAACTCCAAATCCTTATCCGCTTGAACCGTAGAGTAGCTTACGACATTATCTATAAGTCCTCAAAGTTTCAGCCCCATCCGATACTCGAGGAGTGAGGAATTGCATCTGCAATATTCTGAAACTACGATAATGCCACTGCACTGCAGCATCTCGATCCTTCGCATCGTTCGCTACTCAAACGGAACCGTCTAGTTGTGAAACTTGGTGGAGACCTTCCCAACACTCCAAGGAACTCCCCATTACAAGAATTTCACGAAACTCATTTTCTATAGCCCTCTGCTCAACGACTCAATGTCCTGCTCGCGCACGGACACACTCCGGACGCCGACCACTGTCGCACGTCCCCAACCTTATTCGTGTCGCAGGGCAGCTATCCAACATAATCCTTTGTAAGTCTGGGGCAATCCCGGGTACTCCGAATAATATGGAAAGCGCCCTGTGACATCCTCCCCCTCTCGATCCGTTGACGTCCTCGTCAACGCATGCACACACAACGTGCTCCATGTACATGCGCTGCCCATCTCATCATGAAAATACTTGGGCAACGAACCCGACACTCTACCTCCATCTCCTCAACTCGTGTGCCTCTCAAAGACAAAGACTCTTAGTTCCATCAAGTGGCGCCTGCTTGTAAAGTCTGAGGCCCAACTCGAAGAACGCCTGCACGGCAACTCGATGATCGCAATTTCTCGCCGCTCGCCCGGCAACTCATGCGCCTCGCGCATTCAAACTCATTGCTCGTAGGGATGCAGTGCATGCGATCAATGCACTCTCCCTCCTCTCGGATGTTGCCTCTCTTTCGGCGCACACCCACTCAGATCTTGGCAGGAATCATTCTCTCCATGCCTCGATATAACCAAAAATCAACCGGTGGTGTTAGATTGCCACTCTAGCTCAAATCAAGCTACTCCCTCATTGTCAAGTCCGAGACTAGCGACAAGTTCTCCGAATTAAACCGGGTCGATTTGCCTGAACGTCTGGAGTACATGATACTTATAAGAGTGCTCACTAACACCAAGAACCCATCCAAAGGAGCCTTGCGCTCCGCTCAAATACCACCGCGGCTGCCCTCTCAAAATCCTTACTAACCATACCCCATAATATGGATTCCGAATTCTATCAAGGACGAGCCAAACCCAATCTGCAACTCTGAAAGACAAGTGCCCTCTAGCACAAGTCGAAATAGGCCTGCACGGCTGCTCACAGATCACTACTCTCTCGGCCCTCAATGCCCAATCGACATCAACCTTCACCCTACGCGCTTCCAGGCGTTAGTACCTCGGTTGAACGGCATTCCCTCAGGCCACCGCACTTCTACGGCAAGGAGCTTGAAGGCTGTACGCGTGATCAACGCACCCTCCCCCGCTCGAAGGTGATGCCTAACTCTCGGCACACCGCGTCACCGGCCTTCAGCCTGGCGTGACGAAACTCGTAACACAGCCATCTGGCCTTATTGCTCAACGCACAATTGTGTACTCTGTACGAGCACACCTCATTCAGCTTGCTCTCATCAGAAATTCTTCAACCAATAGGTCCCATTAATTGGCTTCCAAATCACTTCCAAGAACAGCCATTTCAGCATCGCTCACATGTGTATCCTGGATGGACACACCTCTTCGGTAACCAAGGAGCCCAATGCTCCATATAACTCAGTCCCTTTCAGAAAATCCCTCAACCACAGAGCCCATACTCTAGGCTTTAGAATCCCCTTAAGGAACATCATTCTCGAATCAGCCCATTTCGTCTCGGGGGTCTGGCCCTCCCCCACTCATGTTGGAGACCCGAATCTCTTGTCCCTCATAGACTGCTGGGACATGCAACACCACACTTGAAGCATGCCCATTCTCATATCTGCACGACTCGAACCAGGAAGACTGAACACTCCACTCTTGCAACTCCCGTGGTGGCTGTGTTACGATTGCACCTCATGTGCGAAAGCGCTTTGCGCATAACAATTCAAATCCCTTAGTAACCAATGCACCTCAAGTGCTGTGGCGCTTGTGCGCACTAAGATTAAGCCCAAGCTTTGCACCTGAACGTGCTGTGGCGGATTCCCGCACTGAAGTTCTCGCCCAAATAGGTCTCAAACCCAAATCACCTCTCAATCTGCGGCGCTACGCAAACATGGCTGCAACTTGGCAGACGTGGCTACTGCACACCACCCGGCTCACCGGCATGTCTCCTTCTAGGAGATCAAGATGTCTTATAAGCCCACAAAAATAGGCCAACATAAAGTTTCTGATCAGATTACACCAACACCGTTACTCACGCGTCCGTAATTTACCGATGAGAATGTTCCCCTCACATTAACTAACTGCCAACCGTACTCGCAGAGAAAAATATAGTCATTAAACACGTCATAACCCGGGTACTACCATTCGCCGAAATCACTAATGCCAACAACTCGCACTGAACAAAGCTTTCGAACATCACCGACAGAAACCAAACAACCAGGGTACTACCATTCGCCCAATTGCAAAGCCAACTCGAGGTACTACCATTCGCTCAAGTCCCACTGCCAACTTAATTCTCAACTCTGCCACAATACGTAAGAACGCACTGCAAGCCCTTCGCTGAAATGCCACTACAATGGCTAATCAAAAAAATTTGGCACAATTTTGGTATCCGGTTCTCATAGGGAAGCAAGATATTCAACAAACCTCAACTGAAACCTGGATGCGACATTCCAAGGCTCCGATACCACCTGTCACGGGGTGCGGCTCACTGAGGTTCAGGCCGTCGAATTCGTGCAGCGGATCACGAATCACCCGTGCGCCTAGGAGACTTCCGAGTCTCCGTCCGGCTACCATCAACGAGATTTCATATAATACCAACATTAGAGATATCATGCACTGGTCCATTGTGCTGCGTAAGACGCTAGGCACCCACCTGTCCTTTACCTCCGACCAACTAAGGGCCGGTATCTCATACCCTTCAATCTTAACCCGCAATGGCACTCGGCACTAAGGGTCACTCGCATGCCCGAAGTGCAATTCCTCGTGCTCGACACTCACTCGGGACTTCCTAGGTGCAGTACCTTGGCGCCCTTGAGAGTACCTCACTCGAGACGGACAACCTTTTAGATCTTGGCTTAGATTCATGCCATCAATAGATATTTGCCCCTCACGATGTTTGGGACTACTTCGCATACCGACATATTACCTTTAATCCGCAATGTGGTGTTGTCTCGCAACCACATGTACAAGCCAACGATCCCCCGCAGCATAGCCGGAACCGATAGCTAATGCTTACGAGTAAGCTCACGAGGCGTATGATTTAAATGCGTGCCTCGATTGCCCTATCGACATAGAGGAAGTGTATATGGCCGACGGCATCCCTCCGGTCACACTTTAGCCTCAATGCCAACCTTAAGCCCAACGCAGACCACTCAGGTCCTACGCCGCCCTAACGATTTCCAACTCGCTCGGGAACTCCTCGCACACTTCGAATGCTTAGAGTTGGCTCCCTAGAGGCCCCCCTTACCTCTAGGAAGATTGCACGCTTGGTGCTCGACAGCACGAGGAAGACTGACCGCTTGCCCACCATTGCCCATCTAAGGACTGTCCCCCCTATAATAGGCTTAGACAAATATTCCCTTGTAATCGCACTAGACATTGAAAAGCCGAGGAACCACATCGGGTGTAACTCCCTCATATGAACTCCAAATCCTTATCCGCTTGAACCGTAGAGTAGCTTACGACATTATCTATAAGTCCTCAAAGTTTCAGCCCCATCCGATACTCGAGGAGTGAGGAATTGCATCTGCAATATTCTGAAACTACGATAATGCCACTGCACTGCAGCATCTCGATCCTTCGCATCGTTCGCTACTCAAACGGAACCGTCTAGTTGTGAAACTTGGTGGAGACCTTCCCAACACTCCAAGGAACTCCCCATTACAAGCATTTCACGAAACTCAATTTCTAAAGCCCTCTGCTCAACGACTCAATGTCCTGCTCGCGCACGGACACACTCCGGACGCCGACCACTGTCGCACGTCCCCAACCTTATTCGTGTCGCAGGGCAGCTATCCAACATAATCCTTTGTAAGTCCGGGGAAATCCCGGGTACTCCGAATAATATGGAAAGCGCCCTGTGACACACCGGTAGAGACATAATAAAATCAACAAGTGATAAACGTCATCAAACAGATAATACAATCGAGTTGATTATCCGAACAATCACAAAACACAACGAACGAAAATCAATATGATTGACCAACCCAACGGTACATCAATCAAAACGCGAGCCAATTGCTGAAGAAATATGGAATTCCATCGCCCAAGGGTTGGAAGATCGAAAACGAGACTAATTTCCCGAACTTAAGGGAATTACGAAGGAGCCTGAACATTCAACAATCACGACACGAGATCAACAAAAACCGAACAATCAAACGATCGAGACAGCAAAAATCGAATAATCATGTTCGAATCACGGAGAATAATAAAATTCAAACAACAACTTCCAGGTTCACGTCTCGGCTCGAGACAATATGTGATCTGGTGAAAACAACAAGATGTGCATTCCCATAAGATCCACAGGAAAGGGAATAACAATTGGAAAGTCACAACGACAAACGAGTTATTTCGAAACTATACCACACTCGTTTGATCAACAAAAGCAAGGGGCAGAACAAGCTCAGAAAATGTCAGCGAACATAACCGAGTCGACAGAGTCGAAAATACAGAAGTTCAAAATCCGATCCACTTCAAATATAAGAGTTAATAGAACCAAATGATGTCACTTCCGAACAAGGTTCACAAGAATCGAACCGAACTCGAAAAAGTCACAGCGATAACCAGATCGACCCAAAACAAGATCACAGCTCGTTCAAATGATGAAACCAAAATACAATACAAGTTCAGAAAGTATCAACAAACACGAGCGAGTTGAAAGAATGGAGAAGGAGAAAATACAGAAGTCAAAATAGTACGGGTATTACCTTCGACCTTGTCCACGAAATTCAGAAAAACGGAAGCAAGGTAACATTACATTAAACAACCGACACATAACGGAATAATCACCGATGCACACGGTCATACCAAACCAAGCTCTAACAGTTCGCACATGCGCTATAATGTAATCACCATGGGGAGACAACATTCAATACCAACATCCCACCTCTCACAGGGGCTAACACAACAAATGTGTGGAAAACGACTCAACGCTCACACCGCCAATTCGACTACAACTCATAGGGCCAACATCCTAACAATAACGCTAACGTCACATATACATTCCTGGACCGCAAATAGAAACGGTAGGTTTTTAAAACGAAAACCACTTTCGAAAATAATTTGAAAACACTAGTTGATCTCGAGTATCATATATAAAAAGAAGTAGTACAAACATCATCATCGGGACTATGAGTTGCTCTGATACCATTTACAAATACGTCAAAAAGGCCAATGACGGTAATATTTCAAAAACTTACAGAAGCCATTTACAAAATACTAAATACCGTCATAAGAATTTCGCCAAAACGATCAAGGCCATAATGCCACAAACTCGGTTAAGGGAATCAGTTTTCGAAATAAAACTCAGTCGGTAAAATACCGAAAGCCATTACAAAAGAACTCACGCAGCGGATAAAAGAAATAAAGTCAAACATGCACAATCCAGCAATACTACTCCTCATATGAACGAAATATGAGGGTCAAATAACCACATATCAAGAAATCAAAATCCATAAGAGGATTCCATCACTGAACGAATAATCGTAAAAATAGCTCGTGTCACACGAGGCACAACACAAAGAAGGGAGACTTACATCAACAGGTCGCATGAGGATGATGATCTCCCCACAATACTAATCACGACCAACCAACACCGACGATGCGTCGCGACACGACTCAGTCAGACAAAATCCGACGAGACAAAACTCAACAGACCCTACTTGACCCGACAGCCTAGGTTTCCACAACCTAAGCTTCGATACCATTTATGTAACACCCCCAATCCGCTCAGGGATATTACACGCCGCAGAACCTTTCCTCAAGGATCTACCAGGCTGGTAACAACATAGAACATCTCAACAATGCCTTTAAGACTAAAATGACTCAGTAGACCGATTTGGTCTTTCAGTAAATACATACAACTCAAACTCATTACATGCCCACGCAGGGGTCGAATACAACACACTCCCGTACAACGGGAAAGAATACTGCAGCGGAAAATAAACTATAACTAAACCAATGACCTCATACGGATCCTCGTGTGATTAGTATCGTTCATCTTTCATCATCCTTCGTGCCGACCCTGTGTTATGCTCCCAAACCTGAATGCAAAAACAGACATCCACCCCCCGAATACTCGGGGGTTAGCAATACTCCACTATTTTGCTAGTGCAAGAACAAAGTGCAAATACGAGCCATACAATTCACATTCCACGAATGACAATAACCAAGAATCCTCAAAGATCCAAAAGTAACGAAAAGTACTTCCCGAGGCATGAGTTTGGGTAAAACATTTCAAAACCGAAAGATCACAAATCAAGGGAAAACAATTTATAAAATGGTTTAAAATGTCATCGAGACTTTTAATAGAAAACAATTTAGGATTATCAAATCCTTCTATTTCCAAAAATCAATAAGGTCACAGCCCAAAGGTTTTTGTTTTCACAAATAAAACCAACCATAATACACAAGGTTAAAACCCACGTCATGCGTCCTCGACAGACATAAAATACACACGCACCCGTGAAGTTTCACTCGTGAATCCAGGTCGAAGCCATTGGAATTCCCTCCGTGGCCCCGTCGAACCCTTCCGAGGTGAGCAAACACATTCACAAAACATAAGCAACTGCACTCGTGAATCCAGAGCTATACCATTGGACTCCCTCCGTGATCCCGTCGGACCCTCCCGAGGTGAGCGAAATACAATCACAAAATATACACATGTAGCGGTGAAGTTTCACTCGTGAATCCAGGGCTATACCATTGGACTCCCTCCGTGATCCCGTTGGACCCTCCCGAGGTGAGCAAACACATTCACAAAACACGTACTCGCATCGCCTAGGACCGGGACGAAGCCACAAATCCCACTCGAGGCCCCATCGGACCCTCCCGAGCTGGCTAGCGAAATACTCAAGCACCACACGTCACCTAGGACCGGGACGAAGCTATGAATCCCACCCGAGGCCCCGTCGGACCCTCCCGGGCTGGCCGCGAAATAATCAAGTACAAGTAACATATCACACCACGGATATCCAACCACTCGCCAAGAGGCATCAAACACTTAGCAAAACACCACGTCAAACCATAACACACCGAAAAGAGATAATATATGCACACACGCGTTATGAAGCGCAACATCAACACCAAACATATCCAAAGAATTCACGTAGTCACTTACAATCCGCACAATTTACAAAACACACGCGTTTTCAAAGTGAGCCTTTAACGAGGCTAGCCGAATCTTTTGAAAAATCATTTCAAACAAACAAACAAACACACCAAGACGATCACCAATTATCATATTCACAAAACAAGAATAGTATGCGCAAGGTACTTGCCTCGAATAAGAATAACGCGGAAAATCAACCGAAGTAGGTTGGCACGAACCGACCACGAACCCGCCGACTCCACCGAATGTTAACCCGCGACAATAAACTACGAACAACAATAACAACAATGAAAATAAATTCCATAACACGACCTCAAGTCGTTGAATTGAAGGGACGAACAACACAATTTCAAGGGTTTCCCCAAAAATGGCTAAGAACACAAAGATACGATCACAATGAGAATCAAGGTAAAAAACAACAGAAATCCCACCAAACTATCGAAGGGAAACTCATTGGGACATTTAATCGAACACTCAATGTTCGATAACTCCCAAGAACACTCGAATCACTAATCGAGTTGAACCAACTCGAAATATACATATACAACCCATAGAACACGATTAATAACATCATATTACACCAACCGATGTATCAAAATCCGACTAGAATCGAAATCAATAACAAATTCTCTGAAAAGTCAACTTGAAGGAAAATCAAGAAATATACCTTGATTCGACGAAACACACGGATTGGATGATGATATAATCAACAAGAATCTTCCAAAACATCTTGGAATTGATTAGAACCGACCAAGAACTTGAACCCTAGCCTCACTCGTCCGACAACCGTGAAGATAAGAGAAGAAGGGCAGGAAATGGGGTGAGAAACCCATCTGTCCCCTTATATACACCAGCGACACACGACCATAACGCACGACCAAGTGCTCGTGTGTTTGGTCGTACACTAGGCCACTGCCCAACCACTGACACCACGCACGAGCAATGCGCATGAGTAGTTGATCGTGTGTCCTGCTCGTGCATCCCTGGAGCTCACTGCCGAGCGCTGGATAGCGCACGAGCGCCACGCACGACCATGTGCTCGTGTGGCCTGCTCGTCTGATACAATAGGAGGCCAATATCGAGCCCGACACGGCCCCGAAACCCGAACCTGAATATGAATCGAAGATATGGTTATGAAGTACTCGCAGAGACAAAATCAAGCGCTAAGGGAACACACAATTCCGACCACCCAAATGCTCGAAATTCGACAATGGAAAGTAATTACCCCAAACTTTGGGAAATTACGAAAATGGCCCAAAACGCCCGAAAATCACGATATGATCGAATAACCAAACCGAAGTTCACAACACGTCTAACAAAGTTAAACGGACTCACGGGAAACTCAAAACAGTTGTTTCGAACGAGATTCGCAAGAATCGAACTCAAGTGCGGAAAAGTCGCCAAAAAGCACGGAACTCAACAAAACAACACCGAAACGAACTCGGATGACAAAAAGTTCAGAATTAATCATTCTCGGAATGACGAAATGGTCATGAACGAGTCGTCCAAACGGACTTTCTCCAAAAAAAGAAATTACCGGAAATCGAAATTACGGGTATTACATATACCTGGTTTCTTATTTCGGCTCATCTTAGGTCTCCCTGCCCCACTTGTGTACACTGGAGGTAAAATAGGATTGTCAGTTATCTCCCATTCATCCACACCTGGAATTGGATTGATGGTTGGTTCTCTAAGTGTCCATGTACCTTTTCTTTGAATAATACTCATGCACAAAGTCTACAAGATTATAGCCCTTCGAGAAAATGCAAGCAATTGCATGTGCGCATGGTAATCCATTTCTATCCCATCTCTCACATGTGCATGTTCTTGTAGCTAAGTTCACGTCATGTAAAGACACCACACCTGAAGCATAACCCGCTTCCTTGCCCGAACCTGAAACCTCAAGTGACTTGATTCAAATGATGTATCATGACACATTTCTCTCCCCTCTTGTCAAGAATTCATCATTTGTTTCGCTATCTCTGACTCAGAAACGCTTTCAAATTCGGAACTATCTTCACCCTCTCCATCTGAAATTGTTCCATAAAACCCCATCAGAGTATTCACCTTGTCAGTATCACTATCAACGTTCCCCTTAAACATCACATCATCATCTCTATCATCAACATGAACAAGTTCATAGTCTGGATCAATCAATTGTTCAAAATCTGGATCATCGCTGTCTAACATCTCATCCCCCTCTATCAAATAATCGACATCTCTTTTTGGTCTTGTTCCATACCTCTTGGCCTTTCGTGGCTATTTCTTGGTCCTGCCAGTCATTTCTTTCATCCTCTCACTTGCATTATCCGGCAAGTCACCATTTGTTGCAGCACAACACTTTTGTACATCTATTTTTCCCTTCAACTTTTCTTTTCTTGGTCTCTGACTTGAGCTAGCTACATTAAACTCTACTACATCAACCACATTCAATTCATTCATTGCATCTTCCCCCAAGTCCACTGTAATACCCGGTTGTAATTCATTCATTATCATTCAGTAACTATTAGTCAGTAATCATCACTCAGTAATTTTCACTCATTAATAATTATTCATCAGTCATGATTCATTCATTTGCGTTCATTTGGCATGTCGTAACCGTGTATCAGTTATCGATCGTCATTTCATCTCCGTTTGAGTGTCGGAACGGGAGTATTATTATTATCATCGTGATTGGTAGTCTTGTGCTGGAAGTATCATTTTGGCATGTGTTGGACTTGTTCGCATTCGTAAACGTTTGGTATGTCGAATCATTCATCGATCGTAGCGAGAAATCGGAGTTGTCGGAATTTCATCTTGTCCAGCAACGAGTTACGGCCGTAAGGAGTGTCGGATACGGCCGTAATTGACGTTCGTTGTTTCCGGGCCATTTCGGACGAGCGGGACATACGGCCGTAAGGATATCGGCATACGGCCGTAAGTTGGGAGGTACGGCCGTAAGGCTGGCCGGTTACGGCCGTACGTGTCGAGCAGGGTGCCCAGACGTTTTTGGCCGAAGGCGAGTTACGGCCGTAAGGGTTTCGGCATACGGCCGTAAGGCGAGGGAGATACGGCCGTAAGACTTGGCCGGATACGGCCGTACGCTGCAGGCAAGGTGCCTGGTCATTTTCGACGAAGAGGGCTTACGCCCGTAAGGTTGGACGGATACGGCCGTATCACCCGAGTTACGGCCGTAAGGTGTGCGGATACGGCCGTAAGGATGTCGGCGGATGTTTTTGATGAAGGCGGGTTACGCCCGTAACTCAGGAGCGGTTACGGCCGTAAGTCTGTCGGCAGGCTTTCGGACGAAGCCCGAGTTACGGCAGTACGAGTTGGCCGGTTACGGCCGTAAGGCCGTTGACCTGGAATGTTACGGACGTAAGAGGGTCGAGTTACGGCCATAACTTCTGGCAGTATATATGGTTTGGCCGGGACACTTTTCCTCATTTTTCTCATTTCCTTCATCTTGTCCGAGAGAGAGCTTGAGGGAGATATTTTGGCATCATCAATCACTTGTGTATTCGGATTTCATCATCCTATTTTGTTGGGAAGCTTGGATAGTCGATTTAACACGTTTTCATTGGATCGAAGTGGTTGGATCTTCAAGAGGTAATTTCTTCAACACCTTGGATTTCGATTTTGTATTGAGATATGATGTTTTGGACGTTATAATCATGTTATATGAAGGGATATGTATATGATTATGAGTTTGTATAAGGATTCATTGGATTATTGAGGGATTATTCAAGAACACTTTGATTATCGAGTTGAAATTGGGGGTTTTCGATTAATTGTCGTTATAATCACGTTTTTGGATATTCGTTTTGGATTATTAATCGTATTGAAGATGTTTTATTGGTTTGAAACACTTCTTGAGGGATTTGATATTGGTATATTGAGGTTTGATTGTAAACAATCGGAGTTTGGACGCAACGTGTTTGATTTAATGCCTCAATGGACTTGGTTTAGTCGTATCGACGTGTTGAGTTCGTTATATTCATGTTTGTTACGTATGTTGAACGGATTGTTGGTTATTGTGTTATTCAAGGTTGTTCGAGCGACCGATATCTCTATTAGGACGTTGTTCGTGGAAGGATAATTGTCACCGGTGTTGTGTAAGTTAATTCTTACTCGGTTAAAAGGATACTCATCCCTTTTGTTGTTGTTCATTCATAATCATAACTCATTCATCAGTGTATTAACCGTATCAAACTTGTTACTGTCAATTAATCACTTCAGTCATAAGGAACGACGGTTCAAATCTTTTCCTTGAGCTGTCATTTATTTCACTACCATTCCACCTCGGTGAGTCATTATTCATTTTCGATGTCACTTTTGTTATATCGTGGCATTCCGGGTCATACTGGCGTGCCGGTTGGTATGTGTTGTATTTTCATGTCGGGCACGTTTAAGTCGTGTCTTGGTTGTTGGCCTCACATTGGACTGTGCACACGAGTCATATTGTCTCGTGAGACTGATTAGGTACAAGACCATACGTGTATTCGATCGATACTCGTTGGTGGCTTGTGCACGGACACATTTCCATCCCGGGCGTAGTGTGGTACCACCCTTTGAGCCGTACTGTTAGTTGATTCATATAGCATGTTTGATTGCGTATGTTTCGACAGGATATTTCATAACTTCAGATATAATCATGATTGTGTATTTTCAACCCTTGAGGATTGTTGTTCTGTGTAATCGACCCGGTGGGGATTTTGTTTCTCGTGTCATGGCAAGGCAAAAGCACGGAATAGCATGTTGATGTCGAGGAGTCCCAGTGATACTAGTAGGGGGCCCCGATCTTTCGATTATTCATGTTATTGTCCTTTATTTTCCGCTTGACTTTCATTTGGATACTCCGTTTCATTCGGTGTTGTGTATTTTATCTTCATATAAAATACACTAGTATTCGGTATTGTCTGGTGTGTTGTAACTAAACTCCTCATCGGAGTAATTATTGTTGTAATGTGGTTCGGTACTACATTTATCTGTGTAATTCATTCATTTTCATTTGCCCGGTGGGTCCTGGTTGGGGATCTACGACCGTAATATCCGCCTAGTTTGGGGTGTTACTGAGTTGGTATCGGAGCGTGGTTTTGAATACTACCTTCCGAGTCATGTCTCATTTGAAATCATCGTCATCGACTAGTATCATTGGACTTTCGCCACGTGTGACTGTGCAAATGCCGAGCCAATCGACTAAGAAGCTGTAAGATTTCTAACGCCATGGTATAATTTCTGGCAATAGTCATTCATTCATCATTCATCATTTAACAATCCTCAAACATCATCATTCATTGTGATTAGGACGATCATGTTAACTCATTAATCACTTAATTCATTTCATTACTCAGTTATTGATCAGGACGATCATGTTAATTCATTAATTACTCAATTCATTTCATTACTCAGTTGTCGATCTGGATGATCATATTATTAATCTTGTTAAGTTATTAAAAATAATCATTTCAAGAATTTCATCAGATAATCATGTCACTTCAGTAAATCATTCATATAATCACTAAGTTAGAGCATGTATACTCATTTTCATCATCTCATGACGTAATCATAACGTGATAATCATGCGGGAAATATAATCATTATGCGACCTTCCTACTTTAGTATGGAAAGAGCTGTCAGGGGATGCACGGGAAGAGGCCGCGGTGCGGGCCGAAACCCGAGAAATAATCACTCGCTGCCGGGAAATCGTGCCCAGGACTCGGCTCGATCAGAAGATGTTCGGGTTGATCCACTCACTTTTATGCAGGCCATGATGACCCATGTGCAGTTGCTCAATCATCATTGCGCCACTCGGCGGATTAATCGAGAGAACTCTCCGTATGAGCCACCGCTAAGGAAATCTTGAACAACAACCTTCATCTCGCCAAGAAATCAACGGCGTAATCAATCCGAAGGCGGTCACCAACCTTCAAGAAGCCTCGTGAGTCCTATCGCTTCGAGCGACCTCCTACGGCGCAAAATCGACGGATCTCGGCCCAGAGCGGCCTGTTCGGCCATCACTGCTTCAATTATGGAACGCTGGTCATTACGACCTGAGTGTCCGAAACCATCTATCACGTGCTATAATTGTGGGAATTTTGGGCATAAGGCCCGTTTTGCCGAAAAAGACTCCAAGTCGGCTCGCGTATCTCGAGCCCAAGCAACCAGCTTTGAATCGATCGCTTTGTCAACGTCATTTAAGACAATGGAAGCAAATAGAGTTGGAGCTCATATTTATCGACGGAGCGTCCGGTTCGGGGCCTAAGTCCCGATTCATGTGATGAGGAGGATCGACGATCCGGTTGCCGAATGATTTCGTGTATACTGTAATTTTATTTCAACTTGTGTGTACCTTTTGATCTGGTACACCGCATTCATTCATTTTCGAATCATGCTTGAATAGACTTATTTCGGGATAGTCCTATTGCTTGTGGACCTCATACCATCGGTCTACCTGACGATGGAAGAATTTTCGGAATCATACCGAAGTAAGCTTAGTGACCGCGATTGGTTGGTGGACCTAATCGTGGTGAATTTATCTTAGGACGATGTAATTTTCGGTATTAGTTGGTTTAATCGTCTTGATACTATCCTCAGTGTTTGTTAGCGTTTGGTCGCTATCTTTCCGTCATTGGTTGTCGAATGTGTGCTTCAGGGAAGTAATCCCCGTTGTTCCAGTAGAATTATTATTATGGCGGAAGCAGAGAAATTCCGCAATCGAGCTATTCAATCATTCATTGCACCATTTTCATCGATTGGCCTTTCTAAGGCAATCGAGTTATTCAATCATTCATTGTATCATTTTCATCGATTGACCTTCCTAAGGCAATCGAGTTATTCAATCCTTCATTGCATCATTTTCATCGATTGGCCTTTCTAAGGCAATCGAGTCATTCTATCATTCATTGTATCATTTTCATCGATTGACCTTCCTAAGGCAATCGAGTTATTCAATCCTTCATTGCATCATTTTCATCGATTGGCCTTTCTAAGTCAATCGAGCTATTCAATCATTCATTGTATCATTTTCATCGATTGACCTTCCTAAGGCAACCGAGTTATTCAATCCTTCATTGCATCATTTTCATCGATTGGCCTTTTTAAGGCAATCGAGTCATTCAATCATTCATTGTAGCATTTTCATCGATTGACCTTCCTAAGGCAATCGAGTTATTCAATCCTTCATTGCATCATTTTCATCGATTGGCCTTTCTAAGGCAATCGAGCTATTCAATCATTCATTGTATCATTTTCATCGATTGACCTTCCTAAGGCAATCGAGTTATTCAATCCTTCATTGCATCATTTTCATCGATTGGCCTTTCTAAGGCAATCGAGCTATTCAATCATTTATTGTATCATTTTCATCGATTGGCCTTTCTAAGGCAATCGAGTTATTCAAACATTCATTGTACCATTTTCATCGATTGGCCTTTCTAAGGCAATCGAGATGTTCAATCATTCATTGTGTCACTTTTTATCGATTGACCATTCTAGGGCAATCGAAATGTTCAATCATTTGTGGTATTATTGTCATCGATTGATGATGTATTTCCAGATGAGTTATCTGGTTGCCTTCACATAGAGTAGTGGAATTCAGGAGTGAGTTGGAGCCGGTACGTCCCCTTTATCAAAGGCACCGTATCGGATGGCCCCGACCAGAATACAGGAGTTGAAGATTCAACTTGAGGAATAGTTCGAGGAAGGTTATCTCCGACCGATTGCGTCCCCGAGAGGAGCACCAGTGTGATCTGTCAAGGAGAAGGATGGCTCGTCTCGTGTGTGTATTAATTATCAAGAGTTGAACAGGGTGATGATCAAGATTAGTACCCCTTACCCCGTATTGATGATCTTTTAGATCAACTTCAGGGAGCTTCAGTATTTTCCAGGATCGACTTAAGATCTGGATATCACCAGTTGCGGATTCGAGAGTCGGATATCACGAGGACGGCGTTTCGAACACGCTATGGTCATTATGAGTTCGTAGTTATGCCGTTCGGGCTAACTAATGCACCTGCGGTATTCATGGAGTTAATGAATCGGGTTTTCATCGAATTTTTAGATCAGTTTGTTGTTGTCTTCATCGATGACATTTTGATTTATTCTCGTAGCCGAGAGGAACACGAGGTTCATCTTCATCAGGTTCTCGACGTGTTGAGACGAGAGCAACTTTATGGAAAGTTTTCTTAATGTGAGTTTTGGATGTCCGAAGTGACTTTTCTCGGACATGTAATTTCATCAGACGGAGTTCGTGTCGACCCTCAGAAGATGGAGGCTATCCGAGTTTGGTTACCTCCGAAGATTGTTAAGGAAATCCGAAGCTTTCTCGGATTAGCCGGTTGTTATCGGCGAATTGTGGAAGGGTTTTCTAAAATCACTCAATCAATGACGAACCTTTTGCGAAAGGGTAAGAAATACACGTGGTCCGACGTGTGTCAGCGGAGTTTTGAGGAACTCAAGAACCGGTTAATTTCAGCACCTGTCTTTTCCTTGCCAGAAGGGATGGAAGGATTCGTGGTTTTTAGTAACGCGTCCGGACACAGTCTCGGATGTGTATTAATGCAGGATGGGAAGGTTATTGCCTATGCTTCACGACAATTGCGACCTTACGAGGTTAATTATCCGACCCACGACCTGGAGCTAGCAGCCGTGGTTTTCGCGTTGGGAATTTGGCGTCATTACCTTTATGGTGTCACCTGTCAGTTATTCACCGATCATAAGAGTTTGAAGTATATATTTACTCAGAAGGAGTTAAACATGCGACAGAGGCGGTGGTGGGAACTAATCGAAGATTATGATATCGGGATCCTGTGCCACCCGGGTAAGGCGAACGTGGTTGCCGATGCCTCGAGTCATCGTGGCATGAATACGATCTGGGTGATCGAGGACCGCTTAACCAAGTCAGCTCATTTCCTTGGGATTAAGGATACGTGGGGTCCCGAGAGACTTGCCCAGCTGTTCATCAAAGAGATAGTGAGATTGCACGGTACTCCTAAGAGTATTGTTTCTGATCGTGACGGGTGATTCGTGTCTCATTTTGGAAATCAGTTCATCGTGCTTTGGGAACTCAGCTTAATATCATTACCGTTTTTCATCCTTAGTCCGACGGACAATCAGAGAGGACTTTTCAGACATTGGAGGACATGTTGAGGGCATGCGTCCTCGATTAGTAGACGATTGGGAAGCCCAATTACTGTTGTTTGAGTCCACGTACAGTTTATTTGGCATGCTGTGATGAAGGTAGCACCTTACGAGGCCTGGTACGGTCGTCGTTGTCGATCTCCCTTGTGTTGGGACGACCCATCAGAGTCAATCGGCACCGAGCCCGATATACTTATAGCCGCCCAGGAGAAGGTAGCTTTGATCAGGAGTCGTCTGTTGACTGTTCAGAGTCGACAGAAATTATATGCAGATAATCGTCGACCACTAGAGTTCGAGATGGGTGACAACGTTTTGGTCAAGGTATCCCCGAGTCGAGGTATCTTCCGTTTCGGAAAACGGGGGAAATTGAGTCCGAGATTCATTGGATCGTTTGAGATTCTGGATCGAATAGGCGAGTTAGCTTACCGTTTGGCTTTACCTCTGGCGTTGAGCCAAATTCATAATGTATTGCACGTCTCGCAATTGCGGAAGTATGTTGCCGATCCGGGTCACATACTTCAGTTCGACGAAATCGAGATCGCAGATGATCATTGTATGAGGAGCGTCCCATACGAGTGTTCGAGCGGAAAATCAAATAGTTGAGGAATAAGGCGATTCCTTTGGTTAAGTTTCAGTGATCTAGACACGGAGTCGAAGAGGCTACTTGGGAAACCGAGGAGAGTATGCGGGAGAGTCATCCCGAGTTGTTTGACCCTTAGTTTCGGGGACGAAACTCTTTTTAAGGGGGGGAGTATGTAATACCCGGTTGTAATTCATTCATTATCATTCAATAACTATCAGTCAGTAATCATCACTCAGTAATTTTCACTCATTAATAATCATTCATCAGTCATGATTCATTCATTTGCGTTCATTTGGCATGTTGTAACCGTGTATCAGTTACCGATCGTCATTTCATCTCCGTTTGAGTGTCGGAACGGGAGTATTATTATTATCATCGTGATTGGTAGTCTTGTGCTGGAAGTATCATTTTGGCATGTGTTGGACTTGTTCGCGTTCGCAAACGTTTGGTATGTCGAATCATTCATCGATCGTAGCAAGAAATCGGAGTTGTCGGAATTTCATCTTGTCCAGCAACGAGTTACGGCCGTAAGGAGTGTCGGATACGGCCGTAATTGACTTTCGTTGTTTCCGGGCCATTTCGGACGAGCGGGACTTACGGCCGTAAGGATATCGGCATACGGTCGTAAGTTGGGAGGTACGACCGTAAAGGCCGGCGATTCTGGCCGTACGTGTCGGCGGTGGTGCCAGACGTTTTGGCCGTATGCGAGTTACGGCCGTAAGGGTCTCGGCATACGGCCGTAAGGCGAGGAGATACGGCCGTAAGACTTGGCGGATACGGCCGTCTGCTGAGCAAGGTGCCTGGTCATTTTCGACGAAGCGGGCTTACGCCCGTAAGGTTGGCCGGATACGGCCGTATCACCCGAGTTACGGCCGTAAGGTGTGCGGATACGGCCGTAAGGATGTCGGCGGATGTTTTTGACGAAGGCGGGTTACGCCCGTAACTCAGGAGCGGTTACGGCCGTAAGTCTGTCGGCAGGCTTTCAGACGAAGCCGAGTTACGGTCGTACGAGTTGGCCGGTTACGGCCGTAAGGCCGTTGACCTGGAATGTTACGGCCGTAAGAGGTCCGAGTTACGGCCGTAACTTCCGGCAGTATATATGGTTTGGCCGGGACACTTTTCCTCATTTTTCTCATTTCCTTCATCTTGTCCGAGAGAGAGAGCTTGAGGGAGATATTTTGGCATCATCAATCACTTGTGTATTCGGATTTCATCATCCTATTTTGTTGGGAAGCTTGGATAGTCGATCTAACACGTTTTTATTGGATCGAAGTGGTTGGATCTTCAAGAGGTAATTTCTTCAACATCTTGGATTTCGATTTTGTGTTGAGATATGATGTTTTGGACGTTATAATCATGTTATATGAAGGGATATGTATATGATTATGAGTTTGTATAAGGATTCATTGGATTATTGAGGGATTATTCAAGAACACTTTGATTATCGAGTTGAAATTGGGGGTTTTCGATTAATTGTCGTTATAATCACGTTTTTGGATATTCGTTTTGGATTATTAATCGTATTGAAGATGTTTTGTTGGTTTGAAACACTTCTTGAGGGATTTGATATTGGTATATTGAGGTTTGATTGTAAACAATTGGAGTTTGGACGCAACGTGTTTGATTTAATGCCTCAATGGACTTGGTTTAGTCGTATCGACGTGTTGAGTTCGTTATATTCATGTTTGTTACGTATGTTGAACGGATTGTTGGTTATTGTGTTATTCAAGGTTGTTCGAGCGGATATCTCTATTAGGACGTTGTTCGTGGAAGGATAATTGTCACCGGTGTTGTGTAAGTTAATTCTTACTCGGTTAAAAGGATACTCATCCCTTTTGTTGTTGTTCATTCATAATCATAACTCATTCATCAGTGTATTGACCGTATCAAACTTGTTATTGTCAATTAATCACTTGATCATAAGGAGCAGCGGTTCCAATCTTTTCCTTGATTTGTCATTTATCTCACTACCATTCCACCTCGGTGAGTCATTATTCATTTTCGATGTCACTTTTGTTATATCGTGGCATTCGGGTCATCTTGGCGTCTTGCGGTTGGTATGTGTTGTATTTTTATTTCGGGCACGTTTAAGTCGTGTCTTGGTTGTTGGCCTCACATTGGGTGTGCACACGAGTCATATTGTCTCGTGAGGTGATTAGTACAAGACCATACGTGTATTCGATCGATACTCGTTGGTGGCTTGTGCACGGACACATTTCCATCCGGGCGTAGTGTGGTACCACCCTTTGAGCCGTCTTGTTAGTTGATTCATATAGCATGTTTGATTGCGTATGTTTCGACTGGATATTTCATAACTTGGATATAATCATGATTGTGTATTTTCAACCCTCGAGGATTGTTGTTACGTATGCGACCCGGTGAGGATTTTGTTTTTAGTCATGGCAAGGCAAAAGCAGAATAGCATGTTGATGTCGAGAGTCAGTGATACTAGTAGGGGCCCCGATCTTTCGATTATTCATGTTATTGTCCTTTATTTTCCGCTGCAGACTTTCATTTGGATACTCCGTTTCATTCGGTGTTGTGTATTTTATCTTCATATAAAATACACTAGTATTGATATTGTCTGGTGTGTTGTAACTAAACTCATCGGAGTAATTATTGTTGTAATGTGGTTCGATACTACATTTATCCATGTAATTCATTCATTTTCATTTTTGGTGGAGTGGGTTGAGATGCGGCTGTAATATCCGCCTAGTTTGGGGTGTTACATCCACAAGATCTTCAACCACGTTCCCCATGTACTTCACATTGTTTACATGTTTCGGTTTAATATTATTTCTAAATTCAAATTCAACCTCCTCAAGTTTCCTAGTTGCATTACATAGAATATAAATCTCCAAACACCTGGTCATCACCAGAAAAGCTAGCATATCCACCACCTCTTTATCATTTCTAATTGGTAAAAAACCTGCACCATCCCTACTCCCTGTTAACTTAAACCAGTGGACCAAGGGAGGGTCTCTATGCCCCAAATCTTCTGCATATTCATTTAGGCAGGGCCATGATAGCTTGTCTTCGTCTTGGTTGTCAAGCCAAACTACTTCACCTCCCCTGTATTCCCTCTTACCATCCATCATCCTATAAAACCTTCCCCCATGGTGGAACTCAAAAAATTTTTTACCTGTAGGTTATAATATAATAAACAAACATTTAATTTCCCCAAAAAAAGTGAGCAAATTTGGTACTAGTGAAGTATAATTATCCTATATAAAATCACTCAAATCAGTAAACAACAAAAACCAGTGGGTGGGCCTCTCACTCAAATTACGAATTCAGTGTTATATACTATAATCCGTAAATTAAAACCCTACTACACTAAACCCAAATTTAAACCCCAAATTAAAATCAAACAAAGACTTAAAACCCTAATTCAACTTTCAAGATGCAGTTAACAGTCCCTTAACATTTTCTGTGGGTGGGCCTCCTTCTAATCGAAAGTTATTCCACTTTCTTTCAGATTCTGTCATCGAATGCTTGATAGAGAGATAAAGAGATAGGAGAGACTGACAGATACCCTACTCCCACTTTTTCTGCAGAAGAGTGAAGGTGAAAATGTGTGATTGAATCGATATTTGTGTGGTTACCGATGATTAAAGGATGAGATGGAAGATTGAAATAAAAATGACGGAAATACCCTTCAAAATGGGTCATGACAATCACGTGCGATTTTGTAATTCACCTGACGGAAAAGATAATGTGAGTGACCAAAATGACAGATGCAAACTTCAGTGCCCAAAGTGATAGTTTGTAAAGTTCAATGACCAAAGTGTCAGAATTGTGCAAAATACAATGACCAAATAGATATTTTTCTCTATATATATTATAATATAATTATATGTATACATAATATAATGTAACTTTAAATATATATTAAAATATAACTTAATATGTAAATATATACTATCATATAACTTTAATATAATTGGATATATATAGTATAACTGTATATTATAACATAAGTTTAAATATATCTACGAATATAAATATAATATAACATTATATATAAATTATATATATATATATCTTATGTAACTTTATATATATATATATATTATCATTTAATTTTAATTATAATTGAATATATATAATATAAATTTATATCTACATATCATAATATAAATTTAAAATATATATTAATATAATATATTTAAAAGTCATAAAAATATAAACTATTTATTGATAAAAAATTCATATAACTATATATATTAAAATATAACTTAATATATATATATAAATATTATCTGATTATATAAATATAACTGAAAATTGTAATACAATTTATGAATTTAATATATATATTAAGTTATATTATATATTTAAAAAGTGATACAACATCGGTTCCGGAAAAACCGATGTTAAATTTTCATTTAACATCGGTTTTTAATGAAAATTTAATATTGGTTTTCCTAAAAATCGATGTTAAATTCTTGAATTTCACATCAGTTATACGGAAATCGATGTGAAATTGAAGAATTTAACATCGGTTCTCTCAGAAGCGATGTTAATTTTTTATTTAGCATCTGTTTTCCTAAAAATCGATGTTAAATTCTTCAAATTCACATCGGTTATTGCGAAATCGATGTGAAATAGAAGAATTTAACATCGATTCTCTCAGAACTGATGTTAAATGAAAATTTTAACATCAATTTTTACTAGAACCGAGGTTAAATGACAATTTAACATCATTTTTTAGCATAACAGATGTTAATTTGCTTTAGAATTTTTAATTATGTCACCGCGTCCTTTTTAACATCTTTTTTTCCAAAACAATATTAAACGAGCGATGTTAAATGTCTTTTTTGTAGTAGTGAAATATTAGAGGAACTACCCAAAATGTGTTTAAACGTATAATGAGAGCGTGTTAATCGAGTGACTAATTGGCTAAGTCAGAGGACATTATGGCCACTATCACATTATTGTCTATAAACTTTTGCCTAAGTAATTGTGAATGCTCAGTCTTAAAGTATGCAGGAGTCCTGCATGTCAACTTTATTCGTATCCGATTCTACCCGTCGAATAAACCTGAAATCGGGTCGGGTATCGGCCGAACCCGAAATTTTATGACCGGGTACGTGTAGGGTATGAGTATAGTATATTACCCTATTACCCGACCCGATTACTTGACACGCATACCCGTTTGCATTATATAAATATATTATTATTATTATATGTTAAACATAAATATTATATTATATTATATGTTATATATATTATTATATAACATATTATATTTTAGATATTTATTATACTAAATTGAGTTTATTAATTGGATTATATGTATATATGATATATATTAAAAAATATTTATATTCTTAAATATAGGATATACGGGTACCCGAATACTCATTGGGTACCCGATTACCCGATGGATAATACTCGAACCCGATCCAAATCAAATACGGTAGGGTATGGAAGAGCCATACCCGTACCCTACCCGACCCATTGACATCCCAGGACAATACAATTTTAATTACCTAGTGATATTCGTATTGACATATTATTGTCATATTATGACCGGTATTGGGTCAGTCGACGATGAAAGTTAGATTGGACAAGATTCATAAGTGAAGGAATAATATACATGTGATAGTCTGATGATAACGATATGACATGGGAAACATAATCGAATATTGAAGATTGATACCCTGAGTTGTTTTATTTTAAACGAAACTTCTTTAAATGGGCATATTATGTAATACTGATGGTATTATTGCATATTCTATACGTAATTTAATTCGTATTTCTATTATATTTTGAGATTCATAAAATTTCACGAAGCAATTGAACAATCCAGATTTTATTTTCACAACCCTTCAATAATTTTACCATCTACTGGAATTTTTTGTTTCAGTACCCTCCATTACGTCTTGTTAGAACATGATGAAAATAGTCCCCAGGGGCATAAATTGATGGTAAGTTGCAAAGTGATTGGGGTGGAAACACTCTGAAATCGCGGGTTCGAATCCATGTGGTGACAATACTTTGCTGAAATATTGCAAAGTTTATTGTTGGGTTCGTGTCTCGTTGGTGCTCTCATGCGGAGAGCATCGGTGAGTCACATTCGCCGATTGAGCAGCACGATCGAGGCATACGTCTGATCGGGAATTTCGTCTCTCCCTCAACAAAAAAAAAAAAAAAAAGAACATGATGAAAATATATTCACACTTGGTCAAGTTACCATTTTTAAAGAGAGCTGCTTCCCCCCACTTTTTCTTTTTGTTTTTCCAATTTTATCCTTTATATTTTGTTTTGTTTGTTTTCTTTTTTTTGCATTCTTTATTTATTTCTTATGAAATTAAATTTACTTGTTCTTTTTTTTTGAATTTTTATTTTACTTTATTATTATGAAAATTAATAATTTTTATTATTTATTTATTTCTATTTTTATTATTTATGATTAAAAATAACTACGACGTAATATAATTATATAATATAATAACATTAGGATTGGTGGTACATGATAATCAGAGTTCAAAAAAACTTGAACAAAATAATTATTATTAATTAATGCAATTGCTATATGTTGACGTTGTTGAAATAAAATTGGAGCGGACCTAAATGGCAAGTGTGTAAAACAACTTCCACTAACAGAAGTAAATACATGCAACACAATATTATATCGTGTTGTAATGACAACCCGTGCATAATGTCCATCCAACTCCATTGTGGTGCCGGAGATTCGAAGAAATTTAATGCTCGCATCATATTATTGGCAGCTCCTCGTTCAAGATAAACACGATCGTAGAACTCCATATTCTGTTCAATTTCATAGTAAAGATCTGCCTGAACCTGCTTCCAACCATCTTTTGAATTATACTCGACTTGTGCTGCTATCGCCCTATATCTACAATTACCATCCCCAAGAACTTCCACATGACAATTCAATAGGTAGTATAGATTAGGGAACTATTTTGTTGAAAATACTTTGAAATGACAATTCAATAGATAGATACAGGTTAGGGAACTATTTTTTCGAAAGATTTTGAAATGACAACTCAATTGGTAGCTAATTATAATAATATATATCAAGATAGTCGTATATAATCAGAATAATAATTTATATATTATAAGTATAGATGACTATGTAAATATTTTTTTATAATATAAATATATTTAGGTAAATTAGAGATGTGAAATAATTGTACTTTTAGCAGAGTTTGGAGAGAAGGTGTATTTCAATTATAATTGTGTGGGCCATACTAGGAAGGATTGTCGCTCACTTATTGTTAACTGTTTCAAGTGCAGTCAAGCATGACACCGAGCGATACACTACAAGAAGATCGTGAAGGTTTTGGGAAGCCAAACATCTGTTTTCCTTCTTGAAGAGCCTAGCTTTTTTTGAGTGAAGATTTTACGAATTTGTTCTAAGCGTCACTATATCCGACAATTGTTACTTTGATTATTTTCATTGTGTTGTTTTGCATTTCGAGCGATCTTCGATCTAAGTTTCGAGGGCGAAACTTCTTTTTAGTGGGGGAGAATGTAATATCCATATCTTCTATTTAGTGTAATTTCCATTTTTGGTGTTTTTCCATTTTAGGTGAGTTGTTTTCTATCATTTCGATATTTTGAAACTATTTTGTTCTGCGTATTTTTGCTATTCGAACGAGTTTTGAGAAGGTTTTATTAAAATTCATGAATTGTTGTGACTTTTTTGTGTTAGAGTTTGCTTCTTGTAAATCTTGTTCGAAACTGTCGTTTTGTTGTTTATACATGTTCATTTAACATATTTAGGCGTGTTGTGAGATTGGGTATTGTTGCACGATCTCGAACGTAATTTTCAAATGTTTGGGCCGTCTTGTAATTTCCCAAAGTTTTGGGCGTTTGATTTCTTGTTTTTGCATACCTTCGGGTGGCAAAAATCACGTGTTTGTTTAACACTTAAGTTCGTCGTTGATAACTCTTTGTAAGCATTTTGGGCATTTCAGGTATTGTCGCATCTTCATATCATTTGTGACGTTTCGAAGCCGAGCAATTATGGTGTTGTTTGCAGGCCTGTTATGGCTGTAACGTGCATAGAGTTACGACTGTAACATAGGAGACCTTACAGACGTATTGCTTACCTGTTAGGCTATAATGCCAGATAGTTTATATAGATGGGTGACGGGTTTTGATGGCAGAATACTCCCTTTTCCTTCCTTCTCGCGAGGGGCAACTTCATGGCGATTTGAGGAGCGACTTTGGGCGACTCAACACCATATATCATCATCCTTGAGATCTTTGTGAAGATTAAACATATCTAAATCTTCCTTTCTCTTTAAGTATTATATCGGATGATATGATATTCGTTAGACTTAGACTAAAATGTGAACAACTCGCAAGTATGTTCTAAAATTTCAAATCCTACATTGCTAAGTGTTTCACAACTAAGATTATGATTAGATCGTATGCACAATCTTACATCGAGTTTTTTTAGTGAATACAACTTAATGTATAAACCGGTTGTAGACAAGGTCTTACAGCTTAGAAATTTCATCCTCATAAAAATAATTTCAAATGTATTGCCAAGCACGCATAAAGTAATATAGATTATTAGGTGTAATCTTTTGAGGGAAATAAAATATCTTTATTGATGATCAAAAGGAGTACAATGCTTGGACTTATTGAAATTTAAATTACATAAGAAAAGCGATAAAAGTACATAAACTAGGATTCAACATCGATAATGTTACTGTCAGGTTGATCTTCTGTAGGGATCATTTTCGGTCCATTTCCACCAGTTGACTAATATATCCTTGGTATGTCCCTGTAGTGACCTTTTACTTCCTAAGTAAGATAGCCAAGTATCCAGACTTCTGGGTGAGTTGGTCGATCACTCTTCATATCTTTGCTTAATTATTATCTATTGGGGCAACATTCCTTCAGCAAGCATTCATTAGAATTTATTCGCCATAGCCTCCAACGTCATTAAATGATTGAAGATGGGAGACTCCTTGATGAGTACAGAGAAGTACCTCATCAGTTCATTTCTAATCCATGCTTTAAGTTCTTCTAATCTCGGTTGCCTCTATTTTGGCAATGGAATTTCATCTGGTTTTTGGACTGTATTTTTTCAAGGAAAGTTAGAGTCCTGGAACATTGGTCTAGATCCAGTTACCTTATAACCCGTCACTCCTTGTCCTGGCCCTAGTCGTGCCAGTCATGTAATATCCGACAGTAATTCTTATCTACTGTTGTATTATTCAGATAATTTGAGTATCGTTGTAATCATGTTACATTTAGATAATGTTTATTAATGTTGGGATATAGCAAAATATACTTGATTATGACTATCATTCGCATTGTGGTTGATTTCTTGACGTTTTGTAGATATTTACATTTTTGGGGCTAGAATTTCCGTGTTTAGCGTACGCTAAGGCTTCAACTTAACGTACGCTATTTTGTTGGCTTTACGTACGTAATGGAGTGCTGGTTACGTACGTAACGCTTGGAATCTTATCTGATCTCACTTTCGGCGTGGGGGTCCGGACATGATCCGGATAACTGGCCTTTTCGAGGCAGCCAGGTTGACCTACATTACGTACGTAATGCTTGCAACACCCCCAATCCGCTCAGGGATATTACACGCCGTAGAACCTTTCCTCAAGGATCTACCAGGCTGTTAATAACATCGAACAACTCAACAATGCCTTTAAGGCTAAAATGAGTCAGTAGACCGTTTTGGTCTTTCAATAAATACATACAACTCAATCACAACACATGCCCACGCAGGGGTCGAGTACAACACACTCCCATACGACGGGGAAAGAATACTGCAGCGGAAAATAAAATACAACTAAACCAATACGACATCAACGCGTCCTTATGTGATTAGTATCGTTCATCTTTCATCATCCTTCATGCCGACCCTGTGCTATGCTCCAAAATCTGAATGTAATACAGACATCCACCCCGCGAATACTCGGGGGTTAGCAAAACTCCACTGTTTTGCTAGTGCAAGTATAAAATATGAAAACGAGCCATACATATCACACTCCACGGAACATGATAATCATAAACATACTTACCGAGGTAAATCACTTGATCAAAATGGTTAAATCGAAAGATAGGGATAAACCCGATATACATCTTGTAAAAACATTTTACGATCTCGGGAGTTTTGAAAACATTTGGGATTTTAAGAATTCTCAAGCCTTTCGAAAATATTTAGGGACACAGCCCAAAAGTCATTTTCCCAAAACAAAGTTACGATAACAACACATGGGTCCAGGACCCGATCATACCATAACAACCTGTTTCCACAAATTATTCGCATCCCGTGCTAGCAAGCCATGGACCTCAGATGCTCCCGTAGAACAAACCCGAGTGAGTAACCCACATGGAAACTATATCAAATCACATGTCATCGTAACAACAGTCACGTGACTACAAGCACAGATACACACTTAACCAAACCATGACCATAAGTTATCCCGGCATCGCACTAACAAGCTACGAACCTCGGAGTCTACGCAAGACATACCCGATGATAACCCCATCAATTATCCCGGCATCGGGCTAACAAGCCACGAACCTCGGAGTCCCCGCTAGACATACCCGGTGGATAACCCTACGGCCACGTCCGACCCATACTAGCAAGTATGGATCCCGGAAATTCAACAATCCTACCCGGAGGCACATCACATACAACAAGCACGCAACGATAATCACTTATCAAGCCAAACAACATTAAGCATCACAACCTCCTTTCATAGGAGTAACAACCAATATCACCCGTCACGTATTCACCGGACAAACACACATAACAACACGTAATCTTTGGCAAATGATTACGGTTTAATACATTCACTAAATGTGATCACAACATCCTTCAACATATAAAACTAACACACATAATCCAAGAACATATTCATTCACGAAGTATACGAATTATCGTTGAAAGACAATATTTATCGAGAACATACTGATCCTTTTTAACATTCACTAAACATTTGGATTTCGCATAAAATCATTTATCAATAATTATGCCTATGAAACATGAAATGTATGGGCAAGATACTTGCCTCGAATAATCGCAACGCGGAGAATCGACCGAAGTGAGGAGACTCGGACCGACTACGAACCCGTCGACTCCACCGAATGACAACCCGCAACAATAAAATACGAATGAAAACAATAACAACGAAAATGAATTCCAAGGTACGACCCAAATCCACTGAATTCAAATAACAAACGACGAAAGTTCAAGGGTTTCCCACAAAACGACCAAGAACACGAATCGACCCGAAAAAACATAAAAATGGAATTCCCAACCGAAATATGGATATTCAATCCATAGGATATGTTTAAAAACATCATTTTACAACAATTTGTTCATAAAAAATGGATGGAAAACGAAATCAAGAACAAATCCCCCCAAAAAGTCAACTCAAAGGAAATCAAGAAATATACCTTGATTCAACGAAGAACAATAGATTAAATGATGTTAAACACAAGAATACTACTAAGATTCATCATACCCATCATGGATTAATCAACAATACAGAACGAATCGGACAAAAACGCAAAAAACCCAAAATTTCTCAAAATAGGGTTCTAGGAAATCTCACCTTGATTTACTGGATCAAAGGATGATATAGGATGATCAATCAATGATATGAACTCAAGAACTTCGTGGATTTGTTGTTTAACAACATGGCTTTGCCTCCTCCGAAACCCCAGCCGCGGACAGAAAATAAAGGAAATGAAAAACGAGTGAAAATGCGACTGCTCTGTCATATTTATAGAAGTAGGCATTAGCGTGCGCTAAGCCTTCTGGGTAGCGTGCGCTAACAGGCAGCCTCGGCCGAGCACCTTCGGCCGGGGCCCACGCAACCCGACACTGCTGACAAAACTACCGACCGAGACCTGCCCGCCCGACCCCGATAGCGTGCGCTGCGCGGACGCTAGCGCGCGCTAGCCAACCTGTCCAGAACCCTCTGGACCAAACTGCTCGGCCAGGTAACGTACGCTAGTCGGCCGGCAGCGTGCGCTACACATGCCGATTAGCGCGCGCCACGACCGACAGTAGCGTGCGCTACCTGCCGATCCTCCCCGAGTCCAGTATTCTAGTAACCCCTCTGCCCAGCCCGATAGCGTACGCTAACTGGTCGGCAGCGTGCGCTACACCTGCCGAGCTAGCGTGCGCTACGCCGGTTCCTGCCGCACCCGTCCGACCAGTGCCCGCAACCATCCGGCCAGTGCCCAACCACCAGGACTCGACGACTCGATTATCCGAAATCGCACGGAACGAACACGACAAAACGCTCGTGGACAACTACATCGACCCGAGATGAAATACAATGCAATAATTAATCGAAAGCCAAGCTTTCCCAGAACTGAGCATTCCCACATCATTTCCTATTAGTAGAATGTCATCTACATATAGTACTTAGAATGTGATCTTGCTCCCACTAACCCTCTTGTATACACAAGATTCCTCTTCATTTTGCACGAAGTCAAACTCTTTGACCGTCTCGTCAAAATGAAAGTCCCAACTATATGAAGACTGCTACAGTCCATTTCATGGAGTCTACATCCACCATTGCTAGGTCATTGGTCGTGGGTCGGTCTCTTGTTTATCACTTGGAACCTCGAGGAAACCCAATTCCTCCAAGTACATAAAACTATACCTCTTAGGTAATTGAGACTAGGACTGAGCACCGGGTCTGACCCGGCCCGGCCCGACCCGGCCCGGAATGACCCGGATTATATATGGTCGGACTTTATCGACCCGAATCCGGACTGCTCGAATCGGCCAACCCGGTCCGGACCGGAAAAACCGGGTCGGTCCGGCCAGCCCTTGATTCTAGCCCTTTTGTAATTTTTTTTTGCATATTAAGTGTCCTTTTATTACATATAAAATACTTTATTCTTTACATACTCCCATAAAATACAATTATCAATCTTAATATCTTCATTTAGTCATCAAACTCTCAAGTTCAACAATATTTTAGTATAAATAAACTTAATTAGAATAAAGTGCAATCATAATCGAGCCATTAATCATCATTATTTCATCACCATCGAGGGTAAATTATAATAAAAAATATTTTTTTGTATTTTTATTTTTACTGGTCGTTCGGGCCGCACCGGATTTTTCCGTCTTGACCCGGTCCTCGAACCCGCTTTAGACAAAATGCGGACCGGGACCGGACCTAATGTGTCCGGTCCGGTCCGGGTCCGGGTAAAAACCGGGTCCGGACCATTTGTGCTCAGCCCTAATTGAGACACCCTACTTGACCTACGAGGTGGTTGTACTTGTGTTATAGAAGGTTTGATTCCAATTTCTTGCACAGGTGTCTCATTAGGAGTTTCATTGCATTCTTCTAAAGAAATACTTCTACGTGCTCCGCCTTCCTGAATGAACTCTTCTTCCAGGAAGTGTGCATGAAAAACAATAATGATCTTTCGATCTTTGAGCATGTAGAATAGATAACCCATCGTCCCAGATGGGAATCCAATGAAACGTCCCTTCGCGGACCTAGCTTCCAACTTCTCCACCTTAGTCTTCTTGACATAGGCGGGATATCCTCAAATCCTAATATGATTAAGACTTGGTTTCCTACCCTCCCACATCTCATGTAGAGTTTTAGGAACGGATTTGTAAGGACATCTGTTCAAGATGTAAGTGGCAGTCAGGAGTGCATGTAATATCCGCAATTTTCGATTTGCGGTAATTTTTCTTTTTTCGGCGGCAGTCCGTTTTGATGACTCGCTTGTGACCGTTTCGTCATTCTGAGAATGTTTAATTCTTCACTTTTCGACGTCCGAGTTCATTTCGGTATTGTTTTGTTGAGTTCCGTATTTCTTAATGACTTTTCCGCACTCGAGTTCGATTCTTGTGAATCTCATTCGAAATTACTGTTTCGAGTTTCCCGTAAGTCCGTTTAACTTTCTTAGACGTGTTGTGAACTTCGGTTTGGTTATTCGATCACGTATCGTGATTTTCGGACGTTTTGGGCCGTTTTCATAATTTCCCAAAGTTTGGGGCAATTACTTCCGTTGTCGAATTTCGAGCATTCGGGTGGTCGGAATCGTGTGTTCTCTTAGTACTTGGATTCTTCTTTGCGAGTATGTCGTAACCGTACCTTCGATTTATATTCAGGTTCGGGTTTCGGGGTCATCTGGGCCGTCGGAGTGGCCACGACCGAGTCACGGCCGGAGCAGGACCTGGCCTGGCCGAGTTACGACCGTAAGGTGCCGGTTACGGCCGTACGTGCTCGGCAGTCATGGCTGGACGAATGCCGGTTACGGCCGTAAGGGCTGTCAGTTATGGCCGTACGGGTGCCAGACAGTGTTCGGACGAATGCTGGTTACGGCCGTAAGGACCTGCCGGGTACGGCTGTAAGTGCCGAGGCCGTAAGGCCCTATCGGTTACGGCCGTAAGCGATCGACAGGCGCTGGGCGAATTTTGACGAATGCCGGTTACGGCCGTAAGGTCTGCCGGTTACGGACGTAAGTGGTCGGCAGGATGCTGGGCAGTATATATATGTTCGAGCAGACGGGTTTACACCCTTTTTCTCATCCCTCTCATTTCCTTCCGCGGCTGGGGATTGGAGTACGTGATTAGATGTTGTTTATATATAAATCCACGAAGTTCTTGAGTTTCTAACATCAATCAATCATCCCATAACCTCCTCCGATCTACCGAATCAAGGTTAGATTTCTTGATAATTTATTTTTGGGGAAATTGGGGTTTTTATTGGATTTCGTCCATTTGAGCCGTAATAACTTAGATTATTGATGGATTATTGATTATTTAGATGTATTATATCATTTTACTTTTTATTCCATGGTTGGATCGTATCGATTCGTTGTTTTGGTCGAGTTCTTGATCGACGCCTTGAAGGTGTCCGGTAGAATGTCTTAGAGGGGTTTTCGGACGTTCTACGATTATTCTTCCTTGTATCATCGTTGATTTATTGATTATATAATGTTAGGGTCGAGTTTCTTGCGAATAAACCGTGTTGAACCCTTCCGTTTGTTGTCATCTTCCTTTTCGATAGCATCGGGCGTTCCGGAGCTTCCCGGTCGAACCGTGTTCTTCCGAGTATTCGGTAGCGGTTATTAAGGCAAGTATTTTACTATACAAATTGTGTCTTGAGAATAGGGACGTCGTGTTATGGTTATGATGAATTGATTTATCTTAGCGAATATGCTTCGTATGAATTGATTATTATGAACGATTGATGGTAACGATAATACCTTCACTTAGTTAACATCGTGGAATTGTGTTGGATGTGCAAATCATCTAAGTTTGTGCCGGGCATGGTTGGTCATTGTTGAGTTGTTGTGATGATTATGATAATTGTGTTGTTTTGGTTTACATACTTGATTATACATTTCGGTGTAATGTGGAATGGCTTGACATTTGATGATTATGACTTGTGTCGTGTCGATCTGTGTGTGTGTGTGTGTTCCAGGTAGGGTCTGACGAGGCCTTTGGAGTTCGGTACATGATGCGTACGAACAAGGTGTGTGATCCTGGTAGGGTCTAACGAGGCCTCTGGAGTTCGGTACATGATGTGTACGAACGATGTTTGTGGCCGGGTAGGGTCCGTCGAGGCCTCCGGAGTTCGGTACATGATGTGTACGAACAGTGTGTGTGGTCCGGGTAAGGTCCGTCGAGGCCTCTGGAGTTCGGTACATGATGTGTACGAACAACGATCGTATAACAGTGATTGTTTGGATAACATTTAAAATATGGGTCTCGGACTCATAATGATATATTATCTAGTGTGCTTTGAAACGAGAATCGGTCTAAGGCCCTAATGTTTACGAAACGGTTTTGTAAATTGGGACTCGAGGTCCAAAAGAATTTCTACTTCAAAAATCCCCGAGATGATGAGTTCCTTTTCAAATATCTCTTGCTTGAGTTCGAAATTTTAAAACTTCTCGGGAACATTTGATAATTGATTTCTGTATTAAATTCGTAGTTGCTAATTACTTGTTGCATTTCGTATCGTATTATACTTACACTAGTAAAACAGTGGAGTTTTACTAACCCTCGAGTAATCGGAGGGTGGATGTTTGTTTTGCGTCCAGGTACATGCAGGTTCGGGGGAGCAGTCACAGGATCGGCACAAGTGGATGACGAGCTGCGATACTAATCAAGAGTTGAGAGTTGTTTTGATTTTTATTGTGTTGTTAGAGTTGATTTCAGTCTTCCGCTGTATTGTGTTTCGACCCCCGTGTGGGTAATATTATTTTAGTCAGTTCTGTTGATAGAGTTGTGTGACCTCATCAGTGAGTGTAATTTTGTGTAAGTGACCTCAACGGTCTGTATTATTTTATTGTTTGACACTGGCTGGGCAAATATTTGGTCGTTTTGTAAGGTTTAGCCTGGTAGATCCTCGTAAAAAGGGGTCTACGGCGTGTAATATTCCCATATGGTTTTGGGGGTGTTACAATGCATACCCCCACAGGTAAATCGGTAAGTCACTATAGCCCAGCATGGAACGGACAATGTTCAACAAGGTCTGGTTCCTTCTTTCTGACACACCATTTAACTGAGGAGTACCTGGAGGTGTTAATTGTGAAACTATTCCATGTTCCTCAAGGAACTCGTCAAACTCCGTACTCATATACTCGCCACCTCGGTCCGACCGAAGTGCTTTGATATGATTACCAGTTTGTTTCTCGACTAGGGCTTTGAATTCCTGGAATTTCTCAAAAGCCTCGGATTTATGTTTCATTAAGTATACATAACCATACCTAGTATGATCATCTGTAAACGTAATGAAATATTGATATCTGTCACGTGCTGCTTCCAAAGCACTACATACATCGGTATGGATTAATACCAGTTTATCAGTGGCTCTTTCAAAGGTCCCTGTGAAGGGGGACTTAGTCATTTTACCTTTAAGGCAAGATTCACAAGTAGGAAAGGGATCCGATCCCAATGGACCCATAAGTCCATCTTTTTCCATCTTGTAAACCTTGGTTTGACCAACATGACCAAGTCTAAGATGCCATTTCAAAACTTGATTGGTTTCATCCCTACCACGTTTTCTAGTCATAGTATTCACAACTACTTTGTTGCTGAGGTTTAGATGATACAATCCATTTAACAATGTAGTAGTACCCACTAGTTTATTTCTGAAATAAATTTTGCAGGAACCATCACCAATGAAAAATGAAAAGCGCTTTCGATCCATGACCGGAATGGATACAATGTTTTTGTGCCCCTTGGGCAAAACAAGTACATCTTCTAAAGTCAAAACAAAGCCGGATTCTAAACCCAAAAGAAGTGATCCTATGTCGGTCGTGTCACGCCCCCAACATCGGGAAGGACGAGGGCCCGACGCATCGGTCGATCAATCAATCAAAATGTGATAATAAATAGCGGAAGCAAAATAACAATTTGATAATATTTTAAAACAACCATCTTAGCCCGATGTACTAAGATTCGCTGTGACAAAACTGATAATCGAAATTACACTGTTCATAAGTTTGCAGCGGAAAATACAAAACGAATTAAGTACGAAGCATAACTAACTATTACAAGTTGGGATAACAACGGAAATTCTAAGAACAAAAGTCCTAAATCTTGAAGGCATTCTTCTATTCAGCCTCTTCCACGAAGCCTTCTTCGTCCTCTGCTGTTTGCTCATTCTCTGGTTTAAAAGGGAAAACGGTGGGGTGAGACAAAAGGTCTCAGTGAGTGGGTGATCGTGTGCGAGTGTGGCTCTTTCCTTTGAAAATTTTTAAGTGATGCATGATTTTATAAATTATAAAAAAATGAGAACAATTACAATTATGTCGAAATTTTATAAACAATAATCATTGCGTAGTTGCAATATTATAATCCAGTCCCCGTGGACGGATATCAAGTCAAGTAGTCAGTCAATCAGTCGATCAGTCAATTCAGTTTCGAATCCTGCCGATGTGGACTTTGGATTCTAAACTCTCCTTATCACTCCTAGCAAGATAGGCCGTCGTCCCAAGATTTGGACCGTCGCCCCAAGATGCTGAGCCTTCGCTCTCACACTTAGCGTGTGCTTCCTTATCTCTTATCTGGGCTCGGTATGTCCTTAGCTATGGGTCAATACCCGGATCACACTATAATCGCGATTATACCACAAGTCTACGACCCAGGTCCCTCGGAACACTCTGTTCCTCGGTTATGGGAATAGGAAACAACGGTAGCCTTGTTCATGAACCGCAGCCGCGCTGCTCGATCCAAGACACAGTCTAACCATCCCGAAACGATTTAGGACTCTAGAGGTGGCTCCTACAGCTCAAGAGGTGGCCCCCAGATTGTAGGTCGGCACTCTGTTTCATATGGACTCAAGAGGTGACCCCCGTCCGTCGACGTGGCACTTTGTTCCGATAGAGTTAGAGGCGGACCCGTCCGTGGCACTTTGTTTGTATAGCACTTAGTTCTCGGACAGACACAGTTATCAATTTAACGCGTTTCACAAGTATCACGTAAACGTTCGGTCAGTGAGGTTAATAACGTCTTTTGATTAAGTATGGAATATAGTTAATTTTATTTGTGGCCCGGTAATGCGGAATAGGACTTGTATATAGACTCGAAAATATTCTCAATAATTTAATAACGGTCTGATGGGTTCAGATCAGATATATTAAATGGGTAGGTTCGACGAAACGAAACGAGAGTTTCGTAAATAGTTTGAAAGAACGTTTTTGCCCTTAGGTTCAAACCTAAGCGTTGGAGTATGAAACGAAATCGGATGGTTATGAAATTTTATGAGGAAGCCAAAAATAATTCCTCGACTCCAGATTTAATAAAAATTCTGAAATTTCCATTTCGGGACTGAAATTTCCAGAAATTGCGATATTGCCCCAAAACTTAAGGAAATCGTTCCGAGGCATATAGAGCTATGAATTTAGCTCGGAATTTAACGAAATTTTACGAGATGAGTTATGGTGAACCTGGTGTTGTGTCACGATTTATTCATCCCGACACGCGATCGACTATAAGGCCGAGCGACCAAGTCAACATCAGTCAAACTATGGCTACCTCGCCAAATCAAAGATATCAGACCCCCATCAGTTACCCAGCGATCGACCCCCAAGGCGATCGCCCTTTGGCAGCTGGCGATCTACTCTACTAACCGGCTAAGGGCAATCGACCTGCGCCCCGAGCAGAGACGATCGCCCGTCAAAACCATCAAGGACTGGATCTCAGGAAAGCACCCACGTGCAGATCCACCAAAGGCGCTGACGAGATCTTCGCCAGCAGATAAGATCTTTTGCTGACAGACAAGACATTTGACCACAGCCTGTCACCTACCTCACCTACCAGCATGCGCGCCGAAAGTTGTCAGTGGGACCACCCGCGACAGCAACTCAGGACGCGTGTAAGTTCCCCATTGGACCGCCTGATTGATTGCGGCAACTCCTGCAGACTTTGAGGGCAGCCCATGTCTTTGAAAGACGATCGCTCGATTATTATATTGCGTAGAAGGCGATCGCCGGCATGTCCAAGCCCTATAAATAGAGAACCTCCTCCCTCTGGAAAAAGGTTCCCGATTCATGAATATACGGTTCGAATTCATTTGACTTACGTCAAATACATTCCACCAAAAGTTCACATTCTCTCACATTCCGATACATCCACTAAATCTTCAAGAACACACATATCATCAAGCTCCGGCTATCTCACCTAATCCATCTCGTGACTTCTCTCTCCAAATCTCTCGTCCGTAAGACGATCGGCGAAGCGGCAAGTCTCCACTAGACAGATTCCAAGGGATTCATAAGCCCAGACGCCCAAACATCCAGCTAAATACTCGCCGTGAGAGGCGGTCGATCTCTCACCGCCGCGACTGTTCATCACCTTTGTTACAAGAACTCACAGAGCATCAAATCTGGTTCTTCCGGAAATCTACACGCTCACTAGCTAAGATAACAAGAAACTTTACACTCATTGTAATTGTATTCTTACATTTGTACTTGTATCCCCGAATATCGGTATTAATAATATCTCGCGAGAGCATTCAAGCCCGGGACTAACAACCCCGGCAAATCTTGTGTTATTTATCTTTCTCACGGAAGTGCTCTTGCATTTGTTTGCTATCCCATCCATTCCAGCAATATCTATCTCCGGATAATATTTTGGGTAGCAACAATTGGCGCTAGAAGGAGGGCCCACATCTAACCCTCAAACTTTTACTTCTACCGTCCCGAAGAACACTCACTGTTCTCGGGGCATATACTTGAAGTGACACTCACTGCGCTTCAAAGAAAACCTTCAGAATCATGACATCCGCCGGTACATCGAAGCAAGCTGCTCTCCGAACCGCCGGACACCATATCCCGGCTCAATCCGAACCCCCGGCCGACGAGGAAGCGCGGCAACGCGAGACTCTCGATCCCGCATCCGAGAGATGGCCCCAACCTCTCACTCGATCAATTCCAAACCGAGGAACAGATCGAGGAGGCTATGGCCATCCTGGAGGAGCGACAGAGTGCATGCGCGCCACCCGCGATAACTCCCTCGATCATCCGCCGCATGGGAAAACGGAAATTCAATGGGCTACTGAACGAGCGATCGTCAAAAAGCCCCAATTCGCGAGGAAAGGCTCTCGCACGACCGGACGGATCCATATTCGATCGCTTGGGACGCGACCCATCCCGGCGACCGGGGCACTCTGTTTCCAACCTTGAAAAGACGAAATCCGAATCCGTCACCAGGAGTTCGGCCTACTCACCTCACAGCCGAACGCATGTCAGCCATCTGACTCCCGCCCCGATCGCCAGGGACTCAGTACTCAATCGCCTCGGCTCCCGCTCCGATCGCCGAGCCGCTAACATCGAGCCACGGCGATGGCCGCCATGCAACGTCGGCTCGACGAGATGAGCGCTCTTGGACACCGGGCAAGCACCGGCAAGAAGATCGCCGGCCGGCGAGCCACTCGCGTCCACATCGAGCTTGCCCCCATACAACCAACGATCGCTCCTCCTAAAACACCTCTGTATAAGGGAGATCGGACCCGAAACCACGTGAGTAAATTCCGAATTTACATGACTGGGTGTGGGGCATCTGATGCAACCAAGTGCCGGATCTTCCCGTGACATTGGGCGGTGGCCCATAAGTGGTACGTCTCACTACCACCACGATCGATCACCTCTTTTAAGAAATCGCGGATGACTTCACGTCATACTTCGCCAAAGAAGGTCGCCAGACCTGAAGGCCCCAGCGCATGATAAAAATCAAGCGGGGAAGGACGAAAGCAGCGATTACATCGACCGGGTAGACGAAATCATCCTCACCGCGAACCCGTCGGTGATGAGCTCGCTCTCTATTCGGTCATGGGGATTCCACGGTCACTCTCCCATGTTCAGACATCTCTCCAAGGATATTCCCCAACTTACACGATCTTCCGCGCTAAAGCCGCCAACTTCCTGGCCAGCAAAGGCTACTCACCCTCCGCTTAGACGAGGAAACGCCACCTCTTGCCCGAGATAGCGATCGCCAAAGCGGAGAAGGCGATCGCCAAGACACCCGGAGATCTCAAGGCTTTCGAGGACATGGAAGCCCATCTCCTCCATACGTTCAATGTAACTCCGGCACATATTTTCTATGCCATCAAGGGGCACGAAGAGCTCAAAAAGCCAAAGGCGATAAGGGACCACGGTCACCTGGACAACAATCAATATTGTGCCTACCACAAGAGTCCCGGCCACAACACCAACAATTGCCGCGACCTCCTCAAAGCGACTCTGAGACTGCTCGAGGAGGGCAAGTTGACAGACTTATTGGTTTAGCGAAGCCCCCGCCTATCTCTATAGACGATCGTCCGAGTCGAACGCAAAACAGGCTGGGAAGCTCATACGAGCCGACCCCTGGATCAACCTCGGCGACCGTCTCTATATGCTTCAATCAAGAGAAGGAGACCACGGAAGTCATCCCGATCTCCCTCCTTATTTAAGAAACCGGAGGACTCGATCGCCATCTGCAGTTCACCGTCTAACACGATGGACTAAGGCACGAGATCGCCTCCCCCGCACAACGTACACCGTCGAAGGTCGGCATCTACATGACGATCCAAGGTGGAAGAGTGCAGCCATGGTCCTGGTGGTCGATAATTCCGACTGCTTAGGCCATGCAAGGTCCCTTTAGGCCAAGATCGCCCGCCCTTCGTTTAAATACGAGGCCGGCGTAGTCTGAGGGCCCTCCAAAACAAATCAGTGGACACGATCGCTCGCCTCAAAGGTTCATCATCTGACATGGTGAACCCGGACAATGCGACGTGCCACAACCCCGTCTCAACGTACACCGTCGAGGTCGGCCATCTCCATGGCTGGCCGAGGTGGAAGCAGAGCTAACAAGCCGCGGCGTGGAGTTGATTCATCCGACGCTGCCCCGCGCAAGGACTCCTCTAGACCAAGACCGCACGCCTTTCGTTTAAATACGAGGCGAGGCGCAGCCTAACGGAGGACCCTCATAATAAAGTGAGTCACGAGACACTCAATGTCTTCGCGCATCAAGACATGATCAAGGAGTCGGCCCATTGAACTCCGCGATCGTGCACGGTTCCTCAAGATGGACGACCGTCCCCGAGGATTCGACAAAGTTAAAGACCGCTCACTCAAGGAATTATTTTCATCCCCTTACTCCCACTAAGTGAATAAAAACAAGGGGCAAGAAGAGTGCGGACTACCTACACGACGATCGTCGCTATTCAACCACATACGGAGATCGTCATTTTTTCAGATGTAGTGCAGCGATCGAACTTGTTGTAAAAAGTTGTCTTATGTGTTTATCAATTCATTTGGAACTACCCTCGCAACGATCTCTCCTCACGCATTTGTACAAAGTCAAACAAAGACTCAAAAATAACCATTCATTCAAGTGATAAGTCAGAAATCCAAATGCTCATTTTATTACTTGAAAAATAGAGTACACGGTCGCCCGAAGGCCTAAGTACTACAAAAAGAAAGCTACAAACTACAAAGAAAGTAAGCTAAAAGCGTAAAGGAAGCGCCTCAGCCTCGCCGGCCTTCGCCATCGACATTCGGCGCGGTCCCTCATCTTCCGAGCATCGGGATGAGCAAGATCACTGAGACGGATACCGGCTCAAATCCACGCCGATGTCCGCCAGTCCAAGATCGGCAAGGAGAAAGCCGAATGGAGAGGATGCTCCAATGCATATGACTTGAACTTCTCGGCTAGAGGACCGACCTCCAAGCCTCCCTTCTTAGCCGCTCGGATCGAGTCGGCGAACGCCAAGTAATAGGCGAACTCGTGACATACTCCAAATTTTGGAAGGGATCGGCCTTGGTCGCCTCAACCTCTCCTCTCGGCTCGGCCATCGCCATTGCGATCCACGGAGCTCGGCCTCCTCGCAGCAACCTTCTCTTTCGCCTCACTTGACTGTCAGTCGAGCGATCGTCACCTTCGCGATCGGCCTCCTCCTCGGCAACATTCCTCGCCTGACGGCACTCTGCATCTGGTCCCGAAATCGGTCGACCGCCATTCGAATTTCTCGGTCTCCTTCTTCTCCGGCTCAAGCTCATGGCTCGCCCGCAGCCGCCTCAAGGAGTCCTTCTCCATCGCCACGATCTTGTCGGCAAACTCGGCGTTCTCTTTCCGAGCCGCCTCGAGATCCTCCTGAGGCGAATAGTGGAGGGCCTCCTCAAACTCTGGCGAGCACTGGAAGGCCATGGTCGCCGTCAAGAGAAAGGGCGACAACAAAGATGCATCGAACTCGAAGATCGCTGCCGAGCGATCGCATCCAGATCGATTGTCCACGCCTTCGGCGGGCGCAGCCTTGCTAACATAGGGAGGAATATCACAGGAATGGCGAGGAGATCGGCTCGCCAGGAAATCCACGACCATCGGTGGACAAGAAGGATCTGCGCGACGGATCCTGCATCAAAACAGCTAAGTTAGTACAACTTCTACGCAGATGCAATTGTCAAACACAGAAATGCTATCTACCTCTCAGCCTTCTCGGTATCCCGACCAAAAAACGGCTTCCCTCGAGGAATCTCTGCATCCGCGATCACCGTCTCCCGCAGAAAAGCCGCAGAGGGCGGCTCGCGCTCCGGAGCAACGATGGTGATCGGAGGCGCGGCGATCGGCACTTCATCGCCCAGGGCAGGAAACGAAGTTGCTTCCGGCCTCGGCCTCTTGCGATTCGCCCGAAGCCCCTCCTCCGGAATTTCCTCCTCAACCACGACCTGCTCTACGCGAGGCTCCGGCTCCGCACGAGGCTCCGCCTCCGGAACTATAGGCAATGCGACGGGTGGAACCCGAGTCGACCTCTTCGCGTGAAGACGGCCTAGGACTCCTGGGTTCGACATAGCGATCTCACGAGGCTCCAAAAGCGAGGAAACGAACCTCTGCAGCTTAAAGACGATCGACTAACGGTGGACATCGTCCTTAAAATAAGGCGATCGCCTAGTAAGTGAAGATCGCAGACCACATACCTGCACCGCGAGATGTCTCGGGAAGCGGAATAGTCGAGCCGACAACCAGCGACTCTCCTTGTTGATCCGAGTGGCGTCTAGGTCGTCGTCCGACAAGCTCCTAATTTGCTCCCAAACAACGAGGAAGTCGAAGGCGGCTCCTCGATCGCCGGAATATGAAAGCCTGCAAAACAGAAATCAAATTAGATCACCAAAACGCATCCAAGCGAAGGGAGAGTCTAAACCCTTACCGGATTCCTCTCCCGAAATTCGGTGGGGATCTCCAGTTCGCCTGTGGGATTGTCGCTCGCCGAAGCTCTCCACTTGCCGCCGACCTGAACCACTTCGTCGATCGCCCGTATCTTATTCGAACTCCATAAATCACCGGCCAGATCGGCCTTGAATATGGTAACCGCCGACCAACCCTCTATGAGCCGTCGGTTTAAACAAATGGTTCATCTCCAACGGCGACGGAGAGGCAGTACAGCGGTGACCGCCGAAAAGGGTGAGGGTGCAAATGATTTGGAGCCGTGCGTTCGGCGTCGGCGAAGTGGCGCCACATTCCAAGCGGCCGGCAGATGGGAGACCGCAAGGACGGAGGAAGCGCAACCGGCCTCCATAACGGCCTCACTCACTGCGACCATACCCATCGGAGGCTGGTCGGCTCGTTCATTCTCCGCGGGCGCGAACATGTCCACATCCGAAGGAACATGGAATCTTGTCCTCCAGACGCGGATCTCTCACGGACGCCGAGCTCATTTGGCCGAGCGACCACAAAGATCGCTGCGGCACGATCTCGCGACCGCTTGGGGAGCACATATGGATAAGCGACCGAGTATCCCCGGAAATCGAATCGCGGAGTAGGACCGCCAATCTCTCCATTATTTCAAAGAAAGGCCCTATAGGCCGTCCAAAATCGCTATGTTGCTCCCGGAAGCCCCGATCGCGGATCTCTCTCGATCTGCGATCGTCTCTCCTCGGCCGACTCCTAGCAACATCGGCCTCATTGAACAAAGCCTCGACTTCACTGGTCGATTCCGGCTCGAATTGCTTCCGCCGTCTCCAGTGGAAGACGGAAGAAGTTTCTCCCTGGCGGCCCGATGTCCGTGGCGGTAATCGGTTCCCGCTCCAAACGATGATGAGGTTCCGCCATTTTCAGAGTTAGAAAGGAAGAGAAGGATTTTTCTTACTCTAAAGTGAAATCGATCGACGATCGGCTCTTAGATCTTCGAAAATTCGGCAAAGGGTCCTTCTTTCTCCAAAAAGCACGCGTGAGTGAGACTGCGACCCCGCGCCCCTTTTATAAGAGAAGGCGGGGACCCGTTTGCAATAAGAGAAAACCTCGGGGTCGAATCTCAAACGGCGCACCCTTGACTCCTCGAGACCAGCGTGCGCGTCTTTTCGAGGACGCGTCAACCGAGGAGTCATTAAGGACCGTTGGCGTCCTCCAATAGAAGCCCGACACGTGCGAGGAGACTTTTCAACACCCATTGTTTTTCCCTTGTGATTCGGCCAACCAGTCGCCCAAATCCAGTATATCACTCAAAGACGATCGCGTTCCATTAAACACGAAGTCGCTCGTCAATAGTTCGGCGATCGCCAGAGAGCCACCTCACCCCACGTTTCCAACGTATGAGCGAGCTGGGGCAATTGTTGTGTCACGATTTATTCATCCCGACAGCGATCGACTATAAGGCCGAGCGACCAAGTCAACATCACCAAACTATGGCTAGCTCGCCAAATCAAACATATCGACCCCATCGATTGCAATGATCGACCCCCAAGGCGATCGCCCTTTGCTGTGGCGATCTACTCTACTAACCGCTAAGGGCAATCGACTGCGCCCGAGCGAGACGATCGCCCGTCAAAACCATCAAGGACTGGATCTCAGGAAAGCACCCACGTGCAGATCCACCAAAGGCGCTGACGAGATCTTCGCCAGCAGATAAGATCTTTTGCTGACAGACAAGACATTTGACCGCAGCCTTTCACCTACCTCACCTACCAGCATGCGCGCCGAAAGTTGTCAGTGGGACCACCCGCGACAGCAACTCAGGACGCGTGTAAGTTCCCCATTGGACCGCACAGTTGATTGCCAGCAACTCCTGCAGACTTTGAGGGGACAGGCCCATGTGCTGAAAGACGATCGCCCGATTATTATATTGCAGAGAAGGCGATCGCCCGGCATGTCCAAGCCCTATAAATAGAGAACCTCCTCCTACTGGAAAAAGGTTCCCAGTTCACTGAATATACGGTTCGGAATTCATTTGACTTACGTCCGAAATACATTCCACCAAAAGTTCACATTCTCTCACATTCCGATACATCCACGGAAATACTGAAGAACACACATATCATCAAGCTCCCGGCTATCTCACCGGAATCCATCTCAGGACTTCTCTCTCCAAATCTCTCGTCCGTAAGACGATCGGCGAGCGGCAAGTCTCCACTAGACAGATTCCAAGGGATTCATAAGCCCAGAAGCCCAAACATCCGGCTAAATACTCGCCGTGAGAGGCGGTCGATCTCTCACCGCCGCGACTGTTCATCACCTTTGTTACAAGAACTCACAGAGCATCAAATCTGGTTCTTCCGGCAATCTACACGCTCACTAGCTAAGATAACAAGAAACTTTACACTCATTGTAATTGTATTCTTACATTTGTACTTGTATCCCCGAATATCGGTATTAATAATATCTCGCGAGAGCATTCAAGCCCGGGACTAACAACCCCGGCAAATCTTGTGTTATTTATCTTTCTCACGGAAGTGCTCTTGCATTTGTTTGCTATCCCATCCATTCCAGCAATATCTATCTCCGGATAATATTTTGGGTAGCAACACCTGGAATTACAGATTTGTGAAAATTCCTGAAAATTTCGGACCTGGTCCAGAAGTTTGGAATTCTTGCATTTTGACCCCGAAATTATTTAAAATTTGTGATTTGGACTATTAAGTTTAGATGTCGAACTCCGAATCGCTTGAAACTTTATGGACAGCCTATACGGGGTATAATATGTTCTTTCCAAGGTCCAGAATGTTGTATTTTCGAAATTTTCAGTTTAGTCCTCAAACTTTAAGAAATTACAATTTATGCTCAAAAGCTCAGTTTACCCGTTTCAAGTCCCGTTTTGGCCGCAAATAAATTATCCATATATCATATAACACAAGATTTCAGATTTTGGTAGGGCTTCAACGACATATAGAAGAAAACATATAACTTTCAAGTTATCACAAAATCGGCACCTGACCACCAAATCGGTTGTCGTTTAAATTCAATAAATCATATTGCATGTGGTTATAACAATAACATTCATCTTTAAAAACATGCATTTATATAATAATTTTAGATTAGTACATACTTTCATATTTTTCATAATATTCGATGATTATGTTTAAGAAAAACGAATTTCACATAATTATACATAAAATCATGACATGAAATTATAACATGAAGATTTTAACATAGATCATATCAAAAGAATCTTGAAATACTTCAGATTTAACACATGCATCACAAGAAAAAGAGTAGATTTCTACTTTAAAGTTTGAAAGAGTTTTCACCCACCTCGATTTAGCCGGATATCGTCGGTTCTAAGTCTTGAAAGTTGGAAAACGACTTCTCCTCTACTACTATATGGTTTGGCCGATCCACATGCACCCCCAAGGTGAGAATTATGTTTCCATGTATTAAGATTGAGGTTAGATTATGGAGGATTTCATAAGAATTTATGGAAATAGTTATAAGGGATGAGATTACCTACTTCTTGTTGAAAATTTTCTTCTTCCTCCTTCTTCTTCCTCTTGGTTCGGACATCTCTCTCTCTTAGACTCTCAAATTTCAGATTTTTTGGTTGTTGGTTTAAGTGTATAGGGTTAGGTTAGTATGTAGTATTTAATGGTGGTGTTATGAGGGTTTGGGAAGAGTAATGTGTAGAAGACTTGTTACATGTGTCAGGATGTTTCATGCAAGTCTTGCATGTGATGAGTGAAGAATCTAGAGCTCTACTCTTCTACTCCCTCATGGCCGCCCGTATATATATATATATATATATATATATATATATATATATTTATTATTATTTTTTAAATTAAGAGTATAATTAAAATGGTAAAGGATTTAATTAGTTGGGTTGGGCATTGAAGTGTAACTTCAAGTCTTATGATTTTTAATGAGTTGGGTTGAGTCCATTAGTGAGTCCACATGTAGTTAGGTGTTGAAAATTAGCCCAATAGGTGAATCAACACACTATTTTAATTTTTATTATTTGGGTTATTAAGTAAATTACAAGGTCAAAGAGTAAAATAAAATAAAATAGATGTAGGTTATATCATGTCATAAAATAACTATTATTAAATTACATAATGATTTGATACATTGTACATGTGATAAGTTATCGAATTTAGGGGGTTTTACATCCTCCCCTCCTTTGAAGAATTTGGTCCCCAAATTCCTACTTGAACAACTCGGGGTAAGATTTCTTCATTTCTTCCTCAGCCTCCCACGTCGCATCCTCCTCTATGTTGTGATTTGACCAGACGACTTTAACCAAAGGAATTCGCTTCTTCCTCAATTCGAGTACTTTCCGGTCGAGGATCTTGATTGGCTTCTCTGCATAAGACAAGTTATCCTTGATCGGCGAAATGTCAGAAGTAAGAATGTGCGTTGGGTCTGGATGATACTTCTTTAATCTCGAAACATGGAAAACGTCATGCATTCCAGACAGATTGGGTGGTAGTTCCAATCGGTACGCTAGTCGTCCAATCCTTTCCGTGATTTTGAATGGTCCTACATATCGGGGTCTCAGCTTTACTCCTTTTCTTGACACTATCAAACCTTTCCGCGGTGTTAACCTCAGGAAGACTTGATCTCCTACTTCAAATTCTAGATCATTCCGACGTTGATCGACGTAACTCTTCTGTCTGCTTTGCGCTGTGCGGATCCTATCCTTGATTAGTCGTACTTTATCTACGGCTTCCTTCACCAAATCTGTGCTTATTGCTGAAGGTTCTGATCATTGAGTCTTCGACGTCCAATGGTCATTAATTTCCCAATGGAGCGGGGATCGACACTTCCTCCCATACAGAGCTTCATAAGGTGCCATAACGATTGTCGCTTGGAAACTGTTGTTGTATGCAAACTCGGCTAATGGCAGGTGGTGATCCCAATTTCCTTGGAAGTCTAGTACGTAAGCTCGTAACATGTCTTCAAGGGTTTGAATGGTTCGTTCAGATTGCCCGCCGGTCTGGGGATCCGCACTTGTGCTGAAGCTTAAGGAAGTTCCTAATTCCTTATGAAAGACTTTCCAAAACGAGATACAAATCTAGGATCTCTGTCCAATACTATGTCTGTTGGCACTCCATGGAGTCGAACGATTTCTCTAATATAGGTCCTAGCCAGCTTTTGTAGACTGTCGTCTTTTTTTCATCGGCACAAAATGAGATGATTTTGTCAATCTGTCGACGATCACCCAAATGGTGTTATAACCTCCCCTTGTGGTCGACAAATCCGTGATAAAATCCATGGTTACCATTCCCATTTCCATTCAGGGACTTTTAGTGGCTGTAGTAGTCCTGAGGGTCGCTGATGCTCAGCTTTGTTTCTCTGACATGTGAGGCATCGTGCCACGAATTCTGCCACTTGGTTCTTCATGTTTACCCACCAAAAGCGTTTCTTCAAGTCCCGGTACATCTTGTTACCTACTAGGTGTATCGTATATCTCGAGCAATGAGCTTACTAGAGAATTCGTCTTTTGAGCTCCCCGTCGTGAGGTATGCATAATCGTCCCTTAAACCTTACAATTCCATCCTTGGTAATTGTAAACTCGGGTTTCTCTCCCTTAGCGATCTTGTCCTTAAACTCTTGAAGTTTTGGATCTCTCTCTTGGGCTAATCGAATATCGTCCAATAGGTTCGGTTTAATCATGAGGTTGGCGCAACTTAAACGAGTACCTTCATGAATGGGTTTCAGGTAGATCAGTTCCTCAAGAGTTTGCCATTCCTGAACCATGAGTCGGGCCACTCTAGCCTTTCTACTTAAGGCATCAACCACGACGTTCGCTTTCCCTGGGTGGTGTTGAATTTCACAATGGTAATCTTCTAAAAGCTCTACCCATCTTCTCTGTCGGAGATTAAGTTCCTTTTGAGAAAATAGGTACTTGAGACTTTTATGATCCGTAAACTTGGTGAATTCAATGCCGTATAAATGATGTCGCCATTTATTTAAGGCGAATACTATTGCAGCAAGTTCGAGGTCGTGTGTTGGATAATTCTTCTCGTGCGTCTTGAGTTGCCTGGAAGCGTACGCGATAACTTTACCATTCTGCATCAGTACGGCACCGAGGCCATCCTTTGAGGCGTCACTATATACGACAAATCCTTGGGTTCCTTCTGGAAGTGTCAGTATAGGTGCGGTGGTAAGTCTCTTCTTGAGTTCCTGGAAACTTGACTCGCATTTATCCGTCCATTCAAATTTTACTTGTTTCTGGGTTAGCCGGGTGAGGTGTCCCGCTATCTTCGAGAAGTCTTTGATGAATTTACGGTAGTAGCCCACAAGTACAAGAAAACTTCTGATCTCAGTTACATTTTCTGGCCTCTTCCAGTCCATAATAGTTTCTATCTTAGATGGATCAACTGCAATCCCTTCTCCAGAAATAATATGGCCTAGAAATGCCACTTCCCTCAACCAAAATTCACAGTTGTTGTACTTGGCGTACAACTTGTGCTGCCTTACTGTATCCAACACTAGTCTAAGATGTCTCTCGTGGTCTTTTTCCGACTTATAGTACACGAGTATGTCATCGTTGAAAATTACTACAAATTGGTCGAGATATGGTTGAAATACTCTGTGTATTAAATCCATAAATGCCGCAGGAGCATTCGTGAGTCCAAAAGGCATCACTACAAACTCGTAGTGGCCGTATCTAGTTTGGAATGCAGTTTTAGGAACATCTTCATTCCTAATCTTTAACTGGTAGTATCCTTGTTGAAGATCGAACTTGGAATACACCGTAGCTCCTTGGAGTTGTTCAAACAACTCATCTATCCTCGGGAGAGAATACTTATTTTTAACTGTAACGCTGTTGAGTTCACGGTAATCTATGCAAAGCCTCAATGTTCCATCCTTCTTTTTGACAAACAATACTGGAGCTCCCCAAGGTGATACACTGGGTTGCACAAAACCCACATCGAGTAACTTCTGCAATTGGACCTTCAACTCTTGTAGCTCCAGTGGTGCCATTCGGTAAGGTGCCTTTGCAATGGGTGCCTTCCCAGACATGATTTCGATATTGAATTCAATATCTCTATCAGGTGGTAGGGAGGTCAATTCTTCGGGAAATACGTCAGGGTATTTGGATACCACACGTATAGTTTCTATGCCCGACTTACTCATGGGTTTGTTGATGATGAAGGCTAAAATTTCGGTCGCCCCTTTGGCAACTGCCTTACTAGCTTTGATAGCTGATATTATAGGTACTAGGTTGACTCTAGCATCTCCAATTAATTCCACAATTGGCTTGTTAGGTTCGCAAAACCTAACTATCTTAGAATGACAATCCAATTGTGCGTAGTGCTTAGATAGCCAATCCTTTCCTAGGATGACGTCATATTCTAATATTGGAAGCACTACTAAATCAGCAGAGTAACAGTTACCACTGATGATCACATCACATGCAGAATGGACTTTATCTGCTAGCTGATTAACTCCCATCGGGGTAGATACTTCTAGGCATAATGATAAAGATTCTAACGGCCTATCAAGTTTCTTAGAAAAAGGTGGTGCAACAAACAAATGGGATGATCCTGGATCTATAAGTATTCATGCAAGTTGATTAGATATCATGAGTGTACCTTCAACCACATCGTTGTTCTCTGGTGCCTCCTGACCAGTCAATGCGAACACTCAAGCTGGGGCTTTCCCTTTGTTGTTTCCTGGTTTGGATGCAATAGCTGGTTTGATTGCCGGGGTGTTCATATCTGGGCACTCTCGAATTTGATGATCTTGGCTGCTGCAACGTAGGCACTTTCCGAGCTTCCTCCAACACAACTCTGATTTATGCCCTTTACTTCCACAGTGGGTGCAAGGCGCTGTTGGTTTGTTGAGAACTAGTGCCTTCGTTCCACTCGAACTTCCTTGAGTTCCTGTCCTCTTAAACTTCTGTGGTGGCATGGATGTTGGTCGGGTAGCAGGCCTCTTGGCGTTGTTGGAGAAACGGCTTTGCTGTTGAGCTAACCTCGCAGTTCCGCCACTACGCCATATATGGGCTTTAACAACGCTTTTTTCAATGTTACAGCAAAAGTGTAACCATATATGCCTTGAAAGTGATCTAGGCCTACACTTTTTTTCGGTGCTAGCATTGCTATAAATCACTGTTACGGTAGATGTTATTCAGTATCTACGGTAACGTTGAAGTCGGTGTAGCCGTTGGTCTTTAAAAAATGTGTAGCCGTTGATCTTTAAAAATAAATAAAAAATAGGCGAGCTCAATGATTGTCCGAATATTAGTCAATTAAATAGGCGAGCTCAATCTTTGTCCAAATATTTCAATTAAGCGGGTCAAATTTCAATTATTCACTCCCAACTCTTTCTCTCAACTCTCTCACAGCTCAATCGTTGACCAATCAACCGGTAAATACATTTCGTATCGTATATCTTCTCCCTCTCTCTCTCTCTCTCTCTCTCTATATATATATATATATATATATATATATATATATATATATATATATATATATATATATATATATATATATATATATATAAAAGTAGGAAAAATAAATATAAGTAAAATAAATATAAGTTATATATATTTATATATCCTATTCTTATATAATATATATCCTTGTAGCAGGATATATATAATATATATCCTACTTACTACTTAAAGAGTGAAGGGTCAAATGGTCACATGTTTCCTCCTTTTTTTTCCTCGCTGAAAACGTCCTCTTTTGCATCTCGCTTCATTTTCTTTTCTTCCTGAAAACGTATTTATTTTCCTCTATCTTCTCACCGCTTCGCCTTGTTTTTGTCATCGACGTGTTCTTCCACACGATATCTTCTCTTCATCTATCTGGTGAGTAAGGTGGTGATGGGATTTGTTATCGGGATGTTTGGTGGCTTACTGGCTACAGGTCGGGGAAGAATTCCGGTTCAGGTAAATGGATCTCTATCTATGTTATCTATCTCGGGCAGAGCCTCCTCTTTCAGTGAATTTTTATGGTGTTGATCAATGGGATTAATGATGAAATGATGTTGGTGAGGTGAAATGTTCTGAATTTCTTAGAAATTTAGTGTTCTGAGTTTTTAATTTTTCTGATTAATTGGTAAACTACTTAGGAAAAAAAATCATAATTCTATCCGTTTTACATTTCCGAATCACTGTAATGTCCTGTATTAATCTCTGTAGAGGAGAGTATAACTAGAAAGAGGAACATATGAGCATATGGTTGGATTTTTTTTTTGTAAGTGAATTACTAATTGATTCTTATAGTTCACATCCACTTAAACTCATGCACATAATCGTTCTTTAATTCTGTCGAATTTTTGTGCAGAAATTTTGGGTTTTCTGATTTTCTTTCCAAGTCCATTTTCATGGTCCAAGAAAGTGTCAATTCACTATTAACTCCCGAAAAGAATGAACCTGACTTTAAGAAAATGGACTCAAACTCTGCTGGAAATCCGAGGGATGAAAAAGCCACTACCAAACGTAGAGTTCCCATTTATCTCAGAGCCTCAACCGGTTCTTGCCACGATATCTGTAAGTATGGAAAACACCATGCTTTGGCAACGAAGATAATTTCAAAATTCTTTCTTGAATTATATTTCTTTCGTGGGTGGTATTTGTTGTAATTTATTTATGGTTTTGTATTTTTCCTTTATTTAGTTGCTCTTGTTGTTTATTTTTCTTGGTTTTTCAATATCCTTTTGGTTCGTTGTTACTTATTAAGAGTTGTTCTGCGTAGGTGTTTGGTGATTTTTACCAAGCTTTTATTCATTTGTGCTATTGAAAAACTCATAAATGCATTATTCCTCTAATCCTACATTTTGTGATCCATGGTTTGCTGACTTCACACCTTGTCTAGAGAATTGGTGCAGCGGGTAGCCACATGCAAAATCCTGTCCCACATTCCTTCAATCCTGTTGAACTGTTTCATACCTTTTGTATCTCCAAAGGAAGCATGTCCTCTTCACCATTAGAGAACCAAGGGAATAGGGCAATCCTAAACTGCAGATGCTTTTTACTCTGACTTATAAAATTCAGATTATTTACAATAATTGGTTCTCAATTTTTCGAGTTGGCTTTAATATTAGTTTATTGTTTTCTCGCAGATTTTTTGTTCTTGGTTTCATAAGGTACTGTTCCAGCTTCTATAACCTTACCCTCTCTTCATTTTTTATTGTTGTAGTCCATGCATAGTACTTGTTCCGGGAAATCCTTCCCGTATTGGTGTCTTACCTAATACTAGTTGTAGGGGGATAAGAGTTATGGTAGGTTCTAGACTCTTCCATAAGTAGTTGGATACTGTTAGATGTCTTACCTTAACTAGGAATCCTATGTATGGAAAGACTCTCTTTGTAATGCCTATATAAAGGCCCCTCTATTCATTGTTATCAATACAATTGATTGCTGTCTTTACTTTTCTCCTCAAACACGTTATCAGCACGTAGTTCGAACGAAAGAAAGAAAAAAATCGCCAAAGCTCAAGCCTACCGCCGCTGAGCCTCCGCGCTGGCCGACCGACCATCGCGACACCGCGCCAGACCGCTCCACCACTACCTCGCCGCCACCTGGCTCCTGCGCCATTGCCACGCTTCACGCTTGGCGCCGCTGGCCACACGCCCATTTACCTCGCTGGACTACCAAGCCTGCTCGCCTGCTGCTGACTACCAAGCCTCGCGCCTGCTTCCGCGCGCTCTCAAGCCTGGCTGCCGGACTCGGCCGCCAACGCGCCGTCTCTAGCTTGCTCACGGGACGTCCAAAGACTCTCCGCAACCGACCACCGCCACCGGACCGCCTGCCGCCGGACCTCCGCCACCTGTAGCCGCTGGACCGCGCCACCAACCGCCGCCAAAGATAGCCGCTGACGCCGCCAAGACTGCCGCCTCCACTGGACCGCGCCGCCGAGCGCCGCGACCACCGCCGATCGCCGCCATGGACCACCGCTGCCGGCTCCCAAACTTAGTCCGACCTGGGCCCGACTTCGGACCAAAACCCGAACATCAACTTATCTTCTAAGCCGTCAAAATTGCGCCTCCGGTTTCACGCCGCCGCATCGAGTACCAACCGTAGATCAAGCACAAGACAGATTCAAGACGTGCCTAATTTTATAATCGAGGTAACTATCCGACTTGTCCCTTTTCAATTCTCTCCTTTTTGGGAATTTTTCTTTGGGGACACGGGTTTTGGGTTCTTTATCTCCCACGCTACTTTGCGGTGGATGAGACCGCAAGAGAAGTCGGTATCTCTCGCGTGTCGAAGAAAACGTGTGACGGTCCCGGGGAGTCACGGAATTGTTGAAAAGTCGATACTTGTGGTTGTTGCATACACCACGTATCCGGGTGCGATCCGATATCGCCGTTTTGTCGACTTTACTAAACAACAATTAAGGGAAGTAAATCGAGTAACGGTTATGTTACACGCCTTTAAAAGCATCGATTGTGACCGTTTACATTGTCACTGAAAATCCAACAAGACTAACTTCCTCTTGTTTATATCTTGTAGATGGCACAAAGCTCCAATGTTCATCCGAGTTCGACATCCTTGACCATGCCGGTAAGGAGTACCATAGGTGGGTCTCAGACGTCGCTTGGCGTTCGTCGGTAAGAGATTTACTACCACCATCTTTCCCTCTAACGAGCCTACCGCTCAAGAACCGAGCGAGGAAACCAAGGCTAATGCACTGATGTACTTGCGTAGACATATACATCCGTTGTTGAAAAAGTGTTATATGAACTTACAAACCCCTAAAGAACTATGGGACACACTCGAACAACGATTTAATAATGTGCATGATCGCCGCTTCCCGAATTGCAACTTCGGTGGGAGCAAATCCGATTTTGGATTATGCGAATGTGGAAGCCTATAATCAAGCTGTCCTCGATCTTCGCGCTGATCTTGGTTTTTGTGGTGTCAAGAAGTCTGATCAAGATTTGATCGAGAAGACTCTTAACACGTTTCCCGTGGGAGCAAGTGTAATTGCTCATCAGCTGTGTGTTGCCTATGAGGAAGTGAGAATTAAGAACTTTAGTGACCTTATCTCCCACCTCGCGAAAAAAGAAAGGCACCATGAGATTATTCTCAATAGCAATGCGCGCCACCGGTACGAAGCCGATTCCGAAGTAAATCAGCTACCCAGGAAAGCACCACGACAAAATAGAAAAGGCAACGCTACTCGCTTTTGCAAGCACCACGGATGCATGACTCGAGCAAGCAAGGGAAAAGACGAGGTCGCTGCTCCAACGTGTGGAAGAGGCAAGGTGGCTCGGCCACGGGACCTAGTGGAACCCAACCACGTGGGCCGCCTCCTGCCGCCGGGAATGGAACCACTCCAAAGGAAGGCCGGAATTGCTATACTTGTGGATCGAAGAAGCATACTTACCGCAATTGCAAAGCGCCAAAGAACATCCAAGCTTACTACAAGCACTATAAACAATATTTGGCTCAAGAGTCGAATTACATGGAAGTAGATAATGAGAATACGGAGGTGAACCATATTGAGATCCGGACTGAGATCCCTCCTCTCACCATTGCGGACAAAGACCAACATATGGATGTTGCCGACTTTGACTAGTTTTACGCTTTGGTTATGTTTTGTCTTGTTTCTAGTTTTCGAGAACTACTTTGGATTTTCATGAATGTAATAAAGTTGGCTATGATGAATAAAATTCTTTTAATTGCTGTGATTGTGCAAAGATGAATTTTATTTTTCCTCCAAAGCATGTTTGGTTTATCACAAAATAATTGCTAGCAACGAATTGCTTGGTTAAAAATTTGATACATTGGTAGGATTTCATCAAAACTTTTGATCAAGACTAGGCGCATCCTCCTTGGTATTTGTTTATGCTATGAGAGTTCAAACGGAATCAGTGGTTTTTAAACAAATTTTTAGTCAGACTGACATTCCTACTTTCTCTCGCAAGTCTACCAAGTTGGAGTTACCGAAAGGATCATTAGTAGAGATATAAATCGTAAACCAAGATGCGTTTTAAAGTATCTAAACGCTCCTATGGCCATATTTCCATAGTATTGTATCAAAAATAATGCCTTTGAAAAAGGCTTAAACCTTGCTCTTTCACTCAACAATAGGGAAATACCAAAATAGCAAATTAAAACGAGCACTGAGATCTGAGTTTAATGATCCAGAAAGTGCACGACCTATGGATAGAAAGATACGGAAGTCTAGTTTCCAGAACAACTGACCGTTCGTCCATAGCCTTCTTAACGAAGAAGTTATTGCTGTTTTAGTGAACAAAGGTCAAGCTGCGCGAAAATTATTTCCAGCGATTGTGCTAACTTTGATCCTAACCAACTTGGTCGAATTTCCCCAAACTCGATGTAAATGAGTTTTCGCTATGTCTCTAAACATAAGACTAATCGAGTTTCATGTCTTATTGTAGATGTCTCGTGGCGAAATTGAGTGCCTTGCTGATAGTGGAACAACCCACACTATTCTTCGGAATAGGCAATTATTCAAGGATATTGTGCCATACATATCCTCAGTGACAACAATGATTGGTTCCTCCCAAGTAATTCAAGGGAGGGGACCTGCTCATTTCTTGCTACCTAACGGTACGCATATTAATGTCACAAATGCTCTCTATGCCCCAAGAGCAAACCGAACCTTGCTAAGTTTTAGGGACATCCGTGCCAACGGTTATCACCTTGATACACATTGTGAGAATGGAACAGAATTTTTGTGTGTTACTCTGGCAGAATGCGGAAGACGCCGCGTTCTCGAGAAACTTATGAGTCTAAGTAGTGGTTTATACAAGACTACAATAAGGGTTATTGAATCCTATGCTGTGAGTCACGAAATGTGTGATTCCGAAGCATACCAACTATGGCATGACCGACTCGGTCACCCTGGACGCGACATGATGATTCGCATTTTGAAAAACTCACATGGTCATCCGTTTTTCAAGTCCAGAAAACGATTGGAAGCACCACTCGATATCGGCATTGATGTGAGTGAGCTTGATACCGTATCACCGGGACTAAAGATCGCACGCCCTGATAAGGTTGACGGTGCATCTCTCGTAAATCCCGAGGCTTCCGTGGCAATTTCTAATGCCCATAAATCGTTTTGTAAAGCCTGTTCACTAGCAAAGTTGATACCCTCTCCGTCCTTTACTAAAGACTCAACACAAAATATTCGCTTCTTACAAAGAATTTAAGGGGACATATGTGGACCTATTCAACCAGAGTGCGGACCATTCAGATATTTTATGGTTCTGGTTGATGCATCGACGCGATGGTCACACGTCGCTCTGCTATCCACAAGAAACGCTGCATTTGCTAAACTCCTAGCACAAATCATCAAGTTACGGGCTAACCACCCCGACTTCCCAATCTCGTCATTAAGATTGGACAATGCTGGAGAGTTTACGTCAAAGTCTTTTGACGACTATTGCATGTCGATTGGGATTGATGTTGAACATCCCGTCCCCCACGGAATGGCCTTGCCGAGGCTATGATTAAGCGGTTACAGCTTATCGCCCGAGCATTGGTATTGCGCACCAACTTGCCGATTTCTGCATGGGGTTATGCAATTTTGCATGCGGCTATACTTATTCGCTTTCGACCCACTGCCAATCAACCGTTTAGTGCGTACCAGTTGGTAACTGGATATGAGCCTGATATTTCACACTTACGCATTTTTGGTTGTGCGGTATATGTGCCAATTACACCTCCACAGCGTACTAAAATGGGTCCGCAAAGACGATTAGGTATATATGTTGGCTATGAATCGCCTAAAATTATCCGCTATTTGGAACCTTTGACAGGAGATCTGTTCACTGCAAGATTTGCAGATTGTCACTTTGATGAGACAAACTTCCCGTCGTTAGGGGGAGAGAGGAATCGAACGATTCCAGTTGAACGCCAGGAAATTGTCTGGTGTGCTCCCTCCTTGCCTCATCAAGATCCCCGCACAGCTCAATCCGAGCTAGAAGTGCAACGTATTCTCAGTCTTCAGAAAGTTGCGGATTCGATGCCCGACAGCTTTACTGATACTGCGAAAGTGACAAGATCTACCATTCCCGCTGCGAATGTTCCTGCAAGGTTGGAAGTCCCAGTTATAGGGCAAGGTTCAGCCGCCCAAAGGAATGATGCCACCGGCGTCAACCTTAGTGGTGGGACGGCTGCTTCGGCTGCTCTTATCCCTGCTCGAAAGAGGGGGAGGCCAGTGGGTAGAAAGGATACCGAACCTCGAAAGAGAAGAGGAACGGAGGCACAAAATCCTCTCATCATCGACACAGTGACTCCGTCACACGAGATTATCTCTGACTACGGATATGTCCTCGAATCAACAATGGAACAATCGACGGACGCGTCGGAAACTTTGTTGATGTCAGAAAATAAAGAAATCTCGATGCAATGTACGAGTGAATACGTACTATTGGACAGGTCGTCCACGCTAGTCGACGATGCTTTTGCCTACTCCGTCGCTCAAGAAATTATTGAAGACGACGACGCTGAGCCGCGCTCGGTTGCTGAGTGTCAACAACGAGCCGATTGGCCGAAATGGAAAGATGCAATGCAGGCTGAACTAGACTCAATGGCTAAACGTGAGGTATTTGGCCGTATCGAGCCAATACCCGTGGGCGTTAAACCTGTAATATCCGCAATTTCGATTTTTCGGTAATTTTCTTTTTTCGACGGAAGTCTGTTTTGACGACTCGCTCATGACCGTTTCGTCATTCCGAGAATATTTAATTCTGCTCTTTTTGTCATCCGAGTTCGTTTCGGTATCGTTTTGTTTAGTTCCGTGTTCTTAAACGGCTTTTCCGCACTCGAGTTTGATTCTTGCGAATCTCGTCCGAAACTGTTGTTTCGAGTTTCTCACAAGTTCATTTAATGTTATTATTCATGTTGCGAGCTTTGGTTCGGTGTTTCGATCACGTATCGTGATTTTCGGACGTTTTGGGCCATTTTTATAATTTCCCAAAGTCTGGGGTAATTATTTCCGTTGTCGAATTCCGACACATCGGAGGGTCGGAATCGTGTGTTCTCTTAGTGCTTGGATTCGTCTTTGCGAGTACTTCGTAACCGTATCTTTGATTTTTACTCAGGTTCGGGTTTCGTGGTCGTCCGGGCCGTCGGAGTGGCCACGGCCGAGTCACGGCCGGAGCAGGGCCTGGCCTGGCCGAGTTATGGCCATAAGGTGCCGGTTACGGCCGTAAGGTGTCCGAGTTACGGCCGTAAGCGTGATCGGGTACGGCCGTACGAGCGCTGGGCGGATTTCGACGAAGGCCGGTTACGGCCGTAAGGTGTGCGAGTTACGGCCGTAAGTGTCCGGCTGGTGCTGGGCAGATTTCTGACGAATGCCGGTTACGGGCGTAAGGCCTTCCGAGTACGGCCGTAAGGTGTCCGAGTTACGGCCGTAAGGCCTGCCGGTTACGGCCGTAACCCTGCCGGCTATATATAGCCTGGCTCGGCCAGATTTCATTTCAACGCGATTTTTCTTCCTTTTTCGACGTCTGGCGACGGGAGGCTCGGGAAATCGAGTTCTTGGCCGATTCTAATCATTTCCACGGCATTTTGGAAGATCCTTGTTGATTATATCATCATCTAATCCGAGTATTTCGTCGAATCAAGGTATATTTCTTGATTTTCTTTCAAGTTAACTTCTTGGAGAATTGTTCTTGATTTCGTTTCTAATCCGATTTTGATGAATCGGTTGATGTTAGTAAACATTATTAATCATGTTCTATGGATTGTATATCCATATTTTCGATCTGCTCAACCCGATTGAGGATTTTTAGGGTCTTGAGGAACTTTGAACATTTAGTGTTCGATTAAATGCCTCAAAGAATTTCTTTCGGTCGTTATGTTGATTTCGATTGATATTGTGTTATTGAATGAATTGTATTTCATTCAAGGTGGTTCGAGTACTTGTGTTTACCGGAGGACGCCGTTCGTTGTTCGTGGAGGGATTTCATCGCCTTCGGTTTGAGGCAAGTTTTATACTTGTACTAGTCAATGAGATTAATGTTATCATATATGTGTATGAATGTGTTGTATCATTCCGAGACTTAGTCTCTTCATGAATTCATTGATATCAAGAGATCGTTCGATACGATACCTTTCGGCAATTTTGCCAAATGTTTATTGTTGTTCGTTAACGGCCGGTTCAAGGCATTGTGATACTCATTATTAATGTCATTGTCGATAGCCGGTTCGCGGTATCGATGTATCGATTGTTGTTAATATAGATGTCAATTAAAGACATCGTTGAGATCATTGTTATTCCTGTTTGGATTGTCATTAAAACTGTACAGGCCGATTAAAGGCATTGGCTTATTCATCTCTCGCCTTCGTCGTCGGTAACCGATTAAAGGTGCCGAGGCATCCTTCATATCATCGTTATCGAATTCCCGTTCTCAGGTAAATCGAAATGTTCAATCATTCACTAAATCATTGTTATCGATTGACCTTTCTAAGGCAATCTAGGTATTCACTCATTCATCGTATCATTGTTATCGATTGGCCATTCTCAGGCAAATCGAAATGTTCAATCACTCACTGCATCATTGTTATCGATTGACCTTTCTAAGGCAGTCGAGGTATTCACTCATTCATCGTATCATTGTTATCGATTGGCCATTCTCAGGCAAATCGAAATGTTCAATCATTCACTGCATCATTGTTATCGATTGACCTTTCTAAGGCAATCGAGGTATTCACTCATTCATCGTGTCATTGTTATCGATTGGCCGTTCTCAGGCAAATCGAAGTGTTCAATCATTTATGGTATCATTGTTGTCGATTGACCGTTTTAGGCAATCGAGGTATTGAATCATCCGCTGCATCATTGTTGTCGGTTGGCCGTTTTAAGGCAATCGAGGTGTTAATTTGGGACCGCCGTGGACGGGGCCCATTCGTGAGTTATTGTTGTCGGTTGGCCGTTTTAAGGCAATCGAGGTGTTAATTTGGGACCGCCGTGGACGGGGCCCATTCGTGAGTTATTGTTGTCGTGTTGGCCGACTCAAGGCAGCATGCTGTTACTCTTGTGAGTTTGGAAATCTTGGGATTGTTACTGTTGTGATTAATTATGTTCTGGAGGCTAGTCTCGGCTAGTGCTCGATGGGTAAGCTTGGGGCTTGAACCTTCGCGGTTGGTTTCCCAACACCTACAGTTCAGTAGGTCACGGTCATGTTAATGATCTCATTATGGGTAAGCTTGGGGCTTGAACCTTCGCGGTTGGTTTCCCAACACCTACAGTTCAGTAGGTCACGGTCACTGGGTGATCTCATTATGGGTAAGTCTGGGGCTTGAACCTTCGCGGTTGGTTTCCCAGCACCTGCAATTCAAGCAGTCACGGTCATTGGATGATCTAATTGTGATACGGCCGATGCCGTGGCTTCGCCCTAATTGTGATACGGCCGATGCCGTGGCTTCGCCCTAATTGTGATACGGCTTTCATGCCGTGGCTTCGGCCCTAATTGTGATACGGTTTTCGTGCCGTGGCTTCGGCCCTAATCAATAACAGCTTCGGGCTGTTTCGACTTCATGTGATTGTGATATTTGACAGCTTCGGCTGAGTGTCTTTAAGGCCTTTGTGATTGTCTTGGTAATTTCATTGGAGCCTTCGGGCATTGTGATTCATAATTAATTCAGTTCTAGTTTGGTTCATGTCGTGTAATTCATTGTGGTACTGTGATTATGATTCCGTTGGGCACTTATGTTCTAACCTGTCGAGCAGGTATTAATAGTATGCCGTGGGCATAGTATTTCACGAATGCTCGGTTCTTACATTGGTTTGTGAGCATCTCGTATTATTATCATTGTACCGTTTCATTCTGCCTTTGGATGCATATCATGTTATACATGTATTTGATATTCATTATATGGATGACTGACCCCGTGGGGGCGGAACATGTTTTCATGTTTTAGGTGCTTGCGAGGAGAGAGTTGAGACACAGGGGCATGATGATGGCGACGAGGCATTCGAGCGATACTAGTCCGAGTTGTTCATCGTTGGTCAGTCAGTTGGAGTGTACTCCAGTCTTGTCAGTTGTTGTCGTGTTGTATTACCCGAACAGATGTTCGTGGATGCTGTTGTATTTCATTTTGGCCATGTAGGCCACTTTTGTCATTGAAATTCCCTATCGGAATATTGTGTTGGATATCATGGCAGGGACTATGATTTTCCCTTGATGTTCAATTTAACGTATTTTAGTCATGTTCGCCTGGTGGATCTCCTGGCGTGGGGTCCACGGCACTGTAATAACCCAATAGGATTTGGGGGTGTTACAGAAATGGTATCAGAGCTTTGGGTTGTGGAATACCCTGAGATGTGAGTTATGTGGTCCTACCGACGCGGTAGTAGTGGGATTGTCAGGTTATGACAATCTAGTCAGTCAGGTTTTGTGAGTCGTAATATTAGTGCGACTGCACGAGTCATTCATTCATCGAGTCGTCGTCAGTGAAGACTAGTATCGCGAGACCTCGAAGCTTCGTATGACCTGTGTAAGGACTCGATTCTCTTTATGTTCATACATTCATCATGTCATTAATTATTCATGCTTTGTGGAAACATATATGTGATATTATTGTTATGATTGATTCATGACTAATTGTTTTGGAGCACGTGTGACCTGTATAAGTGCTAAGGATCAACTCATTCACCAGTTAATAATCCTCAATCATCATTTTGATCTTGTCGATCAAGTTAAATCATTCATCACTCAGTTAATATCATTCATCACTCAGTTAATTCATTCATCACTCAGTCAATATCATTCATCACTCAGTTAATTCGTTCATCACTCAGTCAATATCATCACTCAGATAATTCATCTATCACTCAGTTAATTCATTCCTCACTCAGTCAATATCATCACTCAGATAATTCATTCATCAGTCAGTTAATTTCTTCATCACTCAGTCAATATCATTCATCACTCGGTTAATTCATTCATCACTCGATTAATTCATTCATCACTCAGTTAATTCCTTCATCACTTAGTCAATCTCATTGTTCCGTCAATTCATTCATTACTCAGTCAATCTCATTATTCAGTTAATTAATTCATCACTCAGATAATTCATTCATCACTCAGCCAATATCATTAGTCAGTTAATTCATCACTTAGTTAACCCATTCATCACTCAGTTAATTCATTCATCACTCAGTCAATATCATTCATCACTCAGTTAATTCGTCCATCACTCAGTCACTATCATTACTCAGATAATTCATTCATCACTCAGTTAATTCGTTCATCACTCAGTCAATATCATTGCTCAGTTAATTCATTCATCACTCAGTCAATTCTTTCATCACTTAGTCAATCTCATTGTTAAGATTAATTCATTAATCACTCAGTCAATCTCATTGATCACCAATTTATTCATCACTCGATCGATCTCATTGTTCAATCGATTCATTCATCACTCGGTCAATCTCATTGCTCGGTTAATTCATTCATCACTCGATTAATCTCGTCGCTCGGTTAATTCATTATCACTCGATCAATCTCATTGTTCAATTAATTCATTAATCATCCATCCATCTCACGGTTTAGTTGTTGATCTTACGGATCGAATTTTCAACCTTGTTAACTTGTGCAAGGTAATCATTTCAGGAATTTCATCAGATAATCATGTTACCTCACTTGATCTTTCATGCGATCTTATCATATCCCGACATCATGTCGACGATCATTTCATTGAATTATTAATGCATTCATTGTGTTAGAGCGTGTATGCCCATTGTTATCGTTCTGTCTCGTAATCATAATGCGATCTTCATACGAGATCTGTAATTATCACGTGACTTTCCTGCCTCGGTATGGAAAGAGCTGTTAGAAGGACATCGGACTCCGACGTCCAAGAGATTGTTTTCTAGTCGTCTTCGTGCTGGGAGAGCATCTTAATCTCAGACGATGAGTTCGACTGTTGTTGCTTTAACTGTGATACAATAGGACATTCATCACCGGTTTTGAGCAAGTTAATTCTTGTTCGGTAATAGTATAATCATTCATTTCAGTTGTCGTTCATTCATTCAAATAATTCATTCATCATATATCAATCACGTTGAGATTTATAATTATCAAACTAATCATTCACTTCACAGGAAACTATGTTTCCAATCATTTCATTTGAGCTATCACTCATTACGTTATCATTTCACCCCGGTGAGTCATTCTTGATCCTTGTTAGATTTCGATTCATTATCATTCATTGTGATCATTCTTGTTCGTGTGTATCACGTCGATTTTTCCTGGCGGGATATTGCTTCTCCCTACTTGTTTTAAGTTTCGGGACGAAACTTCTTTTAAGGGGGGTAGTATGTAATATCCGCAATTTCGATTTTTCGGTAATTTTCTTTTTTCGACGGAAGTCTGTTTTGACGACTCGCTCATGACCGTTTCGTCATTCCGAGAATATTTAATTCTGCTCTTTTTGTCATCCGAGTTCGTTTCGGTATCGTTTTGTTTAGTTCCGTGTTCTTAAACGGCTTTTCCGCACTCGAGTTCGATTCTTGCGAATCTCGTCCAGATCATTGTTTCGAGTTTCTCACAAGTTCATTTAATGTTATTATTCATGTTGCGAGCTTTGGTTCGGTGTTTCGATCACGTATCGTGATTTTCGGACGTTTTGGGCCATTTTTGTAATTTCCCAAAGTCTGGGGTAATTATTTCCGTTGTCGAATTCCGACACATCGGATGGTCGGAATCGTGTGTTCTCTTAGTGCTTGGATTCGTCTTTGCGAGTACTTCGTAACCGTATCTTCGATTTTTACTCAGGTTCGGGTTTCGGGGTCGTCCGGGCCGTCGGAGTGGCCACGGCCGAGTCACGGCCGGAGCAGGGCCTGGCCTGGCCGAGTTACGGCCGTAAGGTGCCGGTTACGGCCGTAAGGTGTCCGAGTTACGGCCGTAAGCGTGATCGGGTACGGCCGTACGAGCGCTGGGCGGATTTCGACGAAGGCCGGTTACGGCCGTAAGGTGTGCGAGTTACGGCCGTAAGTGTCCATTGTGCCGGGCGATGATTTAATGCGTTACGGCCGTAAGGCTGCCGAGTACGGCCGTAAGGTGTCCGAGTTACGGCCGTAAGGCTGCCGGTTCTGGCCGTAACCCCGCGGCTATATAGCTTTGGCTCGGCCAGATTTCATTTCAACGCGATTTTTCTTCCTTTTTCGACGTCTGGCGATGGGAGGCTCGGGAAATCGAGTTCTTGGCCGATTCTAATCATTTCCACGGCATTTTGGAAGATCCTTGTTGATTATATCATCATCTAATCCGAGTATTTCGTCGAATCAAGGTATATTTCTTGATTTTCTTTCAAGTTGACTTCTTGGAGAATTGTTCTTGATTTCGTTTCTAATCCGATTTTGATGAATCGGTTGATGTTAGTAAACATTATTAATCATGTTCTATGGATTGTATATCCATATTTTCGATTCGTTCAACCCGATTGAGGATTTTTAGGGTCTTGAGGAACTTTGAACATTTAGTGTTCGATTAAATGCCTCAAAGAATTTCTTTCGGTCGTTATGTTGATTTCGATTGATATTGTGTTATTGAATGAATTGTATTTCATTCAAGGTGGTTCGAGTACTTGTGTTTACCGGAGGACGCCGTTCGTTGTTCGTGGAGGGATTTCATCGCCTTCGGTTTGAGGCAAGTTTTATACTTGTACTAGTCAATGAGATTAATGTTATCATATATGTGTATGAATGTGTTGTATCATTCCGAGACTTAGTCTCTTCATGAATTCATTGATATCAAGAGATCGTTCGATACGATACCTTTCGGCAATTTTGCCAAATGTTTATTGTTGTTCGTTAACGGCCGGTTCAAGGCATTGTGATACTCATTATTAATGTCATTGTCGATAGCGGTTCGCGTATCGATGTATCGATTGTTGTTAATATAGATGTCAATTAAAGACATCGTTGAGATCATTGTTATTCTGTTTGATTGTCATTAAAAGCATGTGCCGATTAAAGGCATTGGCTTATTCATCTCTCGCCTTCGCTGCCGGTAATCGATTAAAGGTGCCTAGGCATCCTTAATATCATTGATAACGAATAGCCGATCTCGGGTAAATCGAAATGTTCAATCACTCACTGCAGCATTGTTATCGATTGACCTTTCTAAGGCAATCTAGGTATTCACTCATTCATCGTATCATTGTTATCGATTGGCCATTCTCAGGCAAATCGAAATGTTCAATCATTCACTGCATCATTGTTATCGATTGACCTTTCTAAGGCAGTCGAGGTATTCACTCATTCATCGTATCATTGTTATCGATTGGCCATTCTCAGGCAAATCGAAATGTTCAATCATTCACTGCATCATTGTTATCGATTGACCTTTCTAAGGCAATCGAGGTATTCACTCATTCATCGTGTCATTGTTATCGATTGGCCGTTCTCAGGCAAATTGAAGTGTTCAATCATTTATGGTATCATTGTTGTCGATTGACCGTTTTAGGCAATCGAGGTATTGAATCATCCGCTGCATCATTGTTGTCGGTTGGCCGTTTTAAGGCAATCGAGGTGTTAATTTGAGACCGCCGTGGACGGGGCCCATTCGTGAGTTATTGTTGTCGGTTGGCCGTTTTAAGGCAATCGAGGTGTTAATTTGGGACCGCCGTGGACGGGGCCCATTCGTGAGTTATTGTTGTCGTGTTGGCCGACTCAAGGCAGCATGCTGTTACTCTTGTGAGTTTGGAAATCTTGGGATTGTTACTGTTGTGATTAATTATGTTCTGGAGGCTAGTCTCGGCTAGTGCTCGATGGGTAAGCTTGGGGCTTGAACCTTCACGGTTGGTTTCCCAACACCTACAGTTCAGTAGGTCACGGTCATGTTAATGATCTCATTATGGGTAAGCTTGGGGCTTGAACCTTAGCGGTTGGTTTCCCAACACCTACTGATTCGATGGTCACGGTCACCGGGTGATCTCATTATGGGTAAGTTTGGGGCTTGATCCTTCGCGGTTGGTTTCCCGGACCTGCAATTCAGCAGTCACGGTCATTGGATGATCTAATTGTGATACGGTGGATGCCGTGGCTTCGGCCCTAATTGTGATACTGGTGGATGCCGTGGCTTCGCCCTAATTGTGATACGGCTTTCATGCCGTGGCTTCGCCCTAATTGTGATACGGTTTTCGTGCCGTGGCTTCGGCCCTAATCAATAACGACTTGAGCTTTCGACTTCATGTGATTGTGATATTTGACATCTTAGGCTGAGTGTCTTTAAGGCCTTTGTTTTTTTAATGTTAATTTCATTGGAGTCTTCTTGCATTGTGATTATTATTTAATTCAGTTCTAGTTTGGTTCATGTCGTGTAATTCATTGTGGTACTCTGTGATTATGATTCGCCGTTGGGCACTTATGTTCTAACCTGTTGAACTGTTATTAATAGTATGCCGTGGGCATAGTATTTCACGAATGCTCGGTTCTTACATTGGTTTGTGAGCATCTCGTATTATTATCATTGTACCGTTTCATTCTGCCTTTGGATGCATATCATGTTATACATGTATTTGATATTCATTATATGGATGGTGACCCGTGGGGCGGAACATGTTTTCATGTTTTAGGTGCTTGCGAGGAGAGAGTTGAGACACGGGGGCATGATGATGGCGACGAGGCATTCGGCGATACTAGTCCGAGTTGTTCATCGTTGGTCGATCGGTTGGAGTGTACTCCGGTCTTGTCGATTGTTGTCGTGTTGTATTACCCGACGCATGTTCGTGGATCTTTATTGTATTTCATTTTGGCCATGTAGGCCACTTTTGTCGTTGAAATTCCCTATCGGAATATTGTGTTGGATATCATGGCAGGGACTATGATTTTCCCTTGTTGTTCAATTTAACGTATTTTAGTCATGTTCGCCTGGTGGATCTCCTGGCGTGGGGTCCACGGCACTGTAATAACCCAATAGGATTTGGGGGTGTTACAAAACCAGTTGGACATAAATGGGTCTTTGTTCGTAAACGCAATGATAAGGATGAGGTCATGCGTTACAAAGCGAGACTAGTTGCCCAAGGCTTCTCGCAGCGCCCTGGCATTGACTACGAGGAGACGTATTCTCCCTTTATGGACATCATCACTTTCCGCTACTTAGTCAGTTTGGTAGGGTCCGAAAAACTGAACATGCAGCTTATGGATGTGGTTACAGCGTATCTTTATGGGGATCTAGATACGGATATCTATATGAAAGTCCCCGAAGGGATTTCATGGCCCAAATCAAGTAGCTCTAAACCACGGAGCGCGTACGCTGTGAAATTGCGTCGTTCACTATATGGCTTGAAACAATCCGGAAGGATGTGGTACAACCGCCTAAGTGAATACTTGGTTGGGAAGGAATACAAGAACAGTGACATCTGTCCATGCATATTCGTGAAAAGAACAGATGCAGGATTCGTGATTGTAGCCGTCTATGTAGATGACATGAATGTCATCGGTACCATAGATGAGGTCAATGAAACGGCCCGCTACCTTAAATCCGAATTCGAGATGAAAGATCTGGGGAGGACTCGATTCTGCTTGGGCTTAGAGCTAGAACATCGAGATGATGGTATACTCATTCATCAGTCTGCCTATGTCCATAAAATGCTCAGGCGATTTAGCATGGACAAGGCACATCCTCTTGCTACCCCCATGATTGGTCGAAGTCTGGAAATGAACAAGGATCCATTTCGTCCTAAAGAGGAGGATGAAGAGGTCCTTGGAGCAGAAACACCGTACCTTAGCGCAATCGGTGCGTTGTTGTATCTGGCTCAATGTACTCGTCCAGACATCGCATTCTCTGTGAATCTGTTAGCGAGATTTAGCTCCGCTCCCACGATAAGGCATTGGAATGGAGTAAAACACATCTTTCGATACTTGAAAGGCTCCAGTGACCTTGGATTGTTCTTTCCCTACGCAAAAGAGAGTGATATTCCGAAAGGAATTGTTGAGGTGAAGACGATGCATACCGACCGTCGATCTTCCTCTGATATTGCAGCTAAGCATGGTAGCTTGACTACCAGAAGTGCTAATGCGAGCAAGCTTACCACTTATGCAGAAAATCCTAACGACACGTTAGTTGGATTTGCTGATGCCGGTTATCTCTCTGACCTGCATAAAGGACGTTCCCAAACTGGTTATGTGTTCACCATTGGGAATACGGCGATATCTTGGCGATCTACCAAGCAGACCCTAGTTGCTACTTCCTCGAACCATGCAGAGATAATTGCATTGCACGAATCCGTAAGGGAGTGCATTTGGCTCCAGTCAGTCATAGACCATATACGAGGAACGTGTGGATTAGATCCCACTACAACAACTCCTACTTGCATCTTTGAGGACAATGCGGCATGCATTGAGCAGATGAAGTTAGGTTTCATAAAGGGTGACAATACCAAGCATATTGCGCCGAAGTTCTTCTATAATCAGCAGCAGCAGAAATTGCTGAATATCGAAGTGAAACAAGTGAGTTCCGATGAGAATATCGCAGACTTGTTCACTAAGTCTCTGCCGAAATCTACATTTGAGAAACATGTGAGAAGCATCGGAATGTATCGATTATCCGAGCTCAACTAAAGATGGCTCGATGGAATGAGCTGTCATGTATACCTCAAGGGGAGTATACTTCACATGATTCTGACATTTGTAGTTGGTGTGTTGCGCTCTTTTTCCTCACCAAAGTCTTTGTTTTTCCCACGGGGTTTTATTTGACTTGGAAAGGTTTTTTACCGAGGCAACACATTGTGCACCATGTTTGTATTAGTGTTCGACACAGGGGGAGTGTTCCGGGAAATCCTTCCCGTATTGGTGTCTTACCTAATACTAGTTGTAGGGGGATAAGAGTTATGGTAGGTTCTAGACTCTTCCATAAGTAGTTGGATACTGTTAGATGTCTTACCTTAACTAGGAATCCTATGTATGGAAAGACTCTCTTTGTAATGCCTATATAAAGGCCCCTCTATTCATTGTTATCAATACAATTGATTGCTGTCTTTACTTTTCTCCTCAAACAGTACTTAAATTTTAAGAAAAAAAAAACATTTTATCATAATCATACAAGTGAGCCTGTATGACAGATTCATTTTTTTATTGATTAAGGTAGCGATTGCAATGACAGATCTTTAAATCTACCTAAGAAATTACTACTTATCGCAACATATTTGGCCTCCAGATCAAATCAACATGAGGTCAATGAATGCGATGATAGACTAGGCCAGCCTGAGTGTTGCCTCCATAATCCATATGATAAATGAACCTACCCACTATGGTAAAACTATCAATCATTTTATTTCTATCTCAAGTTATTTTTTCAATGCCTAACATGACTTATCTTGTTTTTAATTGGTATTTGCAGTGTCAACTTGTTGGCACACTTACCCAAAACTTCTTATGTACACATTAAGGTTTATGCTGCTGATTCATCCGTTGCTAATGACTATGGTACTTTATATTGCCTAAATACCATGTTCATTTTCCCGAGCCTTTTCTTCGTTCACGTGTGATCATTGATAATCTCCCAAAAAGGTAAGATAGCTAGTATTTGCCAAACAATAAACCCTTTTTCTTCTTACATAGTTTTTTCTTGCTAAAGATGACATGTTCTGGAGGTTGGATTTATAGTTCCGATGTAGATAGAGAAATAGTGTCATCTGTGTAATAAATTTGTATTTTACCAATGGATTTTGAGTAATTTCTGATCTTTTGTGACAGTACTGAGCTTCAATTTAGTTATTCTTCTACATTTATTTTCAATTAGACATTATTTTTCATATTTCATTATGAGAAGAGGTGTCGGCCCATACGATGAATGGAATTCATTACTTTGGATCATGAAAAACCAATTGGCCAATGTTTATTCCGAATGAAAGTTGTTAACAATAATAGGTACCTTTGCAGGGTGGTAAAGCAGCTTTGCTGGATAATGTCACTGACCATGTTAAGTATTTGCAAAATCAAGTGAAGGTAAATTTTAGTCCTAGTGATTTCAATATGACATTTTCTAATTTCAAATCTTGAAAGAGATAAGAAAAGAAGTTTTCTTAAATTGTTACCTTTGATTCCTTGGAAAAACTTGATGGTTAACATCTCTTGAATCCCAAAAAACTAAAAATAAAAAGGCTTGCTTATGTCTCTTGTGGTGGCTGAGATTTTAAGAACCCATAGACATCCTGTGCATATTGCACAGTTCTAGGTCAGACCTATTCAAGTCAAACGCAACATTTCTGATTTCACAACCTTTCACTTGGTGATGCACCATATTGCTGTAGTGAATATTCATATTTTTCTGTAAACTTTATAATCATGCTAAAAATATTTTTGAGGTTCTGGTTTTTGTAGTTCGTCGCTCAATTCTAAACGTTATCAAGATTCTGAACATGATATCAATTGTCAACATCTTATTAATCCCTTAGTGTGTGTGTGTTGGGGGGGGGGGATCTTTTTCATGCTGTCAAATTGCTCATCATAATTTCGCTATTATTTATTTCACGCAAAAAAAAAGTTTCAGTCGTGCGCTTACAATTGGTTAGGCTGGTGGTGGTCAAAATTATATTTTATGCTTGTGTAGTCAGATTTAGTATTTGCAATATCAAACTGAGGTAGTACGAGAAAGATAATAGTAAGAAATCATATGATTTTGTTCTTTTATATTTCGTTTAGGAATCGCTCTGTATGATTTTGCTATTTATTATGTTATATTTCACCAGGTACTTGTTTGATTCGTCGAGATTTATCTTTCTGCTGCATATACCATATTTCATAAGGTATATGTCTCCCAATACTAACTTTTATATCCTGTCTTACAAGTTTAAATGTTGTTTATATTCATGTCAATCTGTGCAGGATTACTCAGTTGAACAAACCCCGTAATTGTTCGGACATCAAATTTTTGTTCGGTTGCCCGAAGCCTACAATTGTTGTGTAGTTAGGAAAAACCTCAGGGTTAATTTTATAATTAGTCCATAAGCTTATAAACTAATATTTGCTCATGCTAAAAATATCTGTATTTATCATTTTAGTTTTCAAAATTCAAGATTTCGGAATTGGAATTCAGATTCCGTTTGATAAACATACTCTAAGCGGCAATTTTTTTCTACTACAGGTTTTGAATGTGTTGTTGAGATTAGCATGGATGAAAACTGTTATGAGTATCACCATTTTTTGTAACGGGTGGATATACTCGGCCCTTTGGTGATTCGAATCATTGCGATAGGATCCTTAACATCCTTATATTCATTTTGGATTTATGTAGTTATTTCGGATGATTTGTATTTGGATGGTTGTTTGATAACCTTTTATGTATTAGGATGTTTGAATTTATTTTTAATGGGTAATTCTATTTTTAAATACCGTATGTTGATTTTTAGCATTTAGAGTGTTGGTAAAAAACCTGCGAAAATGTAGCCATTGACCCCAAAAATATACTCTTTACGTGTTGGTAAAAGAATAACAGTGTAGCCAAAGATATTAAATTGTTTAAGAAACAAGTGTAGCCATAATGATAAAGGGTGTTGCAAATAATATCGAAGTGTTTCACAATTTTATGTTACAGTAGTACTAAACAGATGTAGCCATAGGTCTACAGCTATACTTTTAATGGTGTCACCACATAGATAACGGTGTTGGCATATATCTACAACAACACCTCTTAAGGTGTAGGAACAGAACCAAAAAGTGTTGGCATAGGGGTCTACAGCTACACCTTTCCACAGTGTTACGAAAAACTATAAAATTGTTAGCGTAGACCCCTATGGTAGCGGCCATTTTTGTAACACCCTCAAATTTGGTCAAAGTGTAGACGTAGCCTGTTTTTTTTCTTTTACCAACACTTTTTGGGCTATGGACACATTTTTTTAGGTGTGACTGAAGCCCATATATGGCGTAGTGTGCTCTCGATCCGGGTGGCGGCTTCCACTGCTTGGGTAAGTGTCGTCAGCTGAACAGTTAGAAGAGTCTGTTGAAGCGACTGCCTCAGTCCTCTAGTGAACTTATAGAGCTTGTCCTCTTCAGTTGTTACCAATCCTGGTGCGTATTTAGACAACCTGTTAAACTGGGCTTCATATTGAGCGACTGTCATGGCTCCTTGCTTCAGGTGGTAGAACTCGTCTCGTCTAGCCTCTCTGGCTGCTGCTGACACGTATTGGGTTCGAAAGTCGGTCAGGAAGTTAGCCCATGTCCTGACACAGTTTTCTCTCGTCCAGCGTTCGTTGACACTCCTCCACCAGTCATGATCTGCGGCCTCGAGTCGGAATGGAGCCAGTGATATCCGCTGTTCATCAGTATGCTGAAGGGCGTTGAAAATTCCCTCAATTTTCTCTAGCCAGAGTTCAGCTTTGATATCGTCGGGTTCTCCGTCAAAGGTCGGCGGGTTGAAACGTAAGAATCTTTCTAGGGTACGATCATGAGTTTCATTGTGATTCCTGTTGTTAGCAATCTGTTGCTGTAGGAAGTTCGTCAGTTGAGTGAGGGCTTGGGTCATGGCATCGTTTCCAATTCCTCCTCGTAGAGGAGAGCGTGAGCGATCATCGCGTTGATGCTGCTCTTCGCGATTCATGCGAGGGCGAGATTTTATGAAGATATTTTTGAGGAATTAGTAACCTATGAAATGCTAATGGTTTTAAGTGTTCATCACGGTTCACACGTGGACGCCCGCATCTTCGGTCAGCCATCTATTATAAGTTAGGGGAATGTGTGAGGATTTTCGGTCTTATGTGGAATTATTAGTATTCTGTGTTGTCATTTAGATTTAAGCGCATAATTGAGTATGAATAATCATTAAGGCAGTGAACTTAATGATCCAACAAATATGCTTATACGACAGTAGTGACCAAGAATAATAATACTCCATTTTTAAGAAGACAATGAAGTTTAGTGGAGTTTAAAGGAACTTCATCAATTTCGAATGAATAGTGACATGACTTTGAGAAAATGGATAAGTGAAGTAATTATATCCGTTTCAAGAGATCAACAGAAGGATTGATCCAGTTGGGGAAATGTCGTGGACACTTAATAAAGTACTTTGGCCAATGAAATAGGAATTTCGAATTTGACTATGCATATTCCAAGTGAATAGCGACAAGTCGAAAGAGATCTTTAATGAGAATTGACTCGAGAAATCTACATCAGGTCTCAATCCTATGGTTCACTTCGTCCTAGGTGGAATTCCCATCTAAGTCCGAAGAATCTTATCCTGGTTAGCCCATTGTAAGTGTCCTTCTCACAAAGCGGGCTCCGATACCACTCCTGTCACGCCCCCAACATCGGGAAGGACGAGGGCGCGACGCATCGATCGATCAATCAATCAAAATGCGATAATAAATAGCGGAAGCAAAATAACAATTTGATAATATTTTAAAACAACCATCTTAGCCCGATGTACTAAGATTCGCGGTGACAAAGCTGATAATCGAAATTACACTGTTCATAAGTTTGCAGCGGAAAATACCAAACGAATTAAGTACGAAGCATAACTAACTATTACAAGTTGGGATAACAACAGAAATTCTAAGAACAGAAGTCCTAAATCTTGAAGGCATTTTTCTATTCGGCCTCTTCCACGAAGCCTTCTTCGTCCTCTGCTGTTTGCTCATTCTCTGGTTTAAAAGGAAAAACGGTGAGGTGAGACAAAAGGTCTCAGTGAGTGGGTGATCGTGTGCGAGTGTGGCTCTTTCCTTTGAAAATTTTTAGGTGATGCATGATTTTATCAATTATAAAAAAATGAGAACAATTACGATTATGTCGAAATTTTATAAACAATAATCATTGCGTAGTTGTAATATTATAATCCAGTCCCCATGGACGGATATCAAGTCAAGCAGTCAGTCAATCAGTCGATCACTCAATTCAGTTTCGAATGCTGCCGATGTGGACTTTGGATTCTAAACTCTCCTTATCACTCTTAGCAAGATAGGCCGTCGCCCCATGATTTGGACCGTCGCCCCAAGATGCTGAGCCTTTGCTCTCACACTTAGCGTGTACTTCCTTATCTCTTATCTGGTCTCGGTAGGTCCTTAGATGTGGGTCAATACCCGGATCACACCGTAATCGCGATTATACCCCAAGTCTACGACCCAGGTCCCTCGGAACACTCTGTTCCTCAGTTATGGGAATAGGAAACAACGGTAGCCTTGTTCATGAACCGCAGCCGCGCCGCTCGATTCAAGACTCGGTCTAACCGTCCCGACATGATTTGGAACTCTAGAGGTGGCTCCTACAGCTCAAGAGGTGGCCCCCAGATTGTAGGTCGGCACTCTGTTTCATATGGACTCAAGAGGTGGCCCCCGTCCGGACGTGGCACTTTGTTCCGATAGAGTTAGAGGCGGACCCGTACGTGGCACTTTGTTTGTATAGCACTTAGTTCCCAGACAGACACATTTATCAATTTAACGCGTTTCACAAGTATCACGTAAACGTTCGGTCAGTGAGGTTAATAACGTCTTTTGATTAAGTATGGAATGTAGTTAATTTTATTTGTGGCCCGGTAATGCGGAATAGGACTTGTATATAGACTCGAAAATATTCCCAATAATTTATTAATGGTCTGATGGGTTCAGATCAGATATATTAAATGGGTAGGTTCGACGAAACGAAACGAGAGTTTTGTAAATAGTTTGAAAGGACGTTTTTGCCCTTAGGTTCAAACCTAAGCGTTGGAGTATGAAACGAAATTGGATGGTTATGAAATTTTATGAGGAAGCCAAAAATAATTCCTCGACTCCATATTTAATGAAAATTCGGAAATTTCCAGTTTCGGGACTGAAATTTCCAGAATATTGCCCCAAAACTTAAGGGAATAGTTCCGTGGCATATAGAGCTATGAATTTAGCTCGGAATTTAACGAAATTTTACGAGATGACTTATGGTGAACCTGGAATTACAGATTTGTGAAAATTCCAGAAAATTTTGGACCTGGTCCAGGAGTTTGGAATTCTTGCATTTTGACCCCGAAATTATTTAATATTTACGATTTGGACTATTAAGTTTAGATGTCGAACTCCGAATCGCTTGAAACTTTATGGATAGCCTATACGGGGTATAATATGTTCCGTACAAGGTCCAGAATGTTGTATTTTCGAAATTTTCAGTTTAGTCCTCAAACCTTAAGAAATTACAATTTATGCCCAAAAGCTCCGTTTACTCATTTCAAGTCCCGTTTTGGACGCAAATAAATTATCCATATATAATAACATAATCATATAACACAAGATTTCAGATTTTGGTAGGGTTTCAACGACATATAGAAGAAAACATATAACTTTCAAGTTATCACAAAATCGGCACCCGACTACCAAATCGGTTGTCGTTTAAATTCAATAAATCATATTGCATGTGGTTATAACCATAACATTCATCTTTAAAAACATGCATTTATACAAGAATTTCATATTAGTACATACTTTCATATTTTTCATAATATTCGATGATTATGTTTAAGAAAAACGAATTTCACATAATTATACATAAAATCATGACATGAAATTATAACATGAAGACTTTAACATAGATCATATCAAAAGAATCTTGAAATACTTCATATTTAACACATGCATCACAAGAAAAAGAGTAGATTTCTACGTTAAAGTTTGAAAGAGTTTTCACCCACCTCGATTTAGCCGGATATCGTCGGTTCTAAGTCTTGAAAGTTGGAAAACGACTTCTCCTCTACTACTATATGGTTTGGCCGATCCACATGCACCCCCAAGGTGAGAATTATGTTTGCATGTAGTTAGATTGAGGTTAGATTATGGAGGATTTCATAAGAATTTATGGAAATAGTTATAAGGGATGAGATTACCTACTTCTTGTTGAAAATTTTCTTCCTCCTCCTTCTTCTTCCTCTTGGTTCGGCCCTCTCTCTCTCTCTCTCTTAGACTCTCAAATTTTAGATTTTTTGGTTGTTTGTTTAAGTGTAGAGGGTTAGGTTAGTATGTAGTATTTAATGGTGGTGTTATGAGGATTTGGGAAGAGTAATGTGTAGAAGACTTGTTACATGTGTCAAGATGTTTCATGCAAGTCTTGCATGTGATGAGTGAAGAATCTAGAGCTCCACTCTTCTACTCCCTCATGGCCGCCCATATATATATATATATATATATATATATTATTTCATTTTAAATTAAGAGTATAATTAAAATGGTAAAGGATTTAATTAGTTGGGTTGGGCTTTGAAGTGTAACTTCAAGTCTTATGATTTTTAATGAGTTGGGTTGAGTCCATTAGTGAGTCCACATGTAGTTAGGTGTTGACAATTAGCCCAATAGGTGAATCAACACACTATTTTAATTTTTATTATTTGGTTTATTAAGTAAATTACAAGGTCAAAGAGTGAAATAAAATAAAATAGATGTAGGTTATATCATGTCATAAAATAACTATTATTAAATTACATCGTGATTTGATACATTGTACATGTGATAAGTTATCGAATTTTGGGAGTTTTACAGGTCGCCTCGACACTATGCCCGCTTCCGACTGTGATCATAACTTCTCCAGCTCCAAGCTTCCTACTTTGTTCCAGATCCTGATTCACGGTACAAATATGAGAACTAGCACCAGAATCTAGTATCCAGGTACACTTTGCACATTAATCATTTTAGCGCATTTGTTACATTCATACAATATGAAACAACCATTCATAACCTAGTTGCTACCAACATGTGGTTCATGGACCGTTCCTAGAAAACAAAAACTCCGTAATCTAGTTACAAGTCTTCGTCTTGAATCTTCGTCTTCTCGAAACGGATCTTCCTCCGGTCTTCGTCATTACATATAAATTTTACATCGAAAATTGCATCCTAGATACAAACATTTCTAGTAAAATAAATAGGCTCAAAATGGCCTTTACAACCCAATAGAATAAAATGAATGATTCAAAACTAAGTCCACGAACCACATCCCCATTAAAAAGCATTCATCCAATAAATACTATATAAATGAAAAGCGTAGAGATACATTGATCCAATCAAAAATACGAACCGATCCAATCGATTCATAACAAAACGAATTAATCCAATTAATTCAAACAACCATCAATATTAACTTGTTCCGGACGATAAAATATTTCATTAAATTAATTCCCCTAAGATTAAAATTACCATAATTAAATCTTAGTCAAATTAAATCTAATTTAATTTGTGGGAAATTAATTATCGAACGAAATATAAAAAACGGAGTCGAAAAACACGGCCGGAGCACTGCCCAGCTAGCTGCCCAGCAGGTTGCCAAGCAGGACCGGCAGGGATCGAGACCATTGCCAGGCAGCGGCCGATAGGCTGCCGAGCATGCCCGGCACAGGCTGCCGACCATGGCCGATCACGGGTCCAAATCGCGATCTGCTGCCTCGGACCGCGAGGCAGCGCCCGGCCAGCCCCAGTGTCACGAGGTGCCTGCAACCCCAGGCGGTATTACCTGATCACAGGCCATTCATGGGCCCACTTGCAGCTTTGTGGGATGCCGAGCCTCTTCAAGTTATCATCTATAGTGTAGGGCTTTACTTTATTTTCCTTGTAATGTTGTAATAGCTGCTTTATTTTCCTTGTAATGTTGTAATAGCTAGTTAGTGCTTGTTCAGCTTTTCAATATCTATTCTTGTCATTAGCTTTTACTTTTCTAAGCCTATTATAGGGGGGAAGAGTGTACTGAAGTGTTGTAGTACGAATTGGCAAGTTTGCTGAGACCCTCCTATCCGTGTATGCTTGTAATCGTTGTTGCCTATTGTAATCGTTCTTTGTATTAATACAAATCGATTTTCATCTTCAATTTTGCTGTGCCACTAAAATGCCTCGGCGTGATTGCGTCGCATTAACACCAACTCTCGAATGAGTTAGGCGGATGTAGTCGGGTAAATTGACTACTAGCCGCACGGTGCGCATACATTCTATACAAACTATAAGCTCCCCATGAAAGGTGGTATCGGAGACCGGTTAAGGTCGGAAGAATGGAATCGGGTAACGAGACGGAAGTCCCTAGAAGGCAGGGCAAGAAAAAGGATGACGAAAAGAAGAAATAGGCCGAGGCCTCTAAAGCCCAATTCGATAATCTAGAACAAGAGTGCTCTAGATTGAGATATGTTGTCGAGACCTTGGAGGAGAAGGTCGAGACCCTCGAGGCGGAGAATGAAGACCTCCGAGCCCAATTGGGCGAATGCAGAGAAGTCTGTCGAACCCTCGCAGAAGCAATGGGAGCCAACAATACGGCTGAAATGAGACGCGAGATGGAAGCAATGAGTATCCAGATTGGATTGCTTCAAAGAGCTGTGAACAACATACCCCATGCTGCTCAAGAACCTATTACGAGAATTCAAATCCCCGAACTAAGTTCCTATAGTCGAACCCGAGATGCCAAGGAAGTTGAGAACTTCTTATTCAACATGGAACAATACTTCCATGCCGCTAATGTTTTGGACGAAGCGAGAAAGGTGTCAACCGCCACAATGTATTTGATTGATGATGGCAAATTGTGGTGGCGCACCAAATATGCGGACATTCAGGCTCAACGAGTAAGAATTGACTCTTGGGAACAACTACGAGAAGCCATCAGGCAACAATTCTTCCCAGAGAATGTTGAGTACAACGCAAGAAGGGCCTTGCGAGATTTGAAGCACACCGGTCTTATTCGAGATTACGTGAAGGCATTTTCGACACATATGTTACACATTAGCGATATGTTGGAGAATGACCGGTTGTTTATGTTCCTGGAAGGTTTGAAACCATTTGCTCGTACGGAGCTTCTACGCCAACGAGTCACAGACCTCAGTGCCACCATGGAAGCGGTAGAACGATTAATGGATTACACGTCAGAACCTCAAAAAGATCATCCAGTAACAACAAACATGGCTCCGTCCCGAAGTGGAATGCCAAGACCGTTCAAACCAAACTTGAGTCGGAGTGTAGGGGATCGGCAAACCTATACTCAAGGAAGTTCATATGGGAGCAAGAATCGTAGCAAACCTACAGAAGGTTAGCAGGCCCCTTCCCAACGAATCGTTAAATGTTCCCTATGTGATGGGCCTCATTTTCTCACTAATTGTCCGAAGAGGCAACTTTTGAGTGCCTTAACAAGCGCTGCAGAATCGAGTTCGCAACCGAAAGAAGAGTTGCAAGTCCCAGATGACGAAGGAAAATCGGAAGACGAGGAGAACCTTGGGGCTATAAATCAATGGTGCAACTCGTTAACCTATCAGGTGGCAGCTAAGGCAAGAGTGCCGACAAAAGCTAGAAAACCCATACCTGCTCTCACGATAGGTGGTCCCGATAAGAGAAAGAAGGGATTAATGTTTGTTCATGTTAAAATCAATGGGAAAAATATTCGTGCTATGATAGACTCAGGGGCCACCCATAATTATCTGGCGAGAACCGAAGTGGGGAGACTTAGACTATTGTTAGAGAAAGGAGTGGGTCAGGTTAAAGCCGTCAACTCTCCGGCAAAACCAATAGCGGGGGTTGCCAAGGCTGTTCGAATTAAGGCAGGAGCCTTCGAGGGTAGGGCCGACCTATCTCTTGTTGAAATGGATGACTTCAAATTGATACTCGAGCTCGAGTACATGCGTGACACTCAAACCCTAGTCATGCCTTATGCTGATGCACTCTTGGTTTTGGGGTATAAACCACATATTATCCCAACAATTAGCGCAACCCAAGGGCAAAATAACCTATCCGCGCTACAATTCAAGAAGGGATGCAGGCATGGTGATCCGTCCTTCCTGTGCGCCTTGCAATTCGACGAAGTAGAGGAGTTGTCAGGTCCTATCCCTGATGTTGTTAAGCACCTCCTAAACAAATTTGAAGATGTTATGCCCGACGAACTGCCTCGGAAGCTTCCACCTAAGAGGGCGGTCGATCATGAGATTGAGTTGGTGCCGGGCATAAAATCTCCTGCCCGAGCCCCTTATCGTATGTCACAACCTGATCTTGTGGAGCTCAGAAAGCAGTTAAAAGAGATGTTGGAATGTGGTATGATCCAACCGGCGAAATCACCGTATGGAGCTCCTGTTATCTTTCAGAAGAAGTCGGACGTAACTCTGCGATTGTGTTGCGATTATCGTGCTCTAAATAAAATTACGGTGAAGAATGTGTATCCTATTCCGCTCATAGCAGATTGCTTTGACCGACTCTATGGAGCGGAATACAACACGAAGATCGATCTGAGATCAAGTTATTGGCAAGTTCGCATCAAGGAGGGAGATGAAGTAAAAACAACGATTGTCACACGTTATGGGGCCTTTGTGTTCTTAGTCATGCCCTTTGGCCTAACTAACGCCCCAGCAACTTTCAACACTTTGATGAATCAAGTTCTCCAAGGGTTCTTGGACGAGTTTGTCGTGGTATACCTAGATGATATTGTTATATACAGCCGAACGTTGGAAGAACATGTCGAACATTTGAGAATGGTTCTTACTAGGCTTCGTGAGCACGAACTATATGCTAAGCTGTCGAAGTGCTCATTTGCCCAGAAGCGGATCAGTTTCTTGGGTCATATCGTTGAGTGTGGTAATATTCGTATGGATCTGAAAAAAATACGAGCAATTCAAGAATGGAAACCACCAACCGATGTACATGAAGTACGGTCATTTCTAGGGTTGGCGAATTACTATAGAAGATTTGTGATGGGGTATGCCGGAATAGCAAGACCCCTAACCGATTTGACAAGAAAGACGGAAGTTTGGGATTGGTCGCCGGAATGCCAAATTGCCTTCGACAACTTAAAGAAGGCCATCATAATAGACCCGGTCCTCGCACTACCAGATCTATCCAAACCTTTTGTGGTTGAAACGTATGCTTCAGATATTGCACTAGGAGGAATTTTAGTGCAAGATGGCCATCCTGTTGCCTTCAAGAGTAAGAAACTTAAGGATGTCGAGAGGCGCTACATGGTGCATGAGAAAGAGCTTTTAGCAGTGGTCCATTGCCTTCGACTTTGGAGACATTACTTATTGGGGTTGCCGTTTATTGTCAAAACTGACACTACTGCTGTTAGTCACTTTCTGTCCCAACTGAAGCTTACTGGGAAACAAGCGAGATGGCAGGAACTATTGTCCGAGTTCAACTTTGTGATTGAATATCGTGCCGTTTCTAGTAATCAAGTGGCGGTTGCCCTGAGCCGCAGATCCGACCTAGCTGCTCTACAAATGCTAGTAGCGCTCTCTTCGAGTCAGGTGACCACTCCATTAAAAGACCAAATACGAGAACTAATGGGAACCGATGCAACGGCTCAATGTTTGGTGAATCTTGTCCACCAAGGTACAGCACGAAGATTTTGGCTTGAGGATGGTCTCTTATGGACCAAGGGGAGACGTCTCTATGCACCTCTAGGCGGCGATATGAGGAAATCTATTATTGCGGAATGTCACGACACTCTATGGGCGGGCCACCCAAAAGAGGAGCGTACTGTGGCCTTAGTTCAACGAGCTTACTATTGGCCCCAAATGCGGGACGACATTGAGATGTTTGTACACACCTGCTTGGTGTGCCAACAAGATAAACCCGATCGACAAAAGAAGGAAGGCTTGCTGGAACCACTACTCATACCCGTCAGGGCTTGGGAAAGTGTTTCAATGGATTATATCACCAGTCTACCAAAAGTTGGGGATCTTGATGCCATTATCGTTGTGGTAGACCGGTTCTCCAAATACGCTACATTCATAGCGGCACCCAAGACAGTTTCGGCGGAAGAGACAGCTCAGCTCTTTTTCAAGCATATTGTTAAGTATTGGGGACTGCCGAGGGACATTGTTAGTGACCGAGACCCCCGGTTTACTAGTAACTTTTGGATCGAGCTCTTATAACTACTCGGCTCCAAATTGAACATGAGCTATAGCTTCCACCCACAATCCGATGGCCAAACTGAAAGATTTAACTCGATGTTGGAGGAATATCTTTGACATTTTGTGAGCACTAATCAGAAGGACTGGGTGAAGCTTTTGGATGTTGCTTAACTGTGCTTCAATGCTAAAAAATGCTCTATCACCAATAAGAGTGCTTTTGAAATTTGTAATGGGCAGCAACCACTCCTCCCGCACAATATTGACACTGTTCCACAAAATGCCAGGTCTACTTTGGCGCAAACCTTTTCCCTTGAATGGGAAAAAAACCTTGATTTGGCCCGTGGCTACCTGGAGAAGGCTCAAAAGCGGATGAAAAAATATGCTGATCTTAAACTCCGTTTTGTTGAATACTGTGTGGGTGACGAGGTAATGGTGAAGGTCCCGAACCAGAGTTCCTCCAGAGCAACACGGGGGAGAGACTCTCGGCTAATGCAAAAATATATTAGGCCCCTAACCATCCTCAAAAGAGTCGGAAAGGTATCCTACAAGCTAGAGTTACCCCAATGATGGCGCATTCATAATGTCTTTCATGTCAGCCAACTCAAGCCATATCAGGCAGACAAAGAGGACACTACACGCAACCTGCCCAACCGTCCACAACTGAAACTACGCACCTTGGGGAAGAGGGTGGCCGAAGCTATTATCGACCACCGTGATGAAGGGCCGAAAAAGAAGCTACATAAAAAATATTTGGTGAAATGGTAGGGCTGCGGTATGGAGGAAAACACTTGGGAGAGGGAGACAACACTTAAATCTTTTCAACCACTACTGGATGCTTATCTCACATCTATGGCGCCGGGGACGTCACCAACTCAGAGGGGGGAGTGCTGTCACGAGGTGCCCGTGACCCCAGGCGGTATTACCTGATCACAGGCCATTCATGGGCCCACTTGCAGCTTTGTGGGATGCCGAGCCTCTTCAAGTTATCATCTATAGTGTAGGGCTTTACTTTATTTTCCTTGTAATGTTGTAATAGCTGCTTTATTTTCCTTGTAATGTTGTAATAGCTAGTTAGTGCTTGTTCAGCTTTTCAATATCTAGTCTTGTCATTAGCTTTTATTTTTCTAAGCCTATTATAGGGGGGAAGAGTGTACTGAAGTGTTGTAGTACGAATTGGCAAGTTTGCTGAGACCCTCCTATCCGTGTATGCTTGTCATCGTTGTTGCCTATTGTAATCGTTCTTTGTATTAATACAAATCGATTTTCATCTTCAATTTGCTGTGCCACTAAAACGCCTCGGCGTGATTGCGTCGCATTAGCACCAACTCTCGAACGAGTTAGGTGGACGTAGTCGGGTAAATTGACTACTAGCCAAATGGTGCACATACATCCTATACAAACTATAAGCGCCCCGTGACACCCAGGCTGCCGGGTCCGATTACGTTTTCGGCTCGTTTTTCGCCCCGATTCCAAAAATAACATTTTCCTAATCTTTATATTACACTTTAAATCAGTTTTTCAAAAGAAAAATAGATTTACATTGTAACATAAAATCATGAAAAAATAATTTTTGGATGAACAATAGAAAATCAACGATTAATACGATTATGATTCCAAATCATACACTATCTAATCAAGCATTCAAAATGCCAATATCATATATACGATCACAAGACCTACGCTCCGATACCATTGTTGGGATTCGGTGCATAAAACGAAGGCCCAGCGGAAGCGGTAAAACGAAAATTAATTCGATCCAAATCCATATGAGGATCGATCGAGCTACGTATATACGAATATAAAACGAAAGGCAAGAGTTGTAAGAAACTCAGCCTTGAAGTCCGTTGATTAAATGGTAACCTTCTCTTGAGCTATTCCCCAAGCTTTGCTTGATCTCTACGAATCCAATCCGCTCCAAGCCCTTGAACGATCCAACGACGAAAGCATCGCGTCTCTACTTGCCACGCGCCGGAAAAATGACCAGAATGACAACACCCGATTGACCTCTAAGGTTACGGCTAGAATCAAGGTGATGAAGCTATTAATTTTTATGAATATACTCCAAGTATGTTTATCAAAATTATCTCAATATTTTCTCTCAATTTTCTCCAAGAAAAATGAAGAAGAAGTTAGTGAAGAAGATGAAGATGAGTGTGAACACCATGAAATGAACTCTAAGTTCTTTTCTCTCACCTTCAACCTCTCTCTCGTTCATCACAAAAGAAGGTGTGAATTATGTATGTGATGATATTGAAGTCTTCTCAATCACAAGTCTACATATAATTCTTTATACACCTTCCACCAAACAATACAACTCATTCACATGAGAGGTCCCCACCATGTCAATATCATCCATATAAAATGGGAACAAAAGACAAGGGCAACTTAGGTGGAAAGGAGGAGGGCGGCCATGATGGAAAAACGGACGAGTTCGGTTCGTTTCGGACTCCTGAAAGTCCAAACAGATAAACTCTGCTTCCGTTTCGATGTATTTATAATGATTAATTAATCCAATTAATTAAACATATCAAATAAAAAATAATATAATTAATTTCTCTAAGAAATAATTATATACATGAATTAATTAATTACCCAGTAATTTATTTAATTCATTAGGCCGTAAATCAATTTATCCAATATATCGATTTAGACATCTAATGTCCCAAATTAGATATCCAATATCTAATGTTCATAATGAGAGAATTAGCTCGATTCATTCCGTCGTCAATCCTATTGCACGATTCGGTATGTTCGTCTCAGTCAGCAATGGGAGGAACCAAAGAGTAGAAGCACCACCTAGCCAGCCTGGCGGCCTACATTGTACCCCAACTGAGAACGAATGATTGGGATCATTCAAGAACCATTTTGTCGTGAATACCAGTATACGTATAAACCCTTCTTTCAAATGTCCCGATCAAGATATAGGGTCACGGTCAGTCAAAACCTATCTGTACTTGACTCTATGCATGCGTTAATGCAAATCGAGATCATCAAGCTCTCATGTATCCAATACAACAAGCTCCAATGCTTTGGCCAAAGACTTATGATCTCATCTACCAATAACCGCATAGGACATATAACCCGCTCACTAACAGGAGAAAGAATTCTATCTTGGTATTCAGTAGGACCTGCTACTTGCCCGTCAAGATGCACGTCGAGGTTTACCCCCGCCTTCCGGTTTACAGGGTCGAACTACTCTAATGAAAATCTTGACGTCACAAGCACATCCCTACTAAATCCTCAAGTCGAAGGTTCACGGATACCTATCACCACCTTTCGATTCCGTCATTGACTGTCCTGGAGTGAAATCCGTGTGACGAATCGGGGGTGAGTCGGTTCGAGTATACTAATCCAATTAGCATACCTATAACGTGTGCTCCCACTAACCATTAGCATTCGACAGGCACTCTCCATATCAAAGAACACGTCATACAAGTCTTCACATAAACTTAACGCCCAGTCAAGTTTCATCGACTTGCGAACGATTAAGTATTTCATCTATAAACCTTTCCAGTGCCGACCCCCTTATTCAATAAGGAGTGGAATATTTTGCTCTCAAATACAGGGACTAGTTTCTATATGTATATTTATGAGTTATGAATGCCAGTAACTACCAGTAATTAAAGAAACATCCATTGACTTATATTAGTGAATTTACATAATTACAAGTACAATGCCCTCACTCAATCATCCTCTGAGTGGCATTCGAGGGCATACTCTCAACATATGCTACCCCGTACTCCATTCTCCCAGGGTCTACCAAGATGTATAAGGATTTGAAGCAATGTTATTGGTGGGGGAATATGAAACATGAAGTTGCATAGTTTGTTTCCAGATGTTTAACCAGTAAGTAGGTTAAGATTGAGCCTCATCGACCCGTGAGAATGCTGAAACCGCTCCCGATTCCTGAGTGGAAATGGGAGGACATATCGATGGATTTTATCACTAGCTTGCTGACGAGTCATCGAGGGATGAATAAGATTTGGGTGATTGTGGTCCGTCTAACCAAATCAGCCAACTTTTTAGAGATTAAAGACACATGGGGACTCAAGAGATTGGCCCAGCTGTTTATTAAAGAGATTGTAAGGTTACATGGTACCCCCAAGAGTATTTTATCAGATCGTGATGGGCGATTCGTGTCTCACTTCTGGAAAGCAGTTCATCGTGCGATGGATACGCAGTTGAACTTCAGTATGGAATTTCATCCACAGACTGATGGTCAATATGAAAGGACTATCCAATCTCTAGAGGATATGTTGAGGGCGTGCGCTCTTGATTGGAAGGATGATTGGGAAGCCCAACTGCCTTTGGTGGAATTCACTTACAATAATAGTTGGCAGGCTTCGATTCAGATGGCACCTTATGAAGCATTGTATGGCCGTCGTTGTAGGTCTCCTCTATGTTGGGACGACCTGTCTGAATCTTTGGGTACGGAACCCGATATGTTTTTAGCAGCCCGATAAAAGATCACTTTGATTAGGAGTCGTTTGTTAACAGGATAAAGCCGACAGAAGTCATACACAGACAACCGTCGACGACCGCTCGCGTTCGAGATCGGCGACCATGTACTAATGAAGGTGTCCCATACTCGAGGTGTTTTTCGTTTTGGGAAGAGAGGCAAGCTGAGTCCGAGGTATATCGGGCCGTTTGAGATTTTGGAATGAGTAGGCGATCTGGCCTATCGTCTGGCATTGCCACCAGCTCTGATTCGGATTCATTACATACTTCATGTCTCCCAGTTGAGGAAATATGTTTCTAATCCGAGTCATATACTTCAGTTCGATGAGATCGAGATAGCGGAGGATCATTTGTACGAGGAACGTCCCATACAGATACTTGAGAGGAGGATCAAATAGTTGCGGAACAAGACAATTACCCTACTGAAGGTTCAGTGGTCACGACATGGAGTCGAGGAAGCTACGTGGGAAACGGAGGGTAGCATGCGAGAGAGGTATCCCGAGTTGTTTAACCCTTAGTTTCGAGGACGAAACTCCTTCTAAGGGGGGAGTATGTAATATACGAAGGTAATTCTTATCTACTGTTGTATTATTCAGATAATTTGAGTATCGTTGTAATGATGTTACATTCAGTTAATGTTTATTGATGTCGGGATATAGCAAAATAGACTTGATTATGACTATCATTCGCATTGTGGTTGATATCTTGACGTTGTGTATATTTTTACATTTTTGGGGCTAGAATTTCTGTGTTTAATGTATGCTAAGGCTTCAACCTAACATATGCTATTTTGTTGGATTTATGTACGTAATGGAGTGCTGGTTACGTACGTAATGCTTGGAATCTTATCTAATCTCACTTTCGGCGTGGGGGGCCGGACATGATCCGGATAACTGGCCTTTTCGAGGCAGACAGGTTGACCTACATTACGTACATAATGCTGTGGCCCATAATGTACGTAATGATGTTAATGTTTTGAGACAGTAACATCTGGAGGCAGATTACGTACGTAACACTTTCGGTGTAGCGTACGTAAAGGGGTTAATGTACATTATCTTCATGAGATAACGTACGTAACGAGCTATGCAGTTTATAAAAAGACAGCTTGTGTCTTTCATTTGCACGTCCAAACTCCAGTTTTTCTCTCCAACAATCGTCCCTCTGCCTCACTAGATGGTTTTTACACCCTTCCAACTTGTGTTTGAGCTTTGCATCTTGGAGTGGAGCTTGTTAATTGGAAGTTTAGTGTTTTTCTTGTAGCTTGGAGTGTGTTCTTGTGTTCTTGGTGGTTGTTCTTCGTTTCTGAATGTATGTTGTACGATTATACTCAATATTTTCATAGTTATGATGTTAGTGATATAGTATACTACACCTAGTGTTGAATTAATCAAGTAAAACATGTTTGTAGTTAAGCTTTTTAACAGTTATTGATGAATATGGTAATTAAGGGTTTGGAATGAGGTGTTCTTGATGTTTTAATGGTAATGATCATGTTTAATAGAATCATACTCTTCTTGCTAGATTATTACATCATTAAGATAATAATAATCCTTAGTTTCATCATAGTTAAGTGTAATAAATGGTATTGTTGACATATAATGTATTAGAACACCTTGATGAATGTTAGAAATTAGAGTGTTGTTCTTGAACCTTAACTTCAACTTCGTTTCTGTTTTTGGCTTAGCCAAGCCTTTGTAAGATGATAAAAGATATTGTTGAAGACAACCAAACTCTTATATGTTCATGATAATCGGTCGTATTGATGCCTTAGGAATATAATGAACATCATAATAAGTTGATAATGTTCTTAGGAAGATATTGTTGATCATTGGTGATGTTCTTGGAAAGTTAAATGATATAATATGATATGAATGAACATAAATGATTGTTTAACATGTTCTTGATAAATTCTTATTCATAAAGAATCATGCGAGTATTTGAAATACCTTGTAAACCGATCATAAGAATGAATGGAGGTAAATAGAGTTCTTGGAATAGAATTTTGATATCTTGAGATAGTTGAACTATTCAATTAAATTTAGGGTGTCTTCTCAATGAATTCGATATCGATAATTATACGGATGTGTTATTGAGTGAAATGTATTTCATTTAAGGTCGATTGTTCGAGTGATCGATATTAGTCGAGGTCCGTCCGTTTGTTCGACAAGGGAGGATTATTCTCGTCTCCGTATTAAGGCAAGTTATCTTGCTTGGTTATAATGATGATTGAATTCTTGTGATGGTTATACGTTTCATGTATATGAAACACTTATTGAATCTGTGATCCGTAATTCGATATTGTTCTTGATGATGTTCCGTTTCTCATCATGAGATTGCATTCCCAAGTTCGTTACTTTGAATCGTTGATCTCGTTGATCCTTATTGTCACTTCGGTGAGTTCTTGATCCTTAATCGGATATGTGATTTGTTGAATTCGTTGTCATGTTGTATCGTGACATATCTGGAATCATATCTGCGTGCCTATTGGTTATTGTGTAGGATTTTTAGCTAGGCATATATATAGTCATACGTGGATGTTTCCATATTGGACTGTGCACACGAGACGTAGTTTGTGAGACTAATTAGGTACATTGTCACATGTATATTCTGGATTCCGTATACGGGATGGACATGTACACGGACATATTTTCGGATCGGGCGTATTGTGATGTCCATCTTGAGCCATACTGTTTGATCATTCATAGTCCATGTATGATTGGATATGTTCGAAGGTTTGTGACTGATTGTTCATACGCCCGAGGGGTATGTTCAGTAGTCGGGATGTTTTCTTTGAGATCTAATATATGTGAATTGTATAATGTCTGGAGAATCATTTATCATGTATATCTGACCCTGTGGTTTGGGCGAAATACTTGTGTTGTATTTTAGGTCGAGGCAAAGGCCAGGCACGAGAAGAGCATGGTGACAGCGAAGGGTTCGAAGGATACTAGTTCGGGGGGCCCAAGTCTTTTGTTGTCCGGTTATGTTCAAACCGTGTAATGTTATTTTCCCGTTTCCTTTAAACTGTTGTTCGATTGTATTGTTATTTGAAGTATATTCCATCTCCATATGGTTTAAACTTGTATTTGGATCATGTGTACGTTAAGGCCGTTGGCCATACTATTTATAAACTCCTAATCGGAGTAATGACTATCTATTGTGGTTCCGTATCACACATTTAATCTATATTTTGGTATCGCCTGGTGGGTCCTAGTGTGGGGTCCACGACACTGTATCCTCCAACACATATTCTATATCTTGTTCTTTATCCACCCTTTTTGGCATTGTCAAGCTCTGTGAATTTGCCATAGATATTTCAGATGATATCCATCGACCAAGTCTGATTTTCCTGGACGCCCTTCACCTAACTGATAATACTAGTGACCGATGTACTTAAGTCATCAACTTTGCGATCATGGTTGGGCATCTTGTCCCTAGTGTACTCGAGTGCGGAAAATGTTGTGGCTTCAGTGACATTAATATTCTCTTGTTCCTTTAAGGAACAACTGCCCGATGTCCTTGAAACTGGCGGAGGGCAGTGCGCATAACATATGGAGGTAACATGAAAGCTTCATTTACATCCTGTATTGACTGTCGCATGTATGTGAATTCCTAAACAATGACAACGGTTCTATGCAGTTTGGTTGGAGTTCCCTCAGGGATGAATCCATCATCAGGGGCGGATTGTGATGAACCTGTAGGGAGAGAAGTTTGTACCTATTCTTGAGTTGTAGACTCTATCGGCTCAACTGGTTCATCTATCCGGGATACAAAAAGGATATATTCCTCCTGTACGAGTTCGGATTCTACAGCTTGTTGGACAAGAGGCACTGATTCCTATGGTTGGATCTCAACTAGTTTTGGCTCCTCGAGAGGGACTGATTCCTCATGTTCGATGGTCTGAGCCTCTTATTCTTTCGGAGACACTGATTTCTCCTGTTGGGCTTCGAATACAGCATCAATTTCAGGTGTAGGAGGAACTAATTCCTCCTGTGTGGGTACTGCAGGTTCCTGTAGGGCGGTCTTAGGCTTTTCGGAAGATTACTTAGATGTCCCATAGCTCTGAGCGGCTTATATTCTTGCAATTTCCTTGTCACGAGCCTCTTCAAGGCTCATTCTAAGTCGTATATGCATGGATTCATCATCATCATAAGAGTCAGGTTCAGAGTGGTGGTTCGGGCCTCGAGTACTCTCGTGAGAGGGTTTCTCACCCTTCAATATACCATTGTCTTTCTCCATATAATATTTTACAATCAGCTCTCCGCAGAAAATGATCATCCCATATGATCAAAGCTTCTATATTGTCTATATTCATCACTTGCAACACCAACTCTTCATCCTTCTAGTCTACCCAGTTGTACAATGTGTTGTAGTTTAATACCCTGTAGCATTCCCACATGTTGAAGCACTCAACTGCCGCATCAATCCAGACTGCCAAGAGTGTGATTAATTTCATCGAATGAGGAGGAATTGCCTATTGGAAGAAGAGCTCCTGATAGGGGCAGGTATCCTGTGGGAATAGGTGGCTGTCGGCTTCGGAGGGGGGGGGGCAACCTATTTGCCTATTCCTTTAAGTTTTAGAAAAAATTGTTCATCCGTCATAGCCATGGATGTCTCAAGATCTGTTGTAGGACCAATAGGTGTTTCCTCCATTAGAACAACTTCTGAAGAATTAGCCTTTATAAGTATGGCTTGTTGGGGCAATATTCGGTATACGGACTATTGTGCAGAAGTGTAATTAATGGTGTGGAAAGATAAATCGACACAGGATTTATAGAGGTTCGGCCAAACGTCCCTACGTCCTCTCTCAGTATCTTTTCCAATAGGATGAAGATCAACCTCTGCACCTCTCTTATATCGGTCGAGGTATTATTGTTACAATCCTCGTCTTCTATCGGTCCGAGATTAACCGTAACTCACTTATCTTTTTGTCGGTCCAAGTTAAACCATTTTTCTTTTCTATCGGACAAGAAATCAACCTATCTAGCTTTCTATGGGTACTAGACAAACCTCACTCGGATATAGATTGCGATTCTAATAATGCCGGATCCTTGATCCTAATAACACCTATCCTTTCCTTTTCCTCTCGTGTATGAGTTTTCGTGTATCACACTCAAACTCTTATCAATATAAGTACAGTTACAACAACAATAGAATGTATATCAATATCTGATCAATGTATCGATTGCTTGAAGTTGTTGCTGTTTCAATACCATAGGAAGTGGTATTTATAGGCTCCAAAGCCTCAACTAGCCGTTAGCAACTTTTTCCTTCTTTACGTACATTATCATCCAACCTTTACGTACATTAAGCATTTCATGTACGATATCATTTCCTCGTTACGTACGTTATGAATAGTGCATTTCAATACAGTAGCTCATGTCTTCTGTGTTACTTGCGTTATCAAATCTCCCATTAGGTACGTTAATAATAGTCAAAATATCCATTGGTGTAATGATGTAAGCCATGACACCACAACGGTCACATAGTTTGAATTCTAATTCAAACTCTTCATTACGTATGTTAACCATAGCATCAAACTCTCTTTCCCCTATTTTGCCAGCATCAATAATAAGTGCTAGGTTCTCCTTCACATTGTGCATGAAATCAGACATGCCAAGAGGGATTCTTGAATTTGAAGGTGTTGGAGAGGGTTCCTTCCTGTTGATCAGAGTGTCCATTTTTTCATTTAGAGACACTAGCTCAGGCTTAACATCAGTTGCTAGAAGCTCAGCAACAGTCTGTTTGACTATGCCTCTGATCAGCTCAGTGATATTTGGAGGTAGCTGTACACACGTTGCTCTGCACGAACAAAGTTTTCTCCTGAATCCTCTTGTGCAATTGGCCTCCGAGCAATGGATTTTTCGGATGAGACCTGCAAGTCTGCTGGCGCCTGATCAAATTGAGTATTCTGAGGAGTTCCTGATTTGCCATCTGATAAGTCCTCATCTGCAGGGGACTTTCTGTTCTTCTCTGCAGATGACTTCTTGTTTTGGGAGGTGGTTTTCTCAGGCTGTTCCCCCTGATTGTCTGCTAAATCAGTTTTAGGAGCATGATCAGGTGACTGTCGATCATGATCCTCATCATCATCATCTTTTCTCTCTTCTTCCTTCTTTTCTTCATCTTTTTTCTCCTCCTCATCTTCTTCTTTCTCCTCTTTCTCTTCAATCTTTTCAACTTCTTCTTTTTCAATTTTTTCTTTTTCTTTCTGTTCTTCCTTTTCTTCAACTCCATCTTCCTTTCTTTTTCTTTTATTTTTTCAATACTTTCATCCTTTCAACTTCAACAATTGTGATTTCCTTTTCTTTTTCTCCTCCTTTTTCCTTTTCTACTCTATCTTCCTCTCCGAGGGTTTCACCTTGTGATACACCCCTCATAACATGAAGGACGAAGTGGTCCATTTTATTTGAAGTTAGACATGAACCAGTTCTCCTGGAGCAACAGCTTTACATCTGTCTCTTGACAGAAAAACATGATAAGTTGCTCAGTAGCCTGGGGGTGTTCCCATGTTCTCTTCTCAACAAGATCTCGTAATTGAGTGAAGGTGAGGGTTTTTAATTCCTTCCGCTCTTCAAAAATATTGACAAACGAAAATTTAAGAGATTGTTGTTTTACCATTATCAATTGATCTGAGGTGAGGTTCAGGGGATTGTTCTCCCTGAGATTGAGATGATATCCAGCTTCTGGGATATCAATGGTTTCCTCAATCTCTTCTTCCTCAGTAACACTTGGGAGTGTTAAGAGTGTAACTATCTCTGCCACTAGCTCTGAGGAGTGAGCAGGTTGATCCTCAGGTGTAGCTGGTGGTCTATTAACAAGGTACCAATGTGTTCTATTAACAAGGTACCAATGTGTTCTATTAACGAATTTGATGACTGGAGAATCAGGATGGAGGCTCATCTTGCTGCCATGCATGAAGAGATGATTTATGTCATTCAAGAAATCCCCATAAAGATCATGAAGGTTAATCCAGCCCCAAGGATTGAAGGCCAAGCTCATGCGGAGATGCTCGAGAAAGAGAGCGAACAATGGACCACAGACGATCGAAAACGCGCCAACCTCGACAATGTTGCTAAGAATGCCCTATTTGTCACTCTTGACAAAGGCACGTTCTCAAAGGTAAAGATCTGTAAGACAACCAAATAAATATGGGAAAAACTCAAGGTGATTTGCGAGGGTACTGAGCTCTCAAAAGAAAACAAAATTTCAAAACTAACTCAGCAATTCGAATATTTTGAAATGAAACCAACTGAAACTCTTGAGGAACTTGACCTTAGATTCACTGACATTGTTGGTGAACATGATGCGTTGGGCAAGATTTATACCCAAAAGGAGAAGAATTTAAAAATTTTTAGATCTCTCCCTGCCCGATGGGACATTAAGACAATAGCTATGCGTGTGTCATGCAATCTTAATGACATATCTACTTTTGATCTCTTTTCTGACCTCAAAGCATTTGAGTATGATATAAACAGGAGAGAGAAAGCTGAAGAATCACCTGCAAGGACTACAGCACTAGCCGCTGTATCCAACAGAAGGCATATCATGGCCACCTCATCAAAGGCTACCCACAAGAATGCTGATAGTGAGGACAACATCCTGTCACAAGATGAAATGGCGCTCCTCATGCATAAGTTCAATAAGTTCATCAAGCAGTCGGGAAAGACTCTATACAGGACCAAGCCTGTTCACAAGGTAAGTACCAAATCTTCCTGTGGTGATGCTAATATGTGTTACAATTTCAGGAAACCAGGACATTATGCAAATAAATGTCCTCATCCAAAAGTTCAAAGGTTGCCGCAAGCCGAGCAACAAGAAAAAGATGAAAGAAGACGTGCTTGGAAAAACAAGCTCAAGGCCCTAATTGGCAAATCAGAAGCCTCCCCCGCACCAACAAAGTCCGAAGAATGTCTACAGGCAGTCACTGACAGTGACTCGTTAAATGATGAATTCGAATATAAAGCATATATGTGATTCATGGCCAAAGACATACCGGAAGATGAGGATAGCGATGATGAGGTAAGGTCAACCTCAATTACTCCTGCAAATGCATCTCATACCTTTGAAAACATGACGAATAAATTCAAAAACATTCAAACGGCCCATGAGACATTGAAAAATGAAAACATACAGCTCCAAATTTCTAACCTAGAGCTGAGGGAAGAAAATGACTTGCTGAAAGTTAATTACGAAAATATGTCTGTTGATTGTGAAAACAACAAAGTCGATAATGAAAAACACATGGGGAGCAATCCTCAACTTGATCATGAACTAAATGAGGCTAAATCTCACAGTGAAAGCAAGACAAGTGATTTTGTTCTACTCCAAGAAAAAATAAAAACTCTCGAAAAAATGAGAAGGAGAACTTGAGACAATCCTGAAATCTTTCGAGAAATCATCTAAAAGGATGGAAGAAATTCTAAGCACCGGGCAACATGCTCATGATAAAAGTAGCTTAGGATACAGCTCATGTTCCAATAATGGGAAAACTAGTACTGTGTTCGTCAGGGGTGTGGAATCCATTCCTGTATTGGAAGAAATCCCGAGTCCTGTGAAGGCACCTGTTGCATCGCGAACAACAAAGGCTGCCATTCCGCCACCACAGTCGTAATCCAGACAGCGGAATCTTCAGCCATTCAGACCTGTAAGGCGTAACCAATAACATGCTCTCCGAGCATATCAAAAGCGCTAGTAGCCATTCAGAAAGAAGGTTGTACCCAAATATCAAAGGCCCGCACAGCAGTACTTCCAACAGTACAGCGTGCCTAGATATTGGATACAGGAGCCTCATTATCCATCACGAAAGCAGGTCGCCGCTCAGTATCAGCAACAGCTTTGGGAATCCAACAGGAGACCCAGAAGGCAAGCTGTAAGGCCGAAGAAAATGGTTCCACCTCCAAGACGGCACTCGTACTTGATTAATAATAATAACCCTGAACTTTTCATGCATAATGATTATCATGGTTACAGCGAATATGTACCTGTCCCATGTAGATACCGCAACAATGTACCTAAAGTAACCGACAGTAAACCCATTGTTGTTAGGAAAATCTGGGTACCTAAAGGCACTAACACCCATGCACCCAACATTCAAAGGGGACCTAAATATACCTAATTCCTTTGCCTACATGACATCTTAGAGAAGGATATTAGGTACTTCGACAGCGGATGTTCTCAGCATATGACAGGAGACAAAAGCAAGCTGTCAAATTTCATAGAAGGTCGCGGTCCAAAAGTCCGCCTCCGTGATAAATCAAAAGGAAGAACAAGAGGGAAGGGAACCCTGCTTGTGGGAAAATTCAAAGTCACCGATGTAGCTTATGTCGAAGGCATACAGTACAATCTACTTAGTATTAGCTAGTTCTGTGACAAACAGTTCTCGGCGAAATTCTATATAGATCACTGTAGAGTCAAGAACATCCTAACCAAAGAAGTTGTGCTCACAGGAAGCAGATTAGGTAATATGTATATTGCTGACTGAATGCATACGAGCTCCACAATCCGTTGTTTTGTTGCCAAAGGCACTGCAGATCTAAGATGGTTATGGCACAAGAGGTTGTCTCACGTCAACTTCAAGACGATCAACAAGCTCTCCAGACAGGGAATGGTTAGAGGATTTCCTAATGTGTCATTCCAAAAAGACAGCGTCTGTGGACCCTGTCAGAAAGGGAAGCAAATCAAGACCACCCTGAAGAGCAAATCCTACCTTTCCACTCACAGAGTTCTAGAAATGCTACACATGGATCTCTACGGTCCTATAGACCCGATAGGTAAGAAATATTATCTTGTTATTTTTTATTATTATTCCAGGTATGCTTAGACAATCTTCCTAAGCAAGAAGAAGGAAACAACATCGAAGCTGCCTGAGCACCTGAAAAAGCTTCAAAATGAGAAAGGGTTGAGTATCGTGTCCATTCGTTCCAACAGAGGTACTGAATTTACTAACAGTTTTACAGAACAATACTGTTCGGAAAATGGAATACAGCATGAATACTCAGCTGCCCGCACACCTCAACAAAACGGCATTGCCGAGCGAAAGAACAAGACGCTCAAAGAAGCAACAAGGACCATGATTCCCGCAAGCAAGTTGCCATAGTGTTTCTGGGGTGAAGCCACCAATACAGCATGCTACACACAAAACTGCTGTATTATCAACAAACACCACAACAAAACAACATACGAGGTATGGAACTACAAAACTCCATTAGTTTCGTACTTTCACATATTTGGATGCAGGTGTTACGTTTTGAACAACGGGAAGGATCAACTTAGAACATTCGATGAAAAATCAGATGAAGGAATATTTGTAGGATATTCCTCTATCAGCAAAGCTTACAGGATCTTTAATAAACGGAAGCTGACAATTGAGGAATCAGTACATGTAGTGCTCGACGAACCTCATCATGATCCTACAGGAGTAGAGGATCTCACTCCGAATATCCAAAAACTCACCATTGATAACACTACAACTCCTATAGAGCCTGTCGTTGACTTAGAATCAACCCTGCAGCTGTAAGAACAGAAGTAGATGAAGCCGATGCTGTGCAAGCTGAAGCTGAAACTACAGCAACTCAAGGTACAGTACGGGACGCCGAATTAGAACTCGACAGAAGATGGTTGAGAGATCACCCACAGGAGTTGATCATAGGAAATATTGATGCTGGTGTATCTACTCGTAGGAGAATACAGAGTACACAAGGAAATTTACTATGTGCTCAAGAAGAACCCGAGACTGAGATATCTCCATTTTATGTATGGAAGTCTCTATCTGAACTTAGAAGACTTAACATGTGTACTATCACTGTATTCTTAGCTCAATCCGAACCTGTTTCCACCGAAGAATCTCTAGATAATTCTCATTGGATTACATCTATGGAAGAAGAGCTTAATGGTTTCGAAAGAAACAATGTATGGTATCTAGTACCCAAACCAAAACATCAAGCAGTAATTGGAACTAAATGGGTATTTAGAAACAAGACGGATGGAAATGGACTCATTATCAGAAACAAATCCCGTCTAGTCGCACCAGGCTACAGACAGGAAGAAGGCATAGACTACGATGAAACTTTTGCCCCTGTTGCCAGACTAGAAGCCATTAGTATATTTTTAGCCTTTGTTGCCCATAAGAGCTTTATTGATTATCAAATAGACGTCAAGAGCGCATTCCTGAATAGAGAACTTGTCGAAGAAGTCTATGTTGAACAACCACCAGAGTTTGTCAACACAGAAGGCGGAGACCTTGTATACAGGCTAAGGAAAGCACTGTATGGACTTAAGCAAGCACCTAGAGCGTGGTATGAGACCCTGTCCCTGTATCTAACCGATAATGGACTTGAGAAAGGTATTGTGGACAAGACCTTATTTAAAATACAGGAAGGTGATGACCTCTTGATGGTTCAGATATATGTATATGATATTATATTTTGTTCAACTAACCTTGTCTAATGTCAAAGGTTCTCTCATATCATGCAAAGTAAATTTGAAATGAGTATGATGGGAGAACTTAGTTATTTCCTAGGATTGCAGGTAAAGCAGTTACCTACAGGGATATTTATCAACCACGAAAAATACAGCAAGGAGCTTCTGAACAAATTTGGGATGAATAACTCCAAATCATCGTCAACCCCCATGAGCACTTCCATGCAAATTAGTGCTGATGAAGCTTGAAATCCGGTTGATCAATCACTCTACAGGAAGCTTATTGGCTCACTCCTGTACCTAACTGCTAGTAGGCCCGATATCCAGTTTGCTGTAGGAGTGTGTGCGCGATATCAAGTAGCACCTAAAGAATCACACTTCACAACAGCTAAACGAATCCTAAAGTACGTCAAAAGAACAGTCGATGTAGGACTTTGGTACCCTAAAGAAGGCGGATTCGATTTGGTTGGCTACAGCGACTCGGATCTTGGAGGTTGCAAGCTAGATAGGAAGAGTACAAGTGGTACTTGTCACTTTCTTAGACCTAGACATGTATCTTGGTTCAGTAAGAAGCAATTGGCAAACTCGCTTTCCACAGCTGAGTCAGAATGCTATGCTGCTGGTAGTTGCTGTATGCAGATCCTTTGGATGCAACAATAGCTGTCAGATTATGGAATTGAAGCCAAAGAAACACCGATCATGTAAGACAGTATGAGTGCAATTGCGATAACGCACAATCCTGCATTGCACTCACGCACTAACCATATTTATATGAAGCACCACTTCCTTAGGAATCATGTTGAGAACAAGGATGTTTGGCTGGAAAAAGTTCATAAAAATATCCAGTTAGCTGACATCCTTACCAATCCTTTCGACACAACAAGATTCTGTATGCTTCGACAAGATTTGGGTTTGCTATAGCCTGACTCCCTGTAAGTTTTTAATGTTTTTGCTCAACAATTGAGGGGGAGGGGAATGCTGTAAGACCCACGAATACAATATCCACCGTTAATTATATGTACACTCAGACATTCCGAACAGCACTGTAGGAACAAAAAGAAATATAGTTATCCTACAGCTGACGTGTGCAATAATTAAGGGGGAATACAGTATGACCCATGAATACAGCAGTAATCCTTAAATTGCTGTATGGAATTGAATCCCGTATGTACCTTTAAAGGGGGAACACTGTATGTATGCAGATACAACATATACTATGGAATTCAATTAATATCAGATTCTAATATTTTATTTATTTCAAAACTAATTTGAGTCCACGTGCCCTGTTTTAAATCAAACATCTTTTGCATTAAATTCTTTGCACGACATCTGGACAATTATATCTAAAACGCCGCAATTTTTCAAATTATTTTATAATTTTGCACCGCTATTTTGGGCAATAAGGGAAGACGATACGTCAAATGTGGGACCCGCTCTCATTTCAAAATCGGATGGATAAGATGTACCCGTTACGCTCAGTACATCCTGTTCGTTCATTTTAAACGACGGTTCCCATCCCTTAAATCTGACCGTTCACTGTCTGGAAACCCTAAACCTTCCCACCGCCCACTATAAAAGGACTATTTTTGCCCCTTTTGACTCTTTACGCTTTCTACAAATTAAACGAGTCTTTGAGCAAACAGCCTACATTTCACTGCAAATTTTACTGCGATTTTCTTTGACTCTCACTTACTTTTCTTCAAGAAACTACTATGGCATCATCACAGACTTCCTCTCCATCTCTCAAGAATACCGCCACCATCATTTACGGAAGGATCTTTGCCAGATATGTGGTTGTTGAGCGTGTTCTCGCTGAAGGAGACGATGTCGAATCCATGGAGATCATCGTTTTGAGGGTTCGTCAACAAGGCCTCTATCGCCTCGGAAGTCACAATCCTGAGCGCTATGATGCACAAATGGTTGAGGAATTTTACCTCAACGCCTCTGTTCGTTTCTTCTCTCTTGCGCAGGGAGGAAACGTCGCTGACATTTCTGCCACCGTCCATGGAGTGGAGATCCGCGTGGACCAAAAATTGCTGCAAAACCTGTATAGGCTGCCTGTTGATGGCCTATCTATGGAGGAGCTTGAGACTTTTGGGTCTCAAGAAATTCTCACCAAATATTGAGGACTATTCTCTGGTTCAGCATCAGACGAGAATGTCCATGCTTCATGCCACAAGAAATGCTTTCGCCTTCCATTTGTTTACTTAAACGATTTCGGTTGTCGTGTGATTGAGAACAGAATAGGTGCTTTCGAAATGTGCACCAACCTGAGATTTCGAATGATGGTTGCCATCATGTCCTGCGAGAAGGTCAACTGGTGCCAGATTCTCCGGATTCCCAGTTGCAACTTCTTCTGCTGTGTTGTCCTTCTCAAATATGAATGGTCCATCCTCAATTATGCACCACATGTCATCATGAATGGATGACAGATGAGCCTGCATTCTTATTTTCCAAATGTCATATTCATCCCCAGAAAATATAGGTAATCTAGAGTGTATGTGTTGCATGTGTTCCATTATAATATGAGAGATTAAAATATACTCAAGTATATGGATCTAGCTCTGAAAAAATTGAACCAACGTCTCTGATACCACTTGTAGACCACAAGTCGTCAGGACTAATTCTAGAGGGGGGGTGAATAGACTTATTAAACTCTTTTCCTTAATCGGGTGAGTTTCTTCAGCTATATAATATGCAGCTAATAAACCTTAGCTGCATATGAGTAGTGCGGAAGCACAGCTGGTAGCACTGCAGGTGACTTACATCAATTGCAAGTGACTTATGTCAACTGTAAAGACTAAACAATGCAGAAGATAGTTGACTGGTAAATGGAACAGTAAATATGAGTGCAGCAGTTAAGTATGATGAATGCAGTAAAACACACAAGCACTTACAGTGGTTTCAGAGGTGGAGTAATCCTCGACTAATACACTTTTCTCCAAATCAGTTGGAGATGAATTCAATATAACATTCAAGCAGTGATAAACGTTGCAATGATTCAAACCAGTTACAACAGCTTCCAGCCAGTGGGAACCCATGGCCGTTGCAACTCTCTTGACTGCCTAGCACCTCTTGATCGAAACCCGTGGATGCCTCAACAACTCTCGATCTCTCTATCACCTTCCAATCAAGAACCCGTGGATGCCTTATCAGTTACGAAACTTCTAAAACCTCGTTCACAGAAGTACCTCGTACTCAGCTTTTAAAGACACAAGTGTTGTCATCTCCAACTTCAAGAGCTTCTCAGAATATGATCTTTGAAACTTTGCTCTTCACGATGCTATAGTTCTCTTGATAGCTTTGATTGCTTTGATTGCTTAGATTACTTGTAAGTATTGTTCGCATCGTACTTTGCTCATTCTGATCTTCATATATTTATAGTACGAATCTTGAGATTCCCTTCATAACCATTGCATCACTATAACAAATTGGTCCGTTGGAGAGTGGACTTCTTTGTTTATCTTATCATTCCATTGCACGGCTTGATTCCCTTTCAATTGTGACTGTTGGAAAGAATTCTTTTGGTCGCCCTGCTTTTCTTGATTTGTATATTCATAAGTCTTCAGAATGCGGATCTCAAGGAATATTTTATTCCTAATTTTTTGGAAATTTTTCCAGTTTGTCTCCTTACGTCTGCATGGGCATTTCCGTTATTGTTGACTTCAACGCTTGCTGACGTGGACTGGGTTTCTTAAAAACTTGGCTGATATATTGTCTGAGAACTCATCTGATATCTCTTGGTCAAACCTGCTAGATGTGCGGTCAACCCTCTCTGATGTAAAACTTCTCTGTGTAGAAGTTGTTTGAGATAAAGTCCTCTGATCTGACTGAAATTCTCTGACTTGATTGAAGTTCTCTGACCTGATGGATATTCTCTGATCTGATGGTCAAACTTCAGCTGATACTCGTTTTGACCATACCTCGTCTGATAACTCGTCTACAGTTGGGTTTTGGTCAAACCTCTCTGATATTCCTGTTTGGCCAATACTTGTCTGATGTATCGCCTTCTTCAAAACTGAACTGCAGCTGGGTTTTGGTCAAACCTATCTAATGTTTGCATTGACCAAAAACTCGCCTGATAATGAACTTGCCTGTGAATTTCTATGATATACTGGTAGTTCTATACTTAGTCAATTTTCTTACTGATCAACACTTGATCAGGACTTAGCCTAAATTTAAGGCCTATATAAGATACTTATTTGGTTCTTCTTTACAATGTCAAGTTATTTAGAACATACATTTGAATGAATAACAATAAAGGGTTGACATCATCAAAATCTAACAAGTATTCCTAACGAAGAGTTGGTTAGAGGGATTCCTGAAAAAGTATTCAAGAAGGAGACTCTCTGTGATACATGCCAGAAGATAAAGCAAACAAAATCATCCGTCAAATTAGTTCAACCTACCACTCTTACCAACATAAATTTTGACCTACTTCACATGGATTAATCTGGTCCCATCAAGCCGAGAACTCTGAGTGGAAGAAAGCATGCCTTAGTATATGTGGATGACAACTCAAGATATACTTGGATAGTGCTTCTCTACAAGAAAAGTGAAACACTAACCAAGCCACCTGAGCTGCTACGAAAAATTCAAAATGAGAAATCCTTATCAATTATAAAGATCAGATCATACAAAGGAGGGGAATTTCTCAAAAAAGCCATAATTGAGTATTGTGATCAAAATGGGATTCAACATCAGCTTCCAGAACACGTCAACAAAATGATGTAGCTGAAAGAAGGAACAGAACCCTCAAGGAAGCAGCCAGGACAATGACTGCTGAGACTGATCTTCCAAAAAGGTTCTGTGCTGAAGCTGTTAACACAACATGTCATACTCAGAACAGAAGTATGATAGTAGGGTAACACAGTAAAACTACCTATGAGGTCTAGAATGGTAGAATACCAACTGTTTCATATTTTTGTATCTTTGGTTGTAAGTGTTTCATCCACAACAATGGCAAAACCTAACTAAATGCCTTTGATGCAAAAACTGATGATTGTCTCTTTATGGGATACTCACAGATAATCAAGGCATATAGAGTCTTTAATAAAAGAACATTAGTTGTGGAAGAAACACTTTATGTTGTCTTTGATGAATCTACTGCTGAGTGCAGAAAACAGGTGGAACAAATTGAGAAAACGCTCAAATCCACCTCTTTAGATGAAGTCATCATCAATGACACAAGGTTGATGGATCGAGCTGATGAAGACCCAACTGCATATCATCCAGGATCACCCACCATATCTGATCCAACCATAACTGAAGTTGATCCAATCACCACTGAACCAATCGCAGCTGGAGCTGAAGGACAGACAGACTCAAACACTCCTCGGCCCACTCCCGAAGGAACAAGCCTTGAGGATGAACAACCAAAAGAAAAAGATGAAGATAAAACTCCCAAATGGCTAAAAGATCACCCCATTCAACAAACCATTGGGAACTTAACTGATGGAGTCAAAACTAGGAAACCAAGAAAACCAATAGGAATGGCAATGTTCTCTTGCTTGATGTCCCAAATGGAGCCCAAAACAATAGAACAAGCCCTGGATGACTACATGTGGGTGATTGCAATGCAAGAAGAATTAAACAAATGGAGAGGAACAATGTATGAGAGCTAATAGATAGACCAAATCACAAGAATCTCATTGGCACCATATAGGTTTACAAAAACAAGGGTGATAAAGATGGAGCTGTTGTTAGGAATAAGGCCAGATTGGTTGCAAAAGGAAATGCTCAATGTGAAGAAATAAATTTTGATGAAATATATGCACCAGTAGCAAGACTAGGAGTAATCAAACTATTCCTTGCATATGCAGCCTTCAAAGATTTTGAAGTTTACCAAATGGACGTGAAAAGTGCATTTCTTAATGGAGTACTAGAATAAGAAGTCTATGTTGAGCAACCCCTAGGATCTGTCAAATGTGACAAGGTATAGAAGCTGCTGAAAGCTTTATATGGACTCAAACAGGCACCATGATCCTGGTATGAGACTCTATCCATATTTCTTGAGAAGAGTAGGTTCTGGAGTTTCTGGCCAAGGCCAGAGGAAAGGCAAAGAACTTTCATAGCATCAAGAGACTCAGTCACCTGTACCAAGATATCATTGAAAAGTATGCAAGCAACAAACCAAGAGCCTTGGAATTGCTTCAACGGATGAAGTATGGAACATATTCATACAAAGTAGCCACATACTAGGGATAAGAAGAAGTTAAATCAATTGCAGCTGAGAAAACTGCAGCTATGAAATCCATAATTGAAATCCCAACTGCAGCTGAGAAAATCGCAACTGAGATTTTCCCTGCTCCGACTGTAGCTGAAGAACTGCAGCTCACATTTTATCTTAAAAGTTAGTTGCAGATGAGGGCATCTCACCTGCAACTTCACCTGCACATGCACCTGCACCTGAACATAGTACAGACAGTGACAATACCCCCCTCTCCAAGATTTGAAAAAGAAGGACGTCACTTGAGAAAGAAGAAATCGTTCATATTGCATCGTCTCCAGAATCATCTCCCAAGAGACAAAAGGGACTGGTGAAATACTCATATGAGTCCTCATAAGAAAAGGCAGATGAGATTCCTGAAGTCACCACCACCCTACCAAGCTGATACCATAAGAAGATCATGTTGAAAATCTTCTTCATGCAGTTCCACTCCTGACACTCCCAAATGTCCCTGAAGAAGAAGAAGCTGAAGAACTACTTGAGGAAAACAAGGTTAGATACTCTTTTAACCTTAGGGAGAACAATCCATTAAATCTTACCAAGGTGTAATTCCAAATGGTAAGAGAACAAGCCCTTAAATTTTCCTTTGTAAATATCTACAAAGAGTGGAAGGGTTTAAAGAATCTTAGCTTTGCTGATCTAAAGGTGTAATACTCGTACTTTTTATGAATTTTTGGCTTTGGTGTTCTTTCACTTTTGTCACACTTTATAAGCGCTTATTGAGAGTTTCGTATCTTTTGGAACATGCTGTTGGAATTCGCACACCAAAAACGAAGGCGCAGCTGAAGCGAAAACACGAAGTTGCAATACGAATCCCTCAAGGAGGATCGATTCAAGCTACATATATACAAATAAAAAACAAACAAAGAGAAAGATACGATATCATACCCTTGTAGTCCGTTGATTCAATAGATGAGAAGATGATGTCCCATACGAATCCAACCCGCAACAAGCTCTTAGATGATCCCACGCCGAAAGCACCGCGTCTCTACTTGGCATACGCTGGAGAAACGATCAGAGCGACTTCCACTTTGTTGTCCTCTAAGGACACGGCTAGAACAAAGTGATAGGAGCTATAACTATAATCTATATCACTCTAAGTATATATATATATATATATATATTTTCTCTCAATATTTTCTTTCAATTTTTCTCTAAGAAAAATGAAGAAGAAGTTGAAGGAGATGAAGATGAAGAACAATAAAGAGGACAACTCAAAGTCATTCTCACTCTTTGTATGAACCGTAAGTATTCAAGTGAGATAGGAATAAGTCTTATATTTTGATTTCAATCATTCATCACATTCAAAGTCTTCTCTCATAAAGAAATCACCTCATGATCTCTTGTCCCCTTCATAATAAACATTTCATATTTATTAAATCCATCAAATAAAAGACAACTATGGTCTTCCACCATGTTAGGTGGAATCAACGACCATGTGCATGATGTAAAGGGGGGGGGGGGGGAATCTAGAAGAACCAGAAGAGTTCAGTTCATTTTCGGACTCCCGCGAGTCCAATCCGATACACTCCATTCTATTTTGATATATTTATATCAATCAATTATTTCAATTAATTAATTATATCAAATACAAAATAATATAATTAATTTCTCCAAGAAATAATTATATATGTGAATCAAATTAATCACCCAGTAATTTATTTAATTCATTAGGCTGTAAATTCATTTTTCTAATAAATTAATTTAGACATCTAATGTCTAATAAATTAGATATCCAATATCTAATATTCATTAAGAAAGAATAAGCTCAGTTCATTCCGTCATCAACTAGCACCAATGCTTTGGCCAAAGACTTATGATCTCATTTTCCAATAACCACACAGGACATATATCTATTCACTTATAGGAGAAAGAATCCTATCTTGGTACTTAGTAGAACCTGCTACTTGCCCGTCAAGATGCACGTCGAGGTTGACCCCCACCTTCCTGTTTTCTGGGTCAAACTACTCTAATGAAAATCTTAACGTTATAAGCACATCCCTACTAAATCCTCAAGTCGAAGGTTCACGAATACCTATCACAACCTTTCGAATCCGTCATCGACTGTCCCAGAGTGAAATCCGTGTGACAAATCGAGGCTGAGTCGGTTCGAGTATACTAATCTCATTAGCATACCTATAACGTGTGCTCCCACTAACCATTAGTGATCGACACGCACTCTCCAAGTCAAAGAACACGTCATACAAGTCTTCACATAAACTTAACGCCCGGTCAAGTTTCATCGACTTGCGAATGATCAAGTATTTGAGCCATAAACCTTTCCAGTGCCGATCCCCTTATCCAATAAGGAGTGGAATGTTTTTCTCTCCAATACATGGACTGGTTTCTATATATATTTACGAGTCAGGAATGCCAGTGACTACCAGTAAATAAAGAAACATACAATTGCCTTCTGAAGATAATTTACATAATAACAAGTACAATGCCCTCACTCTAACATCCCCTGAGTGGCATTCGAGGGCATAATTATAACAATCTACCACTTGCAGTCAATGCCATACACTATGGTATCTAATACCCATGTTCTCCAGATGACGCTCCAAGCTTATCTGAGAGAGTGGCTTGGTCAGTGGATTAGCGATGTTGTCTACTGAGTCTACTTTATGCAGCATAATGTATCCTTTCCGAACAAATTCTCCCACGAGATGATACTTTCTCTCAATATTTTTTGTACCATTGTAAAACCTCGGCGCCTGGGCTTGTGCTACTGCTCGAACATTTATCGCATAAAACGAAAACAAGCAGCGCAGCACATGGTGTCACTTGAAGTTCACCCAGTAACTTCTTAATCCAAAACCCTTTCTTTGGAGGCCTCCGAGGCCTCTTGATACTCAGCCTGATATGTGGAATTAGCAGTCGCGCTTTTCTTTGCTTGGCACTATGCTAAGATACTGCTCCTCCATTAAGAGTAAAATGTAGCCAGAAGTAAACACAGAGTTGTCTTTCTGTCCTTGGAAGTCTGAATCAGTGAAGCCCGTCACATGTAGTTCTCCACCACCATACATAAGAACCAGATCTCTAGTCCTTCTAAAGTACTTGAGAATGTTCTTTATGGCGGTCCAATGTTCCCTACCTGGGTTTGCCTGAAACTTACTTACCACGCTCCCAGCATGCGTAATGCCAGGTCTCGTACACAACAAGTCACACACAAGGCTACCCATAGCCGAAGCATATGGTATATTACTCATTTCCTTTCGTTGTTCCTCACTATGAGGACACATCTTCAAGGTGATTTTTATTCCATGTCGCACCGATAGGAACCCTCTTTTATAATCATCCATCTTAAATTGCTTTAAGATTATATCTATATAGAGGGCTTGGGAAAAGACCTATCATTCTCTTCTCTCTATCGAGTAGAGTATAATCCCAAGAATATAGGTTTCTTCTCCCAAGTCATTAATGGAGAACCTACTCGAAAGCCAAGCTTTCACAGAACTGAGCATTCCCACATCGTTTTCTATTAGTAGAATGTTAATGCGATCTTTCTCTCACTAACCCTCTTGTATACACAAGGTTCCTCTTCATTTTGCATGAAGTCAAACTCTTTGACAGCCTCATCAAAACGAAGGTCCCAACTACGTGAAGCCAGCTACAGTCCATTTCACGGTGTCTACATCCACCATTGCTAGGTCATAGGTCGTGGGTCGGTCTCTTGGTTCTCACCTGGAACCTCATGGAGGCCCGGTTTCTCCAAGGGCATAAAACCATACCTATTAGTTAATTGCGACACCCTACTAGACCTACGATGTGGTTGTACTTGTGTTTCAGAAGGTTCGGTTCCAACTTCTTGTACAGGTGTCTCCTGAGGAGTTTCATTGTATTCTTCCAAAGAAATACTCCTACTTGTCCCACCTTCCTAAATTGAACTCACCTTCCGGGAAGTGTGCTTTCAAAGCAATAATGATCTTTCGATCTTCGGGCATGTAGAATTAATAACCCATCGTCCTATATGGGAATCCAATGAAACCTCCTGCTTCCAACTTCTCCACCTTACTTTTTGACATAGGCGGGACTTTTCCAAATCCTAATATGATTAAGACTTGGTTTTCTACCCTCCCACATCTCATGTGGAGTCTTAGGAACGGATTTGGAAGGATATCTGTTTAATATATAAGCAACAGTAAGGAGCGCATAATCCCACAGGTAAAATCAGTAAGTCAGTGTAGTTAAGCATGGAATGAACCATGTCCAACAAGGATTGGTTCCTTATTTCCATTGCACCATATAACTGAGGAATTCCTGGAAGTGTGAGTTGTGACACTATTTCGTGCTCCTTAAGGAATTCGTCAAACTCTGAACTCATATACTCGCCACCTCAGTCTGACCGGAGTGCTTTGATATGATTACCAGTTTTTTTTTCGACTAGGGCCTTAAATTCCTTAAATTTCTCAAAGGCCTCGGATTTGTGTTTCATTAAGTACACATAACCATACCTAGTATGATCATCCGTGAACGTAATGAAATACTGATATCCATCACGTGCTGTTCCCAAAGCACCACAGACGTCGGTATGGACTAATTCAAGTTTATCAGCGACTCTTTTAGGGGGACTTCGTTATTTTGCCCCTAAGCAAGATTCACAAGTTGGAAAGGGATGCGATCCCAATGGACCCATAAGTCCATCCTTTTCCATTTCGTAAACCTTGGTCTCACCAACATGACCAAGTCTAAGATGCCATTTCAAAACTTGATTAGTATCATCCCTACCACGCTTCATAGTTATAATGTTCACAATGACTTTGTTACTTGTGTTTAGATGATACAGTCCATTTAACAATGTGGCAGTGCCTATGAATTTATTTTGAAAATAAGTTTTACAAGAACCATCACCAATGAAAAATGAAAAGCCTTTCCGATGCATGACCGAAATGAATATAATGTTGTTATGCCCCTTGCAATACAGGTACATCATCTAATGTTAAAACAAAGCTCGATTCCAAACCCAAAAGAAGTGATCCTATATCGGTTGCTTCGACACTATGTCTGCTTCTGACAGTAATAATCACTTCCCCAGCTCCAAGTTTCCTACTTTGTTCTAGATCTTGATTCATGGTAAAAATGTGAGAACTAGCACCTGAATCCAGTATCCAAAAAGTAGAAAATATAGTAGCAGAACAATTCGTTTCCAAAACTAAAAGTTATGTACCAGAAGCGCCATGAAGGACTGGACAGTCTCTTGCCCAGTGGCCTAACTCACTGCAATTGAGACATTCATCTGACTCCACCTTCTTGTTCTTAGGAACCATCGGGTCCTTACCCTTACCCTTAAAGTCCTTGCTTCGTGGACCCATCTGCTTCTTGGTCTTTTTCTTCTTATTCTTGGACCACCGAGATCTAGAAGAAATCACAAGAGCAGACTCCTTCATCCGCGGGCTCTTCATCTGAGACCGAGCGATTACAAGTTTGATCATCAACCTTGCTAAATTGCAAGCAATCTCATTGCAGTTGAAGTTCATAACAAACAGTGAGAAGGAATCAGGAAGAGACTGAAGGATAAGGTCGGTCTGAGAGAAGCATTCACCCTAAAATCAAGATCCTCCAATCTCTCGATCATAGAAATCATTTTGAGGACATGTTCCCCAACTTTATCTCATTCCTTCATCCTGGCACCGAACAGTTGCTTGGATATCTCATATCTATAAGTTTTACTGTACTCATCATTAAGCTCGGTTAAGTGAGATAAAACCTGCCTAGCAGAAGTCATTTTCTCATGAGCTCTCTGAAGCTCATTAGACATAGAGACCATCATAAAACCACGGACTCTAATGTCATCCTTAACCCACTTTTTATGGTTTTGAACATCTTCCTGACTGGCTCTGGTCCGCACTGGAGCCGTCGGAATGTCCGTCTCCAAGATGTATCCCAGCGCCTCGATATTGAGGACTATCATCAGGTTGCGGAGCCAATCCACAAAGTTAGGCCCATTTAAGATCTTTCTTTGGAGTAGAATTGAAAATGGGTTCATTGTCATTTTGAGAGTTGATATTTTGTTTGTCTGCATTTAGTACGACAGATTAATTAGTGACTCGTTTAATTATGATCTGAGTTTAGAATTAAGGTCTTTTCTATTCTTTTAACCTAGATCCCACTACTTTTATCGAAATAACACACTCCCTTCTGAAATCCGGAAGTATTTGTTCGCATTACTTCGTAGTGGTGATCGAGTTCTTTATAAATTTTAATAGAGGGAAACTGAACAGGTTTCTAGTCTATTAATCTTCATAAAGTGGTGTCCAACACCAACCCATCTAATGGATGATTCAATCTTTTTTTCCTTGTTCACTCCCTTCAACCTATACGGTTTCTATAGTTCATGAACAAGTTAAGTATATACCATCGACGCTAATCAGTTTCACAATTGAATCTTCTCCGGCAACCGAATCAGTTTCTACGGATAAAATTTTCTCCAACCGAAGGCATCCAATGTACTCTCAAAATTTATCGACCCTCCCCAAATGACTACCCCCATAACTCGGAAGCATAGCACATCCGGTTGGGATTTTAATTTTCCGAATGCTCGATGGAGGGAAGGAAAACCTTGAAACCATTTAAACTTAATAATTTTGTCGTTGGAGAATTTTCGCGATTAATGTTACACTTTGCACATTAATTCTCTTAAGCGCATTTGTAGCATTTATACCATATGAATAAAACATACACAACCTAGTTTGTACCAATATGTAGTTCATGGACCGTTCCTAGAACCAAAAACATCGTAATCTAATTACATTTCTCGAGTCTTGAATCTCCGTCCTCTCCAATGGATCTTTCTCCGGTCTTCATAATTACAAATATTTCTAGTAAAATAAATAGGCTCAAAACGGCATTTACAACCCAATCGAAAAACAATTCAAAAACTAGGTCCACGAACTATATCACCATTCAAATAATAATGCAACAATCACATTAAAATTAATGGCATAACAATCAATCTAACTATTGATCCAATCAATATAAACTAATCCATCCAAAATGATCCAATTAATTCAAACAACCGTTAATTTTAACTTGTTCCGGACGAGAAAATATTTCATTAAATTAATTCCCCTAAGAATAAAATTACCATAATTATATCTTAGTAAAATTAAATCCAGTTTAATTTCTGAGAAATTAATTACCGAACAAAATATAAAAAACGGAGTCGATAAAACACAACTGGGCCAAGCCCGGGGCACTGCCCAGCAGGCTTCCGAGCAGGGCCGAACCGCATGGCCGGATCGCGATCCACTGCCTGGCGGCGCCCGGCAGGCTGCCGAGCAGGGTCGGACCGCATGCCGGATCACGATCCACTGCCTGGCAGCGCCTGAAAGGCTATCGAGCAGGGCCGGATCGCGATCCACTGCATGGGACCGCACGGCAGCGCCCAGCCAGCTCCAAGCTGTCGGGTCCGTTCACATTTTTGGCTCGTTTTTTCGCCCCGATTCTAAAAATAATATTTTTTTAATCTTTATATTACACATTTAAATCAGTTTTTCAAAAGAAAAATAGATTTATATTGTAACATAAAATCATGAAAAATTAATTTTTTAGATGAACAATTGAAAATCAACGATTAAAACGATTATTAATACAAATCATAAGAACACTCAATCAAGCATTCCAAATGCTAAATATCATATATACGATCACAAGATCTCGCTCCGATAGCACTGTTGGGATTCGCACACAAAAAACGAAGGCGCATTGGAAGCGGAAACACGAAGTTGCAATACGATTCCCTCAAAGAGGATAGATTCAAGCTACATATATACAAATAAAAAATGAACAAAGAGGGAGATACGATATCATACCCTTGAAGTCCATTTATTCAATCGTTGAGAAGATGATGCCCTTTACGAATCCAATTCGCAAGAAGCTCTAGGATGATCCAATGCCGAAAACACCGCGTCTCTACTTGCCACGCGCCGGAGAAACGATCGGAACGACTTCCACTTCGTTGTCCTAAAAAGGACACAACTAGAGCAAAGTGATATCACTCTAAGTGTGTATATATATATATATATATATATTTTCTTTCAATTTTTCTCTAAGAAAAATGAAGAAGAAGTTGAAGGAGATGAAGATGAAGAACAATAAAGAAGACAACTCAAAGTCATTCTCACTCTTTGTATGAACCATAAGTATTCAAGTGAGAGAGGAAGAAGTCTTGTGTTTTGATTTCAATCATTCATCACATTCAAAGTCTTCTCCCATAAAAAAATCACCTCATGATCTCTTGTCCCCTTCATAATAAACATCTCATGTTTATTAAATCCATCAAATAAAAGACAACTATGGTATTCCACCATCTTAGGTGTAATACCTGTACTTTTAATTTCTATATTTTCGATTCTTACTACTTGCTTGTATTCATTGACACATTTTGTACATGTTTTGTTCAGCACCTTTCATCATTCGAGCAAGTTTTGATATTATTTCGGATTAATTGACGTATTATTTCGACTTTTCCACATATGAATTCGACTTTGTAAAATCACCATCAATTTCTGGAAATTCCAAAAGTTCTAAATCTCTGTATTATGTTAGAACATCAAGCTGGCTTTCCATTGGTTCAAGGGGTGAGTCAATCGGAGTTCGGACGAAAGAGATATGGTTGAAATAGCAAAGACTACACTATCAGATTATAGAGTATAATTAGCGCACGCTAATGCATCCATTAGCGCGCGGTAACTATTAGGGAGAGAGCATTATGTCCTTTACTGGAATGCCGGATTTGCGCACGCTAATGCATTGATTAGCGCGCGCTAACAGGACCAGACAGAGGCTTCTGGACTGCATTTTTACGCAGGTAGCGCACGCTAACCCTTCCCGTAGCGCACGCTAAGCCTATGTTAGTATAAATAGGACAACAGGGTCAACTGTCGCAATTTTTCAGTCTCATTTCCTTTCTCCGGCAATTTGGGCGATCCAGGACATATACAAGGGTAGATTCCGGCCAGATATCACCACACGTCAATATTTTTGAGTTCCTAGTTCAAGGTTATCAACATCTAATAATCTTTTACCGTTCTAGTCAAGGTAAAATTCTTAGAACCCTTGTTTTGGGGATTTTGGGGGTTTTGTTCTTGGTTTTGTTTTCAATTTGGTTTTGATGAGTTGATTAATGTTAAATGATGTTATTGATCATGTTATATGGATTGTATATCCATATCTTCGATTTGTTCAACCCGATTGATGACTTATGTGTTCTTGAGGAACAGCGAACATTTAATATTCGATTAAATGTTCATATGAGTTCTCCTTCGTTGGTCTGAGGCAATTTCTGTTGCTATTAGTTTTGCACCTCGTTGTGATCGTGTTTTCATTGTTCTTACAGAAGTTGTAGGTTGCGAGGTACTTCAACCGAGATGTGTTCGTCGGAGTATTTGTGTGCCAATTTCGAGGCAAGTATCTTGCCCATATATTTCATGTTTCATAGATGTAGTAATTGATAATCGACTATGTGTGTTTACTTGGAGTACTCGTAATGAACTTTCAAGAGGATAGATACAATCCCATTAACGGCTTTCTTTCAAAATGCCCCAATGCTTTGCAAATAAATGAGTTCTACGTACATGTGTATTGTGGTTGCGAACTGGAATATATTGCCTTCGTGCTACGTGATTATAAAATCCCGTTTCCCTTGTTAAGGGTTGTATGCTCGAATGTGTATTCGTTTGATGAGTGCGCTTATTTGTATTGCTTGTCAACTCCCTTCTAAGGAGGTGGTACTATTCGGTGATGTTGGGGATTATATCTCCTCGTGGTTGTGATCATAGCTATATATTCACTCTCGGACGGACTGATGGGTCCTCTGAGAGTTCCGTTGCCTTTGGTGCGGTTCCACGAATATATTTTGGGTTGACCACTCTGGGAGGGACTGACGAGTCCTCTGAGGGTTCCGTTGCCTTTGGTGCGGTTCCATGGTTAATACACATATAAATGACATGTGACGTACAATGAGACTTAGTTACTCCGGAATACTAGTCTTGAATTCGATTGATTATATATATTCACTCTAGGACGGACTGACGAGTCCTATGAGGGTTCTATTGCCTCTGGTGCGGTTCCGCGAATATATTAGGTTAACCACTCTAGGAGGATCCGATGGGGCCTCTGAGGGTTCCGTTGCCTTTGGTGCGGTTCCATGGTTAATCACGTATGTATTGAAATGAAGTGCTATGAGATTTAGCTATATCCGAAATACTGATCTCGAATTGTACGATTACATTTATTCACCATCGATTACATGTAACCCTGAGTTATTTATCATTGCTTAGTCCCGATTATTATACTCTTAGAATATGTTGTGTATGGCTCGTATTTGCACTTTATACTTGTACTAGAAAAATAGTTGAATTTTGCTAACCCTCGAGTAATCGGGGGGTGGATGTCTGTATTGCATTCAGGTACGTGCAGGTTCCTGAGGAGCATGACACGTGATCGATACGAAGGATGATGGAAGGCAAATGATACTAATCACATGAGGGCCAATATTGGGATTTGTTGGTCGAATTATATTATTCTTTTCCGCTGTAGTGTTTTCCCGTCGTATGGGAGTGTCGTTGTATTTTGACCCTTGCAGGGTACGAGTCAGGATAGAGATGTATATGAAGTTTAAGCTGTATGTTATTGATGAAAGGCCAAATCGGTCTACTGATTAGTATTTAGCCATGTTGGCATGTGATTTGATGTCTTTTTCTGGTATCTAGCCTGGTACATTCTGACTCAGAGGGTCTGCGGCGCTGTAATATTCCCGAATGGATTGGGGTGTTACATAATATGGTATCAGAGCTTAGGTTTTGGAAACCTAGGTTGTTGGGTCAAGTCAAGTATTGTTGAGTCTTGTCTTGTCGGACTTGTTCTGACTGAATCGTGTTGTGACGTGTCGTCTGCTTTGTCGGTCGTGATTAGTATCGTGGTGCAGCCATCATCTTCGTGCGACCTGTGGATGTAAGTCTCCTCTTTTATATGTATTATCTTTGTTTCATGACTGTTTACATGCGTGTCATGGAGATGGAATTCGTATTCGAAACTTGTGGCATATTACGGGTGTAATGAACTGGATATTGATGGATTGGACACCAAGAGGTGTAGACTGATATGAAACCTTGAACATTGATGTGTTCCAAGAAATATATCGACAGTAGAGTCTGTTGAGAAACTCATATATATGGTGTTGATGCGTGTTTGAATTTGGTAGTAATGAGTTGCGTATGATGAATTGGTGATCTTGAATGTCGTATAGGCATGTATTTGAGAATTGACTATTTTGGCTAATTGTTGGTATATGCTACAAATTCGCATTGGTAATTGTGTATGCTGTGTGTGTATTCGAAAACGCTTCTCTGAAAATTTCATAGACTTGAGTAAGTTGTGGAAAACTAATTTTCGAAAATGTTTCGACGGTGTGGTTAAGTGGAGGTTTCGTGTGGATTTTGAGAATTGTTAGAAGTTGGCGAGCCGGATTTGTATCCTCTAATAAAACACAATGACGGTATTTGAAAAATGTGTGTTTTGAAGTATTTTTGGACATTTTATAAAAGGTTACTATCATTGATCTTTTGTCGTGTTTGAGAGTATTTTCCGGAAATGATTTAAATGTATTGGTTTTATTTTCAAAAAAATTTGAGTGCACGATTTTAAAAACTTTTCGCACCATAAAATTTCTATATTCAAAATAAAATGTGATTTTTGCTCTCAAAAACAAATACTGAAAGATGAAAAATCTTACTCGATTTAAACTGAAAATTCAAACTTGAAATGTTTTGTGAGATAAGTTAGTTAGCGCATGCTAATTTAGTCATTAGCACATACTAACGAACCTCGATAGCACATTTAATTATTTCAACTCATTAACGCACGTTAATTTTGTGCCTAGCACACGTTAAGTGCAGTATGTGAGGGAGGAGGATTTTGCTTAAGGTGACGTGCTAGGATCGGGGCGGGTGATGTCAAATTGTGATATATTTGTCATATTACCATTTTTGTTGAAGAATTTTGGGTATGTACCCAAGTATCGTGTTGCATTGTTTGAATAAGCCTCGTAGTTGTAGGATGCTATCCCGATATGATTATTAATCGGTGGAAAAGTTTACTGCATGTATGAATGGTTTGTCCACATGGGAATGGTTTGGTGAAACCTTCTAGGGTCGATGCTAAGAGGGCATGGCCACGGGATACCTTGTGCGTTGTTAATTGAGATGATGAAAAGTGATTACATGGTTATCTTGATAATGTCGAACTCGAAGAAACTTGTTGTTCCGTGTTATGGTTTTTCAAAGATTTTCAAAACAAATGGTTATGAGCTGTGGTTCTAGTCTTGATGAAACAGCCCGAGGTATCAAAAATAATTTCAAATCTTATTTCGGAAACTTATACGAACTTAAAGGTCTTAAAATATTATTATTCAAATGAATACCTCGTAGAGTTTTTAAAAAGATGTTATCAATAGTTAACTACAATTATATGTAACTTTATTACGTCCGTGTTTATGTCAGTATGGGTTGTAAGTTTTCGATTAATACGGTCATATGATCTGTCAGTTACAATCGTGAGTTCCAATTATTGCAGTAGTAATTTTTGTATTCGCGTAATTATCTGGAGTAGATAATCTTATCGTGTTGCTATTTGGAGCCTTATGTGGGTGTGTCGTGCTGGTTTGGCATTTTAGTATATTGTTTTGCGATGCTTTGTTTCATTGTGCCTTAGGGTTTATATGATATTTTCCGGCCTCAGAGTTAAATCATAATGTATATGATTTACATTCGTTATTGGTATAACTGGGAACTAAGTATAAAAGGACAAGGATAAAAGTTATCTATGGTGTTCGGTATCATTCAGTCACTTGAGAATATGAGATATGAAATACGATAAGGATGTCTTGATGTGAATGACCACGAGCGGGTAGGGATATGACCGTGAGATTTTTTTTTTGTGATGTTGGAGTTTTTAAATATTTTGAAAACCTATGAGTTGACATCATGTTGATAAATAGTCACGCACTTCGGTGAAAAATAAACTTTCAATCAAACATTTTGGTAGAAGAGGAAAGACCTGAATTTTTGTATTTGGATTCCAAGTAACATTTCCAGTTGTAGATGACATCTTCGAAAATTTTACATTCTCAAATATGATTTTCAAAGTCGAGATATGAATATAAAATTTACTCTTCTAGAAAAAGAACAGTGTTGATGAGTTTTAGGAGAAATATGATTCGCCTTCTTTCTCAAATATTTTGCTTACATGGAGTGCACGCAGTGTCAATATTATTAGTTATGGCGATAAAGCCCGAGTTCATAATTCGTGTGATGGTGCGAATGCCCAGTCCCGCCCTTGTTGGAAGATGAGAATGTGGTTATTGAGTTTAACGTCTTTGAGTTTTAATTGTTTCGTAACCCATATAGTGTCGTTTTCATGGGAAGCGAGAGCACTCATACTCGTATATGGTATGCATGCTCTACGGATTTTTATATCGGGGTTGCCATTACTATTTTGGATCATTCAGAAACGATAACTGATTTTTTTGTAATTAAGCAACATCCTACGATAACTTACGATCGTAAGCTTTATGATGTTGGGAGTACCACTTCAGAGTTCTATATTGTGCATTGTGTGGATACGTGGGGTGTTAATATATCGCGAAGTCGCTGCTAAGGTGTTTGGAGAGCGAATTCCTGTTTCCACTCCAAGAAAGCCAAACAGTAGTAAATGGAGATTCTGAGAGTCATTGGTCTGGATCGAGCTCTGTGTACAGATTCAATAATCAATGTTCTGCTCAGTTGAGCCATTTCTTTGTATCACGAATGAATGTTCATCGCAGTTGCGTAGCAGAAGCTATATTTCTTTCTACCTTCTATGTTGGGTAAATGTGATAGTCGTTCCAGAGTAATCCGGAGATGCTACAATATTGTCGCATGAATATCGAACTCCGTTGATCTGGTCCGTAATGGTTGGTTGTTTCCACAAGTTCATTTTAACATGTCCAATCGTGTTATGGACTTGCACGTTAAGTTTGGACGCAAAATGTTTTTTTCAGACGTTCGGGTCATTTTGGAATTTTCCTAAACTTTGGGGCATTTACTTTCGGACTCATATGCTTCATATTTGACTTGTTACGTTTGCATGTATGTTAATCACCTCGACTCATATATCAAGTGCTTGCTTAGTCAGTTCATCGTATTTCGAAGAATTTTGTGTTTACAGATTTTTCGTGGCTTTTCGGAGCTGAGCAGAGTGTTTGTTTCATTTTGTTTGGCTGCCACCCTTCATTTAAGTTTCGGGACGGAACTTCTTTCTAGTGGGGTAGAATGTAATACCCATACATTTAATTTCTATATTTTTCGATACTAACTACTTGCTTGTGTTCATTGACACATTTTGGACATGTTTTGTTCAGCACCTTTCATTATTCGACCAAGTTTTGATATTGTTTCGGATTAATCGACGTATTATTTCGACCTTTCCACATATAAGTTCAACTTTGTAAAATCACCATCAATTCTTGGGAACTCCAAAAGTTCTGAATCTTTGCAGAATGTTATAACATCAAGCTGGCTTTCCATAGGTTCAAACGGTGAGTCAATAGGAGTCCGGACGAAGGAGTTATGTTTGAAATAGCAAAGACTACACTATCACATTATACAGTATAATTAGCGCACGCTAATGCAGCCATTAGCGCGCGCTAACTGTTAGGGACAGATCGTTCTATCCTTTATTGGAATGCCGGATTTGCGCACGCTAATACATCGATTAGCTTGCACTAACAGGATTAGACAGAGGCTTCTGGACTGCATTTTTACCCAGGTAGCGCACGCTAACCCTTCCCGTAGCGCACGCTAAGCCTCTGTCAGTATAAATAGGACAAATGGTCAACTCTCGCCATTTTTCACTCTCATTTCCTTTCTCCGGCAATTTGGGCGATCCAGAACGTATACATGGGTAAATTCCAGCCAGATATCACCACACATCAACATTTTTGAGTTCCTAGTTCGAGGTTATTAACATCTAATCATCTTTTACCGTTCTAATCAAGGTAAAATTCTTAAAACCCTAGTTTTGGGGATTTTGGGGGTCTTGTTCTTGATTTCGTTTTCAATCTGGTTTTGATGAGTAGATTAATGTTAAATGATGTTATTGATCATGTTATACGGATTGTATATCCATATATTCGATTTGTTCAACCCGATTGATGAATTCTGTGTTCTTGAGGAACCATGAACATTTAATGTTCGATTAAATGTTCATATGAGTTTTCCTTCGTTGGTCTGAGGAGACTTTCATTGCTATTAGTCTTGCTCCTTATTGTGATCGTGTTTGTGTTGTTCTTACGGAAATTGTAGGTTCCGAGGCACTTCGACCGAGTCGTGTTCATCGGAGTATTCGCGTGCCAATTTCGAGGCAAGTATCTTGCCCATACATTTCATGTTTCGTAGATTTAATAACTGATAATCGACTATGTGTGTTGACTTGGAGTACTCATAATGAACTTTCAAGAGGATTGATACAATCCCATTAACGACTTTCTATCAAAACGCCTGAGTGCTTTGCAAATAAATGAGTTCTACGAACATGTGTATTGTGGTTGAGAATTGGAATATATTGCCTTCGTGCTACGTGATTATAAAATCACTTTTCCCTTGTTAAGGGTTGTATGCTCGAATGTGTAATCATTTGATGAGTGCGCATATGTTGTGTTATATTGCTTGTCGACTCCCTTGTAAGGAGGTAGTACTATTCAGTGATGTTGGGGATTATATCTCCTCGTGGTTGTGATCACATATGTATATTCACTCTGGGATGGACTGACGAGTCCTCTAAGGGTTCCATTGCCTTTGGTGCAGTTCCATTGTTAATCACGCATATAAATGAAATGTGATGTACAATGAGACTTAGTTACTCCGGAATACTAGTCTTGAATTCGATTGATTATATATATTCACTCTGGTACGGACTGACGAGTCCTCTGAGGGTTCTATTGCCTCTGGTGCGGTTCCGCGAATATGTTGGGTTAACCACTCTAGGAGGGTCCGATGGGGCCTCTGAGGGTTCCGTTGCCTTTGGTGCGGTTCCATGGTTAATCACGTATGTATTGAAATGAAGTGCTATGAGATTTAGCTATATCCGAAATACTGATATCGAATTGTACGATTACATTTATTCACCATCGATTATATATGTAACACCCCCGATATATTCAGGAATATACAGCGCCGTAAATCCTTTACATAAGGATTTACAAGGCTGAAGAATTGAAAAGACATTAACAGGTACCAACGAATGATAATAACGGAATTAAGATATAACAGTTCTGACCAAATACTGAAAATATGAATGTTCAACAGAAAATTATTAATACATTACCAAATTCAAATTCATCATAAACGACTACGTACTCGAGTACTTATTGAAATAACCAACAAACAACAGACAAATAAACCCGGCCGGAACATCACTCTGCACCCTCGTCATCATGCAGCTCCAGTGGTTGTTTTCCCGCTCTCCTGGATCCTGAACATAAATAAAATGTTCACCCCCGAAGGGGTTAGCACAGCGATGCTAGTACAAGTACCACAACATATTATTCAACATCACACGCAGAATAATAATAACGTAAATGATAAAATATCAAACGAGTCTTCTCCTGCGAGAAACTCATACGTAACATACACAACTGATAATCACACCATGATATCATAACATACACATGGTAATTCCGACGATCCAACGTTCACTGCCTAGAACCCACGATGATCCCGTCAGACCAACCCGTGGTGGAAAAACCCGTCCGATGATCCAGCGCACACTAGCATAGATCCCCCGATGATCCCGTCGGACCAACACGAGGTGGACATACAACAACGACATACATGCACGAAAATATGTATAACATCAATACGTAAAACAAATAAGGTACTTGCCTCGATTCGAAGATAAGAACAATACTTCCACGAAACGAAACACTCGAAGGTCGCCCCTTCGATCAATCATGTAACAAGCTCGAACCTTACAAAAATAAATAATATAGAATTTATCTCACGTCGTACGAATGTCTACCAATTCAATTTACGGCCGAACGTTCATAAAACGCAATCCGCCTGAACTTCTTAGCATATGCTAAGTATTCTGTGTAGCGTGCGTTAAGTCTGCTCGATAGCGCACGCAAACAACGAAGCCTAGCGTATGCTAACTATGCATGGTCAGTACCTCACTGATCAACCAACTGACTCGTCGATGGCCTAACGTACGTTACATACCAAACGTAGCGTACGTTAACTCATGCTCGATAGCGCACGTTAATCTACATAGCTTAGCGTGCGCTAACTGTGCATGTCAGTTCACTACTGGGCAGTAGACTGATCTCATCATGATCAAACCAATGAAATCTTTAGTGCTAATTCATGTTACCTCCATGAATATCATGTTCATAAGGTTATGAATGATCTTACGGATAACAACAACTTCAGATTCAAGAATATGTATACTATAATAAAACCATATTCCATTTCGATTACAATTCTTCATGCGATACTTCGGAAGGCCTAACGGTCGATATCAACACCTTTATATCAATCAAAAATATCATTTTGTAGTTTGATTAACATTCCATCTTGACAAGATAAATCCTTCCATGATCAATCCCTTAGATTCGTCTAACAATAATGATGTTAAAGTCAAGTCCATGTTTGCTATGAAGACACCTACTAGATTCGGATTACCAACGATAGAAGCTTCCTCTACTTGTTCATTGTAATAAGATTCGAATCATGATGTTCATAATCAAGGTACTTAAGGCATAATCATCTCAATATTCTAAACATGATGTGGTTTGGATAATTCACCCAAGAAACTCAATATTTTGCTAGCATGATCATCTTATTCTCCATAACACGAATCTAGAGTTGGAGATAGAATCAACATACCTTAATATGACGAAATCACTGAACCGCAAAGGTAGAATCTGGCTCCGGTTGGTTATATGCTACTCCAAGGTGCCACTTCTCTTCAATGATCAATCACAAGAAGTATCCAATGTCCAATGATCAAGTGGATGTGTTATAAGTGTATCTAAGGAAGATGATATGCTCTATGGTCTCTCAAAAACAAAAGATAAACGAAGGAAATGAGAAAAAAATGGAGTGTTGGCCCATATATAAACTTTCTGTAGCACACGCTACCATGCATCCTTAGCGCGCGCTAATAAGAGTTGATTCCAAAATTGTCCAGGTTCATCCGCGGGAATCTTATCTGGTCCTACGTCCAGCTGGCGCATGTGTTAGCCGCCTAGCTCAATAATTGATTACCTAGCGCAAGTAAGTCCTACATTCATAGCGTGCGCTAGTAGTAGCCGATAGTGTGCGTTAAGCTACATTCTTAGCGTGCGCTATCACGAGTTTGCATGAGAAAATTTGCATGATGATATACTTATGTACAAAGATACCAATGTGAGAAATAACATACTCCAATTATCGAGATCATAAATCCGAATAATACAGGGTTCGAATACAGATGAAATACATAATAATAAATCTGGATATTACATACTCTCCTACTAAAAAGGAGTTTCGTCCCGAAACTCAAGACGAAAATAACTCTGGATATCCGGACTTCAAACTATTTTCCGTTTCCCATGTGGCTTCTTCCACTCCATGACGTGACCACTGAACTTTGACCAAAGCGATTGGTTTGCTCCTCAACTGCTTAACTCGACTCTCGAGTATCTTGACCGGTCTTTCTTCAAACGTCCCATCCTGAGCGACTTCGATCTCCCCGAAATCAATGACATGACTAGGGTCCGGTATATATCTCCGTAACTGGGATACGTGGAACACGTTATGATCACGGCTCAACGACGGCGGCAATGCCAATCTGTATGCCAACTCTCCAACTCTTTCAAGGATCTCGAATGGTCCGATATATCTCGGACTCAGCTTTCCCTTCCTTCCAAAATGAAAAATTCCTCGAGTAGGAGAAACTTCTAAAAGTACGTGGTCTCCCCTACTGAACTCCAAAGGGCGACGGCGTACGTCTGCGTAAGATTTCTGGCAACTCTGGGCGGTCAACAGCCTTTCACGAATCAAGGCTATCTTCTCTCGAGTCTGTACGATCAACTCTGGTTCTGTCCCGATTAAGTCTGATGAATCATCCCAACATAGGGGCGATCTACATCTCCTCCCGTATAATGCCTCAAACGGTGCCATCTTAATGGAAGCATGCCAACTATTGTTGTAGGTAAATTCAATCAACGGTAGATGAACTTCCCAATCAGTTGACCAATCTAAGGCACAAGCCCTCAGCATATCTTCCACCGTTTGAATAGTCCTCTCGGATTGTCCATCAGTCTGCGGGTAATAAACTGTGCTGAAGTTCAATTAGGTCCCCAAGGCCTTATGAATTGCTTTCCAAAAGTGAGACACAAAACGGCCGTCTCGATCAGAAATAATGGTCTTTGGTGTACCATGCAATTGAACTATCTCCGAAATAAATACTCGTGCCAACCTCTCTGGTCCCCACGTATCCTTAATGCCTAGAAAATGAGCTGATTTGGTTAAACGATCAACTATCACCCAAATCATGTTCATTACTGTCTTGGTTCTCGGCATACTAGTAATAAAGTCCATCGATATGTCCTCCCACTTCCATTCAGGAATCGGGAGCGGCTTCAACATCCCGGCAGGACGTTGATGCTCGATCTTAACCTGCTGACAAGTCAAGCATTTCGAAACATAGTCCGCTACATCTTTCTTCATGTTGCCCCACCAGAAATTCTGCTTCAAGTCCTTATACATCTTACTGGTGCTCGGGTGGATAGAATAGGGTGAACTGTGAGCTTCCTTCAGAATCGTCTGTTTTAGAACATCGGCATCGGGAATGCATAGTCGGTTCTGAAATCTCAAAACTCCATCATCATGAATTACAAATCCGAGGGCTTTCCCCTTGATCACTTCATCACGTAACCGAATCATCAGAGGATCATCTACCTATCTAGATTTGATTTCTTCGGTTAATGATGAAGTTATTTCCTTCACACACAGTTGTCCTTGGACTCTTTGTAACCATACTTCAATTCCTTCTCGAATCATCTCTCGTTGAAGGCTAAGTTGGGAGGTCAGAGTCTCCAGTATCTGAATAGAAACAGGCTTGCGGCTGAGTGCATCGGCCACTACATTCGCTTTGCCTGGATGATACAAAATTTCCAAGTCGTAGTCCTTAATCAGTTCTAACCATCTTCTTTGCTGCATGTTCAGCTCTTTCTGACTGAATATGTATTTGAGACTCTTGTGATCCGTAAAGATCTGACAGTGAGTCCCATACAGATAATGCCTCCAGATCTTCAAAGCAAAAACTACTGCCGCTAGCTCCAAATCATGTGTTGGGTAATTCACTTCATAAGGTTTCAGCTGTCGCGGCGCATAAGCGATCACCTTGTCATTCTGCATCAATACACATCCGAGTCCTTGGTTCGAAGCATCACTGTAAACTATAAATCCTCCAGTTCCCTGTGGAAGTGATAGAATCGGTGCCGTCGTCAATCTCTTCTTCAATTCATCAAAGCTAACCTGACACAACTCATTCCACTCAAACTTTTGAGTTTTTTGCAGGAATCGAGTAAGTGGGCGGGAAATTTTGGAAAACCCTTCCACGAACCGACGATAATACCCAGCAAGTCCTAAGAAACTTCAGACTTCTTTCACATTCTTAGGAAGCTTCCAATCCAAAACTGCTTCAATCTTCTGAGGATCTACTCGGACTCCTTCAGCTGATACTACATGACCGAGGAACATTACTTCCTTTAGCCAGAATTCACACTTAGAGAGTTTGGCGTACAGTTGCTCGCTTCTCAAAAGTTCTAATACAATCCGCAAATGCTGTGCATGCTCTTCCGGGCTCTTAGAATACACCAGAATGTCATCAATGAACACGACCACAAATTTATTCAAATATTCGATGAACACTCGGTTCATCAACTGCATGAATACAGCAGGTGCATTAGTGAGACCAAACGGCATCACTACAAACTCATAGTGTCCGTAGCGAGTTCTGAACGCTGATTTCGGAACATCAGATTCCTTAATCCTTATCTGATGATAAGGGTCTCATATCGATTTTAGAAATACTGTTGCTCCTTGCAACTGATCAAACAGATCATCAATCCATGGAAACAGATACTTGTTCTTAATCGTCATCTTGTTCAGCTCTCGATAGTCAATACACAGTCGAAGCGATCCATCCTTCTTTTGGACAAAAAGAACCGGCGCTCCCCAGGGCGAAATACTTGGCTGAATATAGCCTTTGTCCAGTAACTCCTCCAGCTGCTTTTTCAGTTCATACATCTCAGTAGGTGCCATACGATACGGCGCCTTAGAAATTGGTGTAGCTCCGGGTTCCAGCTCAATGGTGAATTCTACATCCCTTCGTGGAGGTAGTCTAGGTAACTCGTCAGGAAATACATCCGGAAATTCGTTCACAACAGGAATGGATGAAAGTTCCACAATTTCATCTTCTTTCTTCATTGCATAACACCAGTATCCGGTACAGCCATGTTTCAACAATTTGACAGCTTTCATTGCTTTGATCAACTTTCCTGAGCTTCCCGGTTTCTATCCCTCAAACAGTATTTCGGAACCATCATCAGCGATCAGCGAGATATTCCTCCTTCGGTAGTTTACAATAGCTCCATATCGATTAAGCCAATCGTCTCCGAGTATCAGATCGTCTCCTTGCATTTCTATTACAATCAGATTTGAGAGCCACTCTCTGCCTCCAAATGATACAGGGAAATGTCTAGTTTCTAAGTTTCCAACAATACTCTCTCCACTCGGTAAACCAACAACATAACGTTCACAATTATGAAAACCAGAAACATTCAAACGATTTACACAAGACAAAGATATAAAAGAATGCGTAGCTCCTGTATCGAATAAAACGCTAACTGGCTTGGAAAGGATCTGGACAGTACCTGATGCGAAAGCCGCATCCTGATCGTCTATTTTGCTCATCTCGTACAAACGTGGGGGAACAGATCCGGCACTCTATGTACGCTTTCGGTCCCACTGTCCTCTGCCTCGCCCGCGGCCAAAATTCTGAGGCTTCAGAACACTTTGCTGCGTCTGTTGGATACTGGCTTCCTTCTGGACTGGATGTGGTGTACGGGCTCTAAAAGACTTTGTAGCCTCTTCACAGAACATCGCATGATGTCCCTCTCGACCACAATCAAAACAAGTCACGGTAGGTAGGGGTCAATTCCGTCGATAGTGCCCCGTCTGGGCGCAGTTAAAGCATTTCCTGGTAACATCAGTCATAGTTGATGTTGCTCCGAAGTTCTTTTCGCTCCTAACTGGATGCAGAGGTTTCTTAAAAGAGTGAAAGGATGACTGGGCCTTGCGGGGCCCGCTCTACTTGTGCTCTGTAAAAGTACCAGAGACTTTCTGCTTCTTGGATTCCGTAAATTTCTCCATAGCTACTTCCTTGATCTCATACTCCAACGCCTTATCCTGGTATTGACGGAATGTGGTACATTCAAAACCGGACATGTACCTCTGGATTTCTGGTTTCATCCTCATATCAAAATGGATCATCATTTCTGCATCTGTTCTGACCAGATGTCGAACAAATGCCAGTTGTTGGTTAAACGTCTTAATTGCCTGAGATACTGGCACATCTGAAGGCTGAGCGGAGAAAAACTCCCGAACCTTGGCTTCCCTCACAGGACGAGGGCAGTACTGAGCTTCCATCATCAATTTAAACTCTGTCCAATCAGCATCATGGTCTACAGGGCGTATGGCTTCCCACCATTCGGACGCTTCCCCTATCAGAAAGTATTAAGTGATAGAGGCTCTCCGGTCATCTGGGCAGTTAATTCCGGCAAAGATTTTCTCCAGTTCCTTCAACCAATGGTCCCAGGTGGGAGTCTCAGAAATACCATCGAATTTGGGTGGTTGCATCTTCGCCACCTCTTGCAGCCATCGGTCACCCCGATTTCCCATGTCCGTGATCCATTGCTGTCTCTCTCCCTGTTGTAGTCCCACCGCCACTTGCATTCGGTCCACGAACTGGGCGAACTGAGTCATCTGGTTCACCACCTGACGAAGGATCTCTGGTACAGCAGGTTCCGGTTCGTTATTGATAGATCTCTGTGGCTCGCTTGAACTGTGGCTGGCCTGAGTAGAAGGCGAAGCTTCTCTTTCGACATTCCTTCGTCCGCGTCCGCGTCCACGACCTTGACCACGTCCACGTCCGCCTCTCAACATACTGTAAGCATAGTTACTCAATATACATGAAACAATATCGTTCTAGTGTTCAAGTATAAAGAAATACAACATGTAAAGAATGAGATAGAGTTTAGGAACTTACAAACACCGTTCGCATGAAGACGTAGGCAGTACAGTGATGTTATTCACGGCCGGTTACCTCAAAAGACGTATATGACCCCTATTTTAACCCAATGGCCAAGATATCCATAATCTTAGCTCCGATACCATATTTTGTAACACCCCCGATATATTCAGGAATATTACAGCACCGTAAATCCTTTACATAAGGATTTACAAGGCTGGAGAATTGAAAAGACATTAACATGTACCAACGAATGATAATAACGGAATTAAGATACAACAGTTCTGACCAAATACTGAAAATACGAATGTTCAACAAAAATTTATTAATACATCACCAAATTCAAATTCATCATAAACGAATACATACTCAAGTACTTATTGAAATAACCAACAAACAACAGACAAATAAACCCGGCCGGAACATCACTCTGCACCCTCGTCGTCATGCAGCTCCAGTGGTTGTTTTCCCGCTCTCCTGGATCCTGATCATAAACAAAATGTTCACCCCCAAAGGGGTTAGCACAGCGATGCTAGTACAAGTACCACAACATATTATTCAACATCACACGCAGAATAATAATAACGTAAATGATAAAATATCAAACGAGTCCTCTCCTGCGAGAAACTCATACATAACATACACAACTGATAATCACAACATGATATCATAACATACACATGGTAATTCCGACGATCCAGCGTTCACTGCCTAGAACCCACGATGATCCCGTCAGACCAACCCGTGGTGGAAAAACTCGTCCGATGATCCAGCGCACGCTAGCATAGATCCCCCGATGATCCCATAGGACCAACATGAGGTGGACATACAACAACGACATACATGCACGACAATATGTGTAACATCAATACGTAAAACAAATAAGGTACTTGCCTCGATTCGAAGATAAGAACAATACTTCCACGAAACGAAACACTCGAAGGTCGCCCCTTCAATCAATCATGTAACAAGCTCGAACCTTAACAAAAGAAATAATATAGAATTTATCTCACGTCGTACGAATCTCTACCAATTCAATTTACGGCCGAAAGTTCATAAAACGAAATCTGCCTGAACTTCTTAGCGTACGCTAAGTATTCTGTGTAGCATGCATTAAGTCTGCTCGATAGCGCACGCAAACAACGAAGCCTAGCGTACGCTAACTATGCATGGTCAGTACCTCACTGATCAGCCGACTGACTCATCTGATGGCCTAACGTACGTTACGTACCAAATGTAGCGTACGTTAACTCATGCTCGATAGTGCACATTAATCTACATAGCTTAGCGTGCGCTAACTGTGCATGGCAGTTCACTACCGGGCAGTAGACTGATCTCATCATGATCAAACCAATGAAATATTCAGTGTTAATTCACGTTACCTCCATGAATATCATGTTCATACGGTTATGAATGATCTTACGGATAACAACAACTTCGGATTCAAGAATATGTATACTATAATAAAACCATATTCCATTTCGATTACAATTCTTCATGCGATACTTCGGAAGGCCTCACGGTCGACATCAACACCTTTATATCAATCAAAACTATCATTTTGTAGTTTGATTAACATACCATCTTTACTAGATAAATCCTTCCATGATCAATCCCTTCGATTCATCTAACAATAATGATGTTAAAGTCAAGTCCATGTTTGCTAGGAAGACACCTACTAGATTCGGATTACAAATGATAGAAGCTTTCTCTACTTGTTCATTGTAATAAGATTCGAATCATGATGTTCATAATCAAGGTACTTAAGGCATAATCATCTCAATATTCTAAACACGATGTGGTTTGGATAATTCACCCAAGAAACTCAATATTTTGCTAGCATGATCATCTTATTCTCCATAACGCGAATCTAGAGTTGGAGATAGAATCAACATACCTTAATATGACGAAATCACTAAACCCCAAAGGTAGAATCTGACTCCGGTTGGTTATATGCCACTCCAAGGTGCTACTTCTCTTCAATGATCAATCACAAGGAGTATCCAATGTCCAATGATCAAGTGGATGTGTTATAAGTGTATCTAAGGAAGATGATATGCTCTCTGGTCTCTCGAAAACGAAAGATAAACGAAGGAAATGAGAACAAAATGGAGTGCTGATGTAACACCCCAAGTTATTCAGGGAATATTACAGCGCCGTAAGCCCCGCCGTGGGACCCACAAGGCTAAACATACGCGGAACTATCAATTTTGACCGAGAAGGTCTACATACAATGGAATGAAGAACAATACAAGGGTATTCAAAACATAACCAATGTATCCACAGACATCACAACACGAATCAATACCTCGGCAAACACAGGCCGGAACATCAAGGAAAATGGAAAATAATACTCGAGTATTCAATAACCATTCCAGTACAACAACACTGAATGGAAAACTCAAAACATAATCGGAGGAAAGAAACAGTATCACACTTGCCCACCATCTTCATGCTGACCCGATACCTGCCTGTCCGTTCTCCTGGAACCTGAAATACATAAAAAGTATTTCCCCCATAAAGGGGTTAGCCGTCGAATAGCTAGTGCAAGTATATCAAGTATGAAACACAATACTTCTCAACAATAAAGTAAATGTAACCGTCAATTCATCAATTCAAGACTAGTATTCCGGAATAACTAAATCTCATAGCATCACATCAATACATATATGAATACCGTGGAACCGCACCAGAGGCTACGGAACCCTCAGAGGACCCATCGGTCTGTCCCGGAGTGGTTAATTCATATTATCCATGGAATCGCACCAGAGGCTACAAAACCCTCAGAGGACCGGTCGGCCCATCCCGGAGTGGATATACATAATCATGCCATTAATATTTCTTACTTTCAAACTCGATAACGCACATTCATAAATATATACTTGCCTTTGAGACATTGAGAAATCGAACGGAAAAACCGTATGAGTTCGGTAGGTCCAAGAACGCGCTTCCGGCACCTAAACGATTCGCAAGGAATATGATAGTCAAATATCCATACTCAAATTACACGAAGAAATTTCCGAAACCCGTCTACGATTCACGAAAATACACGGGTAAACAACTAGAGGTTGGAAAATCGCTCAAACTCCCAAAAGTCCGAAAACGGCACAATCAAGTCCGTAAAATCGTAGGAAAAGCATGCATACGGTATAGATACATCATAATCTCAAGGTTCTCAAGCTTCAAATCGGATAAATCGGACGAATCTACGAAAAACCCCAAAATCCAACACAATATTCAAAGTGTTATTGAATAATCTTTCAATAATTCGATGAATAATCAAACATGCCCATAATCATGCGTATATCACTTCATACACCATGATTTTAACATCCAAAACATCATTACCCAATACAAAATCGAAATCCAAGATGTTGAAGGAATTACCTCTTGAAGATCCAATCACTATGATCCGAAGAATATGCGATAGATCGATGATCCGAGCTTCCCAACCGAATGAAAATGATAAAAATTCAATACGCAAGTGATAGATGATGCAAAGTTCTCTCCTCAATCTCTCTCTCTCGTGTGGGTTGAAGAAAATGGAGGAAATGAGCTGCATCTCGCTCAAAAAGCATAATTATACAGTTGACTGCATCGTGTGCTGCGGCTCAGCAGCAGTGTGCCGCGGCACAGGCCCAAAAATTGCTCCCAGGGCTCGGCAGTGTGCCGCGGCTCAGCCGAAGTGTGCCGCGGCACAGGGTACAGACGGGTTTGGCCGAAATGCAGCACGAGTGTGCCGCGGCCCGAACGGGTATGCCGCGACAGTGACTCGGCATTGTGCCGCGGCCCTGCCGGCATGTGCCGCGGCACAAGGTACAGGCTGCTCAGCCAGGTCTAGAAATTGTGTGTGCCGCGGCGCACAACCCTTGTGCCGCGGCGCACACCCCCCTTGGGTCCTAAGATGATGAAAAATGACCCGGGAAGAGAATAAAAGCAATAGGACTCAATATCTGGGAAACAATAACACGAAATAGAAGTACGGAAACCCCAAAACGGTGGTTCCAAGCAATGATTACAAGGGTTCGCCCAACAAAACACAATTCGCACAATAAAGAGATTTAAAATGACATGAATTTTAACCGGGTATTACATTCTCCCCCTCTAAAAAGAAGTTTCGTCCCGAAACTTAAGAAATAAATAGTTCGGGGTATTCCACCCGCATCTTCTCTTCCGTCTCCCAAGTCGCCTCCTCGACCCCATGCCTCGACCATTGCACTTTAACCAGTGGAATGGTCTTATGCCGAAGTTGTTTCTTGCGACGCTCAAGGATCTTCACGGGTTTCTCCGGAAAGGTAATATCCTCGGCTACGTCAATCTCACTGTAGTCGATAACGTGGCTCGGATCAGGTACGTACTTCCTCAACTGAGACACATGAAAAACACTGTGGACGTGGCTCAAAGCTGGAGGCAACGCCAAGCGATAAGCTAAATCTCCAACTCTGTCCAAAATCTCGAAGGGTCCGATATACCTCGGACTAAGTTTCCCCTTTTTCCCAAAGCGGAAAACTCCTCTGGTCGGCGACACCTTGAGCAAGACATGATCCCCCACCTCAAACTCCAAGGGTCGACGACGAGTATCAGCATAAGATTTCTGACGACTCTGGGCAGCCAGCAATCGGTCCCGGATAATAAAAATCTTTTCCTTAGTCTTCATCAACATATCCGGCTCCGTCCCAACTAGCTCAGAAGCCTCGTCCCAACATAATGGCGACCTACATCCCCTACCATAGAGTGCCTCGAAGGGTGCCATTTTTATCGACGCATGCCAACTATTATTGTAAGCAAACTCGATCAACGGTAAGTGAAGCTCCCAATCATTACTCCAATCCAAGGCACAAGCCCGTAATATATCTTCCAACGTCTGAATCGTCCTCTCTATCTGACCGTCCGACTGAGGATGAAAGGAAGTGCTCAATATCAACTCCGTACCCAGAGCCTGATGAACGGCCTGCCAAAAATGCGATAAGAAACGGCCGTCTCGATCAGAAACAATGGTCTTGGGTGCACCGTGTAACCTCACGATCTCAGCAATAAAGGTTCGAGCCAGTCTATCCGGTCCCCAAGTATCCTTAATACCCAAGAAGTGTGCAGACTTGGTCAACCGATCGACAATTACCCAAATCATATTCATTCTGGCCCGAGTTCTCGGCATGCCAGTGATGAAATCCGTCGAGATGTCTTCCCACTTCCACTCGGGAATGGGAAGTGGTTTCAACAACCCCGCTAGTCGTTGATGTTCGATCTTGACTTATTGACACGTCAAGCACTGTAGTACAAACTCCGTAACATCCTTCTTCATGTTATTCCACCAAAAATTGCGCTTCAAATCTTTGTACATCTTACTCGTCCCGGGGTGGATTGAGTAAGGCGTAGCATGAGCTTCTCGGAGAATTCTCTGCCTCAACTCTAAATCGTTCGGAACACAAAGCCTGCCCTGAAATCTCAGAATACTATCCTCGTGAACCATAAAGCCAGGAGCTTTTCCTTTAATTACATCTTCCTTCAGTGGAGAAATCATCGGGTCACTCCACTGCTTCCCTTTGATGTCATCAACTAAGGACGAAGTAATTTCGAGAGTACACAACTGTCCCTGTACTCGTTGAAGCCAAACTTCTATCCCTTGCTCAATTAAATCTTGACGAATTTTAAATGCGAGATGTAAGAACCTCGAGCATTTGAAGAGATGCCAATTTGCGGCTCAAAGCATCATAGCGACATTGGCTTTTCCGGGGTGGTAAAGAATTTCCAAATCATAATCCTTTATCAACTCTAACCAACGCCTCTGTCTCATATTCAGCTCCTTCTGACTGAAAATATACTTCAGGATCTTGTGATCGGTATAAATCCGGCACGATGAACCATACAAATAATGCCGCCAAATCTTGAGTGCGAAGACAATTGCGGCCAACTCTAAATCGTGAGTGGGATAATTCATCTCATACGGCTTTAATTGTCGTGACGCAAAATCTATTGTCTTATCATGCTGCATAAGAACACAGCCCAGGCCTTGACCCGAAGCGTCACTATAAACTGCAAAGCCCTCGCTACCATGTGGTAAAGTTAGAATCGGCACTGAAGTCAATCGTCTCTTCAGTTCATCGAAGCTCTGTTGTCTCTCATCCGTCCAAATAAACTTTTTGGTCTTCTGGAGCAATTTCGTAAGCGGCCGAGCGAGTTTCTAGAACCCCTCGACAAACCGACGGTAATACCTAGCAAGGCCCAAAAAGCTACGAACTTCCTTAACATTTTTAGGCGGTGCCCAATCTAACACTGCCTCGATCTTCTGCGGGTGTACACAAACCCCTTCGGCCGAAATCACATGGCCGAGAAACATAACTTCTTCCAACCAAAACTCACATTTCGAGAAGTTTACATAGAGGTGCTCGGTTCTCAAAATGTCTAGAACCAAATGCAAGTGTCGGGCATGTTCCTCCTTATCTCGAGAATAGATCAAGATGTCGTCAATAAAGACGACTACACACCTGTCGAGGTACTCGATGAATATTTTATTCATCAACTGCATGAATACTGCCGGCGCATTAGTCAACCCAAAAGGCATAACTACAAATTCATAATGCCCATATCTCCTCCGAAACGCCGTCTTCGGAACGTCGGACTCCCTCACCCTGAGTTGATAATACCCGGATCTTAAATCAATCTTCGAGAAAACCGCAGCCCCTTGCAATTGATCAAATAAATCGTCTTTACGAGGCAAAGGATATTTGTTCTTGATGGTTACATTGTTCAGCTCACGGTAGTCGATGCACAAACGTAGTGAACCATCCTTCTTCCTCACGAAGAGAACAGGCGCGCCCCAAGGCGAAGCGCTCGTTATGTTGTACCCTTTTTCCAGAAGTTCTCCCAACTGAGTCTTCAATTCCTGCATCTCAGAAGGTGCCATCCGATAAGGTGCTTTAGAAATTGGGGCCGCATCTGGCTCCAAGTCCACGGTAAAATCTATCTCTTGATCTGGCGGTAATCCCGGGAGGTCATCCGGAAAAACATCGGGATACTCATTAATAATCAGAATCAAAGAGAAATCGACTTCATTTCCTTTCGTTTTCAAAGCATAACACCAATATCCCGTAATACCTTTATGCAAAAGTTTTACAGCCTTCATGGCACTGATAAGTAACTTGGATTGGCCCGACTTACGTCCCAAAAATGAGTACTCAGATCCGTCTTTAGTCATCATGGTGATAACCTTGGTACGGTAATTCATAATCGCTTGGTGATTATCAAGCCAATCCTCGCCAAGGATCACATCCTCGCCTTCCATATCAACTACAATCAGATTCGATAACCATTACATACCGGATATAATCACCGGAAAATCTCTAATCTCCCGATTCCCCACAATTCTATCCCCGCTAGGCAGTTTTACAATAAAGGGATCGCAAGCAGTCAAACAAGTTACATTCAAACGGCGTACACACTCCAAAAAAATAAAAGAATGTGTAGCACCCGTATCAAAAAGTACACGGACTGGATAAGATAAAATATGGATGGTACCTGAAGCCACCGCCACGTCAGGTTCGTCTGTTCGACGCATCTCATAAACCCGAGGTTGTACCGAACCGACGCTAGAATTTCCCCCTCCAGCATTCTGACCCCATCCCCGGCCCCTGTCGAAATTCTGCTGAGGTTGACCAAAAGATTGTCGTTGATTCATACTTTGATCAAGTGGTGCTGGGGCAGAAGCTCGAGTGTCCAAAGTCTGGTTCGGCTCAGAACAATAAGCCGCTCTATGCCCCATCTGTCCGCACGTGTGACACTTCAATGGTGGAAAGTGGCATTCCAAATTAACGTGGCCTGAACGGCCACAATTATAGCGAGTCACCGTGCGATTTGAGGTACCCAGAGTAGGACGGTAGCCCCTCTTTCCTTTATTATAACGTGACGACTGTCCGGCAGAACGGTTAGTCGTCTGTGACCTCTGAAAGTTGCCACTCTTAGAGTTAGAAAAATTTCCCGCGACTTTCTGCTTCTTCGGTGCTTCAACGATATCATTGTCGGGGTTCAACATATCATGGGCTAAAGCTCTGTCCTGATACTCTTTCAGTGTGGTACAAGCAAATCCGGCCATGTATCGCCGTAAGTCTAAATTCATCCGCATATCAAAATAACGGATCTTATCACGCTCGTTACGCACTTGATCCTTCACATGGATCAATTGTTGGTTGTACTCCACGATCGCCTGTGAAACGGGAATATCTTGTGGTTTAGCCTCGAAAAAGGCTCGGATTCGACCCTATCGCACCGGACAAGGACAAAACTCGGCCTCCAAAAGCTCCTTAAATTCATCCCACGTGGCAATACGATCCTGAGGCTTGATGACCTTCCACCAGGTAGCGGCCTCCTTAGTGAGGAAATACTGAGCAATTGGTACTTTCCTCACTTCGGGGCAATCAACCGCCTCGAAAATCTTTTCCAATTCCGCTAGCCAACCTTCCCAGCCTAACGGATCTGTGGCACCGCCAAACTGTGGAGGGTGCATACGGATTACATTCTGAAGCAAGGCATCCATGTTTGGGTTCGGGTTATTCAGCTGAACAGTTTGGGCTAAAATGGTCATCTGAGTAGCCAATTGTTGAAGTGCATTCGAAACTCCAACATCCGCGTTGTTCCCCTGACCGTTTGACTGGTCGTGCTGACTCTCGGTGTCAGGATGCACCAAGTTCGACAAACTGGGGTTGGTAGACCCCGCAACTGAACTGATGGAAACGGCCGCGCCACGACCTCTTCCTCGTCCACGGCCACGACCACGGCCACGGCCCCTACCAGCTGACATACTGAAGAACACACAAGGTACGTAAGCATAATTCAATCGCACGTCATTAAGGTGATCGATTCTCAAGAATACCAATAAAAGAAGCATAATAAATAAGGAAACATCAGGAGAGTAAGAGGTCTTACAAGTACCGGTCGCACTGTGATGATGGCAGAGTAGTGATACTGTGGACAAATGACGACTCATTCGACCCAAAAGACCGACAGCCTAGGTATCCATAGACCTAAGCTCCGATACCATATTCTGTAACACCCCCAAGTTATTCAGGGAATATTACAGCGCTGTAAGCCCCACCGTGGGACCCACAAGGCTAAACATACGCGGAACTATCAATTTTGACCGAGAAGGTCTACATACAATAGAATGAAGAACAATACAAGGGTATTCAAAACATAACCAATGTATCCACAGACATCACAACACGAATCAATACCTCGGAAAACACAGGCCGGAACATCAAGGAAAATGGAAAATAATACTCGAGTATTCAATAACCATTCCGGTACAACAACACTGAGTGGAAAACTCAAAACATAATCGGAGGAAAGAAACAGTATCACACTTGCCCACCATCTTCATGCCGACCCGATACCTGCCTGTCCGTTCTCCTGGAACCTGAAATACATAAAAAGTATTTCCCCCATAAAAGGGTTAGCCGTCGAATAGCTAGTGCAAGTATATCAAGTATGAAACACAATACTCCTCGACAATAAAGTAAATGTAACCGTCAATTCATCAATTCAAGACTAGTATTCCGGAATAACTAAATCTCATAGCATCACATCAATACATATATGAATACCGTGGAACCGCACCAGAGGCTACGGAACCCTCAGAGGACCCGTCGGTCCGTCCCAGAGTGGTTAATTCATATTATCCATGGAATCGCACCAGAGGCTACGAAATCCTCAGAGGACCCGTTGGCCCATCTCGGAGTGGATATACATAATCATGCCATTAATATTTCTTACTTTCAAAGTCGAGAACGCACATTCATAAATATATACTTGCCTTTGAGACATCGAGAAATCAAACGGAAAAACGGTATGAGTTCGGTAGGTCCAAGAACGCGCTTCCGGCACCTAAACGATTCACAAGGAATATGATAGTCAAATATCCATACTCAAATTACACGAAGAAATTTCCGAAACCCGTCTACGATTCACGAAAATACACGGGGTAAACAACTAGAGGTTGGAAAATCGCTCAAACTCCCAAAAGTCCGAAAACGGCATAATCAAGTCCGTAAAATCGTAGGAAAAGCATGCATACGGTATAGATACATCATAATATCAAGGTTCTCAAGCTTCAAATCGGATAAATCGGACGAATCTACGAAAAACCCCAAAATCCAACACAATATTCAAAGTGTTCTTGAATAATCTTTCAATAATCCGATGAATAATCAAACCTGCCCATAATCATGCATATATCACTTCATACACCATGATTTTAACATCCAAAACATCATTACCCAATACAAAATCGAAATCCAAGATGTTGAAGGAATTACCTCTTGAAGATCCAAGCACTATGATCCGAATAATATGCGATAGATCAATGATCCGAGCTTCCCAACCGAATGAAAATGATAAAAATTCAATACTCAAGTGATAGATGATGCAAAGTTCTCTCCTCAAGCTCTCTCTCTCTCGTGTGGGTTGAAGAAAATGGAGGAAATGAGCTGCATCTCGCTCAAAAAGCATAATTATACAGTTGACTGCATCGTGTGCCGTAGCTCAGCGGAAGTGTGCCGCGGCACAAGTCGAAAAATTGCTCCCAGGGCTCGGCAGTGTGCTGCGGCTCAGCCGAAGTGTGCCGCGGCACAGGGTACAGATAGGTTTGGCCGAAATGCAGCACGAGTGTGCCGCGGCCCATACGGGTATGCCGCGGCAGTGACTCGGCAGTGTGCCGCGGCCCTGCCGGCATGTGCCGCGGCAAAAGGTACAGGATGCTCGGCCAGGTCTAGAAATTGTGTGTGCCGCGTCGCACAACCCTTGTGCCGCGGCGCACACCCCCCTTGGGTCCTAAAATGATGAAAAATGACCCGGGAAGAGAATAAAAGCAATAGGACTCAATATCTGGGAAACAATAACACGAAATGGAAGTACGGAAACCCCAAAACGGTGGTTCCAAGCAATGATTACAAGGGTTCGCCCAACAAAACACAATTCGTACAATGAAGAGATTTGAAATGACATGAATTTTAACCGGGTATTACAGCTGACCCATATATAAACTTTATGTTCATAGCAGATTAGCGCATGCTACCATGCATCCTTAGCGCGCGCTAATAAGAGTTGATTCCAAAATTGTCCAGGTTCATCCGCGGGAATATTATCCGGTCCTACATCCGGCTGGCGCACGTGTTAGCCACCTAGCTCAATAATTGATTACCTAGCGCACGCAAGTCCTACATTCATAGCGTGCGCTAGTAGTAGCCGATAGCGTGCGTTAAGCTACATTCTTAGCATGCGCTATCACGAGTTTGCATGAGAAAATTTGCATGATGATATACTTATGTACAAAGATACCATTGTGAGAAATAACATACTCTAATTATCGAGATCATAAATCCGAATAATATAGGGTTCGAATATAGATGAAATACCCAATAATAAATCCGGATATTACAGTATATAACCCTTAGTTATTTACCATTGTTTAGTCCAGATTATTATACTCTTAGAATATGTTGTGTATGGCTCGTATTTCCACTTTATACTTGTACTAGCAAAATAGTGGAATTTTGCTAACCCCTGAATAATCGGGGGGTGGAAGTCTGTATTGCATTCAGGTACGTGTAGGTTCCTGAGGAGCATGACACGTGATCGGTACGAAGGATGACTGAAGGCAAATGATACTAATAACATGAGGGCCAGTATTGGGATTTGTTGGTCGGATTGTATTATTCTTTTTCCACTGTAGTGTTTTCCCGGCGTATGGGAGTGTCGTTGTATTTTGACCCTTACAGGGTACGAGTCGGGATAGAGATGTATATGAAGTTTAAGCTATATGTTATTGATGAAAGGCCAAATCGGTCTACTGATTCGTATTTAGACATGTTGGCATGTGTTTTGATGTCTTATTCTGGTATCTAGCCTGGTAGATTCTCACTCAAAGGGTCTGCGGCGCTGTAATATTCCCGAGTAGATTGGGGGTGTTACAGAATATGGTATCAGAGATTAGGTTTTGGAAACCTAGGCTGTTGGGTCAAGTCAAGTATTGTTGAGTCTAGTCTTGTCGGACTTGTTCTGACTGAATCGTGTCACGACGCGTCGTCTGCTTTGTCGGCCATGATTAGTATCGTGGTGCATCCATCATCTTCGTGCGACCAATGGGTGTAAGTCTTCTCTTTTATGTGTATTATCATTGTTTCATGACTGTTTACATGCATGTCATGGAGATAGAATTCGTATTTGAAACTTGTGGCATATTACGGGTGTAATGAACCGGATATTGATGGATTGGACACCAAGGGGTGTAGAATGATATGAAACCTTGAACATTGATGTGTTCCAAGAAATGTATCGACAATAGACTCTGTTTAGAAACTCATTTATATGGTGTTGATGCGTGTTTGAATTTGGTAGTAATGAGTTGCGTATGATGAATTGGTGCTCTTGAATGCCGTATAGGCATGTGTTTGAGAATTGACTATTTTGGCTAATTGTTGGTATATGCTACAACCGTGTTCGCATTGGTAATTATGTCTGCTGTGTGTCTATTGGAAAACGCTTCTCTGAAAATTTCATAGACTTGAGTAAGTTGTGGAAAACCAATTTTCGAAAATGTTTCGACGGTGTGGTTAAGTGGAGGTTTCGTGTGAATTTTGAAAATTGTTTGAAGTTGGCGAGGCGGATTTGTATCCTCTAATAAAACCCAATGACAGTTTTTGAAAAATATGTGTTTTGAAGTATTTTTGGACATTTTATAAAAGGTTACCATCGTTGATCTTTTGTCGTGTTTGAGAGGATTTTTCGGAAATGATTTAAACGTATTGGTTTTATTTTCAAAAAAAATTGAGTGCACGATTTTAAAAACCTTTTGCAACATTAAATTATTATGTTCAAAATAAAATGTGATTTTTAGTCTCAAAAATAAATATTGAAAGATGAAAAATCTTACTTGATTTAAACTGTAAATTCAAACTTGAAATGTTTTGTGAGATGACTTAGTTAACGCATGCTAATTTAGTCATTAGCACATGCTAACGAACCTCGATAGAACGTTCGATTATTTCAACTCATTAACGCACGTGAATTTGGTGCCTAGCGCACGTTAAGTGCAGTATGTGAGGGAGGTGTAATATCCGCAATTTCGGATTTTGGTAATTTTCCTTTTTCGGTGGAAGTCCGTTTTGGTGACTATCTCATGACCGTTTCTTCATTCCGAGAATATTTAATTCTGCACTTTTTGACGTTCGATTTCGTTTCGGTATCGTTTTGTTGAGTTTCGTGTTCTTAAGCGGTTTTTCCGTACTTGAGTTCGATTCTTGCGAATCTCGTCCGAAACTATTGTTTCGAGTTTCTAGTAAGTTCATTTAATGTTATTATTCATGTTGCGAGCTTCGGATTGGTGTTTCGATCGTGTATCGTGTATTTCAGACGTTTTGGGCCATTTTCGTAATTTTCCAAAGTTTGGGGTAATTACTTTCCGTTGTTGAATTTCGAGCCTTCGGGTGGTCGGAATCGTGTGTTCTCTTAGCACTTAGATTCGTCTTTGCGAGTACTTCGTAACCGTGTTTTCGGTTTACATTCAGGTCTGAGTTTCGGGATTTTTCGGACCGTCGGATCGACCGAGTCATTTGGCGTGACTGGCCGAAATGCGGCCGCTATGGCGGCGATTCACGGCCGCAATGGCCGGTTACGTACGTAAGGCCCTGGCCGGTAACGTAAGTAACGGTCCAGCAGCTTACGGCCGTAACCGGCCATGGCCGATTACGTACGTTATGTGGCCGGTAGTCAGCCTATTTAAGGCCAGCAGACGTTTTTTTTCACCATTTTTCTCACTTCGTTCTTCCTCTTCCGCGGCTGGATACTTCTTGGGCGTGGAGACATGTTGTCATACAACAAATAAATGAAGTCTTGGAGTTCATATCATCATTCATCCATCCTATAACATCCCTTGATCGAGCGAATCAGGTCAGATTTTCTAGAAATCTAGTTTTGGGGAATTTGGGGAATTTGGTTGATTTGGTCCATTTAATCCGATTTAGCTTGGGATTATGATGGATTGATGATTATTTAGATGTATTATATCATTTCCCTTGTTATTCCATGGTTGGATCGCATCAGTTCGTTGTTTTGGTCGAGTTCTTGATCGACGTCTTGAAGGTGTCCGATAGAATGTCATAGAGGGTTTTCGGACATTCTACGATTATTCTTCCTCGTATGATCATTGATTTATTAATTATATGATGTTAGGGTCCAGTTTCTTGTGAAGAAATCGTGTTGAACCCTTCCGTTCGTCGTCATCTTCCTTTTCGATAGCATCGAGCATTTCGAAGCTTTCCGGTTGAGCCGTGTTTGTCGGAATACTTGCGTACCGATTTCGAGGCAAGTATCTTCTCATACTTTTCATATTCCTTAAATATAAATGTATTTTGTTATTATTATTATTATTGGTATTACCATGATTATATGATTGTGTTAATTGATGACTATGTTGCCCGAATGTGTAGAGATTGTACTTGTTTGGGATATATTGTAATAATGTGTTCTTTAATAATTATGTGTTGGAATAAATCCGTAATTGTGAACTTGTGTTATTATGGTGCTAGGATTTATGTGAATCATAATTGTGAAATTGAAAGTATTTATTGAATTGTTCAAAATCGTGTCATTCCCTGATTGGGAATATTGCCTAAATTGTGGATTAAATTGTTAATCTCGATTGTGTCCGATAGTGGAGGCCATTCTAGAAAGTAACTCTTACGAACTTAATATCTTGAATATGCAAAGTAGCGTGTTTGAGTGTTGAGAGTGTTGTGTTCACTCCGGGACGGTCCGACGGGGCCTTGGAGGAATCCACGCATGGTTGGGTTCATGAACTTTTGAATTAACCACTCCGGGAGGATCTATTGGGGCCTCGGAGGGATTCGCGCATAGTCGAGTCCATGGTTAATCGGGAGGACTGTGTTTTGTGATACTTTGTGGGATTTGCGTTTCCGGAAATCATTATCTTATACATTTTGAAGTCGTTGATGCAGGTGCTTTGATTATATGTTTTATAGCTCTTTGCATTGGAAGTCTGATGTTATTGTGAGTGTGAGAGTTTATACGTTCACTCCAGGAGGGTCTGACGAGGCCTCGGAGGGACCCACGCATGGTTGGGTCCACGAACATTGGGGTTAACCACTCCAGGAGGGTCCGACGGGGCCTGGGGGGATCCACGCATGGTTGGGTCCACGGTTAATTCGGGAGCATTTTGTAACTTGGTGATATGTCCGGAAAATCACAGCGTGTTGACTTTCCAAAATGGTTGTGTTATAATACATATTTATTAGGGGTACTTTGACTAGAGTGGCATTGAGATCGTATGATATGACGAGACTTTGGAATTATTTCTTTAACGGAAATATCTCGAGAAGTCTTTCCCCGTGATTGATTCATTGTTGATTAAAGGTTGTTATATCCTTGGAATATGATGTGTATGACTCGTATTTGCACTTTATACTTGCACTAGCAAAATAGTGGAATTTTGCTAACCCCCGAGAAATCGGGGGGTGGATGTCTGTATTGCATCCAGGTACAAGCAGGACCTTGGGGAGCAAAACACAGGATCGTTATGAAGGATGATGAAAGACAAATGATACTAATCACATGAAGGCTAGTTTTGTGTGCAGTTAGTCAGAGTTCATTGTATTGTTCTTTCCACTGTCGTACTTTCTATTTGTATAAGTTTATGGACGTATTTGACCCTTGCATGGGAATGAGTCCGGAAAGAGATGTGTATATGTAACTTATATATTTATGTTGAAAGACCAAATCAGTCTAATGGTTCGTTATTTAGCCATGTCGGCATGTAATGTGACGTCTTGTTTTGGTATCTAGCCTGGTAGATTTTCATGGAGAGGGTATGCGGCACTGTAATATTCGTGAGCGGATTGGGGGTGTTACAGAATATGGTATCAGAGCTTAGGTTGTGGAAACCAAGGCTGTCGGGTCAAGTCGTGTTGTTTGAGTCTTGTTTCGTCGGATTTTATCTGACTGAGTCGTGTCGCGACGCGTCGTCTGAGTTTGTTGGTCGTGATTAGTATCGTGGGGCAATCATCATTTTTGTGCGACCTGTGGATGTAAGTCTCCCTTCTTTGTGTTTGTGCCTCGTCTGATGCGAGTTACAGGTATGATTATGAGTTAATTGACGGAATCCTCTTATGGATTTTGATTTCGTGATATGTGGTTATTTGACTCTCATATTTCGTTCATATGAGGAGTAGTGTCGCTGGATTGTGTATGTTGGACTGTATTTCTTTTATATGCTGCGTGAGTTCTTTTGTAATGGCTTTCGGTATTTTACCGATTGAGTTTTATTTCGAAAACCGTTTCCCTTAACCGAGTTTTTGGCATTATGGCCTTGATCGTTTTGGGGAAATTCTTATGACGGTATTTAGTATTTTGTAAATGGCTTTTGTGAGTTTTTGAAATATTACCGTCATCGGCCTTTTTGGCGTTTTTGTAAATGGTTTTTAGCCTGGTGGGTTCCGGCGCGGGACCCACGGCGCTATAATGTTCCGTGTAATTACCTGAAATTTTTGGGCATTCTAGCCCATTGAATTATCTTTTAAAACCTCGAGTGTCTTAGAAAATAAATTTCGAGACGTACTTTTAAAATGAATTATTTTCTCGTGGTACATCCAAGGTGCCACAATATGTTTCAAAATTCTTCTACCTCGGGGACCCAAAATGTTTTGAGATATTTTCAATGTTTTATAAACACTTTTACTGAGACCCGAGGGTCGAATATTCTGAAAGTTTTTCACTAGGAGAAAGTGTCCTCATTTTTATCAAATGCGAAATGGTTCTCCAAAGTCTCGATAACGATGTTTCACGTTTGTACTTTTTGAAAGGTGATACTCAAGATCAATCGGTGTTTCCAAAATTATTTTCAAAAGGTGGTTTTCATTTTTTTTTCTAAAACCTATCAATTCCCGTTTGCGGTTTGGGAATGTATGTATGATGTTTGCTTTGTCATTATGATGTTAACTTCCGAATATGATCGAATTGGTGGCACGAACGTTGACGCGTTGCCACGTATTTGTAGTACTAGCCCTCTGTGAGAGGTGTGAACTGGTATTTACTATTTGTCGCCTCATGGAGATTTGCGTGTTGTCACACGAGTGTGAGCTATTGAAGCTTGGGCTTGTACGTTTGTGTACATGTGTGATTGTTTCATGATGGTTGTAATTATGTGCTGGTTATCGTTCGGGCCGTTGAGGTCACCGAACGATACCGTCGTTGCTGTAGTGTTTGTGTGTGTATTACTTTACGATGGTAATCATTGTATACGATATGTGTTATGATTCATTATTGCGCTGAGTTGGCATCTCCGCTATGTTGTTTTGCGACGTTATGCCCCATTGTATCTAGCATTTGTATATTCGGTATACCGAGCCGAGGTGTTTCAACCATGTTGTGTCGGGGGCATGCACGTACCAATTGTCCTTCTCGTCAGTAACACATTTCAAGTGTGGACCCGAGAGACAGGATCCAGTTTCGCGAGTTGGGTTCCGAGTCTTTCGGGGCGTGAACTTCAGTACAGATATGAGGATCGACTCTAAGAGGCCCATAGGAAATGTTTCCGTCAGCTGCTTTTGTGTTGTTGCCTTGTTTCTGTTATTGTGAGTAGCGGGGACGACCTTTTTTATAAGAGGTCGAATGTAATACCCGTATTGTTTTTGGACTTATGCATTTCCTCTTTCTCAAGTCTATCGACTCTCTCGTATTTGTTGATACTTTCTGAACTTGTCCTGTATTTTGGTTTCATCGTTCGAACGAGCTGTGATCTTGTTTTGGGTCGATATGGTTATCGCTGTGACTTTTTCGAGTTCGGTTCGATTCTTGTGAACCTTGTCCGGAAGTAATATCTTTCGGTTCTACTAGTTCTTTTATTCGAAGTGGATCGGATTTTGAACTTCTGTATTTTCGACTCTGTCGACTCATTTATGTTCGTTGACATTTTCTGAGCTTGTCCTGCCCCATTACTTTTGTTGATCGAATGAGTGTGGTATTGTTTCAGAATAACTCGTTTGTCGTTGCGACTTTTCAATTGCTATTCCCTTTCTTGTGGATCTTATGTGAATGCACATCTCATTGTTTTCACCGGATCATATATTGTCTTGAGTCGAGATGTGAACCTTGGAGTTGTTGTTTGAATTTTATTGTTCTTCGTGATTCGAACATGATTGTTCGATTTTTGTTGTCTCGATCGTTGTGGTTCGATCGTTTGATTGTTCTGTTTTTGTTGATCTCATTTCGTGATTGTTGAACGTTCAGACTCCTTCGTAATTTCCTTAAGTTCGGGAAATTAGTCTCGTTTTTGATCTTCCAACCCTTGGGCGGTGGAATTCTGTATTTGTTCAGTGATTGGCTCGCGTGTTGATTGATGTACCCTTAGGTTGGTCAATCGTGTTGATTTTCGTTCGTTTTGTTTTGTGATTGTTCGGATAATCGACTTGATTTTATTATCTGTTCGATGACGCTTGTCACTTGTTGGTGTTATTATGTCTCTACCGGTGGCGTTGTGTTGGTCGTCGTGGAGCGTGTTTTCACGCCGTATATTACTTTGCGTTGCTTGTAACGTTTCGCCGTTGGGCGTAAGTTATGCGTTTCTTGTACATCTCGTTGAGTTTTCCTGGCGGGATATTGCTCCTCCCTACTTGTTTTAAGTTTCGGGACGAAACTTCTTTTAAGGAGGGTAGAATGTAAGATCCGCAATTTTGGATTTCGGTAATTTTCTTTTTTCGGCGGAAGTCCGTTTTGGTGACTCTCTCATGACCGTTTCGTCATTCCGAGAATATTTAATTCTGCACTTTTTGACGTCCGAGTTCGTTTCGGTATCGTTTTGTTGAGTTTCGTGTTCTTAAGCGGTTTTTCCGTACTTGAGTTCGATTCTTGCGAATCTCATCCGAAATTGTTGTTTAGAGTTTCTCGTAAGTTCATTTAATGTTATTATTCATGTTGCGAGCTTCGGCTTGGTGTTTCGATCGTGTATCGTGTATTTCGGATGTTTTGGGCCATTTTTGTAATTTCCCAAAGTTTGGGGTAATTACTTTCCGTTGCGAATTTCGAGCCTTCGGTTGGTCGGAATCGTGTGTTCTCTTAGGGCTTAGATTCGTCTTTGCGAGTACTTCGTAACTGTGTTTTCGGTTTACATTCAGGTCTGAGTTTCGGGATTTTTCGGACCGTCGGATCGATCGAGTCCCGGCTGGAAGGACCTGGCTAGTAACGGTCGCTATGGCCCGGCAGTTACGGCCTCAATGGCCAGTTATGTACGTAAGGCCCTAGCCGGTAACGTACGTAACGGGCCGGCAGATTTGGGGCAGGGGCTCTGCCATGGCCGATTACGTACGTTATGTGGCCGGAAGTCAGCCTATTTAAGGCCAGCACACATTTTTTTTCACCATTTTTCTCACTTCGTTCTTCCTCTTCCGCGGCTGGATACTTCTTGGGCATGGAGAAATGCTGTGATACAACAAATCCATGAAGTCATGGAGTTCATATCATCATTCATCCATCCTATAACATCCCTTGATCGAGCGAATCAGGTCAGATTTTCTAGAAATCTAGTTTTGGGGAATTCGGGTATTTTGGTTGATTTCGTCCGTTTAATCTGATTTAACTTGGGATTATGATGGATTGATGATTAATTAGATGTATTATATCATTTACCTTATTATTCCATGGTTGGATCGTATCGATTCGTTGTTTTGGTCGAGTTCTTGATCGACGTCTTGAAGGTGTCCGATAGAATGTCATAGAGGAGTTTTCGGACGTTATACGATTATTCTTCCTCGTATGATCGTTGATTTATTAATTATATGATGTTAGGGTCGAGTTTCTTGCGAATAAATAGTGTTGAACCCTTCCGTTCGTCGTCATCTTAGCATCGAGCGTTTTGAAGCTTTCCGGTTGAGCCGTGGTCGTCGGAATACTTGCGTGCCGATTTCGAGGCAAGTATCTTGCTCATAATTTTCATATTCCTTAAATATAAATGTATTTTGTTATTATTATTATTATTATTGGTGTTACCATGATTATATGATTGTGTTAATTGATGACTATGTGGCCCGAATGTGTAGAGATTGTACTTGTTTGGGATATATTGTAAAAATGTGTTCTTTAATAATTATGTGTTGGCATAAATCCGTAATTGTGAACTTGTGTTATTATGATGCTAGGATTTATGTGAATCATAATTGTGAAATTGAAAGTATTTATTGAATTGTACAAAATCGTGTCGTTCCCTGATTGGGAATATTGCCTAAATTGTGGATTAAATTGTTAGTCTCGATTGTGTCTGATAGTGGAGGCCATTATCGAAAGTAACTCTTACGAACTTAATATCTTGAATATGCAAAGTAGCGTGTTTGAGTGTTGAGAGTGTTGTGTTCACTCCGGGACGGTCCAATGGGGCCTCGGAGAAATCCACGCATGGTTGGGTTCATGAACTTTTGAGTTAACCACTCCGGGAGGGTCTATTGGGGCTCGGAGGGATTCACGCATGGTCGAGTCCATGGTTAATCGGGAGGACTGTGTTTTGTGATACTTTGTGGGTTTTGCATTTTCGGAAATCGTTATCTTATACATTTTGAAGTCGTTGGTGCAGGTGCTTTGATTATATGTTTTATAGCTCTTTGCATTGGAGGTGTAATGTTATTGTGAGTGTGAGAGTTTATACGTTCACTCAGGGAGGGTCTGACGAGGCCTCGGAGGGACCCACGCATGGTTGGGTCCACGAACATTGGGGTTAACCACTCTGGGAGGGTCCGTCGGGGCCTCGGGGGGATCCGCGCATGGTTGGGTCCACGGTTAATTCGGGAACATTTTGTAACTTGGTGATATGTCCGGAAAATCACAGCATTTTGACTTTCCAAAATGCTTGGGTTATAATACATATTTATTAGGGGTATTTTGACTAGAGTGGCATTGAGATCGTATGATATGACGAGACTTTGGAATTGTTTCTTTAACGGAAATATCTCGGGAAGTCTTTCCCCGTGATTGACTCATTGTTGATTAAAGGTTGTTATATCCTGGGAATATGATGTGTATGACTCGTATTTGCACTTTATACTTGCACTAGCAAAATAGTGGAATTTTGCTAACCCCCGAGAAATCGGGGGTGGATGTCTGTATTGCATCCAGGTACAAGCAGGACCTTGGGGAGCAAAACACAGGATCGTTACGAAGGATGATGGAAGACAAACGATACTAATCACATGAAGGCCAGTTTTGTGTGCAGTTAGTCAGAGTTCATTGTATTATTCTTTCCGCTGTCGTATTTTCAGTTTATATGTGTTTATGGATGTATTTGAGCCTTGCATGAGAATGAGTCCGGAAAGAGATGTGTATATGTAACTTATATATTTATGCTGAAAGACCAAATCGGTCTAACAGTTCGTTATTTAGCCATGTCGGCATGTAATGTGACATCTTGTTTTGGTATCTAGCATGGTAGATCCTCATGGAGAGGGTCTGCGGCGCTGTAATATTCCTGAGCGGATTGGGGGTGTTACAGAATATGGTATCAGAGCTTAGGCTGTGGAAACCTAGGTTGTCGGGTCAAGTCGTGTTGTTTGAGTCTTGTTTCGTCGGATTTTATCTGACTGAGTCGTGTCGTGACGCGTCGTCTGAGTTTGTTGGTCGTGATTAGTATCATGGGGCAATCATCTTCTTCGTGCGACCTGTGGATGTAAGTCTCCCTTCTTTGTGTTTGCGCCTCGTCTGATGCGAGTTACAGGTATGATTATGAGTTAATTGACGGAATCCTCTTATGGATTTTGATATCGTGATATGTGGTTATTTGACTCTCATATTTCGTTCATATGAGGAGTAGTGTCACTGGATTGTGCATGTTGGACTGTATTTCTTTTATCTGCTGCGTGAGTTCTTTTGTAATGACTTTCGGTATTTTACCGACTGAGTTTTATTTCGAAAACCGATTCCCTTAACCGAGTTTTTGGCATTATGGCCTTGACGTTTTGGCGAAATTCTTATTACGGTATTTAGTATTTTGTAAATGGCTTTTGTGAGTTTTTGAAATATTATCGTCATCGGCCTTTTTGGCGTTTTTGTAAATGATTTTTAGCCTAGTGGGTTCCGGCGCGGGACCCACGGCGCTATAATACTCCGTGTAATTACCTGAAATTTTTGGGCATTCTAGCCCATTAAATTATCTTTTAAAACCTCGAGTATCTTAGAAAATAAATTTCGAGACGTACTTTTAAAATGAATTATTTTCTCGTGGTACATCTAAGGTGCCAAAATATGTTTCAAAATTCTTCTACCTCGAGGACCCAAAATGTTTTGAGATATTTTCAATGTTTTATAAACACTTTTACATAGAACCGAGGGTCGAATATTCTGAAAGTTTTTCACTAAGAGAAAGTGTCCTCATTTTTATCAAATGCGAAATGGTTCTCCAAAGTCTCGATAACGATGTTTCACGTTTGTACTTTTTGAAAGGTGATACTCAAGATCAATCGGTGTTTCCAAAATTATTTTCAAAAGGTGGTTTTCATTTTTTTTCTAAAACCTATCAATTCCCGTTTGCGGTTTGGGAATGTATGTATGATGTTTGCTTTGTCATTATGATGTTAACTTCCGAATATGATCGAATTGGTGGCATGAACGTTGAGGCGTTGCCACATATTTGTAGTACTAGCACTATGTGAGAGGTATGAACTGGTATTTACTATTTGTTGCCTCGTGGCGATTTGCGTATTGTCGCACGAGTGTGAGCTATTGAAGCTTGGGCTTGTATGTTTGTGTACATGTGTGATTGTTTCATGATGGTTGTAATTATGTGCTGGTTATCGTTCAGTCCGTTGAGGTCGCCGAATGATACCGTCGTTGCTGTAGTGTTTGTGTGTGTATTACTTTACGATGGTAATTGTTGTATATGATATGTGTTATGATTCCTTGTTGCGCTGAGTTGGCATCTCCGCTATGTTGTTTTGCGACGTTATGCCCCATTGTATCTAGCATTTGTATATTCGGTATGCCGAGCCGAGGTGTTTCAATCATGGTGTGCCGGGGGCATGCACGTACCAATTGTCCTTCTCGTCAGTAACGCATTTCAAGTGTGGACCTGAGAGACACAGGATCCAGTTTCGCGAGTTGGGTTCCGAGTCTTTCGGGGCGTGAACTTCTGTAGAGATATTAGGATCGGCTCTAAGAGGCCCATGGGAAATGTTTCCGTCGCCTGCTTTTGTGTTGTTGCCTTGTTTCCGTTATTGTGAGTAGCGGGGACGACCTTCTTTTATAAGAGGTCGAATGTAATACCCGTATTGTTTTTGGACTTCTGCATTTACTCTTTCTCAAGTCTATCGACTCGCTCGTATTTGTTTATACTTTCTGAACTTGTCCTGTATTTTGATTTCATCATTCGACTGAGCTGTGATCTTGTTTTGGGTCGATATGGTTATCGCTATGACTTTTACGAGTTCGGTTCGATTCTTGTGAACCTTGTCCGGAAGTAACATCTTTTGGTTCTACTAGTTCTTTTATTCGAAGTGGATCGGATTTTGAAGTTCTATATTTTAGACTCTGTCGACTCATTTATGTTCGTTGACATTTTCTGAGCTTGTCCTGCCCCATTGCTTTTGTTGATCAAACGAGTGTGGTATTGTTTCGGAATAACTCGTTTGTCGTTGCGAATTTTCAATTGCTATTCCCTTTCCTATGGATCTTATGTGAATGCACATCTCATTGTTTTCACCGGATCATATATTGTCTTGAGTCGAGATGTGAACCTTGGAGTTGTTGTTTGAATTTTATTGTTCTTCGTGATTCGAACATGATTGTTCGATTTTTGTTGTCTCGATCGTTGTGGTTCGATCATTTGATTGTTCGGTTTTTGTTGATCTCATTTTGTGATTGTTGAACGTTCAGACTCCTTCGTAATTCCATTATGTTCGGGAAATTAGTCTCGTTTTCGATCTTCCAACCCATGGGTGGTGGAATTCCGTATTTGTTCAGCGATTGGCTTGCGTGTTGATTGATGTACCGTTAGGTTGGTCAATCGTGTTGATTTTCGTTCGTTGTGTTTTGTGATGGTTCAGATAATCGACTTGATTGTATTATCTGTTTGATGACGCTTGTCACTTGTTGGTGTTATTATATCTCTACCGGTGGCGTTGTGTTGGTCGTCGTGGAGCATGTTTTCACGCCGTATATTCCTTTGCGTTGCTTGTAACGTTTCGCCGTTGGGCGTAAGTTACGCGTTTATTGTGTATCTCGTTGAGTTTTCCTGGAGGGATATTGCTCCTCCCTACTTGTTTTAAGTTTCGGGACGAAACATCTTTTAGGGAGGGTAGAATGTAATATCCGCAATTTCGGATTTCGGTAATTTTCTTTTTTCGGCGGAAGTCCATTTTGGTGACTCTCTCATGACCGTTTCGTCATTCCGAGAATATTTAATTATGCACTTTTTGACGTCCGAGTTCGTTTCGGTATCGTTTTGTTGAGTTTCGTGTTCTCAAGCGGTTTTTCCGTACTTGAGTTCGATTCTTGCGAATCTTGTCCGAAACTGTCGTTTCGAGTTTCTCGTAAGTTCATTTAATGTTATTATTCATGTTGCGAGCTTCGGATTGGTGTTTCGATCGTATATCGTGTATTTCGGACGTTTTGGGCCATTTTCGTAATTTCCAAAGTTTGGGGTAATTACTTTCCGTTGTCGAATTTTGAGCCTTCGGGTGGTCGGAATCGTGTGTTCTCTTAGGGCTTAGATTCGTCTTTGCGAGTACTTCGTAACCGTGTTTTTGGTTTACATTCAGGTCTGAGTTTCGGGATTTTTCGGACCGTCGGATCGACCGAGTCCCAGCTGGCAAGACCTGGCCGAGTAACGGCCGCTATGGCCCGGCAGTTACGGCCGCAATGGCCGGTTACGTACGTAAGGCCCCGGCCGGTAACGTACATAATGGGCCGGCAAATTTGGGGCAGGGGCTCGGCCATGGCCGGTTACGGCCGTAAGCCATGGTCGATTACGTACGTTATGTGGCCGGCAGTCAGCCTATTTAAGGCCAACAAACGTTTTTTTTCACCATTTTTCTCACTTTGTTCTTCCTCTTCCACGGCTGGATACTTCTTGGGCATGGATACATGTTGTCATACAACAAATCCATGAAGTCTTGGAGTTTATATCATCATTCATCCATCCTATAACATCCATTGATCGAGCGAATAAGGTCATATTTTCTAGAAATCAAGTTTTGGGGAATTTGGGTATTTTGGTTGATTTTGTCCGTTTAATCTGATTTAACTTGGGATTATGATGGATTGATGATTATTTAGATGTATTATATCTTTTCCCTTGTTATTCCATGGTTAGATCATATCGATTCGTTGTTTTGGTCGAGTTCTTGATCGACGTCTTCCTCGTATGATCGTTGATTTATTAATTATATGATGTTAGGGTCGAGTTTCTTGCGAATAAATCGTGTTGAACCCTTCCGTTCGTCGTCATCTTCCTTTTCGCTAGCATCGAGCGTTTCGAAGCTTTCCGGTTGAGCCGTGTTCGTCGGAATACTTGCGTGCCGATTTCGAGGCAAGTATCTTGCTCATAATTTTCATATTCTTTAAATATAAATGTATTTTGTTATTACTATTATTATTAGTGTTACCATGATTATATGATTGTGTTAATTGATGACTATGTGCCCGAATGTGTAGAGATTGTACTTGTTTGGGATATATTGTAAAAATGTGTTCTTTAATAATTATGTGTTGGCATAAATCCGTAATTGTGAACTTGTGTAATTATGATGCTAGGATTTATGTGAATCATAATTGTTAAATTGAAAGTATTTATTGAATTGTTCAAAATCGTGTCATTCCCTGATTGGGAATATTGCCTAAATTGTTGATTAAATTGTTAGTCTCGATTGTGTCTGATAGTGGAGGCCATTCTAGAAAGTAACTCTTACGAACTTAATATCTTGAATATGAAAAGTAGCGTGTTTGACTGTTGAGAGTATTGTGTTCACTGACGGTCCGACGGGGCCTCGGAGGAATCCACGCATGGTTGGGTTCATGAACTTTTAAGTTAACCACTCCGGGAGGGTCTATTGGGGCCTCGGAGGGATTCGCGCATGGTCGAGTCCATGGTTAATCGGGAGGACTGTGTTTTGTGATACTTTATGGGTTTTGCGTTTCCGGAAATCATTATCTTATACATTTTGAAGTCGTTGATGCAGGTGCTTTGATTATATGTTTTATAGATCTTTGCATTTGAAGTCTGATGTTATTGTGAGTGTGAGAGTTTATACATTCACTCCGGGAGGGTCTGACGAGGCCTCGGAGGGACCCACGCATAGTTGGGTCCACGAACATTGGGGTTAACCACTCCGGGAGGGTCCGACGGGACCTCGGGGAGATCCGTGCATGGTTGGGTCCACGGTTAATTCTGGAGCATTTTGTAACTTGGTGATATGTCCGGAAAATCACAGTGTTTTGACTTTCCAAAATGCTTGGGTTATAATACATATTTATTAGGGGTACTTTGACTAGAGTGGCATTGAGATCGTATGATATGACGAGACTTTGGAATTGTTTTTTTAACGGAAATATCTCGGGAAGTCTTTCCCCGTGATTGATTCATTGTTGATTAAAGGTTGTTATATCCTTGGAATATCATGTGTATGACTCGTATTTGCACTTTATACTTGCACTAGCAAAATAGTCGAATTTTGCTAACCCTCGAGAAATCGGGGGTTGGATGTCTGTATTGCATCCAGGTACAAGCAGGACCTTGGGGAGCAAAACACAGGATCATTACGAAAGATGATGGAAGACAAACGATACTAATCACATGAAGGCCAGTTTTGTATGCAGTTAGTCAGAATTCATTTACATTGTTCTTTCCGCTGTCGTATTTTCTGTTTGTATGAGTGTATGGACGTATTTGACCCTTGCATGGGAATGAGTCCGGAAAGAGATATGTATATGTAACTTATATATTTATGCTGAAAGACCAAATCGGTCCAACGGTTCGTTATTTAGCCATGTCGGCATGTAATGTGACGTCTTGTTTTGGTATCTAGCCTGGTAGATCCTCATGGAGAGGGTCTGCGGCGATGTAATATTCCTGAGCGGATTACAGGAGGAGGATTTTTGCTTAAGGTGACAGGACAGGATCGAGGCGGGTGATGTCAAGCCATTGTGATATATTTGCCATATTACCATTTTTGTTGAAGAATTTTGGGTATATACGCAAGTATCGTGTTGCATTGTTTGAATATGTCTCATAGTTGTATGATGCCATCCCGATATGATTATTGATCGGTGGAAAAGTTTACTGCACGTATGAATGGTCTGTCCACCTGGGAACGGTTGGGTGAAACCTTCCAGGGTCGATGCTAAGAGGGCATGGCCACGGGATACCTTGCACGTTGTTAATTGAGATGATGATAATTGATTACATGGTCATCTTGATAATCTAGAATTCGAAGAAACTTGTTGTTCCATGTTATGGTTTTGCAAAGTTTTTCAAAACAAATGGTTAAGAACTGTGGTTCTAGTCTTGATAAAACAGCCCGAGGTATCAAAAATATTTTCAAATCTTATTTCGGAAACTTATACGAACTCAAAGATCTTAAAATATACCTCGTAGAGTTTGTAAAGAAGATGTTATCGATAGTTGACTACAATTATATGTAATTTTATTACGTACGTGTTTTTGTCAGTATGGGTTGTAGATTTTCGATTAATACGGTCATATGATCTGTCAGTTACAATCGTGAGTTCCATTTATTGCAGTAGTAATTTTTGTATTCGCGTAATTATCTGGAGTGGATAATCTTATCGTGTTGCTATTTGTTGTCTTATGTGGATGTGTTGTGCTAGTTTGGCATTTTAGTATATTGTTTTGCGATGCATTGTTTCGTTGTGCCTTATGGTTTATATGATATTTTCCGGCCTCGGAGTTAAATCATAATGTATATGATTTATATTCGTTGTTGGTATATACCGCTGTTAAATTATTTTTTTTTAAAATAAATTAAAATTATTTTTTTAACCGTGGTTCTTGTAGAACCGCGGTTAAAATTGTTGGAATAAAAAAAATTATATTGCCCTGCCCAGATCCCCCGCACCAGACCGCCCGCACGCCTCCGAGCCCTCCCGTTGGCGACCCGCATATACCTGCCCGCCCGCCTCCGAGCCCACCCGCTAGCGACCCCGCACATATATATGAAAAAATGTGCATTTCTGATACTCAACGGATTTGAACCTATGACCTCCATAAGATGAAGGTGGTAACAACCACTGAGCTAAAGGCATTTGTTGTACTTTTGTTGATCTATATTATATAAGTGTACAATAAACCACACACACACAGACATATATATATATATATATATATTAATATTTTCAGAATTTATATTATATACATTAAAGTATAATGTATATTATATAAAAAATTTTATGAACTGAGTATTAAGCTTTTATGATTTATATTATTAATTACTATTATTATAGAATAATAATATAAAATAATGAAAATTATTACATATTAAAAATTATAATGTATATATTGTATATTGCCATGCTCAAATTATAAATTTGTATCATATATTAAATATTAATAAGTTATATTAATAAGTCAACAATTATAATATATTTGAAGAATTATATTATATTATATATATTAATATTCAATATCGTGCACATTTAATATAATATAATTCACAAAACAATTTGTATTATAATTTTTAATATATAATGTCATATAATTTTAATATTAATATATAACATAATATATTAATATTCAATATATTGCACATCTAATATAATATAATTCATAAAACAATATGTATTATAATTTTTAATATATAATGTAATATAATTTTTAATATTAATATATCCCAAAATATATTAATTTTCAATATATTGCACATTTAATATAATATAATTCATAAAACAACATGTATGTATTATAATTATTAATATATAATTTAATATAATTTTTAATATTAATATATCACAAAATATATTAATATTCAATATTGTTGGGAAAACAAGAACCCTGTATCGAAACAGACGGGATATCCAATCCCTGTATCGAATGGTATTTGATAAAGAGGTTTTGACATATATGCCAATCCGCATACAGTAAAGGAGACTGTATCGAAGTATTGAGGCATTATCCTGTATCGAAGACCTGCCTCGAATCAGCATATAGTGAAGCCCTTCAGTACAGCAAGAAGTCTTATAAAAGACCAAGTATGGAAACTGTCTCGAATCTCCAATACAGTTATCTTCCATACAGCTCACAAAAGGACAAAGAAGGAATCTCCAGAAGTCAAGTCCCGTTGAATAAAGAAGTATTTAAATACTCAAGGATAAAGTATTTAAATACTGTCAATCAACAGATCTTCAAATCCCGCTAAAATCGGATCGTGTTATAAATCCGTTGGAACGGAATCTCACTCAACGGATACATCTCAACGGATATATATTTCAAAGACTATATATATCACATCAAGATGCTGAAGATCAGTTACCCAAGCTATCGAAATTATTATCAGAGCAAAACATATCTCCAAAGCTTACTGCAACTCAGATCAAAAGAGATATACAGTGCTCATCATCCTGAACAACACTTCATCAGCTGAAAGCTCTTAAAGTCAAAGTTGTTGTTCACCATCTATTCTATACTTTGAACAAACCCAGATCAGCCCTGTGTGGACTAAGCAATCTGTGCTTCTCCGGAACTGTGTGTGAAGGATTTGCATTGAAGAAGACGAAGCTTCAGAACTGTGTGTGAAGAAGCAAGTCAAAGCATTTACTCAAAACCAATCTGTGTGAACGGTTGAAGCTAAGATCTTTATATCAATCTGTGTGAACGATATATTGATTGTGTGTTGTTATAATTACGTAGTTGTGTACGTAGTAATTATAATAAACTTTTTACTCCTGTGTGGAGGACCAGTGGACGTAGAGGGGTTTACCTCGAACCACTTTAATTACTGTGTTATTTACCTTCAGTTTTTACTGTTTTAATTACTGTGATTAATTAAGTATACACTATACATTTTAGCAACCTACTGTATCTAAGATTTCCGCTACGCACTTAGATTTAAAATCCGTACAGTTTGTTGTTTAAAAAATTTCTCAAACTGTATCCAGTATACTTAGTGACCAACAAGTGGTATCAGAGCGGTTGATTCTAAAAAGAATCAGTCGTATTTTTAACCGAATCAGATCCAAAATCACTTATTTTCAAAACAGTCTCTTTCATTTCTGTATTATCACATGGATACTTCTATGATCAACAAAGTTCCTATGTTCTCTATTAATGAATTTGATGACTGGAGAATTAGGATGGAGGCTTATCTTGCAGCAATGCACGAAGAGATGATTTTTGTTATACAGGATGGTCCCATCAAGATCATGAAGGTAAACACGGCCGCAAGGATTGAAGGCCAAGCCCATGCTGAGATGCTCGAGAAGGATCGCGAGCAATGGACCACAGATGAAAGAAAGCGAGCAAACCTTAACAACGTGGCTAAGAATGCGTTATTTGTCACTCTTGACAAAGGCACGTTCTCAAAGGTAAAGAGCTGCAAAATAGCCAAAGAAATCTGGGATAAACTCAAGTTGATTTGTGAAGGAACTGAGCTCTCAAAAGAAAACAAGATTTCAAAACTGACTCAGCAATTTGAATCTTTCGAAATGAAATCAACTGAGACACTTGAGGAACTTGACCTCAGATTCACTGGCATTGTTGGTGAACTTGAAGCGTTGGGCAAAATTTATACCCAAAAGGAGAAGAATTTAAAAATTTTCAGATCTCTCCCAGCCCGATGGGACATTAAGACCACAGCTATGCGTCTATCTTGCAATCTTAATGAAATATCTACTTTTGATCTCTTCTCTGACCTCAAAGCTTTTGAGTATGATATTGACAGAAGAGAGAAAGCTGAAGAATCTCCTTCAAAGGTCACAGCTCTAACCGTTGTATCGAACCATCAACACAGCATGCCCAGCTCGTCGAAGCCTAGTCACAAGAATGCTGACAGTGACGACGACATCCTGTCTCAAGATGAAATGGCGCTTCTCATGCATAAATTCAAAAAGTTCATCAAACAGTGTGGAAAGACTCCATACAGGCCCAAACCTGTTCACAAGGTAAGTACCGAAACATCATCTGGTGACGCTAGCCTGTGCTATAATTGCAGGAAACCAGGGCATTATGCAAATACATGTCCTCATCCCAAAGTCCAAAGGTTGCCGGAGGCCGAGCAACAAGAGAGAGATGAAAGAAGACGTGCTTGGAAAGACAAGCTCAAGGCCCTGCTTGGAGAATCAGAAGCCTCCCCCACACCATCCAAATCAGCAGAATGTCTTGTGTGGTCATCGAAAGTGATTCATCTGATGATGAGTTCGATGATAAAGCATATATGTGCTTTATGGCCAAAGACATTCCAGAAGGTGAAGAGAGCGACGATGAGGTAAGTTCAACCTCAGCTATTCCATCAAATGCATCTCATACTTTTGAAAACATGATGAATGAATTTAAAAACATTCAAAAGGCCCATGAGATACTGAAAACTGAGAATATACAGCTTCAATTAACTAATTTAGAGCTGAAAGATGAAAATGACTTGCTGAAAATAAATTATGAAAATATGTCTCTTGGTATGAAACCAAAGAAAGTCGATTTTGAAAAACTCATGGAGAGTAATCATCAACTTGCTCATGAACTAAGTGAGGCTAAAACTCACAACGAGAGCAAGACAAATGATTTGGTTCTACTTCAAGCCAAAATCACAACTCTCGAAAAGCGAGAAATTAAACTTGAGACCACTCTGAAATTGTTCGAGAAATCGTCCAAAAGAATCGAAGAAATTCTGAGCACTGGGCAAAATGCTCATGATAAAAGTGGCTTAGGATACAATTCATGTTCAAACAAAGGGAAAACTAGTACAGTGTTCGTCAAGAGTGTGGAACACATTCCAGAATTGGAAGAAACCCCTAGTCCCATGAAGGAACCTGCTGTATCGAGAAAACCGAAGGCTGTTATGTAACACCCCAAACTAGGCGGATATTACAGTGCCGTGAATCCCCGACTGGGACCCACCAGGCAAATGAAAATGATGAATTAAATAATATAATTGTAGTATCGAACCACATTATATTACCAACCACTCCGATGAGGAGTTTAAGTACAACACACCAGGACAATACCGAATACTAGTGTATTTTATATGAAGATAAAATACACCACCCTGAATAAATAAACATTACAAACGGAACTTGCAGCGGAAAGTACAAATGACAGAAATAACTGAAATGACTGAAAATGACTGAACAAACGGAATGACTGGGGCCCCCTACTAGTATCACTGGGACTCGTCGCCGTCAACATGCTCTTCCCGTGCCTTTGCCTTGCCGTGACCTGAAAACAAAATCCCCCAACGGGGTCAGTTACACAGAACAACAATCCTCAAGAGTTGAAATTACACAATCATGAATTAACTGAAGTGATGAAATATTCTTAATTATGAATTACGCTGAAGAGGAGCATCATAGTACGCCCGTAATGTCCTGTGCAAGTGTACAAGACGAATGTCCGGACACACCCGTCCTTGTACCTAATTAGTCTCACGGAGGTAAGCGTTACCGTGTGCACGGTCCGATGTATCGGTGAACCCAATACATGACCATCATGTGCCCGACTAAAAATTCCACACAGCCACACCCGGCCACGCAATATGAACCCGGAAGGTCACATGAACGAGAATGACCAAGATGAAAACCAATGAATAATAATTAGACAAGGCCAAGATGACTCACCGATATGAAAGTAATAGTGACGTGATTGATAAACCAATGAAAAGATTTGGAACCGTCGTTCCTCGTGAATGAAATGATTATTCGACACTTACAAGTCTCAAAATGATTAATATTATGATGAATGAATTATGATTATGAGCAATCAACAACAAAAGGAATGAGTATCCTTTTAACCGAGTAAGATTTAACTTACTCAATACCGATGAAGAATGTCCGTCCACGAACAACGTCCTAACCAAGATACCGATCGCTCGAACAACCTTGAATAACAATAATTACCAACAATCGTTCAATACACGTATCCAACCACAAGACACGACTAACCCAAAGGTCGAAACAACGATAATCAAACTCATAGGCATTCCAACGAATACATAACCGACCGCACAACTACGAAAATATCCAATCCCGAATATGTCGAAACCCACACCAAAATGAGTATTTCGAACTAACAAAACACTTCAATGATATCAATAATCCATTAGGAATTCATAATTCATGATTATAACGACATCAATCGGAAAATCCCCAATTAACCGAAGTCAACCCCAAGGGTTCTTGAAAACAATTCCGAAAATAACCATTAAATCCGTAGGAATATATTTATCCAAGTAGATAATCCATAACTTATCATATCCCAATGATAATCCAAGCTTACACGAAGAAATCGGAAGGAAAACCCAAAATCCGAAATTCTAGATCCAAGAGATTAATACCTTTGATTCGACGTTAGGAGATGATGAAGTGATGATAAATACAACTCAAAGACTTGAAGAAGAAGATTGATGATTACACCTCGAAGAATCCTCCGGATCGCTCGGAATCGCCCAAAAATACCGAAGGAATGAAATGAGATGAAAAATGACGAACTCGACTAAAGCATCGATTTATACTCAGTCCAGGTTAGCGTGCGCTAGCCCTTGTGCATAGCGTGCGCTAACGAGTAGTTTGGGTAGTCCAGTACCCACTGTCCGAACACGGTAGCGCGCGCTACGTACCTTTTTGTAGCGTGCGCTACGGCCATACTACTAGCGTGCGCTAATATCCATTGTTAGCGTGCGCTAGCGAAATATTTGATGCCCGATCGAGTCCACAAAACCATCTGCCCTCTGATCTAACCTCGATAGCGTGCGCTACAACCATTATTTAGCGTGCGCTAACATATCGGTTGCGTACGCTAACAACAATGCCTAGCGTGCGCTATGAATAAACCCGGTGCAGTCCAGTAGCCACTGGACTCAACCTGATCCGCCCCTAGCGCGCGCTACTCCACACACATAGCGTGCGCTACTACGACCCGTTAGCGCGCGCTACTTACCACTCGTAGCGTGCGCTACAATTATTCTCACCTGCAGTCCAGTACCTTCTGGACTGCAGCCAAGGTAGCCTTAGCGTGCGCTAAAGCTGAGCGGTAGCGTGCGCTACCTATACCCAATTAGCGTACGCTAAAAGGAGTATGTAGCGTGCGCTACTCCTCAAGCACAGCTTGCAACGAAAATGACAATGATGATAAACACGGCACGAAACTCCAATCAGATTAATGATGAATGACGATCGATACCCGGTACAATTACTCTGAATGATGAATACCATGACTGAATCTGAGTGACAAATGATCAATAATGATTGAAATTACTGAGTATCAAATACTGAATGATAATTACTGAGTGATAAATACTGAATGATAATTACTGAGTGATAATTACTGAATTACAACTGGGTATTACATACACCCCCCCTTAAAAGAGTTTCGTCCCCGAAACTAAGGGTCAAACAACTCGGGATAACTCTCCCGCATACTATCCTCGGTTTCCCAAGTAGCCTCTTCGACTCCGTGTCTAGACCACTGAATTTTAACCAAAGGAATCGTCTTTCCAATCGAGGACGCATGCCCTCAACATGTCCTCTAATGTCTGAATGGTCCTCTCTGATTGTCCGTCGGACTGAGGATGAAAAGCGGTACTGAGATTGAGCTGAGTTCCCATAGCACGATGAACTGATTTCCAAAAATGCGACACAAACCGTCCGTCACGATCGGAAACGATACTTTTAGGAGTACCGTGCAGTCTGACTATCTCTTTGATGAACAGTTGAGCAAGTCTCTCGGGACCCCACGTTTCCTTGATCTCAAGGAAATGAGCTGATTTAGTTAAGCGGTCCACGATCACCCAGATCGTATTCATGCCACGACGACTCGTCGGCAAACTCGTGATGAAATCCATAGAAATGTCTTCCCACTTCCATTCGGGAATAGGAAGAGGTTTCAGACATACACTGCCGCCGATGTTCAATCTTAACTTGTTGTGAGTTAAGCATCTCGAAACAAATTCTGCGACTTCTCGCTTCATATTACTCCACCAGTAATTTTGTTTCAAGTCCTTGAACATCTTGCTAGACCCCGGATGGACGGAATAAGGGGTAGCATGAGCTTCTTTCAAAATCGAGTTTTTCAACTCGTCATTTGCCGGTACGCACAACCGATTCTTAAACCTCAAAAGTCCATCCTCGTGGACCACAAATCCAGGGGCTTTCCCCTGAGCCACATCCTCTCGGATGCGCAACAATGATGGGTCCGAACCCTGATTCTCTCGAATTTCCTCCTCGAGTGACGATGAAATCTCTAACATACAAAGTTGCCCCTGAACTCGCTGAAGCCAGACCTCGATCTCGGGTCTAAGGAATTCCTGCTGAAGCTCCTTCTGAACTGTTAAACGGGCAAGCATCTGCTCCTGAACGGACTTACGACTCAAGGCGTCGGCGACAACGTTCGCCTTGCCCGGGTGGTAGAGGATCTCAATATCATAATCTTTGATTAATTCCAACCACCGTCTCTGACGCATATTTAACTCCTTCTGAGTAAATATATACTTTAAGCTCTTATGATCGGTGAATATCTGACAGGTAACGCCATAAAGATAATGACGCCAAATCTTCAAAGCGAACACCACGGCTGCTAGCTCCAGGTCGTGGGTCGGATAATTAACCTCGTAAGGCCTCAATTGCCGTGAAGCATAGGCAATAACCTTCCCGTTCTGCATGAGCACACATCCGAGAACCTGTCCAGACGCATCACTATAGACCACAAATCCTTCTGTCCCCTGCGGCAAGGAAAGTACAGGTGCTGACATTAATCGGCTCTTGAGTTCCTCAAAACTCCGTTGACACGCGTCGGACCACGTGTATTTCTTATCCTTCCTCAAAAGGTTCGGTAAGGGTTGAGCGATTCTAGAAAATCCCTCTACAAATCGCCGATAATAACCCGCTAATCCGAGGAAACTTCGGATTTCCTTGACGTTCTTCGGAGGTAGCCAATCTCGAATAGCCTCCGTCTTCTGAGGATCGACACGAACTCCGTCTGATGAAATTACATGTCCGAGAAAAGTCACTTCGGACATCCAGAACTCACATTTAGAAAACTTCCCATAAAGTTGTTCTCGTCTCAACACGTCGAGCACTTGATGAAGGTGAAACTCGTGCTCCTCCCGGTCACGAGAATAAATCAAAATGTCGTCGATGAAGACAACAACAAACTGATCCAAAAAGTCGATGAAAACCCGATTCATTAACTCCATGAATACCGCAGGTGCATTAGTCAATCCGAACGGCATAACCACAAACTCATAATGACCATAGCGTGTTCGAAACGCCGTCCTCGCGATATCCGACTCTCGAATCCATGAATCGATGATATCCAGATCTTAAGTCGATCTTGGAAAATACTGAAGCTCCCTGAAGTTGATCTAAGAGATCATCAATACGGGGTAAGGGATACTTATTCTTGATCGTCACCCTGTTCAACTCCCGATAATCAATACATAAGCGGAATGAACCATCCTTCTTCTTGACAAATAACACTGGTGCTCCCCACGGGACGCACTCGGTCGAATATAACCCTTCTCGAACAACTCTTCAAGTTGGTTCTTTAATTCCTGCATTTCGGTCGGGGCCATCCGGTACGGTGCCTTCGATATCGGGGACGTACCAGGCTCCAACTCAATCGTGAATTCCACATCCCTCTGTGGAGGCAAACCAGGTAACTCGTCTGGAAAAACATCGGCATATTCCCTCACCACCGGAATATCCGTTAACATTACTGATGACTTCTCGGTTTTGGCCATATAGCACCAATAACCGACACATCCCTGATTGAGTAACCTTACTGCTTTCATTGAATTAATGACCTTACCAGAACAGCCGGGATTACCTCCCTGAAACACACATTCAACCCCATCGTCTGAAATGATAGTGACCATACGCTTACGGACATTAATGATGGCATCATGACGATCCATCCAATCAATACCCAAGATGACGTCGTCCCTCGGCAAATCTACCACGATTAGGTCCGCTGGCCACACACGACCATGAAACTGAATCGGACAATTCTGAATCTCACGATTACCGATAATTCGTCTACCATCAGGTAGGCCAATGACATAAGGCTCACAACTAGTAGCACTACCCAGACGTAGTCTACTCAAACATGACTCGGAAATGAATGAATGCGATGCACCAGTATCGAAAAGAGTACACACAGGTTGAGATAGAATATCGAGTGTACCTGAGATCATTCGGGCCTCTGGATCATCGGTCTTCTTCATCTCATAAATCAGGGCTTGCTAGTCCGACTTGGACGCTCCGTCTGCTGGCTAAAAGCTCCACCTTTAGTCGCTCCCGTCGTTTTAACGACGCCGATTGAAGTGGCTTTGATTACGCGGTGGACCGCTTAGGGGCCTGAGATGACGTCTGAGTAGGTTTGGAGTCCCTACGGCAAAAACGGGCCTTATGCCCAGCAATTCCACAATTATGACATGTGATAGTCTGCCTCGGACACTTGGTACTGAGGTGACCAAGTTCCCCACAGTTAAAACAGGTGATGGCCGAACTGGCCGCTCGAGACTGAGATTCCGCGGGTTTAGACGACACCGAAGGTCGCTCAGAAAAAGCAGAGCCCGCACGGGGTTTCTTGAAAGTGGCCTGACTCCCGTCAGACTGATTACGGTTCTTGGACTTCTTGCTAGCAGACGAAGGTTGCTGTTTAGCAATTTCCTTAGCCGTAAGCTCGTAAGGAAGAGCCTTCTCAATGAACTCGGCCAACGTGGTGCAATTATGATTAAGTAACTGAAGTCTCATACGGGGTTTCAGCCTCTTGCTGAAATATTTGATCTTATCCGCCTCTGAATGAATGATGGATGAGGCGAAAGGAAGAAGTTCCTGAAATTTCTCGGCAATGGCGAGAACATCCTCGTCTGTTGAGGGGTCGGGGGTGAGCAATTCTGACAGCTTGGCCTCTCTGAGTGGGGCCGGACACTACCTCTCCATCATGAGAGTCTTGAACTGATCCCAAGTACAAGATCCTTCGGTGGGCTTCAACGACAACCACCAAGAATGTGCACTCTTACCAAGGTAGTAAGCCGCAACAGAAACTTTGTGTCCCTCGGGACACTCTACCATAGCAAACAGCTTCTCGAAATGCTCGAGCCAATGAATGATATCTGCCGGCTCAGACGAGCCCTCAAAAGTAGGTGGCCTCTGGCGAGAGATATCGCCGATGATGTTACTCACATTCCTCTCTTGCCTCGAGGTGGCGGCGGAGGAGCCTGCGATTCGATTGACGGAGTTATGCATCGTCTCCATCAACCGAGCCATCTCGAGTCATTTTGGGCCATCATGCCTGCATAAATGCGAGTGGGTCGACCCGGACACCCTCCGCGAGCCGTGTCCTGTGCGACTCCATGACGATGAATGATCGCGTCCGAGGTGAGTGAGTGGCGGCGTCTGCTCGATGAGTTAGCATTATTCACGGCATTTGCACGGGTATTCGCACGAGTTCTCGGGATTCGGCCCGCTCCACGGCCTCGTCCTCCACGTCCTCTGCCGGCCCTTTCCATCAAGTGGAAAGTCATATGATGATTATACATCTCGCATGAGTATCACATTATGATTATATTATGAAATGATGAAAATGAGCATACGCGCTCAAATGCGATTACATGAATGATTGATTGACGTGACATGATTATCGGTAAGTTCTTGAAATGATTATCTTGAGTGAGTTAACAAGATTAATGATTCGATCTTCCCGATCAACAATCAACAATGAAATGAATTGGTGATTAATGAGTTAACTTGACCGTCCTGGTCAAAATGACAATGATGATTGAGGATTGTTAATCGATGAATTATGAATGAATGATTAATGCGAAATTATACCATGGCATTAGAAATCTTACGATTCTTGATACGATTGGCTCGGCAATTGCACAGGTCACACGTGACGCGAAAGTCCAATGATACTAGTCCGATGACGATGATTTCAAATGAGACATGACTTGGAGGGTAGTATTCAAAACCACGCTCCGATACCAACTCTGTAACACCCCAAACTAGGCGGATATTACAGTGCCGTGAATCCCCGACTGGGACCCACCAGGCAAATGAAAATGATGAATTAAATAATATAATTGTAGTATCGAACCACATTATATTACCAACCACTCCGATGAGGAGTTTAAGTACAACACACCAGGACAATACCGAATACTAGTGTATTTTATATGAAGATAAAATACACCACCCTGAATAAATAAACATTACAAACGGAACTTGCAGCGGAAAGTACAAATGACAGAAATAACTGAAATGACTGAAAATGACTGAACAAACGGAATGACTGGGGCCACCTACTAGTATCACTGGGACTCGTCGCCGTCAACATGCTCTTCCCGTGCCTTTGCCTTGCCGTGACCTGAAAACAAAATCCCCCAACGGGCCGTCGATTTACGTAACAACAATCCTCAAGAGTTGAAATTACACAATCATGAATTAAGCAAGTGATGAAATATTCTTAATTATGAATTACGCTGAAGAGGAGCATCATAGTACGCCCGTAATGTCCTGTGCAAGTGTACAAGACGAATGTCCGGACACACCCGTCCTTGTACCTAATTAGTCTCACGGAGGTAAGCGTTACCGTGTGCACGGTCCGATGTATCGGTGAACCCAATACATGACCATCATGTGCCCGACTAAAAATTCCACACAGCCACACCCGGCCACGCAATATGAACCCGGAAGGTCACATGAACGAGAATGACCAAGATGAAAACCAATGAATAATAATTAGACAAGGCCAAGATGACTCACCGATATGAAAGTAATAGTGATGTGATTGATAAACCAATGAAAAGATTTGGAACCGTCGTTCCTCGTGAATGAAATGATTATTCGACACTTACAAGTCTCAAAATGATTAATATTATGATGAATGAATTATGATTATGAGCAATCAACAACAAAAGGAATGAGTATCCTTTTAACCGAGTAAGATTTAACTTACTCAATACCGATGAAGAATGTCCGTCCACGAACAACGTCCTAACCAAGATACCGATCGCTCGAACAACCTTGAATAACAATAATTACCAACAATCGTTCAATACACGTATCCAACCACAAGACACGACTAACCCAAAGGTCGAAACAACGATAATCAAACTCATAGGCATTCCAATGAATACATAACCGACCGCACAACTACGAAAATATCCAATCCCGAATATGTCGAAACCCACACCAAAATGAGTATTTCGAACTAACAAAACACTTCAATGATATCAATAATCCATTAGGAATTCATAATTCATGATTATAACGACATCAATCGGAAAATCCCCAATTAACCGAAGTCAACCCCAAGGGTTCTTGAAAACAATTCCGAAAATAACCATTAAATCCGTAGGAATATATTTATCCAAGTAGATAATCCATAACTTATCATAACCCAATGATAATCCAAGCTTACACGAAGAAATCGGAAGGAAAACCCAAAAATCCGAAATTCTAGATCCAAGAGATTAATACCTTTGATTCGACGTTCCGGAGATGATGAAGTGATGATAAATTCAACTCAAAGACTTGAAGATGATGATTGATGATTACACCTCGAAGAATCCCCTCTGGATCGCTCGGAATCGCCCAAAAATACCGAAGGAATGAAATGAGATGAAAAATGACGAACTCTGACTAAACTGTCCAATTTATACTCGATCCGAAGTTAGCGTCGCTAGCCTTGTGCATAGCGTGCGCTAACGAGTAGTTTGGGTAGTCCGGTACCTTGTCCGAACACGGTAGCGCGCTCCGTCCCTTTTGGTAGCGTGCGCTACGGCCTTTCTACTAGCGGGCGCTAATATCCATTGTTAGCGTGCGCTAGCGAAATATTGGCCTTGATCGGAGTCCAGAAAACCATCCGCCTCTGATCTAACCTCGATAGCGTGCGCTACAACCATTATTTAGCGTGCGCTAACATATCGGTTGCGTACGCTAACAACAATGCCTAGCGTGCGCTATGAATAAACCCGGTGCAGTCCAGTAGCCACTGGACTCAACCTGATCCGCCCTTAGCGCGCGCTACTCCACACACATAGCGTGCGCTACTACGACCCGTTAGCGCGCGCTACTTACCACTCGTAGCGTGCGCTACAATTATTCTCACTGCGATCCGGTACCTTACGGATCGCGGCCAAGGTAGCCTTAGCGTGCGCTAAAGCTGAACGGTAGCGTGCGCTACCTATACCCAATTAGCGTACGCTAAAAGGAGTATGTAGCGTGCGCTACTCCTCAAGCACAACTTGCAATGAAAATGACAATGATGATAAACACGGCACGAAACTCCAATCATATTAATGATGAATGACGATCGATACCCGGTACAATTACTCTGAATGATGAATACCATGACTGAATCTGAGTGACAAATGATCAATAATGATTGAAATTACTGAGTATCAAATACTGAATGATAATTACTGAGTGATAAATACTGAATGATAATTACTGAGTGATAATTACTGAATTACAACTGGGTATTACATGTTATTCCGCCCCCGCAATCCTATTCCAGACAGCGGAATCATAAGCCGTTCTAACCTGTGAAGCGCACTCAACAGCATGCTCCCAGAGCATATCAACAACGCCAACAGCCATTCAGAAGGAAGGCTGTATCCAACCACCAAAGGCCCGCACGGCAGTACTATCAGTACAGCACGCCTAGGTATTGGATACAGGAGCCCCGTTATCCCTCGAGACAGTAGATGCCGGTTCAGTATCAACAACAGCATTGGGAATCCAACTGGAGACCCAGAAGGCAAGCTGTTAGGCCTAAGAAAATGGCTCCACCTCCAAGACGGCACTCGTACTGGATTAATAATAATAACCCTGAATTTTTCATGCATAATAATTATCATGGTTATAACAACTACGAATATGCCCCCCATAGATATCGCAACACTGTACCGAGTATGCCCTACAGTAAATCAATTGCTGCCAGGAAAACTTGGGTACCTAGAGGAACTATCAATCATGGACCCAAAAATCAAAGGGGACCTAAATCTACTTAATTTCTTTGGTACAAGACATTCTAAAGAAGGATACCTGGTACTTTGATAGTGGATGCTCTCGACACATGACCGGAGATAGGAGCAATCTATCAGATTTTGTAGAAGATCGCGGTCCAAAAGTTCGTTTCGGTGATAAATCTAAAGGAAGAACAAGAGGGAAAGGAAACCTACTCGTCGGAAAATTCAAAGTCACCGATGTTGCATATGTTGAAGGCTTACAGTATAATCTACTTATTATTAGCCAGTTCAGTGATAAACAGTTCTCGGTGAAGTTCTATATAGATCGCTGTAGAGTCAAAAACATCCAAACCAAGGAAGTTGTGCTTACAGGAAGGAGATCAGGTAATATGTATATTGCTGACTGGAATCCTATGAGCTCCTCAATTCCATGCTTTGTTGCCAAAGGCACTGCAGATCTTAGCTGGTTATGGCACAAGAGGATGTCTCACGTCAACTTCAAGACAATCAACAAGCTCTCAAGACAGGGAATGGTTAGAGGTTTGCCAAATGTGTCATTCAGGAAGGACAGCGTCTGCGGACCATGTCAGAAAGGCAAGCAAATCAAGTCAACCCTGAAGAGCAAATCCTACCTTTCAACCAAAAGAGTGTTAGAAAGGCTACACATGGATCTCTACGGTCCTGTAGACCCAGTAAGTTTGGGAGGTAAGAAATACTGCATGGTTGTTGTTGATGATTATTCCAAGTATGCTTGGACGATCTTTCTTAGCAAGAAGAAGGAAACAACATCAAAGCTGCCCAAGCTCCTGAGAAAGTTTCAAAATGAAAAGGCATCGAGTATCGTGTGCATTCGTTCCGACAGAGGTACAGAATTTACTAACCGCTTTATAGAGCAATACTATTCGGAGAATGGAATACAGCACGAATACTCAGCTGCCCATACACCTCAACAAAATGGTGTTGCCGAACGAAAGAATAGGACGTTGAAAGAAGCAACAAGGACAATGATTGCCGCAAGCAAATTGCCACAGCGTTTCTGGGGTGAAGCAACCAATACAGCATGCTACACTCAAAACCGCTGTATCGTCAACAAGCACCACAACAAAACAGCATATGAGGTATGAACAACAAAACTCCGTTAGTTTCGTATTTCCACATCTTTGGATGTAGGTGTTATGTATTGAATAATGGGAAGGACCAACTTAGAACCTTTGATGAGAAATCAGATGAAGGAATATTCATAGGATACTCCTCCGTCAGCAAAGCTTTCAGAATCTTTAATAAAAGGAAGCTGACGATCGAGGAATCAATTCATGTAGTGTTTGACGAACCACACCTAGACCCTACAAGAGTAGATGATATCACTCAGAACATTCACCATCTATCTATCTTGGATCCTCCAACTCACATAGAACCTATCATTGATTTAGAAATCAACCCCGCAGCTGTAAGAATCGATGTGGATGAAGCCGACGCTGTACAAGCTGAAGCTGTATCCACAGAATCTTTCGATACAGTACGGGATCCTGAATTAGAACCCGACCGAAGATGGTTGAAATATCACTTGCAAGAGTTGATCATTGGAAACATAAATGCTGGTGTTTCTACTCGTAGGAGAATACAAAGTACATAAGGAAATGTACTTTGTGCACAAGAAGAATCTGATGCTGATATATCACAGTTTCCTGAATGGAAATCTCAATCTGAGCTTAGAAGACTCAATATGTGCACTATCGCTGTATTCTTAGCCCAGTCCGAACCTGTTTCGACCATAGACGCTCTTAATAATTCTCATTGGATAACATCTATGGAAGAAGAGCTTAACGGTTTCGAAAGAAACAATGTATGGTATCGTGTACCCAGACCTACACATCAATCGGTTATAGGAACCAAATGGGTATTTCGAAACAAAAAGGATCGAAATGGACTTATTATAAGGAATAAATCCAGACTAGTCGCACAAGGCTATAGTCAGGAAGAAGGCATAGACTATGATGAAACCTTCGCCCCTGTAGCGAGACTAGTAGCCATCAGGATATTTTTAGCCTTTGCCTCCCATAAGAGCTTTATTGTATACCAAATGGACGTCAAAAGTGCTTTCCTGAATGGAGACCTTGCAGAAGAAGTTTATGTTGAACAACCACCAGGGTTTGCTAACATAGACGGTATCGACCTAGTTTACAGGCTAAGGAAAGCGCTGTATGGACTTAAACAAGCCCCTAGAGCCTGGTACGAAACCCTGTCCCAGTATTTAACCAACAACGGATTTGAGAAAGGTGCTGTGGACAAGACCTTCTTCAAGATACAGGAAGGTGATGACCTTCTTATGGTGCAAATCTATGTGGATGATATTATTTTTGGTGTAACTAACCTTGCTTTATGTCAAAGGTTCTCTCATCTCATGCAAAGTAAATTTGAAATGAGTATGATGGGGGAACTTAGTTATTTTCTCGGTTTGCAGGTAAAGCAGTTGCCTACAGGTATTTTCATCAACCAAGAAAAATACAGCAAGGAGCTTCTCAACAAATTGTGAATGAACACTTCCAAATCCTCGCCAACCCCCATGAGCACTTCTGTGCAAATTAGTGCTGATGAAGCCGGAAAGCTGTTTGACCAATCACTCTACAGGAAGCTCATTGGTTCGCTCCTGTACCTAACAGCTAGCAGGCCCGATATCCAGTTTGCTGTTGGAGTGTGTGCGAGATATCAAGTTGCACCTAAGGAATCACACTTCAATACAGCTAAACGAATCCTGAAGTACATTAAACGAACAGTCGATGCAGGACTATGGTATCCTAAGGAAGGCGGATTAGATTTAGTTGGATACAGCGACTCGGATCTCGGAGGCTGCAAGCTAGATAGGAAGAGTACAAGTGGAACTTGTCACTTTCTTGGACCTAGACTCGTTTCTTGGTTCAGTAAGAAGCAATTGGCTAATTCTATTTCCACGGCTGAATCAGAGTACTAGCTGCTGGTAGTTGCTGTATGCAGATACTTTGGATGCAGCAACAGCTGTCTAACTATGGAATCGATGCCAGAGAGACTCCAATCATGTGTGATAGCACGAGTGCAATTGCAATCACGTACAATCCTGCCCTGCACTCGCGCACTAAACATATCAACATGAAGCATCACTTTATAAGGAATCACGTCGAGAACAAGGATGTTCGACATCTTCACCAAGCCGCTCGACACAGCAAGATTCAAAATGCTCAGACAAGAATTGGGAATGCTATAGCCAGACTCCCTGTAAGTAAATTACTGTTTTTACTCAACAAATTGAGGGGGAACGCTATAAGACCCAAGAATACAGTATCCAACGTTAATTATTTGTACACTCAGAATCGTCAATACGATCTTTAGCGGCGAAGACATATGAATCCTACGGTGACGTGTGCAATAATTAAGGGGGAATCTTGTAGGACCCATGAATACTGACATTCATCCTCAAGTTCTTTATGGAATTTAAAACCTATATGTACCTTTTTAAGGAGGAACGTGTATCGGACGCTAAACAGCACATACTATAGGATTTCGATTCAGTATATATATAATAGAATATTATTTCTTTTCAAAATGATTTTTGTCCACGTGCCCTGTTTTTATGTCAAACGTCATGTACATTAAATGCCTTACACGACATCTGGACAACTGAATCTCAAAATCCGCAATGTTTTAAATTGTTTATTGTTTTAAAACCGCCGTTTTAGGCATTTAGGGTGACATAAATGTCAGAAGTGGGACCCGCTCATTTTTTTCAAACATTTTAATGGATTAGCGTACCAGTTACACTCAGTCCATCTTAACCGTTGATTTCAAAAACCGGTTCCCATTCCTTAAAGTCTGACCATTCGTACTCTGCAAAACCCTATTTCGCCGCCCAGCTATAAAAGGACTGAATATGCCATTAGAGACTCTTTACGCTTTCTGCAAATTCAAGAGTTCTCAAGCAAAAACAGCCTACATACTTTTCTGCATTTTACTGCATATTTCGGTTATTTTCTTGCACTTTTTCTTTAGAAATCATCAAATGGCTGGACAAACTTCTTCTCCTGCTCTGAAGAAAACAGTTAACATCATTGATGGCTGGATCTTTTCAAGATCTGTTATCATTGAGCGCATTCTGTCTGAAACCAACGACGCAGAACCTATGGAGTACATCATAACTCGTCTTCGTCAATAAGGCCTCTATCGCCTTGGAAGTCAGACCGCTGATAAGTACGATGCTCATCTGGTTGAGGAATTTTACCTCAACGCCGCCGTACGCTTTTTGTCATTGGACCAAGGAGGTCATGTTGCTGACATTACCGCTACAATCCAAGGAGTTGAGATCTGTGTTGATAACAATCTGCTCGAGAACATCTACAGGCTACCCGCTGATGGCCTGACTATGGATCAACTTGAGACATTTGGGTCTCAAGAGCTAATCACTAAATTTTATGGACTGTTCACAGGCTCCAAAGTTGTTGACATGGTTCAGACTACATGTCACAAGAAAAATTTTTGTCTCCCATATGTGTATCTTCATGATTTTTGCTGCAGGATAATTGAAAATCGAACCGGTGCGTTCGAAATGTGTACCAACCTGAGGTTCAAGATGATGGTGGCTATTCTGACCTGTGAAAAGGTCAATTGGTGCCAGATAATCCTGAAGCGCCTGCAAGAGGAGGTGTGAAAGCCTGCCACCCAGAAGAAATCTTTTGGTTTGATGTTAAACCATATCCTGACGAAATGTGGACTGTCGAAATCCGCTGATGCTAAGAAGAATAACTCCAAGATATACCTAGGAGGCGTCAAGCCTACTGCGTATAATCAAACCACTATGGTCTGCAACCACCCAAAACTGGAAGTATGCCAGTTTCTGTAAATCCACGAGATGAGTCATTGAAGTTCCAGGAAGTGGAATCTTCAAAGAAGAGAAAGAGATCTCACAGCAAGAAACCCACTGCTGGTGAGAAGCCCAAGAATAGACTTAGGAGGCTTTCTAAAGTCAAATCTGCCAAGCCCTCTGAAAAAGTTTCCCCCGTGGCTCAACCCACTGAAAAACAACCCCAGGGCCCAACCCCTGTGGAAGAGGTGTCCCCTACTGTATCAACAGTAGATCCTGAGCCTTTGGCGGCTAGGACGGATAATGAGACATCTGCCAACGAACAAGACTTTAGCGAGTCGGCTGCCCATTTGGAGCAAACAACTAGTTCTCCTCTGCGGGATCCCACACACGTACAGGATCCATCTTCCTTCAGGGCACCATCCCCTGTAAGGAGTCCCACTTCCATACAGGATCCCATACCTGTACAGGAATCCCTCGCTACAGCGTCTCCAGACGTTGTACGTAGTCCCTCCCCTGACACCATTATTCATAAGACCCTTCTTTCTATTCAAATTGAACATGTTTACGAAAGATTTCTAACATGGAAAGGCTACAGGCTAGCTCCGTACGAAACATTGTACAACTGGAGCGATTGGCCAAGAAGAAAGATTCGTCTCAGAAGTGACGGACTCAATGGAAATTGAAGCCCTGATCCGATGGGACAATCCCTTATGCAAGGAGCTGATTGAAAGCCATCTGTTGCAGAAATCTGATGCTAGAAGGAAAGGAAAGGACAAGTCAGAGGACTCTCCCGCAAAACCAAAAGACGACAATGACAATGACTCAGACGACGACGACGATGCTTTTCAAGCTGGTCTGAGAATGAGTCGTGAAGAGGATCAAGCTAGAGACGCCTATCCACCAAAAGGTGATGAAGGGCCATCGACTCGAAGCAATCCCCCTTCGCCACAGCAAGAGTTAATTCCCGACGAAGAGGAATCAGTCCCTCTAGTCGAGGAAGTTGAAGCAGTTTTGGAACAGGCACCTGAGCATGTTTTTTCATATTTCATTATGAGAAGAGGTGTCGGCCCATACGATGAATGGAATTCATTACTTTGGATCATGAAAAACCAATTGGCCAATGTTTATTCTGAATGAAAGCTGTTAACAATAATAGGTACCTTTGCAGGGTGGTAAAGCAGCTTTGCTAGATAATGTCACTGACTATGTTAAGTATTTGCAAAATCAAGTGAAGGTAAATTTTAGTCCTAGTGATTTCAATCTGACATTTTCTAATTTCAAATCTTGAAAGAGATAAGAAAAGAATTTTTCTTAAATTGTTACCTTTGATTCCTTGGAAAAACTTGATGGTTAACATCTCTTGAATCCCAAAAAACTAAAAATAAAAAGGCTTGCTTATGTCTCTTGTGGTGGCTAAGATTTTAAGAACCCATAGACATCCTGTGCATACTGCACAGTTCTAGGTCAGACCTATTCAAGTCAAACACAACATTTCTAATTTCACAGCCTTTCACATGGTGATGCACCATATTGCTGTAGTGAATATTCATATTTTTCTGTAAACTTTATAATCATGCTAAAAATATTTTTGAGGTTCTGGTTTTTGTAGTTCGTCGCTCAATTCTAAACGTTATCAAGATTCTGAACATGATATCAGTTGTCAACATCTTATTAATCCCTGTGTGTGTGTGTGTATGTTCGGGGGGGGGGGGGGGGGCTATTTTTAATGCTGTCAAATTGCTCATCATAATTTCGCTATTATTTATTTCACGCATAAAAAAAGTTTCAGTTGTGCGCTTACAATTGGTTAGGCTGCTGGTGGTCAAAATTATATTTTATGCTTGTGTAGTCAGATTTAGTATTTGCAATATCAAACTGAGATAATACGAGAAACATAATAGTAAGAAATCATATGATTTTGTTCTTTTTTATTTCGTTTAGGAATCGCTCTGTATGATTTTGCTATTTATTATGTTATATTTCACCAGGTACTTGTTTGATTCGTCGAGATTTATCTTTCTGCTGCGTATACCATATTTCATAAGGTATATGTCTCCCAATACTAACTTTTATATCCTGTCTTACTAGTTTAAATGTTATTTATATTCATGTCAATCTGTGTAGGATTACTAAGTTGAACAAACCCCGCAATTGTTCGGACATCAAATTTTTGTTCGGTTACCCGAAGCCTACAATTGTTGTGTAGTTAGGAAAAACCTCAGGGTTAATTTTATAATTAGTCCATAAGCTTGTAAACTAATATTTGCTCATGCTAAAAATATCTGTATTTATCATTTTAGTTTTCAAAATTCAAGATTTCGGAATTGGAATTCAGATTCCGTTTGATAAACAGACCCTAAGCGGCAATTTTTTTCCACTGCAGGTTTTGAATGTGTTGTTGAGATTAGCATGGATGCAAACTGTGATGAGTATCACCATTTTTTGTAACGGGTGGATATACTCGGCCCTTTGGTGATTCGAATCATTGCGATAGGATCTTTAACATCCTTATATTCATTTTGGATTTATGTAGTTATTTCGGATGATTTATGTATTTGGATGGTTGTTTGATAACCTTTTATGTATTGGGATGTTTGAATTTATTTTGAATGGGTAATTCTATTTTTAAATACCATATGTTGATTTTTAGCATTTAGAGTGTTGGTAAAAAACCTGCGAAAATATAGCCATTGACCCCAAAAATATACTCTTTACGTGTTGGTAAAAGAATAACAGTGTAGCCAAAGATATTAAATTGTTTAAGAAACAAGTGTAGCCATAATGATAAAGGGTGTTGCCAATAATATCGAAGTGTTTCACAATTTTATGTTACAGTAGTACTAAACAGATGTAGCCATAGGTCTACAGCTATACTTTTAATGGTGTCACCACATAGATAACGGTGTTGGCATATATCTACAACAACACCTCTTAAGGTGTAGGAACAGAACCAAAAAGTGTTGGCATAGGGGTCTACAGCTACACCTTTCCACAGTGTTACGAAAAACTATAAAAGTGTTAGCGTAGACCCCTATGGTAGCGGCCATTTTTGTAACACCCTCAAATTTGGTCAAAGTGTAGACGTAGCCTGTTTTTTTTCTTTTACCAACACTTTTTGGGCTGTGGACACATTTTTTTAGGTGTGACTGAAGCCCATATATGGCGTAGTGTGCTCTCGATCCGGGTGGCGGCTTCCACTGCTTGGGTAAGTGTCGTCAGCTGAACAGTTAGAAGAGTCTGTTGAAGCGACTGCCTCAGTCCTCTAGTGAACTTATAGAGCTTGTCCACTTCAGTTGTTACCAATCCTGGTGCGTATTTAGACAACCTGTTAAACTGGGCTTCATATTGAGCGACTGTCATGGCTCCTTGCTTCAGGTGGTAGAACTCGTCTCGTCTAGCCTCTCTGGCTGCTGCTGACACGTATTGGGTTCGAAAGTCGGTCAAGAAGTTAGCCCATGTCCTGACACAGTTTTCTCTCGTCCAGCGTTCGTTGACACTCCTCCACCAGTCATGAGCTGCGGCCTCGAGTCGGAATGCAGCCAGTGATATCTGCTGTTCATCAGTATGCTGAAGGGCGTTGAAAATTCCCTCAATTTTCTCTAGCCAAAGTTCAGCTTTGATATCGTCGGGTTCTCCGTCAAAGGTCGGCGGGTTGAAACGTAAGAATCTTTCCAGGGTACGATCATGAGTTTCATTGTGGTTCCTGTTGTTAGCAATCTGTTGCTGTAGGAAGTTCGTCAGTTGAGTGAGGGCTTGGGTCATGGCATCGTTTCCAATTCCTCCTCGTAGAGGAGAGCGTGAGCGATCATCGCGTTGATGCTGCTCTTCGCGATTCATGCGAGGGCGAGATTTTATGAAGATGTTTTTGAGGAATTAGTAACCTATGAAATGCTAATGGTTTTAAGTGTTCATCACGGTTCACACATGGACGCCCGCATCTTCGGTCAGCCATCTATTATAAGTTAGGGGAATGTGTGAGGATTTTCGGTCTTATGTGGAATTATTAGTATTCTGTGTTGTCATGTAGATTTAAGCGCATAATTGAGTATGAATAATCATTAAGGCAATAAACTTAATGATCCAACAAATATGCTTATACGACACTAGTGACGAAGAATAATAATACTCCATTTTTAAGAAGACAATGAAGTTTAGTGGAGTTTAAAGGAACTTCATCAATTTCGAATGAATAGTGACATGACTTTGAGAAAATGGCTAAGTGAAGTAACTATATCCGTTTCAAGAGATCAAGAGAAGGATTGATCCAGTTGGGGAAATGTCGTGGACACTTAATAAAGTACTTTGGCCAATGACTTAGTAATTTCGAATTTGACTATGCATATTCCAAGTGAATAGCGACAAGTCGAAAGAGATCTTTAATGAGAATTGACTCGAGAAATCTACATTAGGTCTCAATCCTATGGTTCACTTCGTCCTAGGTGGAATTCCCATCTAAGTCCAAAGAATCTTATCCTGGTTAGCCCATTGTAAGTGTCCTTCTCACAAAGCGGGCTCCGATACCACTCCTGTCACGCCCCCAACACCGGGAAGGACGAGGGCGCGACGCATCGGTCTATCAATCAATCAAAATGCGATAATAAATAGCGGAAGCAAAATAATAATTTGATAATATTTTAAAACAACCATCTTAGCCCGATGTACTAAGATTCGCGGTGACAAAGCTGATAATCGAAATTACACTGTTCATAAGTTTGCAGCGGAAAATACCAAACGAATTAAGTACGAAGCATAACTAACTATTACAAGTTGGGATAACAACACAAATTCTAAGAACAGAAGTCCTAAATCTTGAAGGAATTTTTCTATTCGGCCTCTTCCACGAAGCCTTCTTCGTCCTCTGCTGTTTGCTCATTCTCTGGTTTAAAAGGGAAAACGGTGGGGTGAGACAAAAGGTCTCAGTGAGTGGGTGATGTGCGAGTGTGGCTCTTTCCTTTGAAAATTTTTAAGTGATGCATGATTTTATCAATTATAAAAGAAAAATGAGAACAATTACAATTATGTCGAAATTTTATAAACAATAATCATTGCGTAGTTGTAATATTATAATCCAGTCCCCGTGGACGGATATCAAGTCAAGCAGTCAGTCAATAAGTCGATCAGTCAATTCAGTTTCGAATCCTGCCGGTGTGGACTTTGGATTCTAAACTCTCCTTATCACTCCTAGCAAGATAGGCTGTCGCCCCAAGATTTGGACCGTCATCCCAAGATGATGAGCCTTTGCTCTCACACTTAGCGTGTGCTTCCTTATCTCTTATTTGGGCTCGGTATGTCCTTAGATGTGGGTCAATACCCGGATCACACCATAATCGCGATTATACCCCAAGTCTACGACCCAGGTCCCTCGGAACACTTTGTTCCTCAGTTATGGGTATAGGAAACAACGGTAGCCTTGTTCATGAACCGCAGCCGCGCCGCTCGATCCAAGACTCGGTCTAACCGTCCCGACACGATTTGGGACTCTAGAGGTGGCTCCTACAGCTCAAGAGGTGGCCCCCAGATTGTAGGTCGGCACTCTTTTTCATATGGACTCAAGAGGTGGCCCCCGTCCGTCGACGTGGCACTTTGTTCCGATAGAGTTAGAGGCGGAACCGTCCGTGGCACTTTGTTTGTATAGCACTTAGTTCCCAGACAGACACATTTATCAATTTAATGCGTTTCACAAGTATCACGTAAACGTTCGGTCAGTGAGGTTAATAGCGTCTTTTGATTAAGTATGGAATGTAGTTAATTTTATTTGTGGCCCGGTAATGCGGAATAGGACTTGTATATAGACTCGAAAATATTCTCAATAATTTATTAACGGTCTGATGGGTTCAGATCAGATATATTAAATGGGTAGGTTCGACGAAACGAAACGAGAGTTTTGTAAATAGTTTGAAAGGACGTTTTTGCCCTTAGGTTCAAACCTAAGCGTTGGAGTATGAAACGAAATTAGATGGTTATAAAATTTTATGAGGAAGCCAAAAATAATTCCTCGACTCCAGATTTAATGAAAATTTGGAAATTTCCAGTTTCGGGACTGAAATTTCCAGAAATTGCGATATTGCCCCAAAACTTAAGGGAATCCTTCCGTGGCATATAGAGCTATGAATTTAGCTCGGAATTTAACGAAATTTTACGAGATGACTTATGGTGAACCTGGAATTACAGATTTGTGAAAATTCCAGAAAATTTCGGACCTGGTCCAGAAGTTTGGAATTCTTGCATTTTGACCCCGAAATTATCTAAAATTTACGATTTGGACTATTAAGCTTAGATGTCGAACTCCGAATCGCTTGAAACTTTATGGACAGCCTATACGGGGTATAATATGTTCTGTACAAGGTCCAGAATGTTGTATTTTCGAAATTTTCAGTTTAGTCCTCAAACTTTAAGAAATTACAATTTATGCCCAAAAGCTCCGTTTACTCGTTTCAAGTCCCGTTTTGGCCGAAAATAATTTATCCATATATAATAACATAATCATATAATACAAGATTTCAGATTTTGGTAGGGTTTCAACGACATATAGAAGAAAACATATAACTTTCAAGTTATCACAAAATCGGCACCCGACTACCAAATCGGTTGTCGTTTAAATTCAATAAATCATATTGCATGTGGTTATAACCATAACATTCATCTTTAAAAACATGATACAAGAATTTCAGATTAGTACATACTTTCATATTTTTCATAATATTCGATGATTATGTTTAAGAAAAACGAATTTCACATAATTATACATAAAATCATGACATGAAATTATAACATGAAGATTTTAACATAGATCATATCAAAAGAATCTTGAAATACTTCATATTTAACACATGCATCACAAGAAAAAGAGTAGATTTCTACTTTAAAGTTTGAAAGAGTTTTCACCCACCTCGATTTAGCCGGATATCGTCGGTTCTAAGTCTTGAAAGTTGGAAAATGACTTCTCCTCTACTACTATATGGTTTGGCCGATCCACATGCACCCCCAAGGTGAGAATTATGTTTGCATGTAGTAAGATTGATGTTAGATTATGGAGTATTTTATAAGAATTTATGAAAATAGTTATAAGGGATGAGATTACCTACTTCTTGTTGAAAATTTTCTTCCTTATTCCTCCTACTCCTTTATGCATTTATGGAACATTTTGCTCTCAAATACAGGGACTAGTTTCTATATGTATATTTATGAGTTGGGAATGCCAGTAACTACCAGTAATTAAAGAAACATCCATTGACTTATATTAGTGAATTTACATAATTACAAGTACAATGCCCTCACTCAATCATCCTCTGAGTGGCATTCGAGGGCATACTCCCAACATATGCTACCCCGTACTCCATTCTCCCAGGGTCTACCAAGATGTATAAGGATTTGAAGTAATGTTATTGGTGGGGGAATATGAAACGTGAAGTTGCATAGTTTGTTTCCAGATGTTTAACCAGTCAGCAGGTTAAGATTGAGCCTCATCGACCCGCGAGAATGCCGAAACCGCTCCCGATTCCTGAGTGAAAATGGGAGGACATATCGATGGATTTTATCACTAGCTTGCTGACGAGTCATCGAGGGATGAATAAGATTTGGGTGATTGTGGTCCGTCTAACCAAATCAGCCAACTTTTTGGAGATTAAAGACACATGGGGACTTGAGAGATTGGCCCAGCTATTTATTAAAGAGATTGTAAGGTTACATGGTACCCCCAAGAGTATTTTATCAGATTGTGATGGGCGATTCGTGTCTCACTTCTGGAAAGCAGTTCATCGTGCGATGGGTACGCAGTTGAACTTCAGTATGGAATTTCATCCACAGACTGATGGTCAATCTGAAAGGACTATCCAATCTCTAGAGGATATGTTGAGGGCGTGCGCTCTTGATTGGAAGGATGATTGGGAAGCCCAACTGCCTTTGGTGGAATTCACTTACAATAATCGTTGGCAGGCTTCGATTCAGATGGCACCTTATGAAGCATTGTATGGCCATCATTGTAGGTCTCCTCTATGTCGGGACGACATGATCCGGATAACTGACCTTTTCGAGGCAGACAGGTTGACATACATTACGTACATAATGCTGTGGCCCATAATGTATGTAATGATGTTAATGTTTTGAGACAGTAACATCTGGAGGCAGATTACGTACCTAACACTTTCGGTGTAGCGTACGTAAAGGGGTTAATGTACATTATCTTCATGAGATAACGTACGTAACGAGCTGTGCAGTTTATAAAAAGACAGCTTGTGTCTTTCATTTGCACGTCCAAACTCCAGTTTTTCTCTCCAACAATCGTCCCTCTGCCTCACTAGATGGTTTTTACACCCTTCCAACTTGTGTTTGAGCTTTGCATCTTGGAGTGGAGCTTGTTAATTGGAAGTTTAGTGTTTTTCTTGTAGCTTGGAGGGTGTTCTTGTGTTCTTGGTGGTTGTTCTTCGTTTCTGAATATATGTTGTACGATTCTACTCAATATTTTCATAGTTATGATGTTAGTGATATAGTATACTACACCTAGTGTTGAATTAATCAAGTAAAACAGTTTGTAGTTAAGCTTTTTAACAGTTATTGATGAATTTGGTAATTAAGGGTTTGGAATGAGGTGTTCTTGATGTTTTAATGGTAATGATCATGTTTAATAGAATAATACTCTTCTTGCTAGATTATTACATCATTAAGATAATAATAATCCTTAGTTTCATCATAGTTAAGTGTAATAAATGGTATTGTTGACATATAATGTATTAGAACACCTTGATGAATGTTAGAAATTAGAGTGTTGTTCTTGAACCTTAACTTCAACTTCGTTTCTGTTTTTGGCTTAGCCAAGCCTTTGTAAGATGATAAAAGATATTGTTGAAGACAACCAAACTCTTATATGTTCATGATAATCAGTCGTATTGATGCCTTAGGAATATAATGAACATCATAATAAGTTGATAATGTTCTTAGGAAGATATTGTTGATCATTGGTGATGTTCTTGGAAAGTTAAATGATATAATATGATATGAATGAACATAACTGATTGTTTAACATGTTCTTGATAAATTCTTATTCATAAAGAATCATGCGAGTATTTGAAATACCTTGTAAACCGATCATAAGAATGAATGGAGGTAAATAGAGTTCTTGGAATAGAATTTTGATATCTTGAGATAGTTGAACTATTCAATTAAATTTAGGGTGTCTTCTCACTGAATTCGATATCGATAATTATACGGATGTGTTATTGAGTGAAATGTATTTCATTCAAGGTCGATTGTTCGAGTGACCGATATTAGTCGAGGACCGTCCGTTCGTTCGACAAGGGAGGATTATTCTCGTCTCCGTATTAAGGCAAGTTATCTTGCTTGGTTATAATGATGATTGAATTCTTGTGATGGTTATAGGTTTCGTGTGTATGAAACACTTATTGAATCTGTGATCCGTAATTCGATATTGTTCTTGATGATGTTCCATTTCTCATCATGGGATTGCATTCCCAAGTTCGTTACTTTGAATCGTTGATCTCGTTGATCCTTATTGTCACTTCGGTGAGTTCTTGATCCTTAATCGGATATGTGATTTGTTGAATTCGTTGTCATGTTGTATCGTGACATATCTGGAATCATATCTGCGTGCCTATTGGTTATTGTGTAGGATTTTTAGCCAAGCACATATATAGTCATACGTGGATGTTTCCATATTGGACTGTGCACACCAGACGTAGTTCGTGAGACTAATTAGGTACATTGTCACATGTATATTCTGGATTCCGTATACAGGGTGGACATGTACACGGACATATTTTCGGATCGGGCGTACTGTGATGTCCATCTTGAGCCATACTGTTTGATCGTTCATAGTCCATGTATGATTGGATATGTTCGAAGGTTTGTGACTGATTGTTCATACGCCTGAGGGGTATGTTCAGTAGTCGGGATGTTTTCTTTGAGATCTAATATATGTGAATTGTATAATGTCTGGAGAATCATTTATCGTGTATATCTGACCCTGTGGTTTGGGCGAAATACTTGTGTTGTATTTTAGGTAGAGGCAAAGGCAAGGCACGAGAAGAGCATGGTGACAGCGAAGGGTTCGAAGGATACTAGTTCGGGGGGCCCAAGTCTTTTGTTGTCTGGTTATGTTCAAACTGTGTAATGTTATTTTACCGTTTCCTTTAAACTGTTGTCCGATTGTATTGTTATTTGAAGTATATTCCATCTCCATATGGTTTAAACTTGTATTTGGATCATATGTACGTTAAGGCCGTTGGCCATACTATTTATAAACTCCTAATCGGAGTAATGACTATCTATTGTGGTTCCGTATCACACATTTAATCTATATTTTGGTATCGCCTGGTGGGTCCCAGTGTGGGGTCCACGACACTGTATCCTCCAACACATATTCTATATCTTGTTCTTTATCCACCCTTCTTGGCATTGTCAAGCTCTGTGAATTTGCCATAGATATTTCAGATGATATCCATCGACTCAGTCTGATTTTCTTGGACGCCCTTCACCTAACTGATAATACTAGTGACCGATGTACTTAAGTCATCAACTTTGTGATCATGGTTGGGCATCTTGTCCCTAGTGTACTCGAGTGCGGAAAATGTTGTGGCTTCAGTGACATTAATATTCTCTTGTTCCTTTTTGGAACAACTGCCCGATGTCCTTGAATCTGGCGGAGGGCAGTGCGCATAACATATGGAGGTAACATGAAAGCGTCATTTACATCCTGTACTGACTGTCGCATGTATGTGAATTCCTGAACAATGACAACGGTACTATGCAGTTTGGTTGGAGTTCCCTCACGGATGAATCCATCATCAGGGGCGGATTGTGATGAACCTGTAGGGAGAGAAGTTTGTACCTATTCTTGAGTTGTAGACTCTGTCGGCTCAATTGGTTCATCTATTCGGGATACAAAAAGGATATATTCCTCCTGTACGAGTTTGGATTCTACAACTTGTTGGACAGGAGGCACTGATTCCTATGGTTGGCTCTCAACTAGTTTTGGCTCCTCGAGAGGGGCTGATTCCTCATGTTCGATGGTCTGAGCCTCTTATTCTTTCGGAGACACTGATTTCTCCTGTTGGGCTTCGAATACAGCATCAATTTCAGGTGTAGGAGGGACTGATTCCTCCTGTGTGGGTACTGCAGGTTCCTGTAGGGCGGTCTTAGGCTTTTCGGAAGATTACTTAGATGTCCCGTAGCTCTGAGCGGCTTATATTCTTGGAATTTCCTTGTCACGAGCCTCTTCAAGGCTCATTCTAAGTCGTATATGCATGGATTCATCATCATCATAAGAGTCAAGTTCAGAGTGGTGGTTCGGGCCTCGAGTACTCTCGTGAGAGGGTTTCTCACCCTTCAATATACCATTGTCTTTCTCCACATAATATTTTACAATCAGCTCTCCGCAGAAAATGATCATCCCATATGATCAAAGCTTCTATATTGTCTATATTCGTCACTTGCAACACCAACTCTTCATCCTTCTAGTCTACCCAGTTGTACAATGTGTTGTAGTTGAATACCCTGTAGGTTTCCCACATGTTGAAGCACTCAACTGCCGCATCGATCCAGACTGCCAAGAGTGTGATTAATTTCATTGAATGAGGAGGAATTCCCTATTGGAAGAAGAGCTCCTGACAGGGGTAGGTATCCTGTGGGAATAGGTGGTTGTCGGCTTCGGAGGGGGGGGGGGCAACCTATTTGCCTATTCCTTTAAGTTTTAGAAAAAAGTGTTCATCCGTCATAGCCATAGATGTCTCAAGATCTGTTGTAGGACCAATAGGTGTTTCCTCCATTAGAACAACTTCTGAAGAATTAGACTTTATAAGTATGGCTTGTTGGGGCAATATTCGGTATACGCACTATTGTGCAGAAGTGTAATTAACGGTGTGGAAAGATAAATCGACACAGGATTTATAGAGGTTCGGCCAAACGTCCCTACGTCTTCTCTCAGTATCTTTTCCAATAGGATGAAGATCAACCTCTGCACCTCTTTTATATCGGTCTAGGGATTATCGTTACAATTCTCGTCTTCTATCGGTTCGAGATTAACCGTAACTCACTTATCTTTTTATCGGTCCAAGTTAAACCATTTTTCTTTTCTATCGGACAAGAAATCAACTTATCTAGCTTTCTATGGGTACTAGACAAACCTCACTCGGATATAGATTGCGATTCTAATAATGCCGGATCCTTGATCCTAGTAACACCTATCCTTTCTTTTTCCTCTCGTGTATGAGTTTTCGTGTATCACACTCAAACTCTTATCAATATAAGCACAGTTACAACAACAATAGAATGTATATCAATATCTGATCAATGTATCGATTGCTTGAAGTTGTTGTTGTTTCAATACCATAGGAAGTGGTATTTATAGGCTCCAAAGCCTCAACTAGCCGTTAGCAACTTTTTCATTCTTTACGTACATTATCATCCAACCTTTACGTACATTAAGCATTTCATGTACGATATCATTTCCTCGTTACGTACGTTATGAATAGTGCATTTCAATCCAGTAGCTCATGTCTTCTGTGTTACTTGCGTTATCAAATCTCCCATTACGTACTTTAATAATAGTCAAAATATCCATTGGTGTAATGATGTAAGCCATGACACCACAACGGTCACATAGTTTGAATTCTAGTTCAAACTCTTCATTACGTATGTTAACCATAGCATCAAACTCTCTTTCCCCTTTTTTGCCAGCATCAATAATAAGTGCTAGGTTCTCCTTCACCTTGTGCATGAAATCAGACATGCCAATAGGCATTCTTGAATTTGAAGGTGTTGGAGAGGGTTCCTTCCTGTTGATCAGAGTGTCCATTTTTTCATTTAGAGACACTAGCTCAGGCTTAACATCAGTTGCTAGAAGCTCAGCAACAGTCTGTTTGACTATGCCTCTGATCAGCTCAGTGATATTTGGAGGTAGCTGTACACACGTTGCTCTGCACGAACAAAGTTTTCTCCTGAATCCTCTTGTGCAATTGGCCTCCGAGCAATGGATTTTTCGGATGAGACCTGCATGTCTGCTGGCGCCTGATCAAATTGAGTATTCTGAGGAGTTCCTGATTTGCCATCTGATAAGTCCTCATCTGTAGGGGACTTTCTGTTCTTCTCTGCAGATGACTTCTTGTTTTGGGAGGTGGTTTTCTCAGGCTGTTCCCCCTGATTGTCTGCTAAATCAGTTTCAGGAGCATGATCAGGTGACTGTCGATCATGATCCTCATCATCATCTTTTCTCTCTTCTTCCTTCTTTTCTTCATCTTTTTTCTCCTCCTCATCTTCTTCTTTCTCCTCTTTCTCTCCAATCTTTTCAACTTCCTCTTTTTCAATTTTTTCTTTTTCTTTCTGTTCTTCCTTTTCTTCAACTCCATCTTCCTTTTCTTTTTCTTTTATTTTTTCAATACTTTCATCCTTTCAACTTCAACAATTGTGATTTACATCTGTCTCTTGACAGAAAAACATGATAAGTTGCTCAGTAGCCTGGGGGTGTTCCCAAGTTCTCTTCTCAACAAGATCTCGTAATTGAGTGAAGGTGAGGGTTTTTATTTCCTTCCGCTCTTCAAAAATATTGACAAACGAAAATTTAAGAGATTGTTGTTTTACCATTATCAATTGATCTGAGGTGAGCTTCAGGGGATTGTTCTTCCTGAGATTGAGATGATATCCAGCTTCTGGGATATCAATGGTTTCCTCAATCTCTTCTTCCTCAGTAACACTTGGGAGTGTTAAGAGTGGAACTATCTCTGCCACTAGCTCTGAGGAGTGAGCAGGTTGATCCTCAGGTGTAGCTGGTGGTCTATTAACAAGGTACCAATGTGTTCTATTAACAAGGTACCAATGTGTTCTATTAACGAATTTGATGACTGGAGAATCAGGATGGAGGCTCATCTTGCTGCCATGCATGAAGAGATGATTTATGTCATTCAAGAAATCCCCATAAAGATCATGAAGGTTAATCCAGCCCCAAGGATTGAAGGCCAATCTCATGCGGAGATGCTCGAGAAAGAGAGCGAACAATGGACCACAGACGATCGAAAACGCGCCAACCTCGATAATGTTGCTAAGAATGCCCTATTTGTCACTCTTGACAAAGGCACGTTCTCGAAGGTAAAGAGCTGTAAGACAATCAAAGAAATATGGTAAAAACTCAAGATGATTTGCGAGGGTACTGAGCTCTCAAAAGAAAACAAAATTTCAAAACTAACTCAGCAATTCGAATCTTTTGAAATGAAACCAACTGAAACTCTTGAGGAACTTGACCTTAGATTCACTGACATTGTCGATGAACTTGATGCGTTGGGCAAGATTTATACCCAAAAGGAGAAGAGTTTAAAAATTTTTAGATCTCTCCCTGCCCGATGGGACATTAAGACAACAGCTATGCGTGTGTCATGCAATCTTAATGACATATCTACTTTTGATCTCTTTTCTGACCTCAAAGCATTTGAGTATGATATAAACAGGAGAGATAAAGCTGAAGAATCACCTGCAAGGACTACAGCACTAGCCGCTGTATCCAACAAAAGGCATATCATGGCCACCTCATCAAAGCCTACCCACAAGAATGCTGATAGTGAGGACGACATCCTGTCACAAGATGAAATGGTGCTCCTCATGCATAAGTTCAATAAGTTCATCAAGCAGTCGGGAAAGACTCTATACAGGACCAAGCCTATTCACAAGGTAAGTACCAAATCTTCCTCTGGTGATGCTAATATGTGTTACAATTTCAGGAAACCAGGACATTATGCAAATAAATGTCCTCATCCAAAAGTTCAAAGGTTGCCGGAAGCCGAGCAATAAGAAAAAGATGAAAGAAGACGTGCTTCGAAAAACAAGCTCAAGGCCCTGATTGGCAAATCAGAAGCCTCCCCCGCACCAACAAAGTCCGAAGAATGTCTACAGGCAGTCACTGACAGTGACTCATCAAATGATGAATTCGAATATAAAGCATATATGTGATTCATGGCCAAAGACATACCGGAAGATGAAGATAGCGATGATGAGGTAATCTCAACATCAATTACTCCTGCAAATGCATCTCATACCTTTGAAAACATGACGAATAAATTCAAAAACATTCAAACGGCCCACGAGACATTGAAAAATGAAAACATACAACTCCAAATTTCTAACCTAGAGCTGAGGGAAGAAAACGACTTGCTGAAAGTTAATTACAAAAATATGTCTGTTGATTGTGAAAACAACAAAGTCGATCATGAAAAACACATGGGGAGCAATCATCAACTTGCTCACGAACTAAATGAGGCTAAATCTCACAGTGAAAGCAAGACAAGTGATTTTGTTCTACTCCAAGATAAAATAAAAACTCTCGAAAAAATGAGAAGGAGAACTTGAGACAATCCTGAAATCTTTCGAGAAATCATCTAAAAGGATGGAAGAAATTCTAAGCACCGGGCAACATGCTCATGATAAAAGTAGCTTAGGATACAGCTCATGTTCCAATAATGGGAAAACTAGTACTGTGTTCGTCAGGGGTGTGGAATCCATTACTGTATCAGAAGAAATCCCGAGTCCTGTGAAGGCACCTATTGCATCGCGAACAACAAAGGCTTCCATTCTGCCACCACAGTCGTATTCCAGACAGCGGAATCTTCAGCCATTCAGACCTGTAAGGCGTAACCAATAACATGCTCTCCGAGCATATCAAAAGCGCCAGCAGCCATTCAGAAAGAAGGTTGTACCCAAATATCAAAGGCCCGCACAGCAGTACTTCCAACAGTACAGCGTGCCTAGATATTGGATACAGGAGCCTCATTATCCATCACGAAAGCAGGTCGCCGCTCAGTATCAGCAACAGCTTTGGGAATCCAACAGGAGACCCAGAAGGCAAGCTGTAAGGCCGAAGAAAATTTGGGCGATCCAGAACGTATACATGGGTAAATTCTAGCCAGATATCACCACACATCAACATTTTTGAGTTCCTAGTTCGATGTTATTAACATCTAATCATCTTTTATCGTTCTAATCAAGGTAAAATTCTTAAAACCCTAGTTTTGGGGATTTTGGGGGTCTTGTTCTTGATTTTGTTTTCAATCTGGTTTTGATGAGTCGATTAATGTTAAATGATGTTATTGATCATGTTATACGGATTGTATATCCATATATTCGATTTGTTCAACCCGATTGATGACTTCTGTGTTCTTGAGGAACCGTGAACATTTAATGTTCGATTAAATGTTCATATGAGTTTTCCTTCGTCGGTCTGAGGCGACTTTCATTGCTATTAGTCTTGCTCCTTATTGTGATCGTGTTTGGGTTGTTCTTACGGAAATTGTAGGTTCCGAGGCACTTCGACCGAGTCGTGTTCATCGGAGTATTGGCATGCCAATTTCGAGGCAAGTATCTTGCCCATACATTTCATGTTTCGTAGATTTAATAACTGATAATCGACTATGTGTGTTGACTTGGAGTACTCATAATGAACTTTCAAGAGGATTGATACAATCCCATTAACGACTTTCTATCAAAACGCTTGAGTGATTTGCAAATAAATGAGTTCTACGAACATGTGTATTGTCGTTGAGAATTGGAATATATTGCCTTCGTGCTACGTGATTATAAAATCACTTTTCCCTTGTTAAGGGTTGTATGCTCGAATGTGTAATCATTTGATGAGTGCGCATATGTTGTGTTATATTGCTTGTCGACTCCCTTGTAAGGAGGTAGTACTATTCAGTGATGTTGGGGATTATATCTCCTCGTGGTTGTGATCACATATGTATATTCACTCTGGGATGGACTGACGAGTCCTCTGAGGGTTCCATTGCCTTTGGTGCAGTTCCATGGTTAATCACGCATATAAATGAAATGTGATGTACAATGAGACTTAGTTACTCCGGAATACTAGTCTTGAATTCGATTGATTATATATATTCACTCTGGTACGGACTGACGAGTCCTCTGAGGCTTCTATTGCCTCTGGTGCGGTTCTGCGAATATGTTGGGTTAACCACTCTAGGAGGGTCCGATGGGGCCTCTGAGGGTTCCGTTGCCTTTGGTGCGGTTCCATGGTTAATCACGTATGTATTTAAATGAAGTGCTATGAGATTTAGCTATATCCAGAATACTGATCCCGAATTGTACGATTACATTTATTCACCATCGATTATATATGTAACACCCCCGATATATTCAGGAATATTACAGCGCCGTAAATCCTTTACATAAGGATTTACAAGGCTGAAGAATTAAAAAGACATTAACAGGTACCAACGAATGATAATAACGGAATTAAGATATAACAGTTCTGACCAAATACTGAAAATATGAATGTTCAACAGAAAATTATTAATACATTAAAAAATTCAAATTCATCATAAACGACTACGTACTCGAGTACTTATTGAAATAACCATCAAACAACGGACAAATAAACCCGGCCGGAACATCACTCTGCACCCTCGTCGTCATGCAGCTCCAGTGGTTGTTTTCCCGCTCTCCTGGATCCTGAACATAAACAAAATGTTCACCCCCGAAGGGGTTAGCACAATTATGCTAGTACAAGTACCACAACATATTATTCAACATCACACGCAGAATAATAATAACGTAAATGATAAAGTATCAAACGAGTCTTCTCCTGCAAGAAACTCATACGTAACATACACAACTGATAATCACACCATGATATCATAACATACACATGGTAATTCCGACGATCCAGCGTTCATTGCCTAGAACCCACGATGATCCCGTCAGACCAACCTGTGGTGGAGAAACCCATCCGATGATCTAGCGCACGCTAGCATAGATCCCCCGATGATCCCGTTGGACCAACACGAGGTGCACATACAACAACGACATACATGCACGACAATATGTATAACATCAATATGTAAAACAAATAAGGTACTTGCCTCGATTCGAAGATAAGAACAATACTTCCACGAAACGAAACACTCGAAGGTCGCCCCTTCAATCAATCATGTAAGAAACTCGAACCTTAAAAAAATAAATAATATAGAATTTATTTCACGTCGTACGAATGTCTACCAATTCAATTTACGGCCGAAAGTTCATAAAACGCAATCTGCCTAAACTTCTTAGCATACGCTAAGTATTCTGTGTAGCGTGCGTTAAGTCTGCTCGATAACGCATGCAAACAACGAAGCCTAGCGTACGCTAACTATGCATGGTCAGTACCTCACTGATCAGCCGACTGACTCGTCGATGGCCTAACGTACGTTACGTATCAAACATAGCGTACGTTAACTCATGCTCGATAGCGCACGTTAATCTACATAGCTTAGCGTGCGCTAATCAGGCATGGCGATTCACTCTTGGGCGATCGATCTCATCATGATCAAACCAATGAAATCTTCAGTGCTAATTCATGTTACCTCCATGAATATCATGTTCATAAGGTTATGAATGATCTTACGGATAACAACAACTTCAGATTCAAGAATATGTATACTCTAATAAAACCATATTCCATTTCGATTACAATTCTTCATGCGATACTTCGGAAGGCCTAACGGTCGATATCAACACCTTTATATCAATCAAAACTATTATTTTGTAGTTTGATTAACATTCCGTCTTGACAAGATAAATCCTTCCATGATCAATCCCTTAGATTCGTCTAACAATAATGATGTTAAAGTCAAGTCCATGTTTGCTATGAAGACACCTACTAGATTCGGATTACCAACGATAGAAGCTTCCTCTACTTGTTCATTGTAATAAGATTCGAATCATGATGTTCATAATCAAGGTACTTAAGGCATAATCATCTCAATATTCTAAACATGATGTGGTTTGGATAATTCACCCAAGAAACTCAATATTTTGCTAGCATGATCATCTTATTCTCCATAACACGAATCTAGAGTTGAAGATAGAATCAACATACCTTAATATGACGAAATCACTGAACCCCAAAGGTAGAATATGACTCCGGTTGGTTATATGCCACTCCAAGGTGCTACTTCTCTTCAATGATCAATCACAAGCAGTATCCAATGTCCAATGATCAAGTGGATGTGTTATAAGTGTATCTAAGGAAGATGATATGCCCTATGGTCTCTCAAAAACAAAAGATAAACGAAGGAAATGAGAAAAAAATGGAGTGCTGGCCCATATATAAACTTTCTCTTCATAGCAGATTAGCGCACTGTCACGACCCGATATGTCGTGTCTGTGTTGACCGTCCAAATGAGGCGTGCCTTCTGGTTAGCTTGCCACAAGTGGGGTAAAGGGGGCGACATTAGCGTTAAGGCGTTGTTTGCCCGGATGCATCGGTCTGGCCGAGTCAGGCATGCCGACCCGGTTTAGTCCGGAGAGCTTGTCGCTAGTCGAGGACTTGACTATGAAGGGGATCGTTGCTGGTAGGGCACAACTGGTCGGGGACTAATGCCGTCTCCCTGATGAGCCCATGGCAGGGCGAAACCAGTTGGCATGTCATGAGGGATAGGCTGGTCCCGGGGTGTGAGGGCCCCTGGGACGCCGCACGGGCTTCGGAACTCCCATCCCGTGACAAATGGTATCGGAGCTGAAACCTCTCTCAGTACGGCATGGTTCGGGTGTGGTCAAGTTCTGCCGAAACCGATGAGGGCGGGGAGTGCTCGCCGGTGCAAAGAGGGCACGGACAAAGTGCGGCTCCTGACAAGGCTTCTAGGCGGAGAACATGAACCGATTCTATGCCGGAATGAGAGGTGGTCCTAGGCTTGTGAGATCAGACGGTCCGGAATGTGGACACACTTGTATTGCGCACTTTTGGTAGCTCCACCTTTCGGTGACCGGGGTGTAAGAGCGTGGATCATCGTGGGCCACTGTGGGAACCTCGACATGGGGGAAAAATGCAGCGGCGAGGGAATGCCGTTCAACCGAGGTACTAACACCAGGAAGCGCGTAGGGTGAAGGTTGATGTCGATTGGTGATGCGGTATGTGCGTGGCGCACTGCGGGCTAGCGCGAGGCGCGCGAGTGAAGAGCCTGTCCATCAAGGGTATGGTGCCGTATGTGAATGGCCACGATCGTTTTGTGTGCGTGGGACAATACAGTGTGCGGAAAGAAACATTCTTCCCCAGCACGAGGACGTGCTGCGATTTGAGTGGGGGAGGATGTCACGACCCAATATGTCGTGTCTGTGTTGACCGTCCAAATGAGGCGTGCCTTCTGGTTAGCTTGCCACAAGTGGGGTAAAGGGGGCGACATTAGCGTTAAGGCGTTGTTTGCCCGGATGCATCGGTCTGGCCGAGTCAGGCATGCCGACCCGGTTTAGTCCGGAGAGCTTGTCGCTAGTCGAGGACTTGACTATGAAGGGGATCGTTGCTGGTAGGGCACAACTGGTCGGGGACTAATGCCGTCTCCGTGATGAGCCCATGGCAGGGAGAAACCAGTTAGCATGCTATGTGGGATAGGCTGGTCCCGGGGTGTGAGGGCCCCTGGGACGCCGCACGGGCTTCGGAACTCCCGTCCCGTGACAGCACGCTACCATGCATCCTTAGAGTGCGCTAATAAGAGTTGATTCCAAAATTGTCCAGGTTCATCCGTGGGAATCTTATCTGGTCCTACGTCTAGCTGGCGCATGTGTTAGCCGCCTAGCTCAATAATTGATTACCTAGCGCACGCAAGTCCTACATTCATAGCGTGCGCTAGTAGTAGCCGATAGTGTGCGTTAAGCTACATTCTTAGCGTGCGCTATCACGAGTTTGCATGAGAAAATTTGCATGATGATATACTTATGTACAAAGATACCAATGTGAGAAATAACATACTCCAATTATCGAGATCATAAATCCGAATAATACAGGGTTCGAATACAGATGAAATACATAATAATAAATCCGGATATTACATACTCTCCTACTAAAAAGGAGTTTCGTCCCGAAACTCAAGACGAAAATAACTCTGGATATCCGGACTTCAAACTATTTTTCGTTTCCCATGTGGCTTCTTCCACTCCATGACGTGACCACTGAACTTTGACCAAAGCGATTGGTTTGTTCCTCAACTGCTTAACTCGACTCTCGAGTATCTTGACCGGTCTTTCTTCAAACGTCCCATCCTGAGCGACTTCGATCTCCCCGAAATCAATGACATGACTAGGGTCCGGTATATATCTCCGTAACTGGGATACGTGGAACACGTTATGAACATGGCTCAGCGACGGCGGCAATGCCAATCTGTATGCCAACTCTCCAACTCTTTCAAGGATCTCGAATGGTCCGATATATCTCGGACTCAGCTTTCCCTTCCTTCCAAAACGAAAAATTCCTCGAGTAGGAGAAACTTCTAAAAGTACGTGGTCTCCCGTACTGAACTCCAAAGGGCAACGGCGTACGTCTGCGTAAGATTTCTGGCGACTCTGGGTGGTCAACAGCCTTTCACGAATTAAGGCTATCTTCTCTCGAGTCTGTACGATCAACTCTGGTTCTGTCCCGATTAAGTCTGATGAATCATCCCAACATAGGGGTGATCTACATCTCCTCCCGTATAATGCCTCAACGGTGCCATCTTAATGGAAGCATGCCAACTATTTATGTAGGTAAATTCAATCAACGGTAGATGAACTTCCCAATCAGTTGACCAATCTAAGGCACAAGCCCTCAGCATATCTTCCACCGTTTGAATAGTCCTCTCGGATTGTCCATCAGTCTGCGGGTAATAAACTGTGCTGAAGTTCAATTGGGTCCCCAAGGCCTTATGAAATGCTTTCCAAAAGTGAGACACAAAACGGCCGTCTCGATCAGAAATAATGGTCTTCGGTGTACCATACAATTGAACTATCTCCAAAATAAATACTCGTGCCAACCTCTCTGGTCCCCACGTATCCTTAATGCCTAGAAAATGAGCTGATTTGGTTAAACGATCAACTATCACCCAAATCATGTTCATTCCTGTCTTGGTTCTCGGCATACTAGGAATAAAGTCCATCGATATGTCCTCCCACTTCCATTCAGGAATCGGGAGCGGCTTCAACATCCCGGCAGGACGTTGATGCTCGATCTTAACCTGCTGACAAGTCAAGCATTTCGAAACATAGTCCGCTACATATTTCTTCATGTTGCCCCACCAAAAATTCTGCTTCAAGTCCTTATACATCTTACTAGTGCTCGGGTGGATAGAATAGGGTGAACTGTGAGCTTCCTTCAGAATCGTCTGTTTTAGAACATCGGCATCGGGAATGCAGAGTCGGTTCTGAAATCTCAAAACTACATCATCCTGAATTACAAATCTGGGGGCTCACCCCTTGATCACTTCATCACGTAACCGAATCATCAGAGGATCATCTGCCTATCTAGATTTTACTTCTTCGGTTAATGATGAAGTTATTTCCTTCACGCACAGTTGTCCTTGGACTCTTTGTAACCATACTTCAATTCCTTCTCGAATCATCTCTCGTTGAAGGCTAAGTTGGGAGGTCAGAGTCTCCAGTATCTAAATAGAAACAGGTTTGCGGCTGAGTGCATCGGCCACTACATTCGCTTTGCCTGGATGATACAAAATTTCCAAGTCGTAGTCCTTAATCAGTTCTAACCATCTTCTTTGCCGCATGTTCAACTCTTTCTGACTGAAGATGTATTTGAGACTCTTGTGATCCGTAAAGATCTGACAGTGAGTCCCGTACAGATAATGCCTCCAGATCTTCAAAGCAAAAACTACTGCCGCTAGCTCCAAATCATGTGTTGGGTAATTCACTTCATAAGGTTTTAGCTGTCGCGGCGCATAAGCGATCACCTTGTCATTCTGCATCAATACACATCTGAGTCCTTGGTTCGAAGCATCACTGTAAACTATAAATCCTCCAGTTCCCTGTGGAAGTGATAGAATCGGTGCCGTTGTCAATCTCTTCTTCAATTCATCAAATCTAACCTGACACAACTCATTCCACTCAAACTTTTGAGTTTTCTGCAGGAATCGAGTACGTGGGCGGGAAATTTTGGAAAACCCTTCCACGAACCGACGATAATACCCAGCAAGTCCTAAGAAACTTCAGACTTCTTTCACGTTCTTAGGAGGCTTCCAATCCAAAACCGCTTCAATCTTCTGAGGATCTACTCGGACTCCTTCAGCTGATACTACATGACCGAGGAACATTACTTCCTTTAGCCAGAATTCACACTTAGAGAGTTTGGCGTACAGTTGCTCGCTTCTCAAAAGTTCTAATACAATCCGCAAATGCTGTGCATGCTCTTCTGGGATCTTAGAATACACTAGAATGTCATCAATGAACACGACCACAAATTTATCCAAATATTCGATGAACACTCAGTTCATCAACTGCATGAATATAGCAGGTGCATTAGTGAGACCAAACGACATCACTACAAACTCATAGTGTCCGTAGCGAGTTCTGAACGCTGATATCGGAACATCAGATTCCTTAATCCTTATCTGATGATACCCTGATCTCATATCGATTTTAGAAATACTGTTGCTCCTTGAAACTGATCAAACATATCATCAATCCGTGGCAACGGATACTTGTTCTTAATCGTCATCTTGTTCAGCTCTCAATAGTCAATACACAGTCGAAGCGATCCATCCTTCTTTCGGACAAAAAGAACCGGCGCTCCCCAGGGCGAAACGATTGGCTGAATATAGCCTTTGTCTAGTAACTCCTACAGCTGGTTTTTCAGTTCATACATCTCAGTAGGTTCCATACGATACGGCGCCTTAGAAATTGGTGTAGCTCCGAGTTCCAGCTCAATGGTGAATTCTACATCCCTTCGTGGAGGTAGTCCAGGTAACTCGTCAGGAAATACATCCGGAAATTCGTTCAAAACAGGAATGGATGAAAGTTCCACAATTTCGTATTCTTTCTTCATTGCATAACACCAGTATCTGGTACAGCCATGTTTCAACAATTTGACAGCTTTCATTGCTTTGATCAACTTTCCTGAGCTTCCCGGTTTTCATCCCTCAAACAGTATTTCGGAACCATCATCAGCGATCAGCGAGATATTCCTCCTTCGGTAGTTTACAATAGCTCCATATCGATTAAGCCAATCGTCTCCGAATATCAGATCGTCTCCTTGCATTTCTATTACAATCAGATTTGAGAGCCACTCTCTGCCTCCAAATGATACAGGGAAATCTCTAGTTTCTAAGTTTCCAACAATCCTCTCTCCACTCGGTAAACCAACAACATAAGGTTCACAATTATGAAAACCAGAAACATTCAAACGATTTACACAAGACAAAGATATAAAAGAATGCGTAGCTCCTGTATCGAATAAAACGCTAACTGGGTGGGAAAGGATCTGGACAGTACCTGATGCGACAGCCGCATCCTGATTGTCTATTTTCCTCATCTTGTACAGACGTGGGGGAACAGATACGGCACTCTATGTACCCTTTCGGTCCCACTGTCCTCTCCTCGCCCGCGGCCAAGTTCTGAGGCTTCTAAACACTTTGCTGCGTCTGTTGGATACTGGCTTCCTTCTGGACTGGCTGTGGTGTACGGGCTCTAAAAGACTTTGTAGCCTCTTCACAGAACATCGCATGATGTCCCTCTCGACCACAATCAAAACAAGTCATGGTAGGTAGGGGTCAATTCCGTTGATAGTGCCCCGTCTGGGCGCAGTTAAAGCATTTCCTGGTAACATCAGTCATAGTTGATGTTGCTCCGAAGTTCTTTTCGCTCCTAACTGGATGCAGAGGTTTCTTGAAAGAGTGAAAGGATGACTGGGCCTTGCGGGGCCCGCTGTACTTGTGCTCTGTAAAAGTACCAGAGACTTTCTGCTTCTTGGATTCCGTAAATTTCTCCGTAGCTGCTTCCTTGATCTCATACTCCAACGCCTTATCCTGGTATTGACGGAGTGTGGTATATTCAAAACCGGACATGTACCTCTGGATTTCTGGTTTCATCCTCATATCAAAATGGATCATCATTTCTGCATCTGTTCTGACCAGATGTCGAACAAATGCCAGTTGTTGGTTAAACGTCTTAATTGCCTGAGATACTGGCACATCTGAAGGCTGAGCAGAGAAAAATTGCCGAACCTTGGCTTCCCTCACAGGACGAGGGCAGTACTGAGCTTCCATCATCAATTTAAACTCTGTCCAATCAGCATCATGGTCTACAGGCCGTATGGCTTCCCACCATTCGGACGCTTCCCCTATCAGAAAGTATTAAGCGATAGAGGATCTCCGGTCATCTGGGTAGTTAATTCCGGCAAAGATTTTCTCCAGTTCCTTCAACCAATGGTCCCAGGTGGGAGTCTCAGAAATACCGTCGAATTCTGGTGGTTGCATCTTCACCACCTCTTGCAGCCATCGGTCACCCCGATTTCCCATGTCCGGTATCCCTCTCTGTCTCTCTCCCTGCTGTAGTCCCATCGCCACTTGCATTCGGTCCACGACCTGGGAGAACTGAGTCATCTGGTTCACCACCTGATGAAGGATCTCTGGTACAGCAGGTTCCAGTTCGTTATTGATAGATCTCTGTGGCTCACCTGAACTGTGGCTGGCCTGATTAGAAGGCGAAGCTTCTCTTTCGACATTCCTTCGTCCGCGTCCACGACCTCGACCACGTCCACGTCCGCCTCTCAACATACTGTAAGCATAGTTACTCAATATACATGAAACAATATCGTTCTAGTGTTCAAGTATAAAGAAATACAACATGTAAAGAATGAGATAGAGTTTAGGAACTTACAACCACCGTTCGCATGAAGACGTAGGCAGTACAGTGATGTTATTCATGGCCGGTTGCCTCAAAAGACGTATATGACCCCTATTTTAACCCAATGGCCAAGATATCCATAATCTTAGCTCCGATACCATATTCTGTAACACCCCCGATATATTCAGGAATATTACAACACCGTAAATCCTTTACATAAGGATTTACAAGGTTGGAGAATTGAAAAGACATTAACATGTACCAATGAATGATAATAACGGAATTAAGATACAACAGTTCTGACCAAATACTGAAAATACGAATGTTCAACAGAAATTTATTAATACATCACCAAATTCAAATTCATCATAAACGACTACGTACTCAAGTACTTATTGAAATAACCAACAAACAACAGACAAATAAACCCGGCCGGAACATCACTTTGCACCCTCGTCATCATGCAGCTCCAGTGGTTGTTTTCCCGCTCTCCTGGATCCTGAACATAAACAAAATGTTCACCCCCAAAGGGGTTAGCACAGCGATGCTAGTACAAGTACCACAACATATTATTCAACATCACACGCAGAATAATAATAACGTAAATGATAAAATATCAAACGAGTATTCTCGTGCGAGAAACTCATACATAACATACACAACTGATAATCACAACATGATATCATAACATACACATGGTAATTCCGACGATCCAGCGTTCACTGCCTAAAACCCACGATGATCCCGTCAGACCAACCCGTGGTGGAAAAACTCGTCCGATGATCCAGCGTACGCTAGCATAGATCCCCCGATGATCCCGTCGGACCAACACGAGGTGGACATACAACAACGAAATACATGCACGACAATATGTGTAACATCAATACGTAAAACAAATAAGGTACTTGCCTTGATTCGAAGATAAGAACAATACTTCCACAAAACGAAACACTCGAAGGTCGCCCCTTCAATCAATCACGTAACAAGCTCGAACCTTAACAAAAGAAATAATATAGAATTTATCTCACGTCGTACGAATCTCTACCAATTCAATTTACAGCCGAAAGTTCATAAAACGCAATCTGCCTGAACTTCTTAGCGTACGCTAAGTATTCTGTGTAGCGTGCGTTAAGTCTGCTCGATAGCGCACGCAAACAACGAAGCCTAGCGTACGCTAACTATGCATGGTCAGTAGCTCATTGATCAGCCGACTGACTCATCTAATGGCCTAACGTATGTTACGTACCAAATGTAGCGTATGTTAACTCATGCTCGATAGCGCACATTAATCTACATAGCTTAGCGTGCGCTAACTGTGCATGGCAGTTCACTACTGGGCAGTAGACTGATCTCATCATGATCAAACCAATGAAATCTTTAGTGCTAATTCATGTTACCTCCATGAATATCATGTTCATACGGTTATGAATGATCTTACGGATAACAACAACTTCGGATTCAAGAATATGTATACTATAATAAAACCATATTCCATTTCGATTACAATTATTCATGCGATACTTCGGAAGGCCTAACGGTCGACATCAACACCTTTATATCAATCAAAACTATCATTTTGTAGTTTGATTAACATTCCATCTTTACAAGATAAATCCTTCCATGATCAATACCTTTGATTCATCTAACAATAATGATGTTAAAGTCAAGTCCATGTTTGCTAGGAAGACACCTACTAGATTCGGATTACAAATGATAGAAGCTTTCTCTACTTGTTCATTGTAATAAGATTCGAATCATGATGTTCATAATCAAGGTACTTAAGGCATAATCATCTCAATATTCTAAACATGATGTGGTTTGGATAATTCACCCAAGAAACTCAATATTTTGCTAGCATGATCATCTTATTCTCCATAACGCGAATCTAGAGTTGGAGATAGAATCAACATACCTTAATATGACGAAATCACTGAACCCCAAAGGTAGAATCTGACTCCGGTTGGTTATATGCCACTCCAAGGTGCTACTTCTCTTCAATGATCAATCACAAGGAGTATCCAATGTCCAATGATCAAGTGGATGTGTTATAAGTGTATCTAAGGAAGATGATATGCTCTCTGGTCTCTCGAAAACGAAAGCTAAACGAAGGAAATGAGAACAAAATGGAGTGCTGATGTAACACCCCAAGTTATTCAGGGAATATTACAGCGCCGTAAGCCCCGCTGTGGGACCCACAGGGCTAAACATACGAACTATCAATTTTGATCGAGAAGGTCTACATACAATGGAATGAAGAACAATACAAGGGTATTCAAAACATAACCAATGTATCCACAGACATCACAACACGAATCAATACCTCGGCAAACACAGGCCGGAACATCAACGAAAATGGAAAACAATACTCGAGTATTCAATAACCATTCCAGTACAACAACACTGAATGGAAAACTCAAAACATAATCGGAGGAAAGAAACAGTATCACACTTGCCCATCATCTTCATGCCGACCCGATACCTGCCTGTCCGTTCTCCTGGAACCTGAAATACATAAAAAGTATTTCCCCCATAAAGGGGTTAGCCGTTGAATAGCTAGTGCAAGTATATCAAGTATGAAACACAATACTCCTCGATAATAAAGTAAATGTAACCGTCAATTCATCAATTCAAGACTAGTATTCCGGAATAACTAAATCTCATAGCATCACATCAATACATATATGAATACCGTGGAACCGCACCAGAGGCTACGGAACCCTCAGAGGACCCGTCGGTCCGTCCCAGAGTGGTTAATTCATATTATCCATGGAATCGCACCAGAGGCTACGAAACCCTCAGAGGACCCGTCGGCCCGTCCCGGAGTGGATATACATAATCATGCCATTAATATTTCTTACTTTCAAAGTCGAGAACGCACATTCATAAATATATACTTGCCTTTGAGACATCGAGAAATCGAACGGACAAACGGTATCAGTTCAGTAGGTCCAAGAACGTGCTTCCGGCACCTAAACGATTCGCAAGGAATATGATAGTCAAATATCCATACTCAAATTACACGAAGAAATTTCCGAAACCCGTCTACGATTCACGAAAATACATGGGTAAACAACTAGAGGTTGAAAAATCGCTCAAACTCCCAAAAGTCCGAAAACGGCACAATCAAGTCCGTAAAATCATAGGAAAATCATGCATACGGTATAGATACATCATAATCTCAAGGTTCTCAAGCTTCAAATCAGATAAATCGGACGAATCTACGAAAAACCCCAAAATCCAACACAATATTCAAAGTGTTATTGAATAATATTTCAATAATCCGATGAATAATCAAACATGCCCATAATCAGGCGTATATCACTTCATACACCATGATTTTAACATCCAAAACATCTTTACCCAATATAAAATCGAAATCCAAGATGTTGAAGGAATTACCTCTTGAAGATCCAAGCACTATGATCCGAAGAATACGCGATAGATCGATGATCCGAGCTTCCCAACCGAATGAAAATGATAAAAATTCAATACTCAAGTGATAGATGATGAAAAGTTCTCTCCTCAAGCTCTCTCTCTCGTGTGGGTTGAAGAAAATGGAGGAAATGAGCTGCATCTCGCTCAAAAAGCATAATTACACAGATGACTGCATCGTGTGCCGTGGCTCAGCGGAAGTGTGCCGCAGCACAGGCCCAAAAAATGCTCCCAGGGCTCGGCAATGTGCCGCGGCTCAACCGAAGTGTGCCGCGGCACAGGGTACAGACGGGTTTGGCCGAAATGCAGCACGAGTGTGCCGCGGCCCGGACGGGTATGCCGCGGCAGTGACTCGACAGTGTGCCGCGGCACAAGGTACAGGCTGCTCGGCCAGGTCTAGAAATTGTGTGTGCCGCGGCGCACAACCCTTGTGCCGCGGCGCACACCCCCCTTGGGTCCTAAAATGATGAAAAATGACCCGGGAAGAGAATAAAAGCAATAGGACTCAATATCTGGGAAACAATAACACGAAATGGAAGTACGGAAACCCCAAAATGGTGGTTCCAAGCGATGATTACAAGGGTTCGCCCAACAAAACACAATTCGCACAATGAAGAGATTTGAAATGACATGAATTTTAACCGGGTTTTACAGCTGACCCATATATAAACTTTCTGTTCATAGCAGATTAGCGCACGCTACCATGCATCCTTAGCGCGCGCTAATAAGAGTTGATTCCAAAATGGTCCAGGTTCATCCGTGGGAATCTTATCCGGTCCTACGTCCGGCTGGCGCACGTGTTAGCCGCCTAGCTCAATAATTGATTACCTAGCACACGCAAGTCCTACATTCATAGCGTGCGCTAGTAGTAGCCGATAGCGTGCATTAAGCTACATTCTTAGCGTGCGCTATCACGAGTTTGCATGAGAAAATTTGCATGATGATATACTTATGTACAAAGATACCAATGTGAGAAATAACATACTCTAATTATCGAGATCATAAATCCGAATAATATAGGGTTCGAATACAGATGAAATACACAATAATAAATCCGGATATTACAATATATAACCCTTAGTTATTTACCATTGTTTGGTCCAGATTATTATACTCTTAGAATATGTTGTGTATGGCTCGTATTTGCACTTTATACTTGTACTAGCAAAATAGTGGAATTTTGCTAACCCCTGAATAATCGGGGGGTGGAAGTCTGTATTGCATTCAGGTACGTGTAGGTTCCTGAGGAGCATGACACGTAATCGGTACGAAGGATGACTGAAGGCAAATGATACTAATAACATGAGGGCTAGTATTGGGATTTGTTGGTCGAATTGTATTATTCTTTTTCCGCTGTAGTGTTTTCCCGGCGTATGGGAGTGTCGTTGTATTTTGACCCTTACAGGGTACGAGTCGGGATAGAGATGTATATGAAGTTTAAGCTGTATGTTATTGATGAAAGGCCAAATCGGTCTACTGATTCGTATTTAGACATGTTGGCATGTGTTTTGATGTCTTATTCTGGTATCTAGCCTGGTAGATTCTCACTCAAAGGGTCTGCGGCGCTGTAATATTTCCGAGTAGATTGGGGGTGTTACAGAATATGGTATCAGAGATTAGGTTTTGGAAACCTAGGCTGTTGGGTCCAGTCAAGTATTGTTGAGTCTAGTCTTGTCGGACTTGTTCTGACTGAATCGTGTCACGACGCGTCGTCTGCTTTGTCGGCCATGATTAGTATCGTGGTGCAGCCATCATCTTCGTGCGACCAGTTGGTGTAAGTCTTCTCTTTTATGTGTATTATCTTTGTTTCATGACTGTTTACATGCATGTCATTGAGATGGAATTCGTATTTGAAACTTGTGGCATATTACGGGTGTAATGAACCGGATATTGATGGATTGGACAACAAGGGGTATAGAATGATATGAAACCTTGAACATTGATGTGTTCCAAGAAATGTATCGACAATAGACTCTGTTGAGAAACTCATTTATATGGTGTTGATGCGTGTTTGAATTTGGTAGTAATGAGTTGCGTATGATGAATTGGTGCTCTTTAATGCCGTATAGGCATGTGTTTGAGAATTGACTATTTTGGCTAATTGTTGGTATATGATACAACCGTGTTCACATTGGTAATTGTGTCTGCTGTGTGTGTATTGGAAAATGCTTCTTTGAAAATTTCATAGACTTGAGTAAGTTGTGGAAAACCAATTTTCGAAAATGTTCCGACGGTGTGGTTAAGTGGAGGTTTCGAGTGAATTTTGAAAATTGTTTGAGGTTGGCGAGGCGGATTTGTATCCTCTAATAAAACCCAATGACGGTATTTGAAAAAATATGTGTTTTGAAGTATTTTTGGACATTTTATAAAAGGTTATCATCGTTGATCTTTTGTCGTGTTTGAGAGGATTTTCCGGAAATAATTTAAACGTATTGGTTTTATTTTCAAAAAAAATTGAGTGCACGATTTTAAAAACCTTTCGCACCATTAAATTTCTATGTTCAAAATAAAATGTGATTTTTAGTCTCAAAAATAAATATTGAAAGATGAAAAATCTTACTCGATTTAAACTGTAAATTCAAACTTGAAATGTTTTGTGAGATGACTTAGTTAACGCATGCTAATTTAGTCATTAGCACATGCTAACGAACCTCGATAGAACGTTCAATTATTTCAACTCATTAACGCACGTGAATTTTGTGCCTAGCGCACGTTAAGTGCAGTATGTGAGGGAGGTGTAATATCCGCAATTTCGGATTTCGGTAATTTTCCTTTTTCGGCGGAAGTCTGTTTTGGTGACTCTCTCATGACCGTTTCGTCATTCCGAGAATATTTAATTCTGCACTCTTTGACGTCCGAGTTCGTTTCGGTATCGTTTTGTTGAGTTTCGTGTTCTTAAGCGGTTTTTCCGTACGTGAGTTCGATTCTTGCGAATCTCGTCCGAAACTATTGTTTCGAGTTTCTCGTAAGTTCATTTAATGTTATTATTCATGTTGCGAGCTTTGGCTTGGTGTTTCGATCATGTATCGTGTATTTCAGACGTTTTGGGCCATTTTCTTAATGCTCCGTTGTTGAATTTCGAGCCTTCGGGTGGTCGGAATCGTGTGTTCTCTTAGAACTTAGATTCGTCTTTGCGAGTACTTCGTAACCGTGTTTTCGGTTTACATTCAGGTTTGAGTTTTGGGATTTTTCGGACCGTCGGATCGACCGAGTCCCGGCTGGCAGGACCTGGCCGAGTAACGGCCGCTATGGCCTGGCAGTTACGGCCGCAATGACCGGTAACGTACGTAAGGCCCTAGCCGGTAACGTACGTAACGGGCCGACAGATTTAGGGTAGGGGCTCGGCCATGGACGGTTACGGCCGTAAGCCATGGCCGATTACATACGTTATGTGGCCGGCAGTCAGCCTATTTAAGGCCAGCAGACGTTTTTTTTCACCATTTTTCTCACTTCGTTCTTCCTCTTCCGCGGCTGGATACTTCTTGGGCGTGGAGACATGTTGTCATACAACAAATCCATGAAGTCTTGGAGTTCATATCATCATTCATCCATCCTATAACATCCCTTGATCGAGCGAATCAGGTCAGATTTTCTAGAAATCTAGTTTTGGGGAATTTGGGGAATTTGGTTGATTTCGTCCATTTAATCCGATTTAACTTTGGATTATGATGGATTGATGATTATTTAGATGTATTATATCATTTCCCTTGTTATTCCATAGTTGGATCGCATCAGTTCGTTGTTTTGGTCGAGTTCTTGATCGACGTCTTGAAGGTGTCCGATAGAATGTCAAAGAGGGTTTTCGGACGTTCTACGATTATTCTTCCTCGTATGATCATTGATTTATTAATTAAATGATGTTAGGGTCCAGTTTCTTGCAAAGAAATCGTGTTGAACCCTTCCGTTCGTCGTCATCTTCCTTTTCGATAGCATCGAGCGTTTCGAAGCTTTCCGGTTGAGCCGTGTTTGTCGGAATACTTGCGTACCGATTTCGAGGCAAGTATCTTCTCATACTTTTCATATTCCTTAACTATAAATGTATTTTGTTATTATTATTATTGGTGTTACCATGATTATATGATTGTGTTAATTGATGACTATGTGGCCCGAATGTGTAGAGATTGTACTTGTTTGGGATATATTGTAATAATGTGTTCTTTAATAATTATGTGTTGGAATAAATCCGTAATTGTGAACTTGTGTTATTATGGTGCTAGGATTTATGTGAATCATAATTGTGAAATTGAAAGTATTTATTGAATTGTTCAAAATCGTGTCATTCCCTGATTGGGAATATTGCCTAAATTGTGGATTAAATTGTTAGTCTCGATTGTGTCCGATAGTGGAGGCCATTATAGAAAGTAACTCTTACGAACTTAATATCTTGAATATGTAAAGTAGCGTGTTTGAGTGTTGAGAGTGTTGTGTTCACTCCGGGACGGTCCGACGGGGCCTTGGAGGAATCCACGCATGGTTGGGTTCATGAACTTTTGAGTTAACCACTCCGGGAGGAGCTATTGGGGCCTCGGAGGGATTCGCGCATGGTCGAGTCCATGGTTAATCGGGAGGACTGTGTTTTGTGATACTTTGTGGGATTTGCATTTCCGGAAATTATTATCTTATACATTTTGAAGTCGTTGATGCAGGTGCTTTGATTATATGTTTTATAGCTCTTTGCATTGGAAGTCTGATGTTATTGTGAGTGTGATAGTTTATATGTTCACTCCAGGAGGGTCTGACGAGGCCTCGGAGTGACCCACGAATGGTTGGGTCCACAAACATTGGGGTTAACCACTCTGGGAGGGTCCGACGGGGCCTGGGGGGATCCGCGCATGGTTGGGTCCACGGTTAATTCGGGAGCATTTTGTAACTTGGTAATATGTCCGGAAAATCACAGCGTGTTGACTTTCCAAAATGCTTGGGTTATAATACACATTTATTAGGGGTACTTTGACTAGAGTGGCATTGAGATCGTATGATATGACGAGACTTTGGAATTGTTTCTTTAACGGAAATATCTCGAGAAGTCTTTCCCCGTGATTGATTCATTGTTAATTAAAGGTTGTTATATCCTTGGAATATGATGTGTATGACTCGTATTTGCACTTTATACTTGCACTAGCAAAATAGTGGAATTTTGCTAACCCCCGAGAAATCGGGGGGTGGATGTCTGTATTGCATCCAGGTACAAGCAGGACCTTGGGGAGCAAAACACAGGATCGTTATGAAGGATGATGGAAGACAATCGATACTAATCACATGAAGGCCAGTTTTGTGTGCAGTTAGTCAGAGTTCATTGTATTGTTCTTTCCACTGTCGTATTTTCTGTTTGTATAAGTTTATGGACGTATTTGACCCTTGCATGGGAATGAGTCCGGAAAGAGATGTGTATATGTAACTTATATATTTATGCTGAAAGACCAAATCAGTCTAATGTTTCATTATTTAGCTATGTCGGCATGTAATGTGACGTCTTGTTTTGGTATCTAGCCTGGTAGATTTTCATGGAGAGGGTCTGCGGCGCTGTAATATTCCTGAGCGGATTGGGGGTGTTACAGAATATGGTATCAGAGCTTAGGTTGTTGAAACCTAGGCTATCGGGTCAAGTCGTGTTGTTTGAGTCTTGTTTCGTCGGATTTTATCTGACTGAGTCGTGTCGCGACGCGTCGTATGAGTTTGCTGGTCGTGATTAGTATCGTGGGGCAATCATCATCTTTGTGCGACCTGTGGATGTAAGTCTCCCTTCTTTGTGTTTGTGCCTCGTCTGATGCGAGTGACAGGTATGATTATGAGTTAATTGACGGAATCCTCTTATGGATTTTGATTTCGTGATATGTGGTTATTTGACTCTCATATTTAGTTCATATGAGGAGTAGTGTCGCTGGATTGTGCATGTTGGACTGTATTTCTTTTATCTGCTGCGTGAGTTCTTTTGTAATGGCTTTCGGTATTTTACCGATTGAGTTTTATTTCGAAAACCGTTTCCCTTAACCGAGTTTTTGGCATTATGGCCTTGATCGTTTTGGCGAAATTCTTATGACGGTATTTAGTATTTTGTAAATGGCTTTTGTGAGTTTTTGAAATATTACCGTCATCGGCCTTTTTGGCGTTTTTGTAAATGGTTTTTAGCCTGGTGGGTTCCGGCACGGGACCCACGATGCTATAATGTTCCGTGTAATTACCTGAAATTTTTGGGCATTCTAGCCCATTGAATTATCTTTTAAAACCTCGAGTGTCATAGAAAATAAATTTCGAGACGTACTTTTAAAATGAATTATTTTCTCGTGGTACATCCAAGGTGCCACAATATGTTTCAAAATTCTTCTACCTCGGGGACCCAAAATATTTTGAGATATTTTCAATGTTTTATAAACACTTTTACTTAGACCCGAGGGTCGAATATTCTGAAAGTTTTTCACTAGGAGAAAGTGTCCTCATTTTTATAAATGCGAAATGGTTCTCCAAAGTCTCGATAACGATGTTTCACGTTTGTACTTTTTGAAAGGTGATACTCAAGATCAATCGGTGTTTCCAAAATTATTTTCAAAAGGTGGTTTTCATTTTTTTTCTAAAACCTATCAATTCCCGTTTGCGGTTTGGGAATGTATGTATGATGTTTGCTTTGTCATTATGATGTTAACTTCCGAATATGATCGAATTGGTGGCATGAACGTTGAGGCGTTGCAACGTATTTGTAGTACTAGCCCTCTGTGAGAGGTGTGAACTGGTATTTACTATTTGTCGCCTCATGGCGATTTGCGTGTTGTCACACGAGTGTGAGCTATTGAAGCTTGGGCTTGTACGTTTGTGTACATGTGTGATTGTTTCATGATGGTTGTAATTATGTGCTGGTTATCGTTCGGGCTGTTGAGGTCGCCGAATGATACCGTCGTTGCTGTAGTGTTTGTGTGTGTATTACTTTACGATGGTAATCGTTGTATATGATATGTGTTATGATTCCTTATTGCGTTGAGTTCGCATCTCCACTATGTTGTTTTGCGACGTTATGCCCCATTGTATCTAGCATTTGTATATTCGGTATACCGAGCCGAGGTGTTTCAACCATGGTGTGTCGGGGGCATGCACGTACCAATTGTCCTTCTCGTCAGTAACGCATTTCAAGTGTGGACCCGAGAGACACAGGATCCAGTTTCGCGAGTTGGGTTCCGAGTCTTTCGGGGAGTGAACTTCAGTACAGATATCAGGATCGACTCTAAGAGGCCCATGGGAAATGTTTCCGTCAGCTGCTTTTGTGTTGTTGCCTTATTTCTGTTATTGTGAGTAGCGGGGACGACCTTTTTTATAAGAGGTCGAATGTAATACCCGTATTGTTTTTGGACTTCTGCATTTCCTCTTTCTCAAGTCTATCGACTCGCTCGTATTTGTTGATACTTTCTGAACTTGTCCTGTATTTTGGTTTCATCGTTCGAACGAGTTGTGATCTTGTTTTGGGTCGATCTGGTTATCGCTGTGACTTTTTCGAGTTCGGTTCGATTCTTTTGAACCTTGTCCGGAAGTAACATCTTTCGGTTCTACTAGTTCTTTTATTCGAAGTGGATCGGATTTTGAACTTCTGTATTTTCGACTCTGTCGACTCGTTTATGTTCGTTGACATTTTCTGAGCTTGTCCTGCCCCATTGCTTTTGTTGATCGAATGAGTGTGGTATTGTTTCAGAATAACTCGTATGTCGTTGCGACTTTTCAATTGCTATTTCCTTTCTTGTGGATCTTATGTGAATGCACATCTCATTGTTTTCACCGGATCATATATTGTCTTGAGTCGAGATGTGAACCTTGGAGTTGTTGTTTGAATTTTATTGTTCTTCGTGATTCGAACATGATTGTTCGATTTTTGTTATCTCGATCGTTGTGGTTCGATCGTTTGATTGTTCTGTTTTTGTTGATCTCATTTCGGGAAATTAGTCTCGTTTTCGACCTTCCAACCCTTGGGTGGTGGAATTCCGTATTTGTTCAGTGATTGGCTCGCGTGTTGATTGATGTACCCTTAGGTTGGTCAATCGTGTTGATTTTCGTTTGTTGTGTTTTGTGATTGTTCGGATAATCGACTTGATTGTATTATCTGTTTGATGACGCTTGTCACTTGTTGGTGTTATTATGTCTCTACCGGTGGCGTTGTGTTGGTCGTCGTGGAGCGTGTTTTCACGCCGTATATTACTTTGCGTTGCTTGTAACGTTTCGCCATTGGGCGTAAGTTACGCGTTTCTTGTGTATCTCGTTGAGTTTTCCTGGCGGCATATTGCTCCTCCCTACTTGTTATAAGTTTCGGGACGAAACTTCTTTTAAGGAGGGTAGAATGTAATATCCGCAATTTCGGATTTCGGTAATTTTCTTTTCTCGGCGGAAGTCCGTTTTGGTGACTCTCTCATGACCATTTCGTCATTTCGAGAATATTTAATTCTGCACTTTTTGACGTCCGAGTTCGTTTCGGTATCATTTTGTTGAGTTTCGTGTTCTTAAGTGGTTTTTCCGTACTTGAATTCGATTCTTGCGAATCTCATCCGAAATTGTTGTTTCTCGTAAGTTCATTTAATGTTATTATTCATGTTGCGAGCTTCAGCTTGGTGTTTCGATCGTGTATCGTGTATTTCGGATGTTTTGGGCCATTTTCGTAATTTCCCAAAGTTTGGGGTAATTACTTTCCGTTGCGAATTTCGAGCCTTCGGGTGGTCGAAATCATGTGTTCTCTTAGGGCTTAGATTCGTCTTTGCGAGTACTTCATAACCGTGTTTTCGGTTTACATTAAGGCTGAGTTTCGGGATTTTTCGGACCGTCGGATCGACCGAGTCCCGGCTGGCAGGACCTGGCCAGTAACGGTCGCTATGGCCCGGCAGTTACGGCCGCAATGGCTGGTTACGTATGTAAGGACCTGGCCAGTAACGTACGTAACGGACCGGCAGATTTGGGGCAGGGGCTCGGCCATGGCCGATTACGTACGTTATGTGGCCGGAAGTCAGCCTATTTAAGGCCAGCAGACGTTTTTTTTCACCATTTTTCTCACTTTGTTCTTCCTCTTCCGCGGCTGGATACTTCTTGGGCGTGGAGACATGCTGAGATACAACAAATCCATGAAGTCTTGGAGTTCATATCATCATTCATCCATCCTATAACATCCCTTGATCGAGCGAATCAGGTCAGATTTTCTAGAAATCTAGTTTTGGGGAATTCGGGTATTTGGGTTGATTTCGTCCGTTTAATCCGATTTAACTTGGGATTATGATGGATTGATGATTATTTAGATGTATTATATCATTTTCCTTATTATTCCATGGTTGGATCGTATCGATTCGTTGTTTTGGTCGAGTTCTTGATCGACGTCTTGAAGGTGTCCGATAGAATGTCATAGAGTGGTTTTCGTACGTTCTACGATTATTCTTCCTCGTATGATTGTTGATTTATTAATTATATGATGTTAGGGTCGAGTTTCTTGCGAAGAAATCGTGTTGAACCCTTCCGTTCGTCATCATCTTAGCATCGAGCATTTTGAAGCTTTCCGGTTGAGCCGTGTTCATCGGAATACTTGCGTGCCGATTTCGAGGCAAGTATCTTGCTCATAATTTCATATTCCTTAAATATAAATGTATTTTGTTATTATGATTATTATTATTGGTGTTACCATGATTATATGATTGTGTTAATTGATGACTATGTGGCCCGAATGTGTAGAGATTGTACTTGTTTGGGATATATTGTAAAAATGTGTTCTTTAATAATTATGTGTTGGCATAAATCCGTAATTGTGAACTTGTGTTATTATGTTGCTAGGATTTATGTGAATCACAATTGTGAAATTGAAAGTATTTATTGAATTGTACAAAATAGTGTCGTTCCCTGATTGGGAATATTGCCTAAATTGTGGATTAAATTGTTAGTCTCGATTGTGTCTGATAGTGGAGGCCATTCTAGAAAGTAACTCTTACGAACTTAATATCTTGAATATGCAAAGTAGCGTGTTTGAGTGTTGAGAGTGTTGTGTTCACTCCGGGACGGTCCGATGGGGCCTCGGAGAAATCCACGCATGGTTGGGTTCATGAACTTTTGAGTTAACCACTCCGGGAGGGTCTATTGGGGCCTCGGAGGGATTCGCGCATGGTCGAGTCCATGGTTAATCGGGAGGACTGTGTTTTGTGATACTTTGTGGGTTTTGCATTTCCGGAAATCGTTATCTTATACATTTTGAAGTCGTTGGTGCAGGTGATTTGATTATATGTTTTATAGCTCTTTGCATTGGAGGTCTAATGTTATTGTGAGTGTGAGAGTTTATACGTTCACTCCGGGAGGGTCTGACGAGGCCTCGGAGGGACCCACGCATGGTTGGGTCCACGAACATTGGGGTTAACCACTCCGGGAGGGTCCGACGGGGCCTCGGGGGGATCCGCGCATGGTTGGGTCCACGGTTAATTCGGGAGCATTTTGTAACTTGGTGATAGGTCCGGAAAATCACAGCGTTTTGACTTTCCAAAATGCTTGGGTTATAATACATATTTATTAGGGGTATTTTGACTAGAGTGGCATTGAGATCGTATGATATGACGAGACTTTGGAATTGTTTCTTTAACGGAAATATCTCGAGAAGTCTTTCCCTGTGATTGATTCATTGTTGATTAAAGGTTGTTATATCCTTGGAATATGATGTGTATGACTCGTATTTGCACTTTATACTTGCACTAGAAAAATAGTGGAATTTTGCTAACCCCCGAGAAATCGGGGGGTGGATGTCTGTATTGCATCCAGGTACAAGCAGGACCTTGGGGAGCAAAACACAGGATCGTTACGAAGGATGATGGAAGACAACGATACTAATCACATGAAGGCCAGTTTTGTGTGCAGTTAGTCAGAGTTCATTGTATTGTTCTTTCCGCTGTCATATTTTCTATTTGTATGAGTGTATGGACGTATTTGACCCTTGCATGGGAATGAGGCCGGAAAGAGATATGTATATGTAACTTATATATTTATGCTGAAAGACCAAATCGGTCCAACGGTTCGTTATTTAGCCATGTCGGCATGTAATGTGACGTCTTGTTTTGGTATCTAGCATGGTAGATCCTCATGGAGAGGGTCTGCGGCGCTGTAATATTCCTGAGCGGATTACAGGAGGAGGATTTTTGCTTAAGGTGACAGGACATGATCGAGGCGGGTGATGTCAAGCCATTGTCATATATTTGCCATATTACCATTTTTGTTGAAGAATTTTGGGTATGTACGCAAGTATCGTGTTGCATTGTTTGAATATGTCTCATAGTTGTATGATGCTATCCCGATATGATTATTGATCGGTGGAAAAGTTTACTGCACGTATGAATGGTTTGTCCACCTGGGAACGATTGGGTGAAACCTTCGAGGGTCGATGCTAAGAGGGCATGGCCACGGGATACCTTGCACGTTGTTAATTGAGATGATGATAATTGATTACATGGTCATCTTGATAATCTCGAATTCGTAGAAACTTGTTGTTCCGTGTTATGGTTTTGCAAACTTTTTCAAAACAAATGGTTATGAACTGTGATTCTAGTCTTGATAAAACAGCCCGAGGTATCAATGATATTTTCAAATCTTATTTCGGAAACTTATACGAACTCAAAGATCTTAAAATATTATTATTCAAATGAATACCTCGTAGAGTTTGTAAAGAAGATGTTATCGATAGTTGACTACAATTATATGTAATTTTATTACGTCCGTGTTTTGTCAGTATGGGTTGTAGATTTTCGATTAATACGGTCATATGATCTGTCAGTTACAATCGTGAGTTCCATTTATTGAAGTAGTAATTTTTGTATTCGCGTAATTATCTGGATTGGATAATCTTATCGTGTTGCTATTTGTTGTCTTATGTGGATGTGTTGTGCTAGTTTGGCATTTTAGTATATTGTTTTACGATGCATTGTTTCGTTGTGCCTTATGGTTTATATGATATTTTCCGGCCTCGGAGTTAAATCATAATGTATATGATTTATATTCGTTATTGGTATATACCGCTGTTAAATTAATTTTTTTTAAAATAAATTAAAATTATCTTTTTAACAGCGGTTCTTGTAGAACCGCGGTTAAAATTGTTGGAATAAAAAAAATTATATTGCCCTGCCTAGATCCCCCGCACCCGACCGCCCGCACGCCTCCGAGCCCTCCCGCTCGCGACCCACATATACCTGCCCGCCCGCCCGCCTCCGAGCCCACCCGCTAGTGACCCCGCACATATATATGAAAAAATGTGCATTTCTGATACTCACCGGATTTGAACCTGTGACCTCCATAAGATGGAGGTGGTAACAACCACTAAGCTAAAGGCATTTGTTGTACTTTTGTTGATCTATATTATATAAGTGTACAATAAACCACATACACACACAGAGAGACATATATATATATATATATATATATATATATATATTAATATTTTCAGAATTTATATTATATACATTAAAGTATAATGTATATTATATAAAAAATTTTATGAACTGAGTATTAAGCTTTTATGATTTATATTATTAATTATTATTATTATAGAATAATAATATAAAATAATGAAAATTATTACATACTAAAAATTATAATGTATATATTGTATATAGCCATGCTCAAATTATAAATTTGTATCATATATTAAATATTAATAAGTTATATTAATAAGTCAACAATTATAATATATTTGAAGAATTATATTATATTATATATATTAATATTCAATATCGTGCACATTTAATATAATATAATTCACAAAACAATTTGTATTATAATTTTTAATATATAATGTCATATAATTTTAATATTAATATATAACAGAATATATTAATATTCAATATATTGCACATCTAATATAATATAATTCATAAAACAATATGTATTATAATTTTTAATATATAATGTAATATAATTTTTAATATTAATATATCCCAAAATATATTAATTTTCAATATATTGCACATTTAATATAATATAATTCATAAAATAACATGTATGTATTATAATTATTAATATATAATTTAATATAATTTTTAATATTAATATATCACAAAATATATTAATATTCAATATTGCTGGGAAAACAAGAACCCTGTATCGAAACAGACGGGATATCCAATCCCTGTATCGAATGGTATTTGATAAAGAGGTTTTGACATATATGCCAATCCGCATACAGTAAAGGAGACTGTATCGAAGTATTGAGGCATTATCCTGTATCGAAGACCTGCCTCGAATCAGCATATAGTGAAGCCCTTCAGTACAGCAAGAAGTCTTATAAAAGACCAAGTATGGAAACTGTCTCGAATCTCCAATACAATTATCTTCCATACAGCTCACAAAAGGACAAAGAAGGAATCTGCAAAAGTCAAGTCCCGTTGAATAAAGAAGTATTTAAATACTCAAGGATAAAGTATTTAAATACTGTCAATCAACAGATCTTCAAATCCCGCTAAAACCGGATCGTGTTATAAATCCGTTGGAATGGAATCTCACTCAACGGATACATCTCAACGGATATATATTTCAGAGACTATATATATCACATCAAGATGCTGAAGATCAGTTACCCAAGCTATCGAAATTATTATCAGAGCAACACATATCTCCAAAGCTTACTGCAACTCAGATCAAAAGAGATATACAGTGCTCATCATCCTGAACAACACTTCATCATCTGAAAGCTCTTAAAGTCAAAGTTGTTGTTCACCATCTGTTCTATACTTTGAACAAACCCAGATCAGCCCTGTGTGGACTAAGCAATCTGTGCTTATCCGGAACGGTGTGTGAAGGATTTGCATTGAAGAAGACGAAGCTTCAGAACTATGTGTGAAGAAGCAAGTCAAAGCATTAGCTCAAAACCAATCTGTATGAACGGTTGAAGCTAAGATCTTTATATCAATCTGTGTGAACGATATATTAATTGTGTGTTGTTATAATTACGTAGTTGTGTACGTAGTAATTATAATAAACTTTTTACTCCTGTGTGGAGGACCAGTGGACGTAGAGGGGTTTACCTCGAACCACTTTAATTACTGTGTTATTTACCTTCAGTTTTTACTGTTTTAATTACTGTGATTAATTAAGTATACACTATACATTTTAGCAACCTAATGTATCTAACACTTCCGCTACGCACTCAGATTTAAAATCCGTACAGTTTGTTGTTTAAACTCTTTCCCAAACTGTATCCAGTATACTTAGTGACCAACAAGTGGTATCAGAGCGGTTGATTCCAAAAAGAATCAGTCGTATTTTTAACCGAATCAGATCCAAAATCACTTATTTTCAAAACAGTCTCTTTCATTTCTGTATTATCACATGGATACTTCTATGATCAACAAAGTCCCTATGTTCTCTATTAACGAATTTGATGACTGGAGAATTAGGATGGAGGCTTATCTTGCTGCAATGCACGAAGAGATGATTTTTGTTATACAGGATGGTCCTATCAAGATCATGAAGGTAAACACGGCCACAAGGATTGAAGGCCAAGCCCATGCTGAGATGCTCGAGAAAGATCGCGAGCAATGGACCACAGATGAAAGAAAGCAAGCAAACCTTGACAACATGGCTAAGAACGCGTTATTTGTCACTCTTGACAAAGGCTCGTTCTCAAAGGTAAAGAGCTTCAAAACAGCCAAATAAATCTGGGATAAACTCAAGTTGATTTGTGAAGGAACTGAGCTCTCAAAAGAAAACAAGATTTCAAAACTGACTCAGCAATTTGAATCTTTCGAAATGAAACCAACTGAGACACTTGAGGAACTTGACCTCAGATTCACTGGCATTGTTGGTGAACTTGAAGCGTTGGGCAAATTTTATACCCAAAAGGAGAAGAATTTAAAAATTTTCAGATCTCTCCCAGCCCGATGGGACATTAAGACCACATCTATGCGTGTATTTTGCAATCTTAATGAAATATCTACTATTGATCTCTTCTCTGACCTCAAAGCTTTTGAGTAAGATATTGACAGAAGATAGAAAGCTGAAGAATCTCCTTCAAAGTTCACAGCTCTAGCCGCTGTATCGAACCATCGACACAGCATGCCCAGCTCGTCGAAGCCTAGTCACAAGAATGCTGACAGTGACGACGACATCCTGTCTCAAGATGAAATGGCGCTTCTCATGCATAAATTCAAAAAGTTCATCAAACAGTCTGGAAAGACTCCATACAGGCCCAAACCTGTTCACAAGGTAAGTACCGAAACATCATCTAGTGACACTAACCTGTGCTATAATTGCAGGAAACCAGGGAATTATGCAAATAAATGTCCTCATCCCAAAGTCCAAAGGTTGCCGGAGGCCGAGCAACAAGAGAGAGATGAAAGAAGACGTGCTTGGAAAGACAAGCTCAAGGCCCTGATTGGAGAATCAGAAGCCTCCCCCACACCATCTAAATCAGCAGAATGTCTTCAGGTGGTCACTGAAAGTGATTCATCTGACGATGAGTTCGATGATAAAGCATATATGTGCTTTATGGCCAAAGACATTCTAGAAGGTGAAGAGAGCGACGATGAGGTAAGTTCAACCTCAGCTATTCCATCAAATGCATCTCATACTTTTGAAAACATGATGAATGAATTTAAAAACATTCAAAAGGCCCATGAGACACTGAAATCTGAGAATATACAGCTTCAATTAACTAATTTAGAGCTGAAAGATGAAAATGACTTGCTGAAAATAAATTATGAAAATATGTCTCTTGATTGTGAAACCAGCAAAGTCGATTTTGAAAAACTCATGGAGAGCAATCATCAACTTGCTCATGAACTAAGTGAGGCTAAAACTCACAACGAGCGCAAGACAAATGATTGGGTTCTACTTCAAGCCAAAATCACAACTCTCGAAAAGCGAGAAATTGAACTTGAGACCACTCTGAAATCGTTCGAGAAATCGTCCAAAAGAATGGAAGAAATTCTGAGCACTGGGAAAAATGCTCATGATAAAAGTGGCTTAGGATACAGTTCATGTTCAAACAAAGGGAAAACTAGTACAATGTTCGTCAAGAGTGTGGAACACATTCCAGAATCGGAAGAAACCCCTAGTCCCATGAAGGAACCTGCTGTACCGAGAAAACCGAAGGCGGCTATTCCGCCCCTGCAATCCTATTCCAGACAGCGGAATCATAAGCCGTTCCAACCTGTGAGGCGCACTCAACAGCATGCTCCCAGAGCATATCAACAGCGCCAACAGCCATTCAGAAGGAAGGCTGTATCCAACCACCAAAGGCCCGCACGGCAGTACTATCAGTACAGCACGCCTAGGTATTGGATACAGGAGCCCTGTTATCCCTCGAGACAGCAGATGCCGGTTCAGTATCAACAACAGCATTGGGAATCCAACTGGAGTCCCAGAAGGCAAGCTGTTAGGCCTAAGAAAATGGCTCCATCTCCAAGACGGCACTCGTACTGGATTAATAATAATAACCCTGAATTTTTCATGCATAATAATTATCATGGTTATAACAACTACGGATATTCCCCCCGTAGATATCGCAATACTGTACCGAGTATGCCCTATAGTAAACCAATTGCTGCCAGGAAAACTTGGGTACCTAGAGGAACTAACAATCATGGACCCAAAAATCAAAGGGGACCTAAATCTACTTAATTTCTTTGTTACAGGACATTCTAGAGGAGGATACCTGGTACTTTGATAGTGGATGCTCTCGACACATGACTGGAGATAGGAGCAAGCTATCATATTTTGTAGAAGGTCGCGGTCCAAAAGTTCATTTCGGTGATAAATCTAAAGGAAGAACAAGAGGGAAAGGAAACCTACTTGTCGGAAAATTCAAAGTCACCGATGTTGCATATGTTGAAGGCTTACAGTATAATATACTTAGTATTAGCCAGTTCTATGATAAACAGTTCGCGGTGAAGTTCTATATAGATCATTGTAGAGTCAAAAACATCCAAACCAAGGAAGTTGTGCTTACAGGAAGCAGATTAGGTAATATGTATATTGCTGACTGGAAGCCTATGAGCTCCTCAATTCCATGCTTTGTTGCCAAAGGCACTGCAGATCTTAGCTGGTTATGGCACAAGAGGATGTCTCACGTCAACTTCAAGATAATCAACAAGCTCTCAAGACAGGGAATGGTTAGAGTTTTGCCAAATGTGTCATTCAAGAAGGACAGCGTCTGCGGACCATGTCAGAAAGGCAAGCAAATCAAGTCAACCCTGAAGAGCAAATCCTACCTTTCAACCCAAAGAGTGTTAGAAATGCTACACATGGATCTCTACGGTCCTGTAGACCCAGTAAGTTTGGGAGGTAAGAAATACTGCATGGTTGTTGTTGATGATTATTCCAGGTATGCTTGGACGATATTTCTTAGCAAGAAGAAGGAAACAACATCAAAGCTGCCCGAGCTCCTGAGAAAGTTGCAAAATGAAAAGGCATCGAGTATCGTGTGCATTCGTTCCGACAGAGGTACAGAATTTACTAACCGCTTTATAGAGCAATACTGTTCGGAGAATGGAATACAGCACGAATACTCAGCTGCCCGTACACCTCAACAAAATGGTGTTGCCGAACGAAAGAATAGGACGTTGAAAGAAGCAACAAGGACAATGATTGCCGCAAGCAAATTGTCACAGCGTTTCTGGGGTGAAGCAACCAATACAGCATGCTACACTCAAAACCGCTGTATCGTCAACAAGCACCACAACAAAACAGCATATGAGGTATGGAACAACAAAACTCCGTTAGTTTCGTATTTCCACATCTTTGGATGCAGGTGTTATGTATTGAATAATGGGAAGGACCAACTTAGAACCTTTGATGAGAAATCAGATGAAGGAATATTCGTAGGATACTCCTCCGTCAGCAAAGCTTTCAGAATCTTTAATTAAAGGAATTTGACGATCGAGGAATCAGTTCATGTAGTATTTGACGAACCACACCTAGACCCTACAGGAGTAGATGATATCACTCAGAACATTCACCATCTATCTATCTTGGATCCTCCAACTCACATAGAACCTGTCATTGATTTAGAAATCAACCCCGCAGCTGTAAGAATTGATGTGGATGAAGCCGACGCTGTACAAGCTGAAGCTGTATCCACAGAATCTTTCGATACAGTACGGGATCCTGAATTAGAACCCGACCGAAGATGGTTGAGAGATCACCCGCAAGAGTTGATCATTAGAAACATAAATGGTGGTGTTTCTACTCGTAGGAGAATACAAAGTACACAAGGAAATGTACTTTGTGCACAAGAAGAATCTGATGATGAGATATCACAGTTTCCTGAATGGAAATCTCAATCCGAGCTTAGAAGACTCAATATGTGCACTATCGCTGTATTCTTAGCCCAGTCCAAACCTGTTTCGACCATAGACGCTCTTAATAATTCTCATTGGATAACATCTATGGAAGAAGACCTTAACAGTTTCGAAATAAACAATGTATGGTTTCTTGTACCCAGACCTACACATCAATCGGTTATAGGAACCAAATGGGTATTTCGAAATAAAAAGGATCGAAATGGACTTATTATAAGGCATAAATCCAGACTAGTCGCACAAGGCTATAGTCAGGAAGAAGGCATAGACTATGATGAAACCTTCGCCCCTATAGCGAGACTAGAAGCCATCAGGATATTTTTAGCCTTTGCCGCCCATAAGAGCTTTATTGTATACCAAATGGACGTCAAAAGTTCTTTCCTGAATGGAGTCCTTGCAGAAGAAGTTTATGTTGAACAACCACCAGGGTGTGCTAACATAGACGGTATCGACCTAGTTTACAGGCTAAGGAAAGCGTTGTATGGACTTAAACAAGCCCCTAGAGCCTGGTACGAAACCCTGTCCCAGTATCTAACCAACAACGGATTTGAGAAAGGTGCTGTGGAGAAGACCTTGTTCAAGATACAGGAAGGTGATGACCTTCTTATGGTGCAAATCTATGAGGATGATATTATTTTTGGTTCAACTAACCTTGCTTTATGTCAAAGGTTCTCTCATCTCATGCAAAGTAAATTTGAAATGAATATGATGGGGGAACTTAGTTATTTTCTAGGTTTGCAGGTAAAGCAGATGCCTACAGGTATTTTCATCAACCAAGAAAAATACAGCAAGGAGCTTCTCAACAAATTTGGAATGAACACTTCCAAATCCTCGCCAACCCCCATGAGCACTTCCGTGCAAATTAGTGCTGATGAAGCCGGAAAGCCGTTTGACCAATCACTCTACCGGAAGCTCATTGGTTCGCTCCTGTACCTAATGGCTAGCAGGCCCGATATCCAGTTTGTTGTTGGAGTGTGTGCGAGATATCAAGTTGCACCTAAGGAATCACACTTCAATACAGCTAAACGAATACAGAAGTACATTAAAGGAACAGTCGATGCAGGACTATGGTATCCTAAGGAAGGCGGATTCGATTTAGTTGGATATAGCGACTCGGATCTCGGAGGCTGCAAGCTAGATAGGAAGAGTACAAGTGGAACTTGTCACTTTCTTGGACCTAGACTCGTTTCTTGGTTCAGTAAGAATCAATTGGCTAATTCTCTTTCCACGGCTGAATCAGAGTACTATGTCACGTAGTTGCCGTGTATGCAGATCCTTGGATGCAAAGCGGCTGCCGACTATGGAATCGATGCCAGAGAGACTCCAATCATGTGTGATAGCACGAGTGCAATTGCAATCACACACAATCCTGTCCTGCACTCGCGCACTAAACATATCAACATGAAGCATCACTTTATAAGGAATCACGTTGAGAACAAGGATGTTCGCCTTGAAAAAGTTCATACAGACGTTCAGTTGGCCGACATCTTCACCAAGCCGCTCGACACAGCAAGATTCAACATGCTCAGACAAGAATTGGAAATGCTACAGCCAGACTCCCTGTAAGTAAATTACTGTTTTTACTCAACAAATTGAGGGGGAATGCTATAAGACCCAAGAATACAGTATCAAACGTTAATTATTTGTACACTCATAATCGTCAATACAGCACTGTAGCGAGCGAAGACATATGAATCCTACAGCTGACGTGTGCAATAATTAAGGGGGAATACTGTAGGACCCATGAATACAGCATTCATCCTCAAGTTGTTGTATGGAATTTAAATCCTATATGTACCTTTTTAAGGGGGAACGCTGTATCGACGCGGAAACAGCATATACTATAGGATTTCGATTCAGTATATATATAATAGAATATTATTTCTTTTCAAAATGATTTTTGTCCACGTGCCCTGTTTTTATGTCAAACGTCATGTACATTAAATGCCTTACACGACATCTGGACAACTGAATCTCAAAAGCCGCGATGTTTTAAATTGTTTATTGTTTTAAAACCGCCGTTTTAGGCATTTAGGTGACACAAATGTTACAAGTGGGACCCGCTCATTTTTTTTAAACATTTTAATGGATTAGCGTACGAGTTACACTCAGTCCATCTTAACCGTTGATTTCAAAAACCGGTTCCCATCCCTTAAAATCTGACCATTCGTACTCTGCAAAACCCTATTTCGCCGCCCAACTATAAAAGGACTGAATGTGCCATTTGAGACTCTTTACACTTTCTGCAAATTCAAGAGTTCTCAAGCAAAAACAGCCTACATACTTTTCTGCATTTTACTGCATATTTTGGTTATTTTCTTGCACTTTTTCTTTAGAAATCATCAAATGGCTGGACAAACTTCTTCTCCTGCTCTGAAGAAAACTGCTAACATCATTGATGGCCGGATCTTTTCAAGATTTGTTATCATTGAGCGCATTCTGTCTGAAACGAACGACGCAGAACCCATGGAGTACATCATAACTCGTCTTCGTCAACAAGGCCTCTATCACCTTGGAAGTCAGACCGCTGATAAGTGCTCATCTGGTTGAGGAATTTTACCTCAACGCCGCCGTACGCTTTTTGTCATTGGCCCAAGGAGGTCATGTTGCTGACATTACCGCTACAATCCAAGGAGTTGAGATCTGTGTTGATAACGATCTGCTCCGGAACATCTACAGGCTACCCGCTGATGGCCTGACTATGGATCAACTTGAGACATTTGGGTCTCAAGAGCTAATCACTAAATTTTATGGACTATTCACAGGATCCAAAGTTGTTGACATGGTTCAGACTACATGTCACAAGAAAAATTTTTGTCTCCCATATGTGTATCTTCATGATTTTTGCTGGAGGATAATTGAAAATCGAACCGGTGCGTTCAAAATGTGTACCAACCTGAGGTTCAGGATGATGGTGGCTATTCTGACCTGTGAAAAGGTCAATTGGTGCCAGATAATCCTGAAGCGCCTGCAAGAGAAGGTGTGCAAGCCTGCCACCCAGAAGAAATCTTTTGGTTTGATGTTAAACCATATCCTGACGAAATGCGGACTGTCGCAATCCGCTGATGCTAAGAAGAAAAACTCCAGGATATACCTACGAGGCGTCAAGCTTACTGCGTATAATCAAACCACTATGGTCTGCAACCACCCAAAAACTGGAAGTATGCTAGTTTCCGCAAATCCATGAGATGAGTCCTTGAAGTTCCAGGAAGTGGAATCTTCAAAGAAGAGAAAGAGATCTCACAGCAAGAAACCCACTGCTGGTGAGAAGCCCAAGAAGAGACTTAGGAGGCTTTGTAAAGTCAAATCTGCCAAGCCCTCCGAAGAAGTTTCCCCCGTGGCTCAACCCACTGAAAAACAACCCCAGGGCCCAACCCCTGTGGAAGAGGTGTCCCCTACTGTATCAACAGTAGATCCTGAGCCTTTGGCGGCTAGGACGGATAATGAGACATCTGCCAACGAACAAGACTTTAGCGAGTCGGCTGCCCATTTGGAGCAAACAACTACTTCTCCTCTGCGGGATCCCACACCCGTACAGGATCCATCTTCCTTCAGGGCACCATCCCCTGTAAGGAGTCCCACTTCCATACAGGATCCCATACCTGTACAGGAATCCCTCGCTACAACGTCTCTAGACGTTGTACGTAGTCCCTCCCATAACACCATTATTCATAAGACCCTTCTTTCTGTTCAAATTGAACATGAGATTTCTAACATGGAAAGGCTACAGGCTAGCTCCGTACGAAACATTGTACAACTGGAGCGATTGGAGCCAAGAAGAAAGATTCGTCTCAGAAGTGACGGACTCAATGGAAATTGAAGCCCTGATACGATGGGACAATCCCTTCTGCAAGGAGCTGATTGAAAGCCATCTGTTGCAGAAATCTGACGCTAGAAGGAAAGGAAAGGACAAGTCAGAGGACTCTCCCGCAAATCCAAAAGACGACAATGACAATGACTCAGACGACGACGACAATGCTTTTCAAGCTGGTCTGAGAATGAGTCGTGAAGAGGATCAAGCTAGAGATGCCTCTCCACCAAAAGGTGACGAAGGGCCATCGACTCGAAGCAATCCCCCTTCGCCACAGCAAGAGTTAATTCCCGACGAAGAGGAATCAGTCCCTCTAGTCGAGGAAGTTGAAGCAGTTTTGGAACAGGCACCTGAGCCTGCTGCCACGGAAGAAGTTGTCACTGAGAGACAACAGGAGGATTCAGTCCCTCCTGTATCCATGTCTACTGAGGAAACTTCGCAACAGGAAGCCACTCAACCCCCTTTCGCCGAACCAGAACAAGCTGCTCCCGCCCCTTCAACCGTGGAATCCGAGGACGGTATCATACCTGAGGATGCCCAACTTACTTCACGACCAACCGTGAACGTAAGGAGGTTGAACAGCTCTGAAGACTTTGCTCAACCAGATTCTCCAATTTCTGCCGCTAGGAAAGAGCGCCTGCGCGCACTTGGTCTTCAAACTGTATTCATCCAGGATGCAGTGAATGCTCTGTCTTCCATTGAGAAAGCATTGAATTGGATGCATACTTCTGCTGTGGAGGAGATGACCACTCTACAACATGAAGTATCTCGTGTTGTCGAGGCATTCTTTCTTCTGCCAGAAGTTTTCAAACAAGCTCTGAAAATCATGGAAGACAAGCAGGAGCAACTCCTGAAGGAAGAAGCAACCAAAACGCGAATAGCTGAAGCCAAGACTGCATGTGCCATGATTGAAAACAGCTCTCAATTGCGCGCTCACGACAAATGTATCAAGGACATGTCGCAGACGCTTTCCGCCCTTGTAGAAAGAATGACTAACATCGAGACGAAACAGGATGCTGCACTAGAAATCCTAGAACGTCTTGATGAAGCCAAAAAGGGGGAAGAGGCAAGAGAAGCTCCTAGAAGAATCAGGATACAGCAAGAAAGGGAATTCGAGGCCGCTCAAGATAGCATCACTTCCGAGTTAAACAAGCTAGCCCCTCACTCCCAAAGTTTTAAGATTTCAGGCTCCCGACCTGAATTTCATGATCCAAATGTTCCGTGGCAAAATCTAATCCAGACCTTACAAATTCGTCACGACCAACCGCCATCCTACTGCCGATGAAGTGAAGCAATGGAGGAAGAACGAACTGATGAGATACTTTGTCAAACTCATCAGGGAATCCACCATCTTCAAGAACTATAAAACGTTAGCAGAGGCCGCAGACAAATTTACGAAGATGCTAGAAGACGAAAAACTCCCTCTCCAGATCGAGATGAAATCCAAACACAGAAGAGGCGATCGGATCACCCATCCAGAAGACTGGATTCTTGCCTTTGATCGATCCTATGAAGGAAGAGCTATATACCAGGATCGAGGCAACGATTCCCTACAGAACTGGTGGCGTGGTACCGAGAATGATCCAGGGAGAAAGCCATGAAGGCATGCGGACTACAGATAGGAGCTGAAATCTCTGTATATTATTCTTGAATTGTAATTTTTCTCTTCGAAACAGCAAACCATGTACTCAATTTATTTTGAATATCAATAAAAGTGTTTGTTTGTCTTGAAAGATTACAACTTGTAATCTACTGTGTTGATGTATGATTACTTAAATTGTTTGATAAACAATCTCAAGTATACAAACTTGATTGAAAATAAAGCTGTACGAACTAGTCTACGATCAGTTCACGATTTCAGTTGTAAGCTTAGAATACATTGTAAGATTGTGCCTGCGCGCCAGTCATAAGCTTAAGTTGTAAAAATCCTTAAACTGTATCGAACTCACCTGCGAGCAGTTCATTATTTAGACTAAGACAGATCTTTTGACGAAAGACCAAGAAATCTGCCAGAAGACATCAAAGAAAATCACTTCATGAAGAAGGTTTTGTCATCATCAAGAAGACTTGAAATGTTAAGAAAGTAATTCTTGGCAAATTGTCAAAAAGGGGGAAATTGTTGGGAAAACAAGAACCCTGTATCGAAACAGTCGGGATATCCAATCCCTGTATCGAATGGTATTTGATAAATAGGTTTTGACATATATGCCAATCTGCATACAGTAAAGGAGACTGTATCGAAGTATTGAGGCATTATCCTGTATCGAAGACCTACCTTGAATCAGCATATAGTGAAGCCCTTCAGTACAGCAAGAAGTCTTATAAAAGACCAAGTATGGAAACTGTCTCGAATCTCCAATACAGTTATCCTCCATATAGCTCACAAAAGGACAAAGAAGGAATCTCCAGAAGTCAAGTCCCGTTGAATAAAGAAGTATTTAAATACTGTTAATCAATAGATCTTCAAATCCCGCTAAAACCGGATCGTGTTATAAATCCGTTGGAATGGAATCTCACTCAACGGATACATCTCAACGGATATATATTTCAGAGACTATATATATCACATCAAGATGCTGAAGATCAGTTACCCAAGCTATTGAAATTATTATCAGAGCAAAACATATCTCCAAAGCTTACTGCAACTCAGATCAAAAGAGATATACAGTGCTCATCATCCTGAACAACACTTCATCAGCTGAAAGCTCTTAAAGTCAAAGTTGTTGTTCACCATCTGTTCTATACTTTGAACAAACCCAGATCAGCCCTGTGTGGACTAAGCAATATGTGCTTCTCCGGAACTGTGTTTGAAGGATTTGCATTAAAGAAGACGAAGCTTCAGAACTGTGTGTAAAGTAGCAAGTCAAAGCATTAGCTCAAAACCCATCTGTGTGAACGGTTGAAGCTAAGATCTTTATATCAATCTGTGTGAACGATATATTAATTGTGTGTTGTTATAATTACGTAGTTGTGTACGTAGTAATTATAATAAACTTTTTACTCCTGTGTGGAGGACCAGTGGACGTAAAGGGGTTTACCTCGAACCAATTTAATTACTGTGTTATTTACCTTCAGTTTTTACTGTTTTAATTACTGTGATTAATTAAGTATACACTATACATTTTAGCAACCTACTGTATCTAAGACTTCCGCTACGCACTCAGATTTAAAATCCGTACAGTTTGTTGTTTAAACTATTTCCCAAACTGTATCCAGTATACTTAGTGACCAACAAATATATTGAAAATTTAATATAATATAATTCATAAAACAATATGCATGTATTATAATTTTTAATATAAAATGAAATATAATTTTTAATATTAATATATCACAAAATATATTAATATTCAATATATTACACATTTAATATAATATAATTCATAAAAAAACATGTATGTATTATAATTTTTAATATTAATATATCACAAAATATATTAATATTCAATATATTGCACATTTAATATAATATAGTTCATAAAACAATATGTATGTATTACAATTTTTAATATATAATGTAGTAGAATTTTTAATATTAATATATAACAAAATATATTAATATTCAATATATTGCAAATATAATATAATATAATTCATAAAACAATATGTATGTATTATAATTTGTAATATATAATGTAGTAGAATTTTTAATATTAATATATAAAAATTTTTATTAATATTCAATATATTGCACATTAACCTAGAACCGCTGTTAAAATACAAGTTTAACAGCGGTTCTAAAAGAACCGCTGTTAAATGTACAGATTTAACAGCGGTAGTCGAAGAACCGCTGTTAAATGTACAAGTTTAACAACGGTTCTTATAGAACCATTGTTAAAGTACAATTTAACAATGGTTCTTCTAGAACTATTATATATGCGTATTTAATGGTTCCAAGGAAAACATTTGTTAAAATGCCGCTTCATTTTAATAAATGGTTTTTTTAGAACATTGTTAAAATGCCATTTGTTAAATGCTGTTTTTGTAGTAGTGTTTAACTGGGAACTGGGTATACAAGGACAAGGATACAAGTTATCTACGGTGTTCAGTATCATTCAGTCACTTGAGAATATGAGATATGAAATACGATAAGGATGTCTTGATGTGAATGACCACGTGCAAGTAGGGATATGACCGTGCGATTTTTTTTGTGATGTTGGAGTTTTTAAATATTTTGAAAATCTATGATTTGACATCATGCTGATAAATAGTCACGCACTTCGGTGAAAAATAAACTTTCAATCAAATATTTTGGTAGAAGAGGAAAGACCTCAATTTTTGTATTTCGATTCCAAGTAACATTTCCAGTTGTAGATGACATCTTCAAAAATTTTACATTCTCAAATATGATTTTCAAAGTCGAGATGTTAATATAAAATTTCCTCTTCTAGAAAAAGAACAGTGTTGATGAGTTTTAGGAGAAATATGATTCGCCTATTTTCTCAAAATTTTTGTTTACATGGAGTGCACGCAGTGTCAATATTATTAGTTATGGTGATAATGCATAAGTTCATATTTCGTGTGATGGTGCGAATGCCCAATCATATTGTTTATGTGCATAATATTCCCACCCTTGTTGGAAGATGAGAATGAGGTTATTGAGTCTAATGTCTTTGAGTTTTAATTGTTTCGTAACCCATATAGTGTCGTTTTCATGAGAAGCGTGAGCGTTCAGACTCGTGTATGGTATGCATGCTCTACGGATTTTTATATTGGGGTTGCCATTACTATTTTGAATCATTTAGAAACGATAACTGATTTTTTTGTAATTAAGAAACATCCTACGATAACTTACGATCGTAATCTTTATGAAGTTGGGAGTACCACTTCAAAGTTTTATATTGTACATTGTGCGGATACGTGGGGTGTTAATATATCTCGAAGTCGCTGCTAAGGTGTTTGGAGAGCGAATTCATGTTTCCACTCTAGGAGATCCAAACAGTAGTAAATAGAGATTTTGAGAGTCATTTGTCGGGATCGAGCTCGGTGTACAGATTCAATAATCAATATTCTATTCAGTTAAGCCATTTCCTTGTATCATGAATGAATGTTCATCGGAGTTGCATAGCAGAAGCTATATTTCTTTCTTCCCTCCTATTTTGGGTAAATGTGATAGTCGTTCCAGAGTAATCCGGAGATGCTACAATATTGTCCCGTGAATATCGAACTCTGTTGATCTGGTCCGTAATGGTTGCTTGTTTCCACAAGTTCATTTTAACATGTTCAATCGTGTTATGGACTTGCACGTTAAGTTTGGACACAAAACATTTTTTTCAGATGTTCGGGCCATTTTGCAATTTTCCTAAACTTTGGGGCATTTACTTTCGGACTCATATGCTTCATATTTGACTTGTTACGTTTGCATGTATATTTATCGCCTCGACTCATGTATCAAGTGCTTGATTAGTCAGTTCATCGTATTTTGAGGAATTTTGTATTTACAGATTTTTCATTGCTTTTCGAAGCTGAGCAGAGTGTTTGTTTCATTTTGTTTGGCTGCCACCCTTCATTTTAAGTTTTGGGACGAAATTTTTTTTAGTGCGGTAGAATGTAATACCCGTACTTTTAATTTCTATATTTTTCGATTCTATCTACTTGCTTGTGTTCATTGACACATTTTAGACATGTTTTGTTCAGCACCATTCATCATTCGAGCAAGTTTTGATATTGTTTTGGATTAATCGATGTACTATTTCGACTTTTCCACTTATAATTTCGACTTTGTAAAATCACCATCAATTCTTGAAAACTCCAAAAGTTCTTAATCTTTGCAGTATGTTAGAAAATAGGACAACGGGGTCAACTCTCGCCATTTTTCACTCTCATTTCCTTTCTCCGGCGATTTGGGCGATCCAGGACGTATACAAGGGTACATTCCATCCAGATATCACCACACATCAACATTTTTGAGTTCCTAGTTCGAGGTTATCAACATCTAATCATCTTTTACCGTTCTAATCAAGGTAAAATTCTTAGAACCCTAGTTTTGGGGATTTTGGGGGTTTTGTTCCTGATTTCGTTTTCAATCCAATTTTGATGAGTCGATTAATGTTAAATGATGTTATTGATCATGGTATATGGATTATATATCCATATATTCGATTTCTTCAACCCGATTGATGACATCTGTGTTCTTGAGGAACCGTGAACATTTAATGTTCGATTAAATGTTCATATGAGTTTTCCTTCGTTGGTGTGAGGCAATTTTCATTGCTATTAGTCTTGCTTCTTGTTGTGATCATGTTTTCGTTGTTCTTACGAAAGTTGTAGGTTCCGTGGCACTTCGACCGATCCGTGTTCATCGGAGTATTTGAGTGCTATTTGGAGGCAAGTATCTTGCCCATACATTTCATGTTTCGTAGATTTAATAATTGATAATCGACTATGTGTGTTTACTTGGAGTACTCATAATGAACTTTCAATAGGATTGATATAATCCCATTAACTGCTTTTTTTCAAAAGGCCCGAGTGCTTTGCAAATAAATGAGATCTACGGACATGTGTATTGTGGTTGCGAATACGAATATATTGCCTTCGTGCTACGTGATTATAAAATCACTTTTCCCTTGTCAAGGATTGTATGCTCGAATGTGTATTCGTTTGATGAGTGCGCATATGTTGTGTTGTATTGCTTGTCGACTCCCTTGTAAGGAGATGGTACTATTCAGTGATGTTGGGGATTATATCTCCTCGTGGTTGTGATCACATCTATATATTCACTCCGGGACGGACTGGCGAGTCCTCTGAGGGTTCCGTTGCCTTTGGTGCGGTTCCACGAATATATTTTCGGTTAACCACTCTGGGAGGGACTGACGAGTCCTCTGAGGGTTCTGTTGCCTTTGGTGCTGGTCCATGATTAATCATGCATATAAATGAAATGTGACGTACAATGAGATATGTTACTCCGGAATACTAGTCTTGAATTCGATTGATTATATATATTCACTCTGGGACGGACTGACGAGTCCTCTGAGGCTTCCATTGCCTCTGGTGCGGTCCCACGAATATGTTGGGTTAACCACTCTGGGATGGTCCGACGGGGCCTCTGAGGGTTCTGTTGCCTTTGGTGCGGTTCCATGGTTAATCACGTATGTATTGAAATGAAGTGCGAGATTTAGTTATATCTGGAATATTGATCTCGAGTTGTACGATTACATTCGTTCACCATCGATTACATGTAACCCTCGGTTATTTACCATTGTTTAGTCCAGATTATTATACTCTTGGAATATATTATGTATGGCTCGTATTTGCACTTTATACTTGTACTAGAAAAATAGTGTAATTTTGCTAACCCTTGAGTAATCGGGGGTGGATGTCTCTATTGAATTCAGGTACGTGCAGGTTCCTGAGGATCATGACACGGGACCGGTACGAAGGATGATGGAAGGCAAATGATACTAATCAGATGAGGGCTGTAACACCCCCAAACCATTCGGGAATATTACAGCGCCGCAGACCCTCTCCGCGAGGATCTACCAGACTAAATAAAAAACAATGCATCACTTCACATGCCGACATGGCTACGTAAAGGACCGTTAGACCGATTAGGTCTTATATCACAACACACACAACATTACATACATGATACTCGCCCATAACACATACCCACGCAGGGGCTAGAATACAATAACACTCCCATAAATCGGGGTAACAACACATCGGAGGGATAACCAACATGACTCTACCAAATACTCTACAATTGGTCTTCACGTGATTAGTATCTTCGTCTCCCATCTTCCTTCGTATCGATCCTGTGATTCGCTCCCCAGCTACATGCAAGTACACGGGCCTTGTCTGAGACATCCACCCCAGAATACTCGGGGTTAGCAAACTCCTTTGTTTTGCTAGTGCAAGTATAAAGCAGTACAAGCCATACACAACGTGCTTCAAGAATATAATAATCTTGAATATATTTTCCGAGATAATTCACTTAATCAAAACAGTTTGATTTATAAAAAGGGTAGGAAATAATACCATGTATCTCTTACAAAACATTTTATAATCTCGGGAGTTTGAAAACATTTGGAAATAATGAATTCTCAAGTCTTTCGAAAACACTTGGGGGCACGGCCCAAAATCGTCTTTCCAAAATACGATTCCAATAATAAAACGCGGTTTCACAACCCAATTCACAACACACGGGGTCCAAGACCCAAATCATAAGCCACAGGGTCCACGACCCGAATCACATAACACATGTTCCTAAGGATTATTCGCGTCCCGTGCTAACAAGCCACGAACCTCAGATGCTCCCGTAGAACATACCTGAGTGAATAACCCAACAGGAAGCCATACCAAAAATCACATGTCCTCGTGGCAACAACCACAGAACCATTCCAAATCACAACCATAAATTATCCCGGCATCGGGCTAACAAGCCACGAACCTCGGAGTCCCCGCAAGACATACCCGATGATAACCCCATAAGTTATCTCGGCATCGGGCTAGCAAGCCCCGAACCTCGGAGTCCCCGCAAGACATACCCGAATTGGATAACCCTACGGTCACGCCCGACCCATACTAGCAAGTATGGATCCCGGAGATTCAACAATCCTACCCGGAGGCACATCACTATCAACGATCACATAACAATGAGCAGAATATCAAGCCAAGCAACACTTAAACATCACAACCTCCTTTCAAAGGAGTATCAACTAATATCACACCCAATACGTTCTTACCGAACAAATACACATAACAATACGTAATCCCCGGCAAAGGATTACAGTCTATTAAACTCACTCAAAGTGATCATATCATCTTTTCAACATACAAATCCAACACACATATTCCGAGAACACATATATTCACGAAGTACATAAATTATCGTTGAAAGACAACATTTATCGAGAATATACCGATCCCTTTTTACGTTCATTAAACATTGGGTTTCGCACGAGATCCTTTACCATTAATTACGCCTACGAAACATGAAACGTAAGGACAAGATACTTGCCTCGATATCACGAGCGACGAAACGACGAACGGGCACGATCGGGAAACCTTCGAACCTCTAAAAACGATCAAGACTTCGACAGCCCACGAATACTACGAAAATAGCATCACCACAAATCAATAACACTAATCGAAATCCGAAACGATCCTAAAAACGACAAGGATCTAAGTATTCTCAAAGAAATCAAGAATCGTTGATCCGGGCGATAAAAATCGATGAACGGTTAACAAAATCTGAAGATTACGGTCAAGACAAACAAGAACAATTAACCGATCGGATGAGATCGGTCAAGAATCACAAATCCAAACAAAAACCCCAAATTTAAGAAAATAGGGTTCTAACAAGAGATTACCTTGATTTGGACCAAGAAGACGATTAGATGTTGTTAAACATCTACAAATCCGCTCAAGGATGAAGCTAGAAGAAAAAGATCGGTCCTACTCGCCTCTGGATCTCACTCCCGTCGGAAGGGATGAAGAAAAGTGGGAAATGACGACTTAATCTTTGTCGGTATTTATCTTCGATGATTATTAGCGTGCGCTAATCACCCTTCGTTAGCGTGCGCTAACGGGGTCAACGCTCCAGAGAAACCGCGTATAACATAGTTAGCGTGCGCTAGCCAGCAGCCCAGCGCGCTAACGGGTCACAAAAACCCGATCCGGTAGCCCTGGACAATCTCACCTACCGAGTAGCGTGCGCTAGAAAGAAGAGGGAGCGTGCGCTAAGCAGTCGATAGCGTGCGCTAGCTATCGGCCTTAGCGTGCGCTAACAAAGCTCCAGTCCCAGTCCAGTAGCTACTGGACTGCCTCTGAACTGCCAGTTTAGCGTGCGCTACACATTCAGTAGCGTGCGCTATGCTTCAAGCATTAGCGTGCGCTATACCACAAAATCTCAAAAACTCACAAAGTGATCCGAAATGCCTCCAAAAACATGTCCCAACAAGTCGCAACCAAACATGGCACGAAATTCCTACGATGAGGACCATGACAATCCGATAAAACCCAGAAAACCCAACGAATCTGGAATAAAGATCTCGGGTATTACATTCTACCCCTCTTAAAAGAAGTTTCGTCCTCGAAACTTGAAACATGGAACGAACGACGCAAAACAAACTCAGATAACACACGATATCCGTTGCCGAAATAACAAAACACGACGAACGAAAATCAATACGGTTGAACAATTCAACAGTACAACAGTCAAAACACGAGCTATTCGCTGAACCAATACGAAATTCCACAGCCCAAGGGTTGAAAGATCGAACACAAAGCTAATTTCCTGAACTTAAGGAAATTACGAAGGAGTCCTAACGCTCAACAATTACGAAACGAGATCAACAAAAACTGAACCATCAAATGATTGAGTTACAACGATCGAGACAACAACAGTCGATCAATCATGTTCGAATCACGACGAACAATAATACTCAAACAACAACCCTAGAGTTCACATCTCGACTAGAGATAATATACAATCCGGTGAAGACAACAAGATGTGTATTCACATAAGATCCACAGGAAAGGGAATAGCAATTGGAAAGTCATAGCGACAAACGGTTTATTCTGAAACAATACTACAATTAGTTTGATCAACCAAAAGCACAAGACAGGACAAGTTCAGAAAATATCAACGAACATAAACGATTCGACAGAGTCGAAAGTACAGAGTTCAAAATCCGATTCACTTCAAATAAAAGAAGTTAATCTCCGGAATATCAAAACAACAAAACGAGGGAAATAACATAACAAACAACTAATAGGATAAGCCACTCAGGGGCTTCTCGGAGTCGATCCAGATGTCAAAGTTCAAGTCCCTGCCTCGGAATGCTCGGTAACCATCTCGCAAAACTGAACCCGGTGTCCCTCGAGTCCGCACCTGTAACACGTTACTGGTGGGGTAGGACAATGTGCACGAACATGTCCCGCCACATTACAGTTAAAACATCTCCTGGCTTTACCAGGAGTCATAACAGAAGACTTGGAACTCTCAGTTCCACGCATCGAGCGATGGAGCTTCACAGCGGAAAGGCTACGACATTGAAAACTAGAAATACCAACTCCTGCACCGTCCACACGGTCATCGGACTTCCTCTGCTTCTTCGACTCGGGCACATGCTCCGACGATAACGATGCTAGTTCACGGGATAATGCTCGATCTTGATAGTCCCTCAACGAGGTGCAATTGAATCCCGACATATACACGCGAATATCCGGCTTCATCCGTCTGTCAAAGTGAAGGATTCTCTCTTCCTCGGTTCTCACTCGGTCTCGCACATAACTGAGTTGTTTGCTATAATCGATGATAGCTTGCGACACCGATATATCTTGCGGTTCTGCCAAGTAGAATTCGCGAATCCTCTGCTCTCTAATCGGTTTCGGACAGAACTCGGCTTCCATAAATGCTTGGAACTCCGCCCACGTGACATCACGATCACGAGGTTTAACAGCTTCCCACCAATTAGCGGCATCTTTGTCGAGAAGGTACTGAGCGATAGGTACCTTCCGCTCTTCAGGACATCCGACAGCCTCGAGAATCTTTCCCAACTGGAAAATCCAATCATCCCAGCCCAACGCATCCGCAGCACCGGCGAATCGAGGGGGATTCATACGAACTACCTCGCGAAGCCATTGATTTACACCAACGTTCTGACTCGCGTCAATGCTACGTTGAACCACCTGGGTCAACTGAGTCATCTGAGTCGCTACTTGTTGCAATATAGTAGCAACACCCAAACTAAAATCATTCCCAGCGGCATTCTCTCGATTCCGCATCTGATCCCCGTGGCCATCAGCGCCACGGTTACGACCACGACCTCTGCCCCTCGGCATACTAACAAACAACAACCTATGGTAAAGAAAGATCATAACACATAGCAAGATATTGAAGTCTCTGTCTTTAATCCAACATCATTAAATCATATACATATTACCATTTAATTCCAGCTAGAGCACAATATACAAACTATTATACCAACAATCTTCATTTATAATGCCGTTGTTATGCGATTTATAAACGCAATGAAATTGAAATCATTCATTATATCAAGACCACTTTCTGTACGGTTTCCGCGCCGGAACTCACCAAGTTGAAAACCATTTTCGAAAACGTTCCAAAATGCCAGAAAGGCCGATGACGGTAATACTTTCCAAATACTCCCCAAAAGTCATTTTTCAAATACCAAATACCGTCACCAAATACCGTTTGAAATTACAAGGCGTAGACGCGAAAACTCAATAGTTTCAAAATATATGTTAAATCGCCCGACAAAAGAGTTGGAAAAAGGGTCAACGAAATAATTCAAATTTACAAATACGAAAGGTCATTTTGAAACACACACTATTTGGTAAACGTACCCAAAAAGTCACTTTGAACTTTACACACGCAGCGGACAAGAACACAGTTCAAATTACACATAACCACACCCAACAGTTGTTATTCATGAACAACACACATGGAGTACCGTCTCAAACGGTCAGTCTAACAATCGCAAAAGTTAGACTTACGGCCAGAATGTAGTTTCCGAGCTTCTGCTCAGACCGGTTAGGGTATGATTCAACAGAGACTTAGTGTGCGCTAGCCATGCCACGTTAGTGCGCGCTAGTTATACTAATTCAGCAACACATTCGTGAGCATATATCAAATAATGCCAAACGCCGAAGGTCACCTATAAACAACAACATACGAATCCAAACGCCCACAATTTACATTCCCACTACATATCGTTTAATCGAAAAAGTTGAAGGCGAAAGTCACGTCTCAAGTAAACTATTGGTAGACCTCGTTTAAGCATTGAAAATATAATATGTGTAGTTTGAATTCTCAAAATTTTTGGTCTCGAGGTCATCATACGAAAATCAAATCATTTTTCCTCCTCGAATGATGTTTTTAAATAGAATTTACGTGACTTCCCCAAAACATTTGAAGTTTAAAATACCACATTGATAAACTTTTATTGAGTAACTAGTCCAAAACATCATCCCTGTAAAAATGATTTCACGCAAGGATGTATACATATATACATGCATACCGGTACTACTCTTTATTCCAACACAATACGAGAATCAAACAAGTATGGAATAAGTATTCACGAGGCACAATTAAACTCCACATAATAACACAGAATCACATAAACTCGTATAACACGAGATACAATAAAATAGGGAGACTTACATCCACAGATCGCACGAAGATGATGGTTGCACCTCGATACTAATCACGACCGACAACTCAGACGACGCGTCGCGACACCACTCAGTCAGACCAAATCTGACAAGACAAGACCCGACAACACACAACTCAACCCGAAAGCCTAGGTTTCCTCAACCTAAGCTCCGATACCATATTCTGTAACACCCCCAAACCATTCGGGAATATTATACGCCATGCACCCTCTCCGCGAGGATCTACCAGGCTAAATACAAAACAATGCATCACTTCACATGCCGACATGGCTACGTAAAGGACCGTTAGACCGATTAGGTCTTATATCACAACACACACAACATTACATACATGATACTCGCCCAGAACACATACCCACGCATGGGCTAGAATACAATAACACTCCCATAAATCGGGGTAACAACACATCGGAGGGATAACAAACATGACTCTACCAAATACTCTACAATTGGTCTTCACGTGATTAGTATCTTCGTCTCCCATCATCCTTCGTATCGATCCTGTGATTCGCTCCCCAGCTACCTACAAGTACCTGGACACAATACAGACATCCACCCCCCCGAATACTCGGGGGTTAGCAAAACTCCACTGTTTTGCTAGTGCAAGTATAAAACAGAAGTACAAGCCATACACAACGTGCTTCAAGAATATAATAATCTTGAATATATTTTCCGAGATAATTCACTTAATCAAAACAGTTTGATTTATAAAAAGGGTAGGAAATAATACCATGTATCTCTTACAAAACATTTTATAATCTCGGGAGTTTGAAAACATTTGGAAATAATGAATTCTCATGTCTTTCGAAAACACTTGGGGGCACGGCCCAAAATCGTCTTTCCAAAATACGATTCCAATAATAAAACGCGGTTTCACAACCCAATTCACAACACACGGGGTCCAAGACCCAAATCATAAGCCTCAGGGTCCACGACCCAAATCACATAACACATGTTCCTAAGGATTATTCGCGTCCCGTGCTAACAAGCCACGAACCTCAGATGCTCCCGTAGAACATACCTGAGTGAATAACCCAACAGGAAGCCATACCAAAAATCACATGTCCTCGTGGCAACAACCACAGAACCATTCCAAATCACAACCATAAATTATCCCGGCATCGAGCTAACAAGCCACGAACCTCGGAGTCCCCGCAAGACATACCCGATGATAACCCCATAAGTTATCTCGGCATCGGGCTAGCAAGCCCCGAACCTCGGAGTCCCCGCAAGACATACCCGAATTGGATAACCCTACGGTCACGCCCGACCCATAATAGCAAGTATGGATCCCGGAGATTCAACAATCCTACCCGGAGGCACATCACTATCAACGATCACATAACAATGAGCAGAATATCAAGCCAAGCAACACTTAAACATCACAACCTCCTTTCAAAGGAGTATCAACTAATATCACACCCAATACGTTCTTACCGAACAAATACACATAACAATACCTAATCCCCGGCAAAGGATTACAGTCTATTAAACTCACTCAAAGTGATCATATCATCTTTTCAACATACAAATCCAACACACATATTCCGAGAACACATATATTCACGAAGTACATAAATTATCGTTGAAAGACAACATTTATCGAGAATATACCGATCCCTTTTTACGTTCATTAAACATTGGGTTTCGCACGAATTCCTTTACCATTAATTACGCCTACGAAACATGAAACGTATGGACAAGATACTTGCCTCGATATCACGAGCGACGAAACGACGAACGGGCACGATCGGGAAACCTTCAACCTCTAAAAGCGATCAAGACTTCGACGGCCCACGAATACTACGAAAATAGCATCACCACAAATCAATAACACTAATCGAAATCCAAACGATCCTAAAAGCGACAAGGATCTAAGTATTCTCAAAGAAATCAAGAATCGTTGATCCGGGCGATAAAAATCGATGAACGGTTAACAAAATCTGAAGATTACGGTCAAGACAAACAAGAACAAATAACCGATCGGATGAGATCGGTCAAGAATCACAAATCCAAACAAAAACCCCAAATTTAAGAAAATAGGGTTCTAACAAGAGATTACCTTGATTTGGACCAAGAAGACGATTAGATGTTGTTAAACATCTACAAATCCGCTCAAAGATGAAGCTAGAAGAAAAAGATCGGTCCTACTCGCCTCTGGATCTCACTCCCGTCGGAAGGGATGAAGAAAAGTGGGAAATGACGACTTAATGCTGCTGTCCAGTATTTATACTGGACAATTATTAGCATGCGCTAATCACCCTTCATTAGCGTGCGCTAACGGGGTCAACGCTCCAGAGAAACCGCGTATAACATAGTTAGCGTGCGCTAGCCAACAGCCGTAGCGCGCGCTAACGGGTCACAAAAACCAGTCCAGTAGCCCCTGGACAGAACTGCACCTACCGAGTAGCGTGCGCTAGAAAGAAGAGGGAGCGTGCGCTAAGCAGTCGATAGCGTGCGCTAGCTATCGGCCTTAGCGTGCGCTAACAAAGCTCCAGTCCCAGTCCAGTAGCTACTGGACTGCCTCTGAACTGCCAGTTTAGCGTGCGCTACACATTCAGTAGCGTGCGCTAAACACCATGCAGTAGCGTGCGCTATGCTTCAAGCATTAGCGTGCGCTACACCACAAAATCTCAAAAACTCACAAAGTGATCCGAAATGCCTCCAAAAACATGTCCCAACAAGTCGCAACCAAACATGGCACGAAATTCCTACGATGAGGACCATGACAATCCGATAAAACCCAGAAAATCCAACGAATCCGGAATAAAGATCTCGGGTATTACAAGGGCCATTATTGGGATTTATTGGTCGAATTGTATTATTCTTTTCCACTGTAGTGTTTTCCCATCGTATGGGAGTGTCGTTGTATTTTGACCCTTGCATGGGTACGAGTCGGGATAGATATGTATATGAAGTTTAAGATATATGTTATTGATGAAAGGTAAATCAGTCTACTGATTCGTATTTATCCATGTTGGCATGTGTTTTGATGCCTTGTTCTGGTATCTATCCTGGTAGATTCTCACACAGAGGGTCTATGGCACTGTAATATTCTCGAGTGGATTGGGGGTGTTATAGAATATGGCATCAGAGCATAGGTTGTGGAAACCTAGGCTATTGGGTGAAGTCAAGTATTGTTGAGTCTTGTCTTATCGGACTTGTTCTGACTGAATCGTGTCGCGACGTGTCGCTTGCTTTGTCTGCCGTGATTAGTATCATGGGGCAGCCATCATCTTCGTGCGACCTGTGGATGTAAGTCTCCTCTTTTATGTGTATTATCTTTGTTTCATGACTGTTTACATGCATGTCATGGAGATGGAATTCATATTTGAAACTTGTGGCATATTACGGGTGTAATGAACTTGATATTGATGGATTGTACACCAAGGGGTGTAGACTGATATGAAACCTTGAACATTGATGTGTTCCAAAAAATATATCAAAAGTATAGTCTGTTTAGAAACTCATATATATGGTGTTGACGCGTGTTTGAATTTGGTAGTAATGAGTTGCGTATGATGAATTGGTGATCTTGAATGCCGTATAGGCATGTGTTTGAGAATTGACTATTTTGGCTAATTATTGATATATGCTACAAACGTGTTCGCATTGGTAATTGTGTCTGCTGTGTGTATTGGAAAATGCTTCTCTGATAATTTCATAGACTCGAGTAAGGTGTGGAAAACCAATTTTCGAAAATGTTTCGACGGTGCGGTTAAGTGGAGGTTTTTTGTGGATTTTGAAAATTGTTTGAAGTTGGCGAGCTGGATTTGTATCCTCTAATAAAACCCAATGACGGTATTTGTAAAATGTGTGTTTCAAAGTATTTTTGGACATTTTATAAAAGGTTACCATCATTGATCTTTTGTCGTGTTTGAGAGGAATTTCCGGAAATGATTTATAGGTATTGGTTTTATTTTCAAAAATATTTGAGTGCACGATTTTAAAAACCTTTCGCACCATAAAATTTCTATATTCAAAATAAAATATGATTTTTACTCTCAAAAATAAATACTGCAAGATGAAAAATCTTGCTCGATTTAAACTGTAAATTCAAACTTGAAATGTTTTGTGAGATGATTTAGTTAGCGCATGCTAATTTAGTCATTAGCACAAGCTAATGAACCTCAACAGCACGTTCGATTATTTCAACTCATTAACGCATGTTAATTTTGTGATTAGTGCATGTTAACAGTATGTGAGGGAGGAGGATTTTTGCTTGAGGTGACAGGCTAGGATTGAGGCGGGTGATGTCAAGCCATTGTGATATATTTGTCATATTATCATTTTTCTTGAAGAATTTTGGGTATGTACCCAAGGATCATGTTGCATTGTTTGAATATGCCTTGTAGTTGTATGATGCTATCCCAATATGATTGTTGAACGGTGGAAAAGTTTACTGCACGTATGAATGGTTTGTACACCTGGGAACAGTTAAGTGAAACCTTCGAGGGTCGATGCTAAGAGGGCATGGCCACGAGATACCTTGTGCGTTGTTAATTGAGATGATGATAAGTGATTACATGGTCATCTTGATAATGTCGAACTCGAAGAAACTTGTTGTTCCGTGTTATGGTTTTGCAAAGATTTTCAAAACAAATGGTTATGAGTTGTGGTTCTAGTCTTGATAAAACAGCCTGAGGTATCAAAAATAATTTCAAATCTTATTTCGGAAACTTATACGAAATTAAAGATCTTAAAATATTATTATTCAAATGAATACATTGTAAAGTTTTTAAAGAAGATGTTATCAATAGTTGACTACAATTATATGTAATTTTATTACGTCCGTGTTTATGTCAGTATGGGTTGTAAGTTTTCGGTTAATACGGTCATATGATCTGTCAGTTACAATCGTGAGTTCCATTTATTGCAGTAGTAATTTTTGTATTCGCGTAATTATCCGTAGTTGATAATGTTATCGTGTTGCTATTTGTTGCCTTATGTGGATGTGTTGTGCTGGTTTGGCATTTTAGTATATTGTTTTGCGATGCTTTGCTTCATTGTGCTTTGTGGTTTATATGATATTTTCCGGCCTCAAAGTTAGATCATAATGTATATGATTTACATTCGTTATTGGTATAATTGGGAACTGAGTATCCAAGGACAAGGATACAAGTTATCTACGGTGTTCGTTATCATTTAGTTACTTGAGAATATGATATATGAAATACGATAAGGATGTCTCGATGTGAATGACCACGAGCGGGTAGGGATATGATCGTGAGATTTATTTTGTGATGTTGGAGTTTTTAAGTATTTTGAAAACCTATGATTTGACTTCATGTTGATAAATAGTCACGCACTTCGGTGAAAAATAAACTTTCAATCAAATATTTTGGTAGAAGAGGAAAGACCTCAATTTTTGTATTTCGATTCCACGTGACATTTCCAGTTGTAGATGACATCATCGAAAATTTTACATTCTCAAATATGATTTTCAATGTCGAGATGTGAATATAAAATTTCCTCTTCTAGAAAAAGAACAGCGTTGATGAGTTTTAGTCGAAATATGACTCGCCTTCTTTCTCAAATTTTTTATTTACATGGAGTGCACGTAGTGTCAATATTATTAGTTATGGCAATAATGTCCGAGTTCATAATTCGTGTGATGGTGCGAATGCCCAGTCATATTGTTTATGTGCATAATATTCCCGCCCTTGTTGGAAGATGAGAATGTGGTTATTGAGTTTAATGTCTTTGAGTATTAATTGTTTCGTAACCCATATAGTGTCGTTTTCATGGGAAGCGAGAGCGCTCAGACTCGTGTATGGTATGCATGCTCTATGGATTTTTATATCAGGGTTTCCATCACTATTTTGGATCATTCAGAAACGATAACTGAACTTTTTTCTGTAATTAAGCAACATCCTACGATAACTTATGACCGTAAGCTTTATGAAGTTCGGAGTACCACTTCAAAGTTTTATATTGTGCCTTCTGCGGATACATGGGGTGTTAATATATCGTGAAGTCGCTGCTAAGGTGTTTGGAGAGCGAATTCCTGTTTCCACTCCAGGAGAGCCAAACATTAGTAAATGGAGATTCTGAGAGTCATTGGTGGGGATCGAGCTCGGTATACAGATTCAATAATCAATGTTTTGCTCAGTTGATCCATTTCCTTATATCATGAATGAATGTTCATCGGAGTTGTGTAGCAGAAGATATATTTATTTCTTCCCTCCTATTTTGGGTAAATGTGATAGTCGTTCCAGAGTAATCCGTAGATGCTACAATATTATCGCGTGAATATCGAACTCTGTTGATCTGGTCCGTAATGGTTGGTTGTTTCCACAAGTTAATTTTAACATGTTCAATCGTGTTGTGGACTTGCACGTTAAGTTTGGACGCAAAACATTTTTTTTCAGACGTTCGGGCCATTTTGCAATTTTCCTAAACTTTGGGGCATTTACTTTCGGACTCATATGATTCCTATTTGACTTGTTACATTTGCATGTATGTTTATCGCCTCGACTCATGTATCAAGTGCTTGCTTAGTCAGTTCATCGTATTTCGAGGAATTTTGTGTTTACAAATTTTTCGTGGCTTCTCGGAGTTGAGCAGAGTGTTTGTTTTATTTTGTTTGGCTGCCACCCTTCATTTTAAGTTTTGGGGCAGAACTTCTTTTTTCCCATACTTTTAATTTCTATATTTTTCGAATTAACTACTTGCTTTGTTCATTGACACATTTTGGACATGTTTTTGTTCATCACCTTTCATCATTCGAGCAAGTTTTGATATTGTTTCGGATTAATTGACGTATTATTTCGACTTTTCCACATATAAGTTCGACTTCGTAAAATCACCATCAATTCTTGGAAACTCCAAAAGTTCTGAATCTTTGTAGTATGTTAGAACATCAAGCTATATTTCCATTGGTTCAAACGGTGAGTCAATCGAAGTCCGAACGAAAGAGTTATGATTGAAATAGCAAAGATTACAATGTGAGATTATAGAGTATAATTAGAGCACGCCAATGCATCCATTAGCGCGCGCTAACTGTTAGGGACAAAGCGTTCTGTCCTTTACTGGAATGCTGGATTTGCGCACGCTAATGCATTGATTAGCACGCGCTAACAGGACCGGACAGAGGCTTCTGGACTGCATTTTTACCCAGGTAGCGCATGTTAATCCTTTCCGTAGCGCACACTAAGCCTCTGTCAGTATAAATAGGACAGCAGGGTCAACTCTCGCCATTTTTCACTCTCATTTCCTTTCTACGGTGATTTGGGCGATCCAGGACGTATACAAGGATATATTCCAGCCAGATATCACCACACATCAGCATTTTTGAGTTCCTAGTTCGAGGTTATCAACATCTAATCATCTTTTACCGTTTGAATCAAGGTAAAATTCTTAGAACCCTAGTTTTGGGGATTTTGGGGGTTTTGTTCTTGATTTCATTTTGAATCCAGTTTTGATGAGTCGATTAATGTTAAATGATGTTATTGATCATGTTATATGGATTTTATATCCATATCTTCTATTTGTTCAACCCGATTGATGACTTTTGTGTTCTTGAGAAACCATGAACATTTAATGTTCGATTAAATGTTCATATGAGTTTTCCTTCATTGGTCCATGGCGATTTCCATTGTTATTAGTCTTGCTCGTCATTGTGATCGTGTTTTCATTGTTCTTACGGAAGTTGTAGGTTCCAAATCAATTCGACCGAGCCGTGTTCGTCGGAGTATTTGCGTGCCAATTTCGAGGCAAGTATCTTGCCCATACAAATAATGTTTCGTAGATGTAATAATGATAATCGACTACGTGTGTTTACTTAGAGTACTCATAATGAACTTTCAAGAGGATTGATAGAATCCCATTAATGGCTTTCTTTCAAAACGCCCGAGTGCTTTGCAAATAAATTAGTTCTACGGACATGTGTATTGTGGTTGCGAATTGCAAATAAATTAGTTCTATGCCCTTTTCCCTTTTAAGGGTTGTATGCTCGAATGTGTATTCGTTTCATGAGTGCACATATGTTGTGTTGTATTGCTTGTCGACTCCCTTGTAAGGAGGTGGTACTATTCGGTGATGTTGGGGATTATATCTCCTCGCGGTTGTGATCATATCTTTATATTCACTCTAGGATGGACTGACGAGTCTTCTGAGGGTTCCATTGCCTTTGGCGCGGTTTCACTAATATATTTGGGTTAACCACTCTGGGAGGGACTGACGAGTCCTCTTAGGGTTCCGTTTCCTTTGGTGCGGTTCTATGGTTAATCACGCATATAAATGAAATGTGACGTACAATGAGACTTAGTTACTCTGGAATACTAGTCTTGAATTCGATTGATTATATATATTCATTCTGGGATGGACTGACGAGTCCTCTGAGGGTTCCATTGCCTCTGGTGAGGTTCCGTGAATATGTTGGATTAACCACTCTGGGATGGTCTGACGGGGCCTCTGAGGGTTCTGTTGCCTTTGGTGCGGTTCCATGGTTAATGACGTATGTACTGAAATGAAGTGCTATGAGATTTAGCTATATCTGGAATACTGATCTCGAATTGTACGATTACATTTATTCACCATCGATTACATGTAACCCTCAGTTATTTACCATTGTTTAGTCCAGATTATTATACTCTTGGAATATGTTGTGTATGGCTCGTATTTGTACTTTATACTTGTACTATCAAAATAGTAGAATTTTGCTAACCCCCGAGTAATCGGGGGGTGGATGTTTGTATTGTTTTCATGTACAAAGGATTATGGATGGCAAATGATACTAATCACGTGAGGGCCAGTGTTGGGATTTGTTGGTCGAATTGTATTATTCTTTTCCACTGTAGTGTTTTCCCGTCGTATGGGAGTGTCGTTGTATTTTGACCCTTGTATGGGTACGAGTCGGGATAGAGATATATATGAATTTTAAGATGTATGTTATTGATGAAAAGCCAAATAGGTCTACTGATTCGTATTTATCCATGTTGGCATGTGTTTTGATGTCATGTTCTGGTATCTAGCCTGATAGATTCTCAATCAGAGGGTCCATGGCGCTGTAATATTCCCGAGTGAAATGGGGGTGTTACATTAAGTGGAATCAATGATCATGGTGCATGATGTAAAAAGGGGCGGGGCGGCCAATCTAGAAGAACCGGAAGAGTTCGGTTCGTTTTCGGACTCCCGAGTCCAATCCGATAAACTCCATTCTGTTTCGATGTATTTATATAATCAATTAATCCAATTAATTAATTTTATCAAATACAAAATAATATAATTAATTTTTATAAGAAGTAATTATATATGTGAATCAAATTAATCACCCAGTAATATATTTAATTCATTAGGCCGGAAATTAATATCTCTAATAAATTAATTTAGACATCTAATGTCCCGAAATTAATTAGACATCTAATGTCCAATAAATTAGATATCTAATATCTAATATTCATTAAGAGAGAATAAGCTCAATTTATTCCATCGTCAATCCTATTGCGCGACTCGGTAGGTCCGTCTCAATTAGCAATGGGAGGAACCAAAGAGTAGTAGCACCACCTAGCCAGCCTAGTGCTCTACACTGTACCCTAACTGAGAACGAATGATGGGGATCATTCCAAAACCTTTCTATCGTGAATACCAGTACACGTATAAAACCTTCTTTCAAATATCCCGATCAAGTTATAGGATCACGGTCAGTCAAGCCCTATCTGTACTTGACGCTATGCATGAGTTACTACAAATCGAGATCACTGAGCTCTTGTGTATCTAATACAACTAGCTCTAATGCTTTGGCCAAAGACATATGATCTCATCTGCCAATAACCGCATAGGATATATAGATTTCCTCCTCGTGGAATCCATTGAGGAAAGCCGTCTTTATGTCCATTTGCCATATCTCATAATCATGGTAGGCATCTATAGGAAGCATCATGCGAATATACTTGATCATAGCTATGGGCAAGAAAGTATCGTGATAATCGATCCATTCTTTCTGGGTATAACCCTTTTCCACAAGCCTGGCCTTATAGGTGTCAACCTTGCCATCCCATCAGTCTTTCTCTTATAGATCCACTTGTTCCCAATAGGCACTATGCCCTTGGGGCAGTCTACTAGAGTCCAGACCTGATTGACATGTATCGAGTCTATCTCAGCTTCCATAGCTCGCGCCATTTCGTGGAGTCTACATCCACCATTGCTTGGTCATAGGTCGTTTGGTCGGTCTCTTGGCTATCACCTGGAACCTCATGGAAACCCAGCTCCTCCAGGTGCACAAGGCCATACCTCTCAGGTAAATGAGACACCTTGCTAGACCTACGAAGTGGTTCTACTTGTGTTTCAGAAGGTTCGGTTCGAACTTCTTGTACAGGTGTCTCCTGAGGAGTTTCATTGTATTTTTCCAAAGAAATACTTCTACCTACTCCGCCTTCCTTAATGAACTCATCTTCCAGGAAGTGTGCTTGCAAATCAACAATGATCTTTCGATCTTCGGGCATGTAGAATAGATAACCCATCATCCCAGATGGGAATACAATGAAACGTCCCTTTACGGAACTCGCTCCCAACTTCTCCACATTAGTCTTCTTGACATAGGCAGGACATCCCCAAATCCTAATGTGATTAAGACTTGGTTTCCTGCCCTCCCACATCTCATGTGGAGTTTTAGTAATGGATTTGGAAGGACATCTGTTCAAGATATAAGCGGCAGTCAGGAGTGCATACCCCTACAGGTAAATTGGTAAGTCAGTATAGCCTAGCATAGAACGAACCATGTTCAACAAGGTTCGGTTCCTTCTTTCTGACACACCATTTAACTAAGGAGTTCCTGGAGGTGTTAGGTGTTATACTATTCCATGTTCCTTAAGTAACTCGTCAAACTACATACTCATATACTCGCCACCTCGGTTCGACCGAAGTGCTTTGATATGATTACCAGTTTGTTTTTCGACTAAGGCCTTAAATTCCTGGAACTTCTCAAAGGCCTCGGATTTATGTTTCATTAAGTATACATAACCATACCTAGTATGATCATCTGTAAACATAATGAAATACTGATATCCATCACGTGCTACTTCCAAAGCACCACATACGTCGGTATGGACTAATCCAAGTTTATAAGCGGCTCTTTAAAAGTCCCCTATGAAGGGGTACTTAGTCATTTTTCCTTTAAGGCAAGATTCACAAGTTGGAAAAGGATCCGATCCTAATGGACCCATAAGTCCATCTTTTTTCATTTTGCAAACCTTGGCTGGCCAACATGATCAAGTCTAAGATGCCATTTCAAAACTTGATTAGTTTCATCCATACCACGCTTCATAGTCATTATATTCACAACAACTTTGTTACTAAGTTTAAGATGATACAGTCCATTTAACAATATAGCAGTGCCTGCTAGTTTATTTCTAAAATAAATTTGGCAGGAACCATCACCAATGAAAAATGAAAAGCCTTTCCGATCCATGACCGGAATGAATACAATATTTTTATGCCCCTTGGGAAAAACAAGTACATCATCTAGAGTTAAAACAAAACCGGATTCCAAATCCAAAAGAAGTGATCCTATGTCAGATGCTTCGACACTATGCCCGCTTCCGACAGTAATCATCACTTCCCCAGCTCCAAGCTTCCTACTTTGTTCCAATTCCTGATCCATGGTACAAATGTGAGAACTAGCACCTGAATCCAGTATCCAAGAAGTAGAAAATACAGTAGCAGAACAATTTGTTTCCAAAACTAAAAGTTCTGTACCTGAAGCGCCATGAAGAATTGGACAGTCTCTAGCCCAGTGGCCCAGCTCACCGCATTTGATACATGCATCCTTCTTCTTGCTCTTGGGAACCAATGGGGCCTTGCCCTTACCCTTAAGGTCCTTGACTTGTGGTCTCGTATGCTTCTTGGTCTTTTTATTCTTATTCTTACACCTCTGAGGTCCAGAAGAAATCACAAGGGCAGACTCCTTCATCCGCGGATCTTCATATGAGAGTGAGCGGTCACCAGTTTGTTCATCAACCCTGCTAAGTTGCAAGCAATCTCATTGCAGTTGAAATTCATAACAAACTGTGAGAAGGAATCAGGAAGAGACTGTAGGATAAGGTCGGTTTGAAGAGAAGTATACATCTTAAAATCAAGAGCCTCCAATCTCTCTATTATAGATATCATTTTGAGGACGTGGTCCCCAACCTTCTCACGTTCCTTCATCCTCGCACCAAACAGTTACTTGGATATCTCATATCTAGTAGTAAGACTGTGCTCACCATAAAGCTTGGTTAAGTGAGATAAAATATGCCTAGCAAAAGTCATTTTCTCATGAGCTCTCTGAAGCTCATTAGACATAGAAGCCATCATATAAGCACGGACTTTTATGTCATCCATAACCCACTTTTCGTGGTTTTCAATTTCTTCCCGATTGGCTCTTGTCCACACTGGAAGTTCCGGAATGTCCGTCTCCAAGACATATACCAGTGCCTCTATACTGAGGACTATCATCAGATTTCGGAGCCGATCCACAAAGTTACGGCTGATTAAGGTGTTCTTTTCGAGTAGTATAGCGATTGGGTTCATGGTCATATTGAGAGTTGAGTTTGTCTGCATTAAGTATGATAAATTTATTAGTGACTCGATTAATTATGATCTGAGTGTAGAATTAAGGTCTTATCTATTCTATTAGCCCAGCTCCCACTAATTTTATCGGAATAACACATTCCCATGTGAAATATTGAAGTATTGTTCGCAATATATTCATAGTGGTGATCGAGTTCTTTATAAATTTTAATAAAGGGCAACCGAACAAATTTCTACTCTATTAATTTTCATAAAGTGGTGTCCAATACCAACCCATCTAATGGATGATTCGATCTTCTTTTTCCCCTTGTTCACTCCCCTCAACCTATACGATTTCTATGGTTCGTGAACAAGTTAAGTTTATACCATCGATGCAAATCAGTTTTACAATTGAATCTTATCCGGCAACCGAATAGGTTTCTATGGATAAAATTTGCTCCAACCAAAGGAATTCAATGTGCTCTCGGTAATTTATCCATCCTCCTCGAACGACTACCCCGATAACTCGGAAGCATGGCACATCCGGTTTGGATTTCAATTTTCCGAAAGCTCGATGGAGGGAAGGAAAACCTTAAAACCTTTTAAACTTAATAATTTGTCGTGGGAGAATCTTCACGATTAATATTACACTTTGCACATTAATTCATTTAAGCGTGTTTGTAGCATTCATACCATATGAATAAACGTGTTTGTAGCATTCATACCATATGAATAAACATTCACAACCTAGTTGCTACCAACACGTAGTTCATGGACCGTTCCTAGAACAAAAACGTCGTAATCCAATTACAAGTCTTCGGTCTTGAATTTTCATTTTCTCAAACGGATCTTTCTCCGGTTTTCATCATTACATATAAAGTTTACACTGAAAAATTTCATCCTAGATACAAATATTTTTAGTAAAGTAAATAGGCTCAAAACGGCCTTTACAACCCAATCGAATAAAACAGAACGATTCAAAACTAAGTCCATGAACCACATCCCTGTAACACCCCCAAAATTTCCCGGGGCATTACAGTGCCGTGAATCCCGAGCGGGACCCACAAGGCTATTTTGGGCAATAGATATTTTAAAGAAATTATTATAAAATGATGAGTCCGCGGTTACACAACATAAGATGGAATATTTTGAAAGAATATAATTCAAGGGGCGATTATTACATAAACGGAAGTTTCGAAAATCAAAATTAAATCATGCGGCAGCAAGACTTTATCCTAACACCGTTCAAGCCTGACCGGACCCCTCGGGAATGTCCTGCACATATTCAACAAATTTACCTGGCACGACGAATCATGTCAGACAAACCGGGTCAGAGAATGAATATCAATAATAATAATTTGCAATGATATACACAATTTATCAACATCGTGCCATATAACAGATAGAAGATAATTCGCAGTATCACCGACGTTGTCTTTCTCCTTTTAACACATAAACCCGAAGGTCGCAACCAAGGGTCACGGAAGTAATGACACAGGAATACCCCGGAACGTGGGGTGCCCTTTTTAGGTCTTATCACTCAACACATTTCCACAAGGGTACCATTCAGGTTTTATCCCCAACACATCGGCCCATTCATAACACATTTTCTAAAGAAAGACAATCGTCGACATTCATCACGCATGGAACATTTATGTATTACGAACATTGCAATAAGATTAACATTTCTCGAGCAAGACTTTACTTGCCTTTAATCCGACTATAGTTGGAATTCCACGACCGATCGAGCTTAACCTAATCACATAATCCCCGATTAACATCTCGTACGGATAAAGACAAATAAAACTAGTTTCCCATTCCCTTTCCTAATCGAACTCTTAACTTCGTTCGATCTCGCCAAAACTAGTATCACGTTTCTAAGTTCACAAGCAATACATATTATCATGTTGTTCAATTTTTATGATTAACGATTGTTACAACAATTTATTCAATAAGATTATCCCTAATATTATCTCAGTTGACAAAAATCGACTATAGCGTAATTGATTTCCATAACTACTAATCCAATTCTCTATTCCAAGTTCTTCATTCGGTGGGTTACCATTTCACACGACGATTTCGGTGCTCGATTCTTAATGATGGTAATACTACCGAGTTGATTCTTCCTAGTTAATTTAACATTGATAATCATATGGCAAAAATGAGTTACAACTAGTTTAACATACGGTGACAGATTCCTACGCAATTTCCCCGACAATTGATTCATCAAGTTTTACATTTCTAAGGTTGATCGAGATGGGGATTTTCGCGTATGATTAATATAACGAGATGCATGAAAACGAAATATACGAGCAATGATAGTTTCGATTACTACAAGTTCGTCTGATTAGATTGTCTACGAGATTTAGCAAACTACCCAAATACCCATAATCTAATAGGCATAATGACAACATTGAAGAGATAGCCTCAAGGTTTGGTAGTCTTACCTTAATAGAGGAAGAACAATGAGTAATGATGACAATCCGACGAAGAACCACGAGGAGGGACGAAGAGTGGATCGATTGACCTAGATAATCTTCTCCGGAGCTTGAGTAATCTCTTCCTCGATGTTGATATAAGTGATTGAGGAGGCCAAGAATCGTGTATGGGTCGGAAAAGCTTCAAGGATGTTTCTCAAGCGGTTTTTGGTCGAGGAAAAATGAAGGAGGAAGTGTTATTTTATAACACCCAATTATGTTAACATACGTAATAACTCAAGGCTTTACATACGTAACAGGGCTTACGTATGTAATGCCATCCGGGTAACGTGCGTAAAGGCCGTCCAGAGGCTACTGCATGGAATGCCCCCACCAATTAAATACATAGGGTGCCATAACGTATGTAAAACACCTGACCATAGCGTACGTTAAGCTTTGCAATTAGCATACGCTACGAGCAGTTGACTCGTTTGCCTTCTAGCCCACCGAAAGTACCCCAATCTGCATCAAAAGAAAGATTCTGGTCGGAAGACCAATTCAAGCCTTACGTACATAACCAAGTGATGTTAATGTACGTAATGTTACACAACTAGCATACTTTATGCATATCCTATAGCATACGTTAGCCACCCAGTTCCTTAGTCATACATCACATTTTAACCATCTCGGGGCGACCACCTTTCCGCTCGTCAACAATTCATCGGGGAACAAGACGTTGGCCACCGTCATATTCGCACCGACGATTATCCAACGGCGTCAAGGTACATCACCGCCATTCTATTCACACCACACAATTGTATCTTAATCGCACTTTAAATGAAATCACATATTATAAAGAAAAGGCAACATCACACTATAAGAAATCACATAGTACAAGGTAATTAAGCATGAAATACCAGTGGTATTACATACCATCCCCCTTAAAATAGTTTCGTCCCGATACTAAGAAAATAACTCCGGATGACTCTCCTTCATGATCGACACGGTCTCCCAAGTTGCTTCCTCCATGCCGTGGTGCGACCACTGAACATTTACAAGGGGTATGGCTTTATTTCGCAACATTTTCATACGCAAATCCAAGATAGCGATCGGTACCTCTCTAACGGTAGCGTCGTCCAAAATTTACACTTCTTCAAAATTGAGCTTGTGACTCGGATCATAGACATACTTCTTTAACTGAGAGACGTGAAAGACGTTATGCACTCCATCCAGATGTGGCGGCAGGGCTAATCGATGCGCAAGCTTTCCTACCCGATCCAATATCTGGAACGGGCCTATGAACCTTGGGCTTAACTTGCCCTTCTGACCGAAACACCGGATACCTTACATAGGTTATACTTTCAGCCAAACGTGATCCCCGACTGCAAATTCTAATGGTCGCTGCCAGTTTTCGGCATATGATTTCCGCCGGCTCTACGCTGCTAGCATGTGTTTTCGAACAACAAAGATCATATTAATGGATTCCTGGATCAGATCTAACTCGGTAAACACGGTGTCAGAAACATCATTCGAGCATAATGGCGACTTTCATCTTCGTCCATATAGGGCCTCAAATGGTGCCATGCCTATGCTCGCATGCCAGCTGTTGTTGTACGAGAACACCACCAACCCCAGATGCCTAGCCCAATCCTTACCCCAATCGAGCACACATGCCCTCAACATATCTTCTAAGGTTTGTATCGTGTGCTCGGTCTCGGTCTGTCCATCCGTCTGAGGGTGATAGACTGCGCTAAAATGCAACTGGATCTCCATAACTTTATGAATGGCTTTCCAAAAACGGGACACGTACCTGGTGTCCCTATCCGATATGATGGACGAGGGAATGCCATGCAGCCTCACGATCTCCTTGATGAAAATAGTGGCTAACTGTTCTATTTTGGTTGCTTCCGGAATTGGAATAAAATGTGTTGTGCCGATTTTGTTATCTGAAACGATAACCCAGATGGTGTCCCTTCCTCCCTCCGCCGTTGGTAACTTGGTAAAAAAATCCATTGATATGCTTTCCCATTTCCACTCCAGAATGGGTAGGGATTGCATGATTCCGGCTGGTCTGCGGTGCTCAATTTTTACTTGTTGGCACGTCATACACCAGGCGACGAATCTGGCCACTTCCCGCTTCATATTCTTCCACCAAAAACTCTTTTGCAGATCTTTGTAAATTTTTCTCGCTACTGGATGAATGGAGTAGGGGTGGAGTGTGCTTCCCTCAATATAGCTTGCTTCAGATCGTCATTCGGCGGAATCCAGATCTTATTCTTAAACCTCACCAAGTCCCCCTGGATCTTATAGTCGGAAACATTTCCTCCCTCGGTCTTCACACCGATCGCACGTAGTTTGGGATCCTCCATCCGTGCTAGACATATCTCGTCTAGTAAGGACGAGTTTATATTGATCGAGCGCAATTGTCCTTGCCTGCGTTGTACCCATACTTCAGTACTGCTACTCCTGATGTCTTGCTGCAGTTTGGGTTGAAATGTTATGTTGGATAACATTACTTCTTGTGTAGTTTTCCGACTAAGAGCATCAGCTACGACATTGGCCTTCCCGGGGTGGTATGAGATTTCCACATCGTAGTCTTTGATTAGTTCCAACCAGCACCTATGTCCCATGTTTAATTCCCTCTGGGTGAAGATATATTTCAAGCTCTTATGGTCTGTGAAAATCTTGCAAGTAACTCTGTAAAGATAGTGCCTCCAAATCTTGACGGCGTGTACCACTTCGGCTAGCTCTAAGTCATGCGTCGGGTAATTTGTTTTGTACGGCTTTTGGTTGTCGGGATGCGTATGCAATAACTCTGTAGTTCTACATGAAACAATATCCCAGTCCATGCTTAGATGCATCCGTATATATAATGAATCTCCCGTTCCCTGCGGTAGCACTAACACTGGAGTAGTAGTCAGCCTCCTCTTGATCTCGTCAAAGCTCTTCTGACAGTCCGTAGTCCATACAAACTTGGTACTTTTCCTCAGTAGGTTCGTTAGTGGTCTAGCGATACAGGAAAAAGCCTCGACAAATCTTCGATAATAACCCGCCAATCCTAGAAAACTCCTTACCTCCTTGACGTTCTTCAGTGGTTCCCAACTTATTATCGTTTCGATCTTTTGTGGATCGACCTTAACGCCCTTTGCCGAGATAACTTGTCCAAGGAAAATTACTTCCGGCATCCAGAATTCGCACTTGGAAAGTTTTGCATAAAGTTGGTGTTGCCTCAACATGCTCAGTACCTGCCTCAAATGTTCTTCGTGTTCTTCTCGCCTTCTAGAATAAATTAGGATGTCATCAATAAAAACCACGATTCACTTATACAGGAAATCGATTTAAACTCTGTTCATCAACTCCAAGAAAACAGATGGGGCATTGGTCAAACCGAACGATAAAACAATATACTCATAATGTCCATATCTCGATCGAAATGCAGTCTTGGGTATATCTTCCTCCCGAATACCCAATTGGTGATATCCGGACCGTAGATCGATCTTCGAAAACACAACCGCCCCCTGTAATTGATCTAGGAGATCATCGATCCTAGGAAGCGGATAATGAGTCTTGATAGTAACCTTGTTTAGTTCTCTGTAGTCAATGCACAAGCGTAGAGAGTTGTCCTTCTTTTTAACAAAGAGTACCGGCGTGCCCCACAGCGAGGTGCTCGGGCAGATTAATCCCTTCTCGAGCAGATATTCGAGCTTTATCTTCAATTCTTTCATCTCGGTCGGTGCCATACTGTAAGGATCTTTGGAAATAGGTCTCATCCCCGGCCAAGTTTAATGTAGAGATCAACTTCTCGGTGCGGCGGCAGCCCTGGTAGTTCATCGGGAAAGACGTCTGGAAATTCGTTCACCATTGGGATGTTCACGACCAAAAGTTGGGATGTATCCTCTTGGAGGACATAACACCAATAGTACATTTCTGGAGAGTTACAGGAGACTTCAGATGCAAGAAGGCTGAGAGACCCTCTCGTACTGAAGTGTTCTCGACCTTTCATAACATGAGTGGTACCGTCGCAAGCCATGATGAAAATATCAAGTGGAGGTATCCAATATCGTCTTGTGCAAGGGCATCCAGCCCATACCTAAAATGATTTCTTCATTATGAAGCGGGAAAACTATAAGATTTGCAGTCCAACTATGATCATTGATGTGAATCTGACAATCTCGAACTTCTAGATTTCCGCCCACTCTACTACCCTCGGGTAGCTTAACAGTAAAGGATTCACAAGGCACACAAGCAAGATTTAAATGCTCAACACATTCCACAGATATAAATGAATGCGTGGCTCTAGTATCAAATAGTACATGAACAGGCTGGGCGTTAACAAGAAGTGCACCTGAGGTAGCTGGCGCGGATTGACCATCCGTAGCCATCAGTTCAAATAAACAGGATGGTAACAACTCCGAAAAGGATGAATTGCCACCACCACGCCCACGGCATCGACCGGCACCGTGAGGTGGTGGTTGAGTCTGGTGGGGTGGAGCTCCGTAGTTGGAAATGGTAGGTGTCCTGGAGGATCGCACAGATCCTTGTTGACTCTAATGAGGAGATGAGTTCGGTGTGGGGTTGGCCCGCTAGTAGTAACGAGACACGTGTCCACTCTTTCCGCAAGAGAAGCATTTGGTAACCTACTTGTGACACTGGTCCTTGGTATGTCTAGGTACGCCACAATTGAAGCAGTCTTTATGGTAAGGCCGATCAGATGCACCCTTCTGTTGATACGAAACTGCTGACTTAAAAGAAGATACGGACCCCGAGTTTGTCTTGTTCTTGCTCCCTGACTGAGTAGATGTCTTATGCTTCTTCAAATTATGTTCGGTGTCAGTGTTAAAAAAAGTACTGGCATATGCTGTGACTACATCTTCATATGCCCTCAGAGTCGTGCAGTTGAATCCAGCGACATAGCGTTGTACATCTTCCGGCAACCTCTGTGCAAGGTGACAAATTCGCTGATCTTCTGATGGAACCATCTGTGAGACATAACTTAGATCGGTACGGTAGGCCCGAATGATCTTCGGTACTGGAAAATTCTATGGTCTGGCACTGAAAAAGTCTCATGCACGAGCACTTTGGGCTGATCTAGGACAGTACTGTTAGGAGTATACCCTCTAATGCCACTCGGAGGATGTTGAGTGAGGGCATTGTACTTGTTATTATGTAATTCATTATCATAAGGCAAATGGAGGTTTATTTATTTATTGGTCGTTACTGGCATTCCTAACTCGTAAATATATATCAGAAACTAGTCCGTGTATTTGAGAGGAAAACATTCCACTCGTTATTGGATAAGGGGGTCGGCACTAGAAAGGTTTATAGCTCAAATACTTAATCGTTCGCAAGTCGATGAAACTTGACTGGGCGTTAAGTTTATATGAAGACTTGTATGATGTGTTCTTTGACATGGAGAGTGCATGTCGAACACTAATGGTTAGTGGGAGTACATGTTATAGGTATACTAATTGGATTAGTATACTCGAACCGACTCACCCTCGATTCGTCACACGGATTTCACTCCGGGACAGTCAATGACGGAATTGAAAGGTTGTGATAGGTACTCGTGAACCTTCGACTCACTACTACAAATATGACCTTTAATGACAGAAATTTTATGACGTTTTGCCAAAAACGTCATTGTAACGTATTTCCATGACATTTCTAGCAGCAAACGTCATGGATGTAAAATATGGAACAACCATATGACATTTTGTGAACATCATGGTTTCTTCGAGATTCATGATGTTTTTTTCCTGTCATATTTGTTTATCAATAACACTTTTAAAATGTCATGATTTACATGTAGCATGACATTTTAAAAAATATCATGTAATAGTTTTCGATGACAGTTTTAAAGTGTCATGAAATAGTTTATCGCTAATGACAATTTATTACTATCATTAAGAGTTTGATCCCAAATTAGTCCCTTTGAAAATTTCCCGTATGACTTCCTCTCCTCCCACTCATTTTGTTTTCCTTCTCACCCTTTCTGAAACCCTAGCCGCTCTCTCCCTCTCTCTCACTTCTCCTCGCCGTCTCCCAATTGCATGGTCTCACCAGTCCTTTCTTTTCCTCTCTCCCAATTTCTCACTTCTCTCTCTCACTCACTTCTCCTCGTCGTTGTCTCCTAATTTCACGGTCTCACCAACATCCATAGACGTTTGCTTCAGAGCCGTGACCATGGACATCGGGTTCAAATCAGCATCCATCGACTTTTCATCTCAGATTCATATTGTCGCCGCAACATCCACCATGAGTTATCCAACTTTCTTTATTTGTCATTTCAAGTGTAGTTTTGCAATTAGATTATGGTTTATAATCTGATTACCCATGCCTAAGTCTGCGATTGCCCAGTTTTTAGGGATTTGTTCTTAGCTGGTATCCCTATGAAATCTAACACCAAAATGGTATATATACTTTAGCGTTTTTTCCTCATGCACCAAATAGTGCGTCAAGGTAAAAGAATAATGAGTGAAAATTTTAGTACTACTATTAATGTAGAACATCTCAAACATGCTTTTCATTAGCTTTTTTATTCTATGAGAACTGTACGTTTTACTGGCAAGTCTGTTTTGGCACCATCTATCAGTTTTGTTGTAAAGGTTTAAACTTAAAAAAAAAGATCTTATAATATTTCCGTAATAAGACAATAGAAGCTAATACGCTTTTTCTAAAAATGGTGGGAGATGAGAAATTCTTCTTAAAGTATTATCTTATTTCGTCAACCTCCTCTAGTTTTGACCATTTCAATTACAATACCATAGTTACTGACATCATAAAACCCTAGCATTATAAAGGCTTCTTTCTACTTCTATGAAGACGTATTTTTGTTTCCTTTCACATTTAATGTTCCATTCCCTTGTCAGGTTGGCCGTTTGCTGATTCTGTACTCCATAGGCTGGCTCCCCTTTGGGTTGGTGCTAGAGGTTTGGAATTCACTTGGGTTTACATTTTGCAGGGTCTTGAAGCAAATGCTAATTTGGTATGAGATTTAATATTTTTCTTGCCGGACATAATAAATTATATTTTTACTTCGAACAAATAGTTTTGGGTTCATCAGAAAGAACACCCCTGAGATTTAGCCCAATTACCAAAAAAATAATGTTTTTGAAAATCAACAAATCCCTGAAAACTGGGTAATACCAGATAAAGAATAAAGAAAGTTGGATAACTCATGCTGAAAACTGTGCAATTAGTTGTGCACTTGCCCGCTGTATTCCTGACAATACCAGATTTACTACTGTCATTTTTCATGCTTATTTGGGTTAACACTATCATTTTAGTTGATTTAAAACTGGTTGTTATATATGTAAATACCAGCTATCTTTATTCAAAAAAAAAGGATGTGAATAGTCTATAATAAAGACTTTGGAGAAAAAAGGCTGTAAAGAGTCTATTAAAAAAAGACCGTGAAAAGTCTTTAATTAAGACTTGGAGAAACTATCAGAACTCACAAATTAGATTGAAACCTTTCATATTGCTTTCTTGAAATGGTTTAAAATTTTTTGCTGAATGTTTGAAATTGTTTATTGTGGTTTTCATATTATGTTAAATCTATTGTTCAATACTCCTCAAATCCACCTTATACTCTAGTGTTTAATCCACTTGAACGTGGAACCAATGTTCCAATGTTCAAAGCCGGAACACTATAAACGTATTATACTTAGTATTGAACAATATAAAGTTCTGCCTCAACAAGTATGTGAAGAGGTTCGTTAAGGTGCTCGTATCCTGGTTTCCCTCTCATCATCTCTTCCTTCACATCAAAAAGTTTAAAATATTCATATTAGTAATAAGTGTAAAAAACACATCACCTTAATCAAGGTGCAATAAATGTAAACAGATACTATAATATACAGGAGGCCTTCTAGCAAAGGAGAAATTTCAAACCAAAACTTGAATGTTACAGCTCCATTTAAAGAACTAAAAATAGTAGTAATAATAATAATCGCAAGAAATTTAAGTACACATGCTACCATGAAACGACAATTACTAGTGAATCAATCTTGTACCAGTAGGTTCAATCGACCACCCTTCACGTTTTAAGGGCAAATATGAAAGTGAATTTTATAAATAGTGCACGCAAACTTTCAAATCGCTACTACAATTTTTTCTTTCTTCGATGAAAGATAATAAAATGATAACAAACTTCTAAAAAGTTCTGGCCCTTTTAAGATGGATGTATTTCATCGTATACATTTATGGCAAAAGCAACATCAAAATTACCCTTGCTGGATCCTTGATACTGCCACACCCTCTAATTAGAACACGACAGTCAGTTGTTGCTTCCTCACGCTTCAGTGAATTCCCTCTAGGACCAAGGAGCCGACCAACAAAATTAAACTGCATAAGATAGGAAAAAATAATAAGTATGAGAAACAAGATGTGGCAACTAAAAAATACACCTGGAAGAAAATTAGTACATTGGGATAACGATCAACTGGAATGTCAACCCTGATTGTTCTCTTGACTATGAGACCTGACGAACTACCTTGGGATGCAGGCCAGCTTGGCGCAGAAGAGGGTTGCATCAAACCTGACTTCTGCACATTATCCCACGTATAGGACAATAAAACACTAAGAATGGTGAAAAGGTTTTCCCCTTCTTCGTGTGTGTTTTCCAACATTTAACGACTCAAGTTTAGCATAAAATTGAGAAATTCTCATAAACATCTTAAATAGTCTCAGGAGGAAACCAGCAAGGAAAACAGATGATACCATATATCTAAGGCATGCCGACAAAAGCAAAAGACAATGCTGAGACAACAGGGCGAAAAAGAATCTAAAACAGCATAACGCATTACCATTGATGGATATCCACACTCAGACAGCACCGTGTTTTATCTCAAGTGAGAGTATTTACAGTTCTTTGTGGGTAGGAAAATAGAGAGAAAGTTTGTCAGAAGCAAACCACTGACTCAATTGTCTAACGAAATTTATATGTCAGTAGTAAAAAGTTAGAAGGAGTAGCATCCCTCAGATAAAATTAGAGTTATATAATAGTAAAGTGGTATACTACATGTTAATCTAAGTTAAATCTGTAAGCTCGTTGTCAAAAGTGGCATATGGGAAGTCACATCACTGCAACTCTAAGTACAGGTGAAAATATTGTATCTGACATGCCGCTACTCTATATTGGATTCTTGAAGTAGTTAGTTTTAAACTACTTGTCGAAGTTGAACCTAATATCACCAAAGTGAATAATGAAGTTAGGATGAAAGTATAAGTTGTTTTCAAGAGCTTCTGAAAACAGTAAAGAATTAGATCAAACAGAAAGTTATGTTAATGGTTAGTATCCATACTTCTGATTGGAATGGTGATGCCCATATGTTCATGTTAGCTCCTCCATTTGAATATATGCCTCCTGAAGCTAGGGGGCTTGCATGTTCAAACCCACTTTGTTCTAAAACTGATGCATTCCCCAACAGTGTAGTTACATGCAATATTTCTGTTTCAAAAAGCTCAATTTCCAAGAACAAGATGTACCAGTTAGCACTGTTAAGAATTACCGAGCAGTCACTAGGACACGATACAAACTGTTAAACTGGTTAGTTAAATTTCTAGAAAATAAAGGAAGATTTAGCAAAGTTAATAATGTTTAACAAATAACACAAGAAGATGTCCAAAAGGTATTAATGAAGTTCACAATCGATCACAGTTTAAACCTAAAACTGTTGGCCACTCTACCGAATCTCTGCCAGAAAAAGAAAATTAGGTACTTTGCACCGTCTTAACCCAATTTCCTACTAACCATAGACTGCAAGAAGATGGTGGAGTTAATTCCTCTTATATGACTTCAGAAATAAAACTAGCAGAAATGTTCTTCTAGAGCATGGGAAAACCACCCCACAAAACTATGAACACACATAAAAAGAGATGTCAAAGGATCATAAAAAGAAAGCCCAATGGGGCATCTCCACTGACATTCAATATAAAGAAGGAATCATAAAAATCCTCTTGGCTATTCGAAAAGTCACAATTATGCAAGCATAAAATTCTCGTGCCGCCTAAAGATAAATATCCAATGAGCCCAAATATCCTAAAATCCATCATTGATTATTTGTTTCTTTTTCCAAACATTTGTGTTTCCCTAAACCATATTATCTACATCAACTGAACTCTAACCCCTAAACCGAGACAAGTTAGCCGAGACGTTTAGAGTTTATAATTAGGAAAACTTCGCTCGACCCTGGGAATTCATTGATGCCTTTGGACATGGTAATCATCATCATCATTATCATACCAACTATGTTGGGGTTGGTGGATGAAGATTATAGTGCCTTTGGACATGGTAAACATTGTCACAAATTAAATCTCAGGCAAATCGGTGCCTCTGTGATCTGAATATGCTAAGTATTGAACCAGCCTATGCTATCTATATATATAAATGTATTTATATTAAGTATGAAATCATATCTACATATACTAAGTATTATCGGACCAGCACATACTATCAAAACTAAGTATTAAATTAGCCTTACTATCTATACTAAGTATTGAATTGAACCAGCCTATTCTATATATTGAACCACTTATAAATAAAACTATAACACCTAACAAATTAGTTTTATTTGGGAAGTTCAATTGACTTGATCATAGCTTTCAATAATATTTGGTTTATTGATATTGTTGTTGTGGTTTATGATATTTTGTGTAACTTACCGAAACTGAAATTCCAAATTTTATGAGAGAATTGATATTGATCTGCCAATTTACGAGTAAGGAGTAAGAAGTGGTATTGCTCTAAGAACTTGCTGACTGAATTGGTATTACTCTTATCTCTTTTTCTTGTTGTTGCTTTGTTATGGGAACTTGTTATATTTTTCATATTTGATGGTACTGCTTTTTCTTAAGTTGTATATAGTGAATGGTGTTGCTTATTGATTTTTGATTTATACAAATAGTGGATACTAATTAGATACTTATGAATTTATAATTATATTGTTTGTTGAAATTATCTTGTTGGGTCTGTTTTTGAAGTTTTTAGTTCTAATAAAGTTATTCAATAATTTCTAGATGTATTGCTTTACAGTTTATTATGGACAAAAGCTGGATTGATTGGGATAGAAACAGTCCAGAGTACCAAGATAAAGTTTGAGAATTTATTATGAACTCTAAGAGATATGCAAGGAATCCTGACATGATTAAATGCCCTTGTGTTATTTGTGGAAATTGTAGTCCACAATGTGATGATGTTCTGTTATTACATTTGACTAAGTATGGCTTTGATCCTATGTATAATGTTTGGGTTGCTCATGGTGAACATAGTACAGTAGAAAGATCCGCAAGGATCGATCACTGCCCAATGTCACCTCATATTGATGAGGATAAGGACCAGGATGGGGATGGGGATGGGGATGGGGATTCTGAAATGTTAGAAGTACTTCAGATGTATGAAGATGCTTTTTTTCAATCACGTAGTGAAGGTCAAACCCCTAGTTTAAGCAGCTTAGATGATAAGTACCAAAAGAAGATTGAAGAAGCTGAAGTTCCACTATACCCTGGTTGCACTAAGTACACAAAACTATCAGCCACCTTAAATTTGTACAAGTTGAAAGCTTCATATGGTCTGTCCAATAGTGGCTTTGATAGCATCTTGAAAGAATTCAAGAATATGCTGCCGGATGGAAATAGTTTTCCCGAGTCATTGCATGCAGTAAAAAAAAACACTAAAAGAGTTTGATTTAGGGTATGAGAAGATTGATGCATGCATCAATGATTGTATTCTGTTCAGGGGAGATGATTATAAGGATCTTGATGAATGCCCAAAATGTCACTCTTCTAGGTGGAAAGTCAACCCTCGTACTAAAAAAATAAAAGTAGGAGTTTCAGCAAAAGTTTTGCGCTACTTTCCTATACTTCCAAGACTTCAACGGATGTTTCTCCGAGCAGACATGAGTGAGCAGCTTACATGGCACTCTACTCATCACAGTGAAGATGACAAAATGCGTCATCCAGTTGACTCAATTGCTTGGAGTACAGTAGACATAAAGTGGCCTTCATTTGCAGCTGATCCAAGAAACCTTAGGTTTGGACTTGCAACAGATGGGTTTAATCCGTTTAGCAATCTAAGCACTACACATAGTACTTGACCAGTAATTATCGTCATCTATAATCTTCCACCAAGTGCGTGTATGTCTTCTGAAAATTTGCTCTTAAGCTTACTAATTCCAGGCCCTTACCAACCCGGTAATGACATTGACGTATATTTGCAGCCACTTATTGATGACTTAAGAAAATTATGGGATGGTGTTTCTATGTATGATGCCTATACAAAATTCTGTTTCATTCTTAGAGCTATCTTGCTTTGGACCATTAATGATTTTCCAGCTTATGGAAATTTAGCCGGGTTAACCACAAAAGGAGAATTTGCTTGTCCTATATGTGGTCCTGAAACTTGCTCACAATGGCTAACACTTGCAAAAAAAACTGTTTACATGGATCATAGACGATTTCTTCCGTCAAACCATGTCTTTCGCTCTAAACATAAGTGGTTTAATGGAAGAAAAGAGAAGAGGATGCCGCCAAATTATTTACAGGGAGACGTAGAGTTCTAGCTTTAGCCGGGTTCACAAATGAGTGGGGGAAAAATAGGGGAAAAACAAAGACACTTAAAAAAGGTGACCCTGCTAAGTTATTAAAGAAGAAGTCCCTTCTCTATGAGTTGCCTTATTGGGAGGTCAGTATCTTTATTTTAGTCTTTGTCAATAATTAAACTTGTAAGATGAATGTTTTTTGTTGGCTGATTATATGTTTGACATGGTATTTGCATCCTTTGCTGGTTTACAATAGGAACTGGTTTTGCGTGAGAATCTGGACGTAATGCATATTGAAAAGAATGTATCTGAAAAACTCTTAGATGCAATCTTAGATGTGAAGGGTAGATCTGAAATTGGGGGAGAGTCTCGTAGAGATCTAGAGTTACAAGTACTTTTGGGAGAAGTTCCAGTAGCACAAAGAAAGGACAAGCTTAATAGTTCAGAACCTTACACTTTAACAAAAGATGAGAAATTAAAATTTCTTTGGAGGCTGTTCATGCAAACTTTTCCCGATGGCTACTGCTCTAATTTAGGAAACTGTATCAAGATGAAAAAACAAAAATTCTCGGACTTAAGTCTCATGATCATCATGTCTTGATGCAACAACTTTTGTCTGTTTCCGTGAAGGGGCTTTTACCTAGGGGACTTAGAACAGCAATATTTCGTCTCTCTTCATTTTTTCATGAGCTATGTCAAAGAGTCCTAGATAAAAGATGATTGGAAGAGCTTGAAGATGAGATTATTGAGTCTGTGTGTTTGTTGGAGCGGTACTTCCCTCCATCATTTTTTGATATTATGATTCACCTAACCATTCACATAGCAAGAGAAGCTAAATTATGTGGTCCAGTGCACTTTCGTTGGATGTACCCTTATGAGAGGTACATAAATACTTTAGCCCTACCTAGTTTATGTGTTGTTTCCTCATATTTTAGTTTTCTGTAACTTTGTCTTTATTTAATTTATGTTTAGATACATGAAGGTTCTTAAGGATTATGTCAAAAATCGTGCAAATCCGGAAGGAAGCATTGCTGAAAACTACTTGGCTGATGAGTGTGTTAGGTTTTGTAGTCGATACATGAATGATTCATCTATCTTTAGTAATAAGCAAAAAAGGAATGATGTCATTTTCAACGACACAATGATTGAGGGGTCGACACTTAGAAAAGGCTGTTCTGTTCAATTAGCTAATGAAATGCATAAGGCTGTGCATCTTTGTGTGCTTCTTAATAGTCAAGAAGTTGTACCTTACATTGAGTAAGTAAAAATATTCTGAACTTCTAAAACTTTGCTTCTGGAAATCAAGATTAAAGTTCTTGCATTTTGTATTATAGGGTTCATAAAGATGAGTTAAAGTGCTCTGGTGAACGTTTGATGAATGATTCCAAAATACTAGAGAAAAAGCATTTAGAGACATTTGTTAAGTGGATACAGAATAAGGTTTGTTTTTACTAGTATCTAGTTCATCTATTACAAGGTCTTGATTGGTTTAGCTAGAAATTTAAGTATATATTTTTTTAATCATTGTATTCAGATTAAACTTGAAGCTAGTAATGAGCATATTAAGCATGATGAAATGCTCACTTACCTTGTGAAAGGACCAAGGCGTTATGCAATGTCCTATTCTGGTTTTGTTATCAATGGGAAGCGCTTTCATACCAAGAAAGCTACTGTTTCCACACAAGACTATGGTGTACATTTGGAAGCAGATTCATTAAATTATTATGGAATTTTTCAAGATATTTTGGTTTTGGATTTCTACACTTTCCGTTTGACTGTATTTCTTTGTGATTGGGTCAACATGACCTCTGGTGTGAAGAAAGTAGATGGATTCACTTTAGTTAATCTTCATGAAGGTTTAACTAAAAAAGATCCCTTTATTTTAGCATCACATGCTGAGTAAGTATTTTACTCGAGAGATAATGAAAAATCAAGTTGGTATGTAGTGTTAAAGGCACCACCAAGAGGCTTTTATAACCTAGAATTATTCGAGGAGAGTGCTTTTACAACTTTTGTTGCTCAAGAGTCATATGCACTTGATATAGACAGCGAGGATATGTAATTTATTGCATGTTTGACTCTGTACAATGTGAGACTTTATGCTCTTTGTACTATGCATATGATTGTGCATCAATGTTTTGTAATCAGTTTTGATGTTATTCATCTATATTTTTGGTGACTAATATATTATATAAAATTATCATTTGTTTAGAACATTGGTACATTGCGAACATACCATGTGTATCTGATCCTATTATTATCATTATTATAATTATTATTATCATATAACATTGTTGTCTTCTGTTACATAGACATAGACTATGAAAATAGGGAGGAAGAGAGGTCCAACAATAGGGGCTGAATCAGGTGTACTATATGCTCCTGAAGCTGACCGTGAAGCTCACCATGAAACTGAGATTGAATCTGAACTTACTCCTAGTGGTAACACAGAAAATAAGCGTGTAAGAGGTAAAACTACCTTACAAGTCATTCCAACGGGAGAGACAACAAAGCAAAAGGTTGTGTGGAATGAAAATGGACAACCTGTTGGACAACTTTCAGTGATATTTAGCTCTACTATTGGTTGTTTAGTATGAGAGCAAGTGCCAATCAACATAGATACTTGGCACAAGGTGGACACAGCGGCACCTCTTGCAAAAGATGAAATCTGGAAACTTTTAATGGTAATGTGTTTTCCCATTTGTGTATCTACTTGTGTTCTATTGGCATATACACATACATGTTTTTACTGTGGAAATAGATAACATTTTAATATCTTATTTTGTAGAAAAAATTTTGTGTGGAGCTTACTCATAAGACAGTTGTCTTACAACAATGTGGAAGGGTGTGGAGGGCTTATAAATCTGAATTGTCTATTAGCATTACCAAGATTTTAGAGTCTTGGCACAACAAGGCAGAAACTACAAGACAACTTAACATGTTAAGACCCACAAATGTGCTGCAAAACGAGTGGGCTGAATTTGTTGCAATACGTCGTTCAGATCAATGGAATGTAAGTGGCTGTGAGATCAATAACCAGTAATAATAATACCAGTAATAATAATATTAATACCAACAATAGTAGTAATAATAACATTAAGGAGTTTAGGATATACTTTGGTTTGTAATCTGAAATTTGGTTTTAGGTGCATATGTAACCATATTATGCTTATATGATATGTAGGAAAAGAGTGAGAAAATGAAGAAAATAAGAGGTTTACAACTTCTTCCACACACACTAAGCCTACAAGGGTATGCAAGGATGCAATATGAATATGTAAGTCAGTTGTGGGAGAATATCTGATGAAATATTTGTGTATTAATCATGTTCTGTTTTCTATAACCATCTTAGACCATAATGGGAATTTGCATCTAGTAGGACTGAATTTTTTGTTTCTATTCAATTAGGAACTGAATAATACTGGAAAAACATTGAGTAGAACTGAGTCGTTTATTAAAGGCCATGAACCAAAGAAAGCCAAAAAATGAGTATGTGGCCAAAAAAATTGTAAGTATTCTCCATGACCAATTGTTGCTTATTTAAGATGCAGTTTCATTTTACATGTAATGAACTTAATTGTTGCTTTCTTTAAAGGCTGAGATTCAAGAGAAACTGAATGATCAGCCGCTTAGTCAAGAGCATGTTCCTGTAAAGTGGGATGTATTGAGTCAAGTTCTTGGTAAGGAGAAACCTGGTCGTGTTAGAGGTATGGGAGCAGGTGTTACACGTTCAAAGGTAGATGCCCAAATACAAAATACCAGCTGGAAAGCAAATCTAGACGCTAAAATTGAGGCGGGGAACAAGCGTATGACAATTCTCGAGGATATTATTTTAAAAATTGTAAGTTTTATGCTCTAATGTTGCTATGTACTGTAAAGTTTATATATATATATATATATATATATATATATATATATATATATATATATGTATATAAAGAGAGAGAGATAGAGAGAGAGAGAGAGGGAATTAAAGTGGGTTGTGCTTTCTGTTTGATAGGGCCAAAGTGGTTGTTCTTGTCATGGTACTAGTGATGGTTAAAGCAAGAGCACACAGCAGCACCCTGCTGTTGCGACTCCATCTCCACGAGTAGGTTACTAACCTAATTTCGATGTTTTAAGTATCTGTTGTATGGTTCTGATTTGAGACTTTAAACATTGTCCTTGTGCACCTCCTTTCCAGTGAAAGTAATCTTTTTTTTTCAAGAACAGTTACTTTATTGCCGCATGTCTTTTGATAGGCTTTTAAATTATCTACCTATTTTTGATGTATTTCTGATGTATTTTTGATGTATTTTTACTGTACTATTTTTATTGCAACATTATCTTTTTTTTACTGGTCTATTTTTACTGATGTATTTCTGATGTATTTTTACTGATAGGCTTTCAAGAATAGTGAGACTTTTAAATTTCTGATGTATTTTTACTTTACAGTGAAAGTAATCCCTTTTTTTTCAAGAACAGTTACTTTATTGCTGCATGTCTTTTGATTGGCTTTTAAATTATCTACCTATTTCTGATGTATTTTTACTGATGTATTTCTGATGTATTTTTGATGTATTTTTACTGATCTATTTTTATTGCAACATTATCTTTTTTTACTGATCTATTTTTACTGATGTATTTCTGATGTATTTTTACTGATAGGCTTTCAAGAACAGTGAGACTTTTAAATTTCTGATGTATTTTTACTTTATAGTGAAAGTAATCTTTTTTTTTCTCAAGAACAGTTACTTTATTGCCGCATGTCTTTTGATAGGCTTTAGAATTATCTACCTATTTTCAGTGTTGCTTTCAGAAGTACTTTACTTAAAATGTTGCTGATTTTATGTTGTACTGTACTTGTAGTGTTTCAGTGTTATTTTCATAATGTTCTGTCAAATATTATGTTGTTGATTTGGTTATATGTTTACAAGGAGGAACCTGAAAACAATGAAGAAAGAGTGGCTCTTAGTCTTTCAACTAGGAATTCTAAGATAAGTTATATTTACGCATCTTTGGTAGGTTGTGTTTTATATGTTCAACTGCTGGTGGTAATTATTTAATTTTGTGTTTGGCTGTATACGCAATTAAAGCACCCACGGTTTGTGTTAATGACTGCTGCAAGTTGCTTGATTGGGAGGGAACAGAAGAAGTTGTGGCTACAGGGAGAATATCTGCAGTTGACCCTACAACAAAGGTGCATGGCTACAAGCTTGGACCTGATTGCTATAGAATTGAGGTTGTTGAATCTATCAAGCCTGGAGCTGAATTCTATCGTTACCATCCTGAGTTTTCTGTTATGGAAGATGCAGTTGGGAGTACAATTGCTTGGCCAATCAAGTACATTGTTCTTGACCATTAAGCACTTGTGGGCATGGTTCCTTTGCATACTTTAGCTTTTGATTTCTTTTGAGACAGATTAGCACATTAGTAGTACTTAGCTACTAGGTTGGGTTACTTTGAGAGAGGTTGATGTTGTGTTTTGTTGGGAAATTTTAGATTTGGAACCATTAGATTTTGCTTTTGTGTTGGTTAAGCTATTGTTGAACAAATCTTAGATATTATATATGCTTGCTTATGCCGATAGCAGTAAGGCATAAGCAATGAAACTAGTTGTTGCCTAAATGGAAATCTAGTTATTTTGAATTCTACTACTACTATATATTTGATTATGGATTTATAATTGAATTCAGTAATTTTTTTTTTTTGTAAAATTATATTTATTTCATGACAATAATGAAGTATCATCCCTTCCTTTTCATGATATTTCTTACATGTTGTAAAACGTATTTCATGACAATTATCATGTTTCATGGCTTTCTGCTTATGACTTTTATAAGTTGTCATACAAAGTATTTTGATGACGTTTTCATGACAATTATGAAGTATCATCCGTTCCTTTTCATGATGGTTTTTACATGTCATAAAATGTATTTCATGACAATTATCATGTGTCATGGCTTTCTGCTTATGACGTTTATAAGTTGTCGTAGAAAATATTTAGATGACGTTTTCATGATAATTATGAAGTATCATCCCGTACTTTTCATGACGTTTCTAACATGTCGTAAAATGTATTTCATGACAATTATCATGTGTCATGGCTCTCTTCTTATGACGTTTATAAGTTGTCGTAGAAAATATTTAGATGACGTTTTCATGATAATTATGAAGTATCATCCCGTACTTTTCATGACGTTTCTGACATGTCGTAAAACGTATTTCATGACAATTATCATGTGTCATGGCTTTCTTCTTATGACATTTATAAGTTGTCGTAGAAAATATTTTGATGACGTTTTAGAAACGTCATTGTATCATGCTCAAACCATGACTCCGGTATAGACGGCGAAATTGATGACGGTTCAAAAACGTCATGGATACATTTTAATGACGTTTTATGGCCGTCATTAAATCCTTTTGTGTAGTAGTGACTTGAGAATTTAGTAGGGATGTGCTTGTGATGTCAAGATTTTCATTAGAGTAGTTCGACCCTATAAACCGGAAGGCAGGGGTCAACCTCAACGTACGTCTTGACGGGCAAGTAGCAGGTCCTACTGAATACCAAGATAGATCTCTTTCTCCTGTTGGTGAACAGGTTATATGTCCTATGCGGTTATTGGCAGATGAGATCATAAGTCTTTGGCCAAAGCATTGGAGCTAGTTGTATTGGATACACGAGAGCTCGATGATCTCGATTTGCATTAACTAATGCATAGATTCAAGTACAGATAGGGTTTGACTAACCGTGACCCTATAACTTGATCGGGACATTTGAAATAAGGGTTTATACGTATACTGGTATTCACGACAGAATGGTTTTTGAATGATCCCAATCATTCGTTATTAGTTGGAGTACAGTCTAGGACGCCAGGCTGGCTAGGTGGTGCTACTACTCTTTGGTTACTCCCATTGCTGACTGAGACGGACCTACCGAGTCGCGCAATAGGATTGACGACGGAATGAACCGAGCTTATTCTCTCATTATGAATATTAGATATTGGATATCTAATTTTGGGGACATTGGATGTCTAAATTGATTTGTTGGATAAATTAATTTATGACCAAATGAATTAAATAAATTAGTGGGTGATTAATTTAATTCGTAGATATAATTATTTCTTGGAGAAATTAATTATATTATTTTATATTTGATATGATTAATTAATTTGATTAATTAATTGATATAAATACATCGGAACGAAATTGGAGTTTATCTGTTTGGACTCACAGGTGTAATATCCGGAATTTCTACTACTGTTGTTTGATATTATTTTATCCGAGTTATATTGTACAGCATGGAATCTGTACAGTAGGGATAAAATAAATGAAGGACTGAGATGTCAGTATTGGTATAATTGTCGTATTTGGTCGACAATTGTATTTGAGGATATAATGTGTTGAGTAATGTATATTTGATATGTCGTATGTTCGTATTTGACATGTCGAGATGTTGGACAAGGATAGCTGAAAATGGCTAAGTATAGCGTTATTAGCGCACGCTGATATTGATGCATAGCGCACGCTATCGTGCAGGATTAGCGCACGCTACGTTCATAGGTTAGAGTACGCTAGTGCAGATCAGCTCAGAAGGAATCTACGCGTGGACCAGGCCACTTTCGGCGCACGTTCTGATAAGTCAACGGATGCTGTAATGTAGTGTTAGCGCACGCTAATGCATGTTGATTAGTGCACGCTAACTATATATCGGTCAACACGGAATCTTGGCTTTATTGGTTGATTTCGGCTTGTGGGGTCATGAGCATCTTCGTGGTAGGTGTAGACAGTAGCAAGTCAACTGGTATTAGCGCACGCTAAGGTAAATGACTTGCGTACGCTAAGCAGGATGATTTACGTACGTTAATGCATGGGCATTACGTACGTAAGTTAGTTTACGAAGCAAGACAGTAGCCTCTGGGCTTCGATAGCGCACGCTAACAAGGTCAGTTAGCGCACGCTAAACATGAGATGTTAGCGCACGCTAATAATGAATATTATAAAAAGGGGCAGAAGGGTGTTATTAAGCATTTCGTCATTTTTTTCTTCTTTCAGCCGAGAAAGAGAGAGAGAGAGAGAGAGAGAGAGAGAGAGTTGGGATATATTTGAGGTTCCAAACACTGGATTAAGATTGAGTTAATCATCCATAACAACATTTGAAGCTTGAAATCATTGGTGATTCTTGTAAACGGATTCAACCTTGGAAATCAATCCATTCCTTCAAAAAGGTAATTACTCTTCACATTGAGATTTCGTTTTGGATTGTATACGATGTTCTTGAGTGATGATTATCATATAAACAAGTTCATAAGTATGATTATGAGTTGGATTACCGGATTATGATAATGTTATTGTTGATATGAAGATATTGATATGAATTAGATGGTTTCGAATGAGTTGTTATCTTCAAAGAGATATGTTGAATAATGTCTTCCTTCAATTCGGATCTGTGATGTCGTTGTTGTTGGTTCCTTCATATGATGATGAACATGGCATGATTATGAGTTCTTGGTGTTTAGGTTATTGATATTAAGAAAGATGAAATATGAATATATGACTTGAATTAAAACTCGGATGATTACCTATATGTTAAAGGATATTGGATTTCGTTGTTTGATAGCTATGAACATGATTCAGAATCACTTAGTCTTTGATAATCGCCAGATGTTGATCGGTATCCGAAATGCATGTAACTGCACGTTATTAGCGCACGCTAAGCCTACTGGCTAGCGCACGCTATCGGGAACAACTTAGCGCACGCTACTGTAAAAGGTTAACGTCGCTAAGTCAACAGCGAGGTAATATATTCTGTTTCAATTATGAATTCGTGATCGTTTTAGTGGTTTGATCAGACTTGTGGTTAACTAAGATATTGTTGAGCCGTTGGGTTTGTGAAGTGGTTTTAGCGGTTGTTGATTATTATCGGATTGTTGTTTAATCGATTATTGTACTAGGTCAAGTTTATTGATCGGTGTCTATAACTGTATGCTGCGGTCGTGTTCGAGGATGTTCGTGAATTGCTTTGGTCAGGACCGAGGAACTTGTAGATGATGACAATGGAATTGGTAAGGACCTCATCATCGTCATATCGGTATCGAGGCAAGTTATTACTTGCTCAGTTATAATGTTTAATGAATGGTTTCAGTTTCATTTCGTTTATAATGCATATAGCGATGATTATTATTGTGAACTCTGGGTATTCGGATCGCATATCGTTCTTTCGATTCTGGTGGGGTAAATCATAATGTATATGATTTATCTCAGTTATTGGTATGTTCGAGTATCGAGGTTACATTGTGATAAAGACGAGGATTCGAATATTTATGGTTCATGATACGTTTGGATCGTCGAGCATTGCGGATAATCGTCGGTGATGATTGGATATCGAGGTTGCTCCCGAAGGACTCGGGGCAGGCATTCCATATTGATTATGGTTTAGTGTTATTTATTTTGGTCTCGTACATTTTCTTTCATGTTGTTGAACATGGAGTCGTCCTAGTAAATTTTCATGTTGTCGTGCATGTTATGTTGTTCATATTGATGAACGTGTTGAATTGCATATGTGTATGCATATTGTGTTGTTCATGTTGTGTAATTAATCCGATGGGATTATGAGGATCTATGCTGAGGGCGCTGGATCGGATGTCCACCATGCGTTGGTTCGACGGGATCATCATGGGGATCTATGCTGAGGGCGCTGGATCGTTGGACAGGTTTTCCACCATGCGTTGGTTCGACGGGATCATCATGGGGATCTATGCTGAGGGCGCTGGATCGTTGGATTACCAGTATTGTGTTGATAGAATCTTGTGAATTCGCATCATTGATTTTATCATGTGTTGTTGTTAACATGTGTATTGTTAGTTATCCACCTTATGTTGATCTGATAGGATCAACAAAGGGATCTATGCTGAGGGCGCTGGATCGTCGGATTTCCATTGAGTATACAAGATTGTTATTGTTGTGATCATATTGACGTGGTCATATGAGTATGCATTTGTAGGTCTTGTGTTAGGACCTTGTCCGTATTGCATTGATCTGATCTCGGATTAGACTGGTATGATTGTCGTGGCACTTCATATCTCGAGGTATGTTCCGTATTTCCTTTGGTATTTGTCTTTATGGACGATCGGTTATCGTCTTGGGATTTGATGATGTTATTCGATGGATTGTATTGGTCAGAAATGGTATATTTCCATATCGTGAGTTGGTTATGATAGTTTGAGAACCTTGAGTATTGTTTGAGGTACAGTACTTATATTATGTTCGAGTTTATTGGTAAATCGAGTATAGGATGTGAAATGTGATAATGGTTACTCTGATGAGAATTACTTGAGTAAGCAAAGTTATGGCGGTAAGATTACGTTGGTCGTATTCTTATTCTGTTTTCTCATTGGTATGTATTATTGATGTGATGTGATTGATATCATTGTTGGACGTTATGGCTGACCCCGTCGTGGGATTTCTTTTTAGGTTCTTGGAGTATCGAGCTTGTAGCGGTCGTGAAGAGATGAGCTTCCCGGAGGATACTGGCTAGGACATGTTGTGTGCTTTGAGTTTCTTGTTTGGTTCTCGTAGTCCGCTGCTAGAGTATCTTTATGGTTGGTCTTTTTCCGCTGCGTGAGTATTTTGAAATGCTCTTTTGATATCTGGTAACTGAGGTTACTTTGGAAATCGTTTTCTAAACTTTTGAATGTCGGCAGTTTGGCCTTGCGATTTCAAATGAGTTTTTACGACGGTTTGATAAATGAGTTTTATAAATCTTTGATTATTTTCAATAGATAATACGCCGTTAGCCTCTTGGGCATTTGTAAATGTTTGCGAAAATTTCTTTTAGCCTTGTGGGCTCCATCTCGGGGCCCACGGCGCTGTAATATTTCCGGTTAAATCTGGGGGTGTTACAGAATATGGTATCGGAGCTTAGGTTGGGAAAACCTAGGCATTTGGGTCGAGTTGGGTCGTGTTTTTGTTGCGTCATTCGAGTTGTCGATTGACAAATATTAGAGCCGTGAGTCTTTGCTGTTCACTCAGGCTTGTGCGTTATCGGATTTTCCAGTATCGTACTGGGCTTGTTATAACTTTCCAAATGGTGTTAATGAGATTCTCTAGAATGAGATGTATTGTGTTCTTGAGTCGAACCGATTTGGCAAACGTGTGTTTTGAAAATATCTGTGTCGAGTATTTTCTTGAGTCGAGACATGTGCCAGTATCACGGGGAATCGTCGGCTTCACGATCTGTAAGTATTTGGATTTTTGAATTGCATTGAGATTTATTGATGTTCTATAGTTGATATGCTTTGAGATTCAGCAGAATATTATATGTTATAGTATAAGGTGACAGAGTTGGGACAGGATTGATGATCTTGAGGAGTTATAATTTTGAGAATCAGTATGTTGGTTAGATTTTGGAATAGAATTGTGCATTTGGGAGAAATATTGTGCATGGTTGAGAAGAACATATAACATGTTAATTCATTTTGAGATATATGAATTGCTTTTGATCATTTGAAAATGATACTTTTCAAAATGAATGTCTTACGGATGTTTTACGGAAAATGATTTTTGGGTCGAGACCCAATTGATTTTGAAATGGTGTTATAACTCAGGACTTGGGTTCGAAAAAGGGTTTTCTACTTTTTAAACTTCTTGTAATGCGGAACGAGTTACGGGCTGAGACCCTAATGTTTCAAACGGCTTTTCTGTTTTCTTAAAACTCCCGAGACTTGTAAAACACTTTACCAATCGTTTACCTATGTTATTTCCGCCTTTCGAGGCTTTGGTTTACTTGTTCAAATGGAATTTCTCGGGAAGTCTTTCGCCGTGTTTGATTTGTTGATTTGTTTCAACGTTTTGTCATATCATGTTTGAGGTGATCCAGGAAGGGTAAATGGTTGACGATACGAGTCATGTGTGGAAAAGGAGTTTAGTCGGAATTTATATATTGAGATTTTGGAACTCGATCGTGTGGTTTTCCGATGGAATATCAGTGGATATTGGTGACGAACCGAATTGGTATACAGGAGTATGGATATAGTCGAGCATTTGCATACTTTTCATTTTTAAAACTTAGAAATCGTGTGGATTCGAAGGAAACTGTTATCGAATACTTGGCACCATCGAGCCAAGTTAATTTTTTCGAAAATTGATTTGGTGGTCTTACCAAAATTTATGTTTTTAGTTTTGAAATTTTTGAAAGAACTTTCGAAAATTTGTATTCTTGACGAGACTTTGTGATTTCAAACTAGTTTTGAAAATGTGATTGATATACATACGCATTTAGTGCATAGTGCATATCATATTGATGGTACGATGGAAAAGGAATTCGAACTTCGGTATGTTAGTTTGATTATCCGGCGATGATCGGTTGAGTTATCGGATAAGAGAAATATGTTGCGTGTTGTAGATTCATGCACATAGTATTATTTTGGAAACTTGGGATTTTGTGAAACCGGAACATATGTGCTATGTGATTCCATTGGTATGGTAGTAGCGCGATTTTACCTTAGTGATTCTGGAATGATTTCCTTGTAAGCATGGATTTGGGGATGGTGACCCCATACTGGTTGTTTTGGATATTGAGTGGTCGTTTCCACTCCGTGTATCATTGGGTATGTTCGCCAGTTTGTGATTGGTTGTTCATATGCCGAGGGGTATGTTCGCTAGTTGGATATGTTTATTGAGATCCACTGTATGTGATCGGTGTGTCGTTTTGAGAATTTTGCTTTTTCGTATGTCTGTTTCTGTGGTTCAGTGTTGATCGTGTTGGAGTTTATCGTGTGAAGGTATTCTCGATTATCGTTGACCTCTGGTTGGTCATATTGGAGTTTACCATGTTGATGATATTCTCGATTGTGTTTTGACCTCTGGTTGGTCATATGGGAATTTATCATGTTGATGATAAATTCGGTTGATTTATTAGTTGATCATTTTGGTGATCATCTGAGCGTTCGGATTTTGTGTTGATGTTTCGGAATTCGTGTCGTTGTTTTGAGCAGTTGTTTCACGTATACATCGGATATTATTCGCTTTCTGAATTGAGACACGATTATGTAATCAGCATGTGGATTTGATTCGGGCAGATTGTTTGATCCGAAGATGATATATTTTGTTGAGAATCAGGGAATTGTGATCGTAAGCGTATTGAGACTGTACAGTGAGAACGCTGGCTAGTATCTCCGGAGATCGTCGACCTGCGTATTAGTAAGTATGCGGTTTTGGCTATTCAGAATAATGATGACTGATCAGTGTCGTGATGGTTTTGGGATATTTTTGGGTTGAACAGTATGTTTGTTTGTTTTCTATGACGGATTGCAAGTTTCGAGGACGAAACTTATTTTAAGGGGTGTAGAATGTAATATCCGGAATTTCTACTACTGTAGTTTGATATTATTTTATCCGAGTTATATTGTACAGCATGGAATCTGTACAGTAGGGATAAAATAAATGAAGGACTGAGATGTCAGTATTGGTATAATTGTCGTATTTGGTCGACAATTGTATTTGAGGATATAATGTGTTGAGTAATGTATATTTGATATGTCGTATGTTCGTATTTGACATGTCGAGATGTTGGACAAGGATAGCTGAAAATGGCTAAGTATAGCGTTATTAGCGCACGCTGATATTCATGCATAGCGCACGCTATCGTGCAGGATTAGCGCACGCTACGTTCATAGGTTAGAGTACGCTAGTGCAGATCACCGAAGGAATCTACGCGTGGACCAGGCCACTTTCGGCGCACGTTCTGATAAGTCAACGGATGCTGTAATGTAGTGTTAGCGCACGCTAATGCATGTTGATTAGTGCACGCTAACTATATATCGGTCAACACGGAATCTTGGCTTTATTGGTTGATTTCGGCTTGTGGGGTCATGAGCATCTTCGTGGTAGGTGTAGACAGTAGCAAGTCAACTGGTATTAGCGCACGCTAAGGTAAATGACTTGCGTACGCTAAGCAGGATGATTTACGTACGTTAATGCATGGGCATTACGTACGTAAGTTAGTTTACGAAGCAAGACAGTAGCCTCTGGGCTTCGATAGCGCACGCTAACAAGGTCAGTTAGCGCACGCTAAACATGAGATGTTAGCGCACGCTAATAATGAATATTATAAAAAGGGGCAGAAGGGTGTTATTAAGCATTTCGTCATTTTTTTCTTCTTTCAGCCGAGAAAGAGAGAGAGAGAGAGAGAGAGAGAGAGAGAGTTGGGATATATTTGAGGTTCCAAACACTGGATTAAGATTGAGTTAATCATCCATAACAACATTTGAAGCTTGAAATCATTGGTGATTCTTGTAAACGGATTCAACCTTGGAAATCAATCCATTCCTTCAAAAAGGTAATTACTCTTCACATTGAGATTTCGTTTTGGATTGTATACGATGTTCTTGAGCTGATGATTATCATATAAACAAGTTCATAAGTATGATTATGAGTTGGATTACCGGATTATGATAATGTTATTGTTGATATGAAGATATTGATATGAATTAGATGGTTTCGAATGAGTTGTTATCTTCAAAGAGATATGTTGAATAATGTCTTCCTTCAATTCGGATCTGTGATGTCGTTGTTGTTGGTTCCTTCATATGATGATGAACATGGCATGATTATGAGTTCTTGGTGTTTAGGTTGTTGATATTAAGAAAGATGAAATATGAATATATGACTTGAATTAAAACTCGGATGATTACCTATATGTTAAAGGATATTGGATTTCGTTGTTTGATAGCTATGAACATGATTCAGAATCACTTAGTCTTTGATAATCGCCAGATGTTGATCGGTATCCGAAATGCATGTAACTGCACGTTATTAGCGCACGCTAAGCCTACTGGCTAGCGCACGCTATCGGGAACAACTTAGCGCACGCTACAGTAAAAGGTTAACGTGCGCTAAGTCAACAGGCAGGGTAATATATTCTGTTTCAATTATGAATTCGTGATCGTTTTAGTGGTTTGATCAGACTTGTGGTTAACTAAGATATTGTTGAGCCGTTGGGTTTGTGAAGTGGTTTTAGCGGTTGTTGATTATTATCGGATTGTTGTTTAATCGATTGTACTAGGTCAAGTTTATTGATCGGTGTCTATAACTGTATGCTGCGGTCGTGTTCGAGGATGTTCGTGAATTGCTTTGGTCAGGACCGAGGAACTTGTAGATGATGACAATGGAATTGGTAAGGACCTCATCATCGTCATATCGGTATCGAGGCAAGTTATTACTTGCTCAGTTATAATGTTTAATGAATGGTTTCAGTTTCATTTCGTTTATAATGCATATAGCGATGATTATTATTGTGAACTCTGGGTATTCGGATCGCATATCGTTCTTTCGATTCTGGGGGTAAATCATAATGTATATGATTTATCTCAGTTATTGGTATGTTCGAGTATCGAGGTTACATTGTGATAAAGACGAGGATTCGAATATTTATGGTTCATGATACGTTTGGATCGTCGAGCATTGCGGATAATCGTCGGTGATGATTGGATATCGAGGTTGCTCCCGAAGGACTCGGGGCAGGCATTCCATATTGATTATGGTTTAGTGTTATTTATTTTGGTCTCGTACATTTTCTTTCATGTTGTTGAACATGGAGTCGTCCTAGTAAATTTTCATGTTGTCGTGCATGTTATGTTGTTCATATTGATGAACGTGTTGAATTGCATATGTGTATGCATATTGTGTTGTTCATGTTGTGTAATTAATCCGATGGGATTATGAGGATCTATGCTGAGGGCGCTGGATCGGATGTCCACCATGCGTTGGTTCGACGGATCATCATGGGGATCTATCCGAGGGCGCTGGATCGTTGGACGGAGTTTTCCACCATGCGTTGGTTCGACGGGATCATCATGGGGATCTATCTTTGAGGCGCTGGATCGTTGGATTACCAGTATTGTGTTGTTAGTATCTTGTGACTTCGCATCATGGATTTTATCATGTGTTGTATTTATCATGTGTATTGTGAGTTCTCCACCTTAAGTTGATCAGATAGGATCAACAAAGGGATCTATGCTGAGGGCGCTGGATCGTCGGATTTCCATTGAGTATACAAGATTGTTATTGTTGTGATCATATTGACGTGGTCATATGAGTATGCATTTGTAGGTCTTGTGTTAGGACCTTGTCCGTATTGCATTGATCGATCTCGGATTAGACTGGTATGATTGTCGTGGCACTTCATATCTCGAGGTATGTTCCGTATTTCCTTTGGTATTTGTCTTTATGGACGATCGGTTATCGTCTTGGGATTTGATGATGTTATTCGATGGATTGTATTGGTCAGAAATGGTATATTTCCATATCGTGAGTTGGTTATGATAGTTTGAGAACCTTGAGTATTGTTTGAGGTACAGACTTATATTATGTTCGAGTTTATTGGTAAATCGAGTATAGGATGTGAAATGTGATAATGGTTACTCTGATGAGAATTACTTGAGTAAGCAAAGTTATGGCGGTAAGATTACGTTGGTCGTATTCTTATTCTGTTTTCTCATTGGTATGTATTATTGATGTGATGTGATTGATATCATTGTTGGACGTTATGGCTGACCCCGTCGTGGGATTTCTTTTTAGGTTCTTGGAGTATCGAGCTTGTAGCGGTCGTGAAGAGATGAGCTTCCCGGAGGATACGGCTAGGACATGTTGTGTGCTTTGAGTTTCTTGTTTGGTTCTCGTAGTCATTTGCTAGAGTATCTTTATGGTTGGTCTTTTTCATTGCGTGAGTATTTTGAAATGCTCTTTTGATATCAGTAATTGAGGTTACTTTGGAAATCGTTTTCTAAACTTTTGAATGTCGGCAGTTTGGCCTTGCGATTTCAAATGAGTTTTTACGACGGTTTGATAAATGAGTTTTATAAATCTTTGATTATTTTCAATAGATAATACTGTCGTTAGCCTCTTGGGCATTTGTAAATGTTTGCGAAAATTTCTTTTAGCCTTGTGGGCTCCATCTCGGGGCCCACGGCGCTGTAATATTTCCGGTTAAATCTGGGGGTGTTACAGAATATGGTATCGGAGCTTAGGTTGGGAAAACCTAGGCATTTGGGTCGAGTTGGGTCGTGTTTTTGTTGCGTCATTCGAGTTGTCGATTGACAAATATTAGAGCCGTGAGTCTTTGCTGTTCACTCAGGCTTGTGCGTTATCGGATTTTCCAGTATCGTACTGGGCTTGTTATAACTTTCCAAATGGTGTTAATGAGATTCTCTAGAATGATATGTATTGTGTTCTTGAGTCGAACCGATTTGGCAAACGTGTGTTTTGAAAATATCTGTGTCGAGTATTTTCTTGAGTCGAGACATGTGCCAGTATCACGGGGAATCGTCGGCTTCACGATCTGTAAGTATTTGGATTTTTGAATTGCATTGAGATTTATTGATGTTCTATAGTTGATATGCTTTGAGATTCAGCAGAATATTATATGTTATAGTATAAGGTGACAGAGTTGGGACAGGATTGATGATCTTGAGGAGTTATAATTTTGAGAATCAGTATGTTGGTTAGATTTTGGAATAGAATTGTGCATTTGGGAGAAATATTGTGCATGGTTGAGAAGAACATATAACATGTTAATTCATTTTGAGATATATGAATTGCTTTTGATCATTTGAAAATGATACTTTTCAAAATGAATGTCTTACGGATGTTTTACGGAAAATGATTTTTGGGTCGAGACCCAATTGATTTTGAAATGGTGTTATAACTCAGGACTTGGGTTCGAAAAAGGGTTTTCTACTTTTTAAACTTCTTGTAATGCGGAACGAGTTACGGGCTGAGACCCTAATGTTTCAAACGGCTTTTCTGTTTTCTTAAAACTCCCGAGACTTGTAAAACACTTTACCAATCGTTTACCTATGTTATTTCCGCCTTTCGAGGCTTTGGTTTACTTGTTCAAATGGAATTTCTCGGAAGTCTTTCGCCGTGTTTGATTTGTTGATTTGTTTCAACGTTTTGTCATATCATGTTTGAGGGGATCCAGGAGGGTAAATGGTTGACGATACGAGTCATGTGTGGAAAAGGAGTTTAGTCGGAATTTATATATTGAGATTTTGGAACTCGATCGTGTGGTTCTCCGATGGAATATCAGTGGATATTGGTGACGAACCGAATTGGTATACAGGAGTATGGATATAGTCGAGCATTTGCATACTTTTCATTTTTAAAACTTCGAAATCGTGTGGATTCGAAGGAAATCATATCGAATACTTGGCACCATCGAGCCAAGTTAATTTTTCAAAATTGATTTGGTGGTCTTACCAAAATTTATGTTTTTAGTTTTGAAATTTTTGAAAGAACTTTCGAAAATTTGTATTCTTGACGAGACTTTGTGATTTCAAACTAGTTTTGAAAATGTGATTGATATACATACGCATTTAGTGCATAGTGCATATCATATTGATGGTACGATGGAAAAGGAATTCGAACTTCGGTATGTTAGTTTGATTATCCGGCGATGATCGGTTGAGTTATCGGATAAGAGAAATATGTTGCGTGTTGTAGATTCATGCACATAGTATTATTTTGGAAACTTGGGATTTTGTGAAACCGGAACATATGTGCTATGTGATTCCATTGGTATGGTAGTAGCGCGATTTTACCTTAGTGATTCTGGAATGATTTCCTTGTAAGCATGGATTTGGGGATGGTGACCCCATACTGGTTGTTTTGGATATTGAGTGGTCGTTTCCACTCCGTGTATCATTGGGTATGTTCGCCAGTTTGTGATTGGTTGTTCATATGCCGAGGGGTATGTTCGCTAGTTGGATATGTTTATTGAGATCCACTGTATGTGATCGGTGTGTCGTTTTGAGAATTTTGCTTTTTCGTATGTCTGTTTCTGTGGTTCAGTGTTGATCGTGTTGGAGTTTATCGTGTGAAGGTGTTCTCGATTATCGTTGACCTCTGGTTGGTCATATTGGAGTTTACCATGTTGATGATATTCTCGATTGTGTTTTGACCTCTGGTTGGTCATATGGGAATTTATCATGTTGATGATAAATTCGGTTGATTTATTAGTTGATCATTTTGGTGATCATCTGAGCGTTCGGATTTTGTGTTGATGTTTCGGAATTCGTGTCGTTGTTTTGAGCAGTTGTTTCACAGATACATCGGATATTATTCGTTTTACCGGAATTGAGACCTGATTATGTAATCAGGCAGACAGGATTTGATTCGGGCAGATTGTTTGATCCGAAGATGATATATTTTGTTGAGAATCAGGGAATTGTGATCGTAAGCGTATTGAGACTGTACAGTGAGAACGCTGGCTAGTATCTCCGGAGATCGTCGACCTGCGTATTTGTAAGTATGCGGTTTTGGCTATTCAGAATAATGATGACTGATCAGTGTCGTGATGGTTTTGGGATATTTTTGGGTTGAACAGTATGTTTGTTTGTTTTCTATGACGGATTGCAAGTTTCGAGGACGAAACTTATTTTAAGGGGTGTAGAATGTAATATCCTAATTTCTACTATCATGTTTGATATTATTTTATCCGAGTTATATTGTACAGCATGGAATCTGTACAGTAGGGATAAAATAAATGAAGGACTGAGATGTCAGTATTGGTATAATTGTCGTATTTGGTCGACAATTGTATTTGAGGATATAATGTGTTGAGTAATGTATATTTGATATGTCGTATGTTCGTATTTGATATGTCGAGATGTTGGACAAGGATAGCTGAAAATGGCTAAGTATAGCGTTATTAGCGCACGCTATCGTGCAGGATTAGCGCACGCTACGTTCATAGGTTAGCGTACGCTAGTGCAGATCAGCTCAGAAGGAATCTACGCGTGGACCAGGCCACTTTCGGCGCCCGTTCTGATAAGTCAACGGATGCTGTAATGTAGTGTTAGCGCACGCTAATGCATGTTGATTAGCGCACGCTAACTATATATCGGTCAACAGGGAATCTTGGCTTTATTGATTGATTTCGGCTTGTGGGGTCATGAGCATCTTCGTGGTAGGTGTAGACTGTAGCAAGTCAACTGGTATTAGCGCACGCTAAGGTAAATGACTTGCGTACGCTAAGCAGGATGATTTACGTACGTTAATGCATGGGCATTACGTACGTAAGTTAGTTTACGAAGCAAGACAGTAGCCTCTGGGCTTCGATAGCGCACGCTAACAAGGTCAGTTAGCGCACGCTAAGGCGGTAGCGCACGCTAAACATGAGATGTTAGCGCACGCTAATAATGAATATTATAAAAAGGGGCAGAAGGGTGTTATTAAGCATTTCGTCATTTTTTTCTTCTTTCAGCCGAGAGAGAGAGAGAGAGAGAGAGAGAGAGAGAGAGAGAGAGAGAGAGAGAGTTGGGATATATTTGAGGTTCCAAACACTGGATTAAGATGGAGTTAATCATCCATAACAACATTTGAAGCTTGAAATCATTGGTGATTCTTGTAAACGGATTCAACCTTGGAAATCAATCCATTCCTTCAAAAAGGTAATTACTCTTCACTTTGAGATTTCGTTTTGGATTGTATATGATGTTTTTGATCTGATGATTATCATATAAACAAGTTCATAAGTATGATTATGAGTTGGATTACCGGATTATGATAATGTTATTGTTGATATGAAGATATTGATATGAATTAGATGGTTTCGAATGAGTTGTTATCTTCAAAGAGATATGTTGAATAATGTCTTCCTTCAATTCGGATCTGTGATGTCGTTGTTGTTGGTTCCTTCATATGATGATGAACATGGCATGATTATGAGTTCTTGGTGTTTAGGTTGTTGATATTAAGAAAGATGAAATATGAATATATGACTTGAATTAAAAGTCGGATGATTACCTATATGTTAAAGGATATTGGATTTCGTTGTTTGATAGCTATGAACATGATTCAGAATCACTTAGAGTCTTTGATAATCGCCAGATGTTGATCGGTATCCGAAATACATGTAACTGCACGTTATTAGCGCACGCTAAGCCTACTGGCTAGCGCACGCTATCGGGAACAACTTAGCGCACGCTACAGTAAAAGATTAACGTGCGCTAAGTCAACAGGCAGGGTAATATATTCTGTTTCAATTCTGAATTCGTGATCGTTTTAGTGGTATGATCAGACTTGTGGTTAACTAAGATATTGTTGAGCCGTTGGGTTTGTGAAGTGGTTTTAGCGGTTGTTGATTATTATCGGATTGTTGTTTAATCGATTATTGTACTAGGTCAAGTTTATTGATCGGTGTCTATAACCGTATGCTGCGGTCGTGTTCGAGGATGTTCGTGAATTGCTTTGGTCAGGACCGAGGAACTTGTAGATGATGACAATGGAATTGGTAACGACCTCATCATCGTCGTATCGGTATCGAGGCAAGTTATTACTTGCTCAGTTATAATGTTTAATGAATGGTTTCAGTTTCATTTCGTTTATAATGCATATAGCGATGATTATTATTGTGAACTCTGGGTATTCGGATCGCATATCGTTCTTTCGATTCTGGGGGGGGGGGGGGGGGGTAAATCATAATGTATATGATTTATCTCAGTTATTGGTATGTTCGAGTATCGAGGTTACATTGTGATAAAGACGAGGATTCGAATATTTATGGTTCATGATATGTTTGGATCGTCGAGCGTTGCAGATAATCGTCGGTGATGATTGGATATCGAGGTTGCTCCCGAAGGACTCGGGGCAGGCATTCCATATTGATTATGGTATAGTGTTATTTATTTTGGTCTCGTACATTTTCTTTCATGTTGTTGAACATGGAGTCGTCCTAGTAAATTTTCATGTTGTCGTGCATGTTATGTTGTTCATATTGATGAACGTGTTGAATTGCATATGTGTATGCATATTGTGTTGTTCATGTTGTGTAATTAATCCGATGGGATTATGAGGATCTATGCTGAGGGCGCTGGATCGGATGTCCACCATGCGTTGGTTCGACGGGATCATCATGGGGATCTATGCTGAGGGCGCTGGATCGTTGGACGTGGTTTCCACCATGCGTTGGTTCGACGGATCATCATGGGGATCTATCTTTGAGGGCTTGGATCGTTGGATTACAGATTGTGTTGATGGAATCTTGTGAATTCGCATCATTGATTTTATCATGTGTTGTTGTTCACATGTGTATTGTTAGTTATCCACCTTATGTTGATCTGATAGGATCAACAAAGGGATCTATGCTGAGGGCGCTGGATCGTCGTATTTCCATTGAGTATACATGATTGTTATTGTTGTGATCATATTGACGTGGTCATATGAGTATGCATTTGTAGGTCTTGTGTTAGGACCTTGTCCGTATTGCATTGATCTGATCTCGGATTAGACTGGTATGATTGTCGTGGCACTTCATATCTCGAGGTATGTTCCGTATTTCCTTTGGTATTTGTCTTGATGGACGATCGGTTATCGTCTTGGGATTTGATGATGTTATTCGATGGATCGTATTGGTCAGAAATGGTATATTTCCGTATCGTGAGTTGGTTATGATAGTTTGAGAACCTTGAGTATTGTTTGAGGTACAGTACTTATATTATGTTCGAGTTTATTGGTAAATCGAGTATAGGATGTGAAATGTGATAATGGTTACTCTGATGAGAATTACTTGAGTAAGCAAAGTTATGGCGGTAAGATTACGTTGGTCGTATTCTTATTATGTTTTCTCATTGGTATGTATTATTGATGTGATGTGATTGATATCATTGTTGGACGTTATGGCTGACCCCGTCGTGGGATTTCTTTTTAGGTTCTTGGAGTATCGAGCTTGTAGCGGTCGTGAAGAGATGAGCTTCTGAGGATACTGGCTAGGACATGTTGTGTGCTTTGAGTTTCTTGTTTGGTTCTCGTAGTCCGCTGCTAGAGTATCTTTATGGTTGGTCTTTTTCCGCTGCGTGAGTATTTTGAAATGCTCTTTTGATATCTGGTAACTGAGGTTACTTTGGAAATCGTTTTCTAAACTTTTGAATGTCGGCATTTTGGCCTTGCGATTTCAAATGAGTTTTTACAACGGTTTGATAAATGAGTTTTATAAATCTTTGATTATTTTCAATAGATAATACTGTCGTTAGCCTCTTGGGCATTTGTAAATGTTTGCGAAAATTTCTTTTAGCCTTGTGGGTTCCATCTCGGGGCCCACGGCGCTGTAATATTTCCAGTTAAATATGGGGGTGTTACAACAGGACTCCAATAGGAACCGAACTCGTCTGATTTCTTCATGATGCCCCCCCTTCCACATACCTTCCCTCTTGGTCTTTTGTGTCCATTTTATAATGGATGACAAAGACTTTGTAGGGACCTCTCATTTGAGATTAGTTGTATTTGGTGGTTGAATGTGTATAAAGAATAGAAGACTTGATCACCCTCACACACCTTATTGCATTTCACGGTAGAGAGAAATTGAGTGAGAGAGAGAAAATTGTTTTCTCAAAGTCTTCCTTTCTTCTCCATTCCTTCTTGGTTTTCTTAGAGAAAAATCAAGAGAGATATAGATTAAACCTTAGAGTGTTGTAATCTAAATTAAATAACTTCCATCAATTGATCCTAGCCATAACCTTGGAGGTTAATCGGGTGATCGTCGTTTCATTTGTTTCTCCAGCGCGTGGAAAGTAGAGAAGCGGTGTTTTCGGCGTTGGATCATCCAATAGCTTGGAGCGGATTGGATCGTAGGGAAATCAACTAAAGCTTGGGGAATCGCTCAAGAGAAGGACACCATTTAAATCAACGGACTACAAGGGTATGCTTCTCGTATCCTTTTGTGCTTCATTTTATATTCGTATATACGTAGATCAATCGATCCTCGTAGGGATTCGAATCGAATTAATTTTTATTTTATCGCTTCCACTGGGCCTTTCATTTTAGCCACCGAATCCCAAAAAGTACTCGCTCCACAGTATCTGGGAAAATTCGGCCCACCCAACTACTTTCCGGCTTGTAAGTTCTCCACCAGCGGGCAGCAGTGTCGCGGAGATGATTAATCTCAAGCAGCACCTTCCGATTTTCTGGACATCCGATCACATCGAAAGCGGTCTCCATCTCAGAATTCCAATCATCCATGTGTTTCTCCCCTGCTCATCAAACAATGGCGGTGTAGCCTTCAGCATCTCTCCCAACCATCGGTCTCTCCTTGCGTTCTCCTCCACATTGATGACTGGTACCCATTCTGTCTGGTTGACTTGAGCGATTCCCATGGCAATAGCTTGGGTGATTCCTATTGTTATTTCAGCGTTTTGCCTCCTGATCATTTTGATTAATTAGCGGCGTCTGGTCCCCAGCTGGAACGGTCTCGACAATTGTTGGGATAACAAATCCCTGTATCAATGCTGCTTGGATAACAGTCCCTGTATCGATTGTATTGTCAGAATGTTTTGACATTATGCCAAATCCTGAATACTACCTCTAGCTGTATCGGAAAGCTAATCAAGTATCAAACCATGTATCGAAGACCTCTCACAGTCTTATCCATACAGTATATTGATCAAAGAGCAAAGAGTCCAGCAAAGCCAAAGTATAGAAGCTGTCTCGAATATCAATACAGTGATCCTTCCATACATCTCTCAACAGGACAAAGAAGGAATCTTCATTATTCGCTGGAAGTCCAGTCCCGTTGATAAGGAAGTATTTAAATACTAAAAGATAAAGTATTTAAATACTGTAAGTCAGAAGGTCTTCAAAATCCCGCAATATCCGGATCTCAGTCAAATATCTGTTGTCACAGAATCTTGCTCAACGGATAGATTTCAAACGGATATATTTCAGAAGGCTATATATATCCCCAGAGTTTGAAGATCATCAACCACTGAACAACTGAAAAATTGAACTATTGAACGACTTACAAATGATCAAGCTTACAAAGAAATATTCAGAGTAAAACATATCTCCCCAAGCTTTCTGCTATTCAGATATAAGAGATATACAGTGCTCAAAACCTTGGACAACATATCATCAGCTTATAGCCCAGAAAGTCATAGCTGTTGTTCAACCCTGTTCTATCTTTGAATAAACTCATATCAGCCCTGTGTGGACTGAGGAATCTTTGCTTCTCCCGAACTGTGTGTGAAGGACTTGCATTGAAGAAGACGAAGCTTCAGAACTGTGTGTGAAAAAGCCAGTTATGTGTTAGCTAAAACCAATCTGTGTGAACGGTTGAAAGTTAAGATCTTTATATCAATCTGTGTGAACGATATATTGATTATGTGTTGTTATAATTACGTAGTTGTGTATGCAGTAATTATAATAAACTTTTTTACTCCTGTGTGGAGGACCACTGGATGTAGAGGGGTTTACCTCGAACCACTTTAAACACTGTGTTATTTACCTTCTGCCTTTATTGTTTTATTAACTGTGATTATTTAAGTATACACTGCACATCAAGTGGTTGTATCCACATCAAATTACTATTTAAGACTTCCGCTACGCACTCAGATTTAAAAATAGTACAGCTTGTTGTTTAAAACACTTTCCAAGCTGTATCCAGTATACTTAGTGGCTTACAAGTGGTATCGGAGCGGTTGATTCTAAAAAGAATCAGTCGTATTTTTAACCGAGTCAGATCCAGTATTCACTTATTTTATAAAACATTCTTTTTCATTCCTACATTCTCATATGGATACATCAATGATCAACAAAGTTCCTATGTTCTCTATTAATGAATTTGATGATTGGAGAATCAGGATGGAGGCTCATCTTGCAGCAATGCACGAAGAAATGATTTTTGTTGTACAGGATGGCCCCATTAAGATCATGAAGGTAAACTCGGCTGCAAGGATTGAAGGCCAAGCCCATGCTGAGATGCTCGAGAAGGAGCGCGAACAATGGACCACAGATGAAAGAAAGCGCACCAACCTCGACAATGTTGTGAAGAATGCATTGTTTGCCACCCTTGACAAAGGCACATTCTCAAAGGTAAAGTGCTGTAAAACAGCCAAGGAAATATGGGATAAATTTCAAAACTAACTCAGCAATTTGAATCTTTGGAAATGAAACCAATTGAAACACTTGAGGAACTTGACTTCAGATTCACTGGAATTGTTAGTGAACTTGAAGCTTTGGGCAAAATTTATACTCAAAGGGAGAAAAACTTAAAGATTTTTAGATCTCTCCCTGCCCGATGGGACATTAAGACCACAGCTATGCGTGTGTCGTGTAACCTTAGTGAAATATCTACCTTTGATCTCTTTTCTGACCTCAAAGCATTCGAGTATGATATAGACAGGAGAGAGAAAGCTGAAGAATCTCCAACTAGGACTACAGCCTTAGCCGCTGTATCTAACCGTCGACACAGCATGCCCAGCCCATCAAAGCCAAATTACAAAAATGCCGATAGTGACGAGGATATCCTGTCACAAGATGAAATGGCGCTACTCATGCACAAATTCAAAAAGTTCATCAAACAGTCTGGAAAGACGCCCTACAGGCCCAAGCCTGTTCACAAGGTAAGTACTGAAACTTCCTCTGGTGACGCTAACCTATGTTATAATTGCAGGAAACCAGGACATTATGCAAACAAATGTCCTCATCCCAAAGTTCAAAGGTTGCCGGAAGCCGAGCAACAAGAGAGGGATGAACGAAGACGTGCTTGGAGAAAAAATCTCAAGGCACTGATAGGAGAATCAGAAGCCTCCCCCACACCATCTAAATCCGAAGAATGTCTTCAGGTGGTCACTGAAAGTGACTCATCTAGCGATGAATTCTAAAATAAGGCATATATGTGCTTTATGGCAAAGGACATTCCAGAAGAAGAAGACAGCGATGATGAGGTAAGCTTAACCTCAGCTATTCCAGTAAATGCATCGCATACTTTCGAAAACATGATGGATGAATTTAAAAATATTCAAAAAGCCCACGAGACTTTGAAAAATGAAAACATTCAGCTTCAACTTTCCAACATAGAGCTGAAAGAAGAAAACGACTTGCTAAAAATAAATTATGAAAATATGTCTATTGATTGTGAAAACAGCAAGGTCGAGCATGAAAAACTCGTGGAGAGCAATCATCAACTTACTCATGAACTAAGTGAGACTAAGTCTCAAAATAGAATAAAGACAAATGATTTTGTTCTACTTCAAGCTAAATTTAATACTCTCGAGAAATGAGAAAGCGAACTTGAGACCATTTGGAAATCTTTCGAGAAATCATCTAAAAGAATGGAAGAAATTCTAAGCACTGGGCAACATGATCACGATAAAAGTGGCTTAGGATACAGCTCATTTTCCAACAAAGGGAAAACTAGTACTGTGTTCGTCAAGAGTGTGGAACACATTCCTGTATCGGAAGATACTCCTAGTCCTGTGAAGGAACCTGCTGCACCGCGAAAAGCAAAGGCTGCCATTCCGCCCCCGCAATCCTATTCAAGACAGTGGAATCATAATCCGTTCCAACCTGTAAGGCGCACGCAACAGCATGCTCCTCGAGCATATCAACAGCGCCAACAGCCGTTCAGAAAGAAGGCTGTATCCAAATACCAAAGGCCCGCACGGCAGTATTTTCAGTACAGCATGCCTAGGTATTGGATACAGGAGCCTCATTATCCATCGAGACAGCAAGTGTCCGCACAGTATCAACAATAGCTCTGGGAATCCAACTGGAGACCCAGAAGGCAAGCTGTAAGGCCAAAGAAAATGGCTCCACCTCCGAGATGGCATACGTACTGGATTAATAATAATAACCCTGATTTTTACATGCATAATGATTATCATGGATACAGTAACTACGTACATGCCCCACGTAGATACCGCAAGTCTGCACCAAATGTTACCTACAGTAAACCAATTGCTGTCAGGAAAGTTTGGGTACCTAAAAGCACTAACATTCATGGACCCAACAATCAAAGGGGACCTAAATCTACATAAATTTATGTGCTATAGGACATTTTGGATAAGGACATATGGTACTTCGACAGCGGATGCTCCCGGCACATGACAGGAGATAGAAGCAAGCTATTATATTTCGTAGAAGGTCGTGGTCCAAAAGTGCGCTTCGGTGATAAATCTGAAGGAAGAACAAGAGGAAAAGGAAACCTTCTTGTCGGAAAATTCAAAGTCACTGTTGTAGCTTATGTTGAAGGCTTACAGTAAAATCTACTTAGTATTAGCCAGTTCTGTGACAAACAGTTCTTGGTGAAATTCTATATAGATCACTGTAGAGTCAAGAACATCCTAACCGAAGAAGTTGTGCTCACAGGAAGCAGATCAGGTAATATGTATATTGCTGACTGGATGCCTATGTGATCCACTATTCCTTGTTTAGTTGCCAAAGGCACTGTAGATCTAAGCTGGCTATGGCACAAGAGGATGTCACACGTCAACTTCAAGACGATCAACAAGCTCTCAAGACAGGGACTGGTTAGAGGATTACCGAATTTTTCATTCTAAAAAGACAGTGTCTGTGGACCATGTCAAAAAGGCAAGCAAATCAAGTCCACCCTGAAGAGCAAATCCTACCTTTCAACCCACAGAGTGTTGGATATGCTACACATGGATCTTTACGGTCCTGTAGACCCGATAAGTTTGGGAGGTAAGAAATACTGTCTTGTTGTTGTTGATGATTACTCCTAAGAAAGCTTCAAAATGAAAAGGGATTGAGTATCGTGTCCATTCGTTCCGATAGAGGTACAGAATTTACTAACCGCTTTATAGAGCAATAATGTTCGGAAAATGGGATACATCACGAATACTCAGCTGCCCGTACACCTCAACAAAATGGTGTTGCCGAGCAAAAGAATAGGACGCTGAAAGAAGCAACAGGGACAATGATTGCCACAAGCAAGTTGCCACAGCGTTTCTGGGGTGAAGCAACCAATACAGCATGCTACACTCAAAACCGCTGTATCATCAACAAACACCACAACAAAACAGCATATGAGGTATGGAACAACAAAATCCCGTTAGTTTCGTATTTTCACATTTTTGGATGCAGGTGCTATGTGTTGAATAATGAGAAGCATCAACTTAGAACCTTTGATGAGAAGTCAGATGAAGGAATATTTGTAGGATATTCCTCCGTCAGCAAATCTTACAGGATCTTTAATAAAAGGAAGCTGACGATCGAGGAATCAGTTCATGTATTGTTCGACGAACCTCACCATGACCCTACAGGAGTAGAAGCTGTAACTCAGAACATACAACAACACTCCATCTTAGATCCTCCAACTCCCATAAAACCTGTTGTTGACCTAGAAATCAACCCCGCAGCTATAAGAATCGGCGTAGATAAAGCCGATGTTGTACAAGTTGAAGCTGAAACTACAGCAACTCAAGATACAGTTCGGGACCCCGAATTAGAACCCGACCGAAGATGGTTGAGAGATCACCCGAAGAGATGATCATTGGAAACATTAATGCTGGTGTGTCTACCCGAAGGAGAATACAGAGTACACAAGGAAATGTACTGTGTGCACAAGAAGAACCAGATACTGAGATATCACCATTTCCTAAATGGAAATCTCAATCCGAGCTTAGAAGACTCAATATGTGCACTATTGCTGTATTCTTAGCCCACTCTGAACCTGTTTATACCATAGAAGCTCTTAATAATTCTCATTGGATAACATCTATGGAAGAAGAGCTTAACGGTTTCGAAAGAAACAATGTATGGTATCTTATACCCAGACCTACGCATCAATCAGTTATTGGAACCAAATGGGTAATTAGAAACAAGAAGGATCGAAATGGACTTATTATAAGGAATAAATCCAGACTAGTGGCACAAGGCTATAGACAGGAAGAAGGCATAGACTACGATGAAACTTTTGCCCCTGTAGCCAGACTAGAAGCCATTAGGATATTTTTAGCATTTGCCACACATAAGAGCTTCATTGTATACCAAATGGACATCAAAAGTGCATTCCTAAATGGAGACCTTGCCGAAGAAGTTTATGTTGAACAACCACCAGGGTTTGCCAACACAGACAGAATAAATTTAGTATACAGGCTGAGGAAAGCACTGTATGGACTTAAGAAAGCCCCTAGAGCATGGTATGAGACCCTATCCCAGTATCTAACTGATAATGGATTTGAGAAAGGTGTTGTGGATAAAACCTTGTTCAAAATATAGGAAGGCGATGACCTTCTAATGGTTCAAATCTATGTAGATGACATTATATTTGGTTCAACTAACCTTGCTTTATGTCAAAGGTTCTCTCATCTCATGCAAAGTAAATTTGAAATGAGTATGATGGGAGAACTTAGTTATTTCCTAGGTTTGCAGGTAAAGTAGTTGCCCACAAGGATTTTTATCAACCAGGAAAAATACAGCAAGGAGCTTCTCAACAAATTTGGAATGAACACTTCCAAAATCATCATCAACTCCCATGAGCACTTCCGTGCAAATTAGTGCTGATGAAGCTGGAAAGTCGGTTAACTAATCACTCTACAGGAAGCTTATTGGCTCTCTCCTATACCTAACGGCTAGCAGGCCCGATATCCAGTTTGCTGTAGGAGTGTGTGCGAGATATCAAGTAGCACCCAAAGAATCACACTTCAATACAGCTAAACGAATCCTGAAGTATATTAAAGGAACAGTCGATGTAGGACTATGGTATCCTAAAGAAGGCGGGTTCGATTTAGTTGGATACAGCGACTCAGATCTCGGAGGCTGCAAGCTAGATAGGAAGAGTACAAGTGGAACTTGTCACTTTCTTGGACCTAGACTTGTTTCTTGGTTCAGTAAGAAGCAGTTGGCAAACTCACTTTCCACGGCTGAATCAGAATACTATACTGCTGGTAGTTGCTGTATACAGATCCTTTGGATGCAGCAATAGTTGTCAGATTATGGGATTGAAGCCAAGGAAACGCCAATCATGTGTGATAGCACGAGTGCAATTGCAATAACGCACAACCCTGTATTGCACTCGTGCACTAAGCACATCAACATGAAGCATCATTTCATAAGGAATCATGTCGAGTACAAGGATGTTCGGCTGGAAAAAGTTCATACAGATATTCAGTTGGCCGATATCTTCACCAAACTTCTTGATACAGAAAGATTCAACATGCTTCGACAAGAATTGGGATTGCTACAGCCTGACTCCCTGTAAGTATTTACTGTTTTTACTCAACAATTGAGGGGGAATCTTATAAAACCCAAGAATACAGTATCCACCATTAATTATGTGTACACTCAGAGTCTTCAATACAGCACTGTAGGGAACAAAGCAATATGAATCATCCTACAGCTGATGTGTGCAATAATTAAGGGGGAATACAGTATGACCCATGAATATAGCATTTATCCAAAAGTTGTTGTATGGAATTGAAACCTATATGTACCTTTTAAGGGGGAACGTTGTATCGTTGCGGATACAGCACATACTATGGAATTTCGATTCATTATATATATTATAATATTTCATTTTAAAAATAATTTTTGTCCACGTGCCCTGTTTTCATGTCAATCGTCGTTTATTTTAATTGCCTTACACGACATCTGGACAATCGAATCTCAAAATCCGTAATGTTTTCAAATTGTTTAATGTTTAAAACCGCCGTTTCAGGCTTTAAGGGTAACAAAAAATGTCAGAAGTGGGACCCGCTCCTATTTTAAAATTCCATGGATAAGTGTACTAGTTACACTCAGTCCATCGTGACCGTTCATTTCAAACACCGGTTCCCATCCCTTAAATCTGACCATTCGTTCTATGAAAACCCTTCTTCGCCGCCTACTATAAAAGGACTGCAAATGCCATTTGAGACTCTTTACGCCTTCTGCATATTTTAAGAGCACTCAAGCAATTCAGCCTACACATTTTTCTGTGTTTACTGTATATTCCTCTTAAATCCTTTTCATCTTTTCTTGAGAATCATCAATGGCGTCCACTCAGACATCTTCCACCGATCTCAAGAAGTCTCTAAACTTCATCGATGGACGGATTTTCTCCAGATTCGTCGTGATGGAATGCATTCATGCTGAAACTTATGACGTCGATACGATGGAGGTCGTCATCACTAGAATCCGTCAACAAGGCCTCTACCGCCTTGGGAGCCACACCGCCTAGAAATATGACGTTCATCTTGTTGAGGAGTTCTACCTCAACACCGTGGTTCGTTTTCTGCCTATGGCTCTAGGAGGATATGTTGCTGATATCAGAGCAGTCATTCGCGGAGTGGAGATCCGCGTTGACCTAGAGCTTCTCAAAAACATCTTCAGGCTGCCCGCTGATGGCCTGACCATGGAAGAACTTGAGACCTTTGGGTCTCAAGAGTTGCTGACTCAATACTATAGCTTGTTCACTAGTTTGGCAACGGTGGAAGTGGTTCACACCACATGCCATAAGAAAAATTTTTGCTTACCGTTTGTTTATTTACATGATTTTTGCTGTTGCATCATTAAAAATCGTACAGGTGCATTTGAGATGTGCACAAATCTTAGGTTTAGGATGATGGTAGCAATTATGACCTGTGGAAAGGTCAATTGGTGTCAGATTATTCCGAAACGATTGCAGGAAGAGGTGTCCAAACCTGCTACTCAGAAGAAATCGTTTGGTTTATTCTTAAACCACATTTTGACGATGTGCGGCCTTCCACAATCCGCAGATGCAAAGAATATAAGTTCGTGGATACAGGGAGATAGACCATAATTCTAGGATCCTAAGTATCTTTGGAAAAGCTTCGTTCAAAAGCCTCATTCTATGAACCTCCCAAATGACTGAGAGCCTACTGTTGCAGAGATCAAAATTTGGAGGAGAAATGAACTGCTAAGATACTTCGTTGTACTTATCAGGGATTCCACCTTATTCAATAGATGCATAATGGTACAAGAAGCCGCCGAGGAATTCAAGAAGAAGCTAGAAGAAGGAACGCTCCCGCTACAGCAGCAGATGAAGTCAAAGCATCAAAATGGTGACTTAGTGACCCATCCAGAGGACTGGATCCTAGTCTGTGATAAATCTTATGAAGGACGTGCAATTTATCATAATCGAGACAAGGACGCTCATCAGGACTAGTGGCGAAACACCAAGAATGATCCAAAGAGACCATGGAGACACTATGACTTTAGGAGCTGAATACCTTAGTGTATTATTCGATTGTAATTTTACTTTCAAAACAGCAATCTTTGTACTCTATTTCAGTATCAATAAAATTTTTGCCTATCTTGAAAGATTACAACTCATAATCTACTGTGTTCATTTTTGTTTACAGTCACTTTATTTATTCTTACTGTATTCATATTATGAAATCTATCTCATACACAAGCTGTTAGAACTTGTCTGCGAATAGTTCATAGTTTAAGTTGTATGCATCTAGAAAATAATGTAAGATTGTGCCTGTGCGCCAATCATAAGTTTTAAATGTAACATTCTTTTGATAAAAGATGAACTTGCCTGCGAGCAGTTCTTAGTGTTAAAGCCAAAAACCGAAGGCCAGAACTTTCGAAAGAAGACCAAGAAGTCTGCCCTACTTCAAAACCGCTAAGTGTCAAGGTTTTGGCATCATCAAAGATGTTTGGATAACATCATAAGGTTTCTAAAAGGAAGACTCGGAAGGACTTGGAAAGTTATCAAAAAGGGGGAAATTGTTGGGATAACAAATCCCTATATCGATGCTGCTTGGATAACAATCCCTGTATCGATTGTATTGTCAGAATGTTTTGACAATATGCCAAATCCTGAGTACCGCCTCTAGCTGTATCGAAAAGCTGATCAAGTATCAAACCATGTATCGAAGACCTCTCATAGTCTTATCCATATAGTATATTGATCATACAGCAAAGAGTGCAGCAAAGCCAAAGTATGGAAGCTGTCTCGAATATCAAAACAGTGACCCTTCCATACAGCTCTCAACAGGACAAAGAAGGAATCTTCATTATTCGCTCGAAGTCAAGTCCCGTTGATAAACAAGTATTTAAATACTAAAAGATAAAGTATTTAAATACTGTAAGTCAGAAGATCTTGAAAATCCCGCAATATCCGGATCTCAGTCAAATATTTGTTGTCACAGAATCTTGCTCAACAGATAGATTTCAAATGGATATATTTCAGAAGGCTATATATATCCCCAGAGTTCGAAGATCATCAACCACTGAACAACTGAAAAACTAAACTACTGAATGACTTACAAACGATCAAGCTTACAAAGAAATATTCAGAGCAAAAAATATCTCCCCAAGCTTTCTACTATTCAGATACAAGAGATATACATTGCTCAAAACCTTGAACAACACATCATCAGCTTATAGCCCAGAAAGTCATAACTGTTGTTCAACCCTGTTCTATCTTTGAACAAACTCATATCAGCCCTGTGTGGACTGAGGAATCTTTGCTTCTCCCAAACTGTGTGTGAAGGACTTGCATTGAAGAAGACGAAGCTTCAGAAATGTGTGTGAAGAAGCCAGTCAAGTGTTAGCTCAAACCAATCTATGTGAACGGTTGAAAGCTAAGATCTTTATATCAATATGTGTGAACGATATATTGATTAAGTGTTGTTATAATTACGTAGTTGTGTACGCAGTAATTATAATTAACTTTTTTACTCCTGTGTGGAGGACCAGTGGACGTAGAGGGGTTTACCTCGAACCACTTTAAATACTGTGTTATTTACCTTCTGCCTTTATTGTTTTATTAACTGTGATTATTTAAGTATACACTACACATCAAGTTGCTGTATCCACAACAACTTACTATTTAAGACTTCCGCTACGCATTCAGATTTAAAAATAGTACAACTTGTTTTTTAAAACACTTTCCAAGCTATATCCAGTATACTTAGTGGCCTACAACAATGTTCCTATTCTCATTCTGGTTCACTGCGGAACCCTGAGCCTCGTTTACTACCCTCCTAGCTCCACGGTGTGCCATTAAAGATAATATTAATCTAAGGCCAGTTCAACACACAGTTATCTCTTGCAAATTAAATGTTGTATCCAAACAGAAACACACATTACTTACTTTTTATTCCCATGAGGAGTTACGGTCGTTTGGGGTGTTGGACTTGGATAAACTTCGAAAATAAGAAAAAAAAAATTCAAAATCTTTTACAACAGAACCAACCACTACTATACCATTTTATGTAACACCCCCAAAATTTCTCGGGGTATTACAGTGCCGTGAATCCCGAGCAGGACCCACAAGGCTATTTTGGGCAATAGATATTTTAAAGAAATTATTATAAAACGATGAGTCCGCGGTTACACAACATAAGATGGAATGTTTTGAAAGAACATAATTCAAGGCTTGATTATTACATAAACGGATGTTTCGAAAATCAAAATTAAATCATGCCGCGGCAAGACTTTATCCCAACACCGTTCAAGCCTGACCGGACCCCTCGGGAATGTCCTGCACATATTCAACAAATTTACCTGGCACGACGAATCATGCCAGACAAACCGGGTTAGAGAATGAATATCAATAATAATAATTTGCAATGATATACACAATTTATCAACGTCGTGCCACATAACAGATAGAAGACAATTCGCAGTATCACCGACGTTGTCTTTCTCCTTTTAACACATAAATCCCAAGGTCGCAACCAAGGGTCACGAAAGTATCCACACAGGAATACCCTGGAACGTGGGTGCCCTTTTTAGGTCTTATCCCTCAACACATTTCCACACGGGTACTATTCAGGTTTTATCCCCAACACATCGACCCATTCATAACACATTTTCTAGTGAAAGACAATCGTCGGCATTCATCACGCAATGGCACATTCATGTATTACGAACATTGCAATAATATTAACATTTCTCGAGCAAGACTTTACTTGCCTTTAATCCGATGGTAGGTGCCTTTGGACTTCCATGACCAATCGAGCTTAACCTAATCACATAATCCCCATACGGATAAAGACGAATACAACTAGTTTCCCCTTCCCTTTCCTAATCGAACTCTTAACTTCGTTCGATCTCGCCAAAACTAGTATCGTATTTCTATGTTTCACAAGTAATACGTATTATCATGTTTTTCAATTTTTATGATTAACGATTGTTACAACAATTTACTAAAAAAAATTATCCCTAATATTATCTCGGTTGACAACAATAGACTATATCGTAATTGAATTCCATAACTACTATTCCAATTCTCTATTCCAAGTGCTTCATTCGGTGGGTTACCGTTTCACACGACGATTTCGGTGCTTGATTCTTAATGATGGTAATAATACCGAGTTGATTCTTCTTAGTTAATTTAACGTTGATAATCATATGGCAAAAATGAGTTACAGCTAGTTTAACATACGGTGATGGATTCCTACGCAATTTCTCCTACAATTGATTCGTCAAGTTTTACATTTCTAAGTTTGATTGAGATGGGGATTTTCGCATATGCATAAAATAACGAGATGCATGAAAACCAAATATACGAGCAATGATAGTTTCGATTGCTATAAGTTCGTCCGATTAGATTCTCTATGAGAGTTAGCAAACTACCCGAATACCCGTAATCTAATAGGCATAATGACAACATTGAAGAGATAGCCTCAAGGTTTGGTAGTCTTACCTTAATAGAGGAAGAACAATGAGGAAGAAAATATGACGAAGAACCATGAGGAGGAACGAAGAGTGGATCGATTGACATAGATAATATTTTCCAGAGCTTGACTAATCCCTTCCTCTATGTTGATATAAGTGATTGAGGAGGCCAAGAATCATTTATGGGTCGAAAAAAGCTTCAAGGATGTTTCTCAAGAGGTTTTTGGTCGAGGGAAAATGAAGGAGGAAGTGTTATTTTATAACACTCGATCACGTTAACTTACGTAACTCCAGGCTTTACGTACGTAACAGGGCTTACGTATGTAATGCCCTCCGGTTAACGTGCGTAAAGGTCGTCCAGAGGCTACTGCCTGGAATGCCCCCACCTATTATGTACGTAGGGTGCCATAACGTACATAAAACACCTGACCATAGCATACATTATGCTTGGCAATTAGCGTACGCTATGAGCAGTTGACTCGTTTGTCTTCTAACCTGCCGAAAGTACCCTAATCCGCTTCAAAAGAAAGATTTTGGTCAGAAGATCAATTCAAGCCTTACGTACGTAACCAAGTGATGTTAACGTACGTAATGTTACGAAACTAGCGTACGTTATGAATATCCTATAGCGTACGTTAGCCACTCATCGCCTTAGTCATACATCTCATTTTAACCATCTCGGGGCGACCACCTTTTCGCTCGTCAACAACTCATCGGGGAACAAGACGTTGGCCACCGTCATATTCGCACCGACAATTGTCCAACAGCATAAAGGTACATCACCTCCGTTCTATTCACATCACACAATTGTATCGTAATAGCACTTTAAATGAAATCACATAATATAAAGAAAATGCAACATCACACTATAAGAAATCAATAGTACAAGGTAATTAAGCATGAAATAGCGGTGGTATTACAATCCCCATTCAAAAGCATTCATCCAATAAATACTAAATAAACAGATTGCGTAGAGATACATTGATCCAACCAATATATAAACAAAAATAAATGGAATTGATCCAATCAATTCACACAATCGGTAATATGAAAATGTTCAAAGTATATTCAAATTAGTCAATTTTCCCTTATAAAATGAAATACCATATATCATTTTAATCATATTAAATCCGATTTAAAATGCGGGAAAATAATTTTCAGGAATACACGAAGAAAACAAGCCTGAGACAGGTCTGAAAGGGGCTGGACCGTGCCCGAAACAGATCGGGCAGCAAGCAGGCCTGCCCAGCAGCCCTGGGCCGCGGCCCCTTATGCAGAATGCATGGGAGGGGCTGGAAACATCCCTGGGCCGCGGCCCCCATCTTTCGGGCCATTCCCGGGCCGTCCAACGGCAATTTGGGGCACGATAATCTACCCAATATCTAATATCTATATTTTTCAACATTCATATCTTCAATATAAATCATATTTCCTAGAAATAAAAGATTTATATTTAGACATAAATATACGAAAAATATAACTACAACGAACGAAAAACATACAACATGATTATGACTATAAATGATTTAAAATCATTCACCATCCAATCAAGCATTCTAAATGCTAAATATCGTATATACGATCGCAGGACCTACGCTCCGATATCAATGTTGGGATTCAGTGCATAAAACAAAGGCGCAGCAGAAGCAAAACACGAATCTAATTCGATCTGAATCCCAACGAGGATCGATCAAGCTTCGTATATACGAATATTAAAATGAAACAAAGGAAGATCCGAAATCACACCCTTATAGTCCGTTGATTAAATGGTGAACTCCACGAAGACGATTCCCCAAGCTTTATATGCTCTTCCCACGAATCTGATTCGTCAAGCTCTTGAATGATCCAATGCCGAAAACACCGAGTCTCTACTTGCCACACGCCGAGAAATAATCGGAACGACGGCCACCCAATTAACTTCCAAGGTTATGGCTAGAATCAAGTGATGGAATCTTTTTATTGTGATATAACACTGTAAGCGTATAACTCACTTTCTCTCAATGATCTCTCGATTTTTTTTTTCAAGAAAACTCAAGATCATGAAGATGAAAATGAAGACTTGGAGAAAAACTATTTTTCTCTCACTTTCTCTCTCTAAAAAATGTGAGGTGCCAAGTGAGGAAATAGAATTGACGTCTACTTTTTATCTTCAACATTCCACCACCTAAAGATATATATATATATATATATATAATAAAATATGAGATATCATATCTCTTAAAGTCTTTTGTCATCCACCTGAAACTGGAGATAAAGATCAAGAGTGAAAGGTAGTAGGTGGGGCGGCCTCTAGAAGGAAATGGATGAGTTTGGTCCATTTCGGACTCTCGTGAGTCCAAACAGATAAATCCAATTTAGTTCCGATGTATTTATATCAATCACTTAATCCAATTAATTAATCATATCAAATACAAAATAACATAACTAATTTCTCCAATAAATAATTATATTTATGAATTAAATTAATCACCGAGTAATTAATTTAATTCATTAGGCTGTAAATTAATTTTCCAATAAATTAATTTAGACATCCAATGTCCCAAAATTAATTAGACATCCAATGTCCAATAAATTAGATATCCAATATCTAATTTTGATGAAGAGAGAATAAGCTCGATTCATTCCGTCGTCAATCCTATTGCGCGACTCGGTAGGCCCGACTCAGTTAGCAATTGGGATCATTCAAAAATCATTCTGTTGTGAATACCAGTATACGTATAAACCCTTCCTTCAAATGTCCCGATCAAGTTATAGGGTCACGGTCAGTCAAACCCTATCTGTACTTGACGCTATGCATGAGTTAATACAAATCGAGATCATCGAGCTCTCGTGTATCCAATACAGCTAGCTCCAATGCTTTGACCAAAGACTTATGATCTCATTTGCCAATAACCGCATCGGACATATACCCATCTAACAGGAGAAAGAATCCTATCTTGGTATTCAGTAGAACCTACTACTTGCCTGTCAAGATGCCTGTCGAGGTTGACCCCCACCTTCCGGTTTTCTAGGTCGAACTACTCTAGTGAAAATAATAACGTCACAATCACATCCCTATTAAATCCTCAAGTCGAAGGTTCACGAATACCTACACAACCTTTCGATTTTGTCATTGACTGTCCCGGTGTGAAATACGTGTGACAAATCGAGGGTGAGTCGGTTCGAGTATACTAATCTAATTAGCATACCTATAACATGTGCTCCCACTAACCATTAGTGTTCGACAGGCACTCTCCAAGTAAAAGAACACGTCATACAAGTCTTCACATAAACTTAACGCCCAGTCAAGTTTCATCGACTTGCGAACGATTAAGTATTTGAGCCATAAATATTTCCACTGCCATACCCATTATCCAATAAGGAGTGGAATGTTTTGCTCTCAAATACACGGACTAGTTTCTATATATATATATACGAGTCGGAATACCTGTGACTACCAGTAAATAAAGAAACATACAATTGCCTTTCGATAATGATTTACATAATAACAAGTACAATGCCCTCACTCAACATCATCTGAGTGGCATTCGAGGGCATAATCCTAATAGTTTAGGGTCGCATTCAAGCCCTCCCCTCCTTATTTCTATTCTAGGTGGCATTCTATGGTTCACATAATCATTATTAGTTAATTCTAATCGATCCACAATTATCGTCATTCTTGATCATAGAACGGAGTGCTTGACTACATAATCATAACACATCAACACATACTAATCATAAAAGTTTCTTATAGCAAGATCGAGAAGGAAATTAGAGAATAACAACATTATACTCGTGAGAACAAAAGCCCATCAAGGGTCGATATATATATATATATATATATATATATATATATATATATATATATATATATATATATCATATGCATCACAATTTAACAATTGCCTTCAACAAGGTGTTACTGACTATCAATCTATACAAGCTGATCTAGGATACCTTCCTACATATATGCCAAAGTACGGGATGATCTAACAGATAGCATTGTCGTCTATAAAATAAGAAAGTGCTAGACATCGAAACAACACATATAAAACAAAATAAGTGACGTTCCGCATAAAACATACAAAATAAATGGCTAAAATCATCTAAAACTATCCTAACTCGCTCTCGACTTGACGGTCGAGCTGTCTCCCTCATAAAACTCCCCCAGATCCTCATCCTAATCTTTTTATGGATCCTCATATGAATTTGTAAAGACCAAAGTGGTTCCTTGATGATTCTACTCTTCTTTGGAAGAAGCATATGAGCATTGTCTATGATCGGACGTGGGTGGACTAGCTCAGGATCTCCTGAGCTTTCTCCTCGAGGTCTACCCTATCCTGAGTACAAGGTGGTGCAGTAAGGACCATATGGCTAGGTATAGGTGTGGTTGGCCTTTCTAGCAAAGCTCCTGTAGCATATGGTCGGAGCACGCAAGCTCCAGGTGGAGGTACACGGTGCTGGAAGTACTAAATGGTGATTCGGATAGCAATAGCCAAGAAATCACCAGTCGGTACCAAAGTAGGCTCATTCAAATATATGTAGTACCATGAGACCACATCACTCCTCTTCCTCCACTCGATCAGAAGAAGGTCAATAAGGCATTGAATGCCCTTATAGTCTAGGACACCATGAGGAGCAGCTAGGCGCCAGGTCGCCTCGAGGTCCGCCGTGCACTGGGCTATAGTGGGACCCGTGCCTTAATACATGCCGTGAAAAGCCTCCACAAGGTCGCATGATATTCATCTTTTCCTCACTAACTTCTATGGCATCGTCTTCACGCTTGCCATACTATGAAGAAGGTACATGCATAATACATCAACATCTCAAATTAATAGAGCAACTCTACTAAAGGGTTCTCAGAAAAAGAACAAAAATCTCATCCTAAGTTCTCAACTCGAACTCTGGACTTTGAGAAACACCTAACATATAAAAAATATACTCGCTAGCAGGGTACGTTATGACAGTTATTTGGGTCCCGACATAAATGGACATCCCAATAGAATATAACCCTACTCGCGTCACTCGTACGTAAGTGATATTTGTTTTTGATACATCACTACATCATTCATCATCGTCATTAGATCATCATTGTTCGTCCTTCACATTCGGCGCATAAGTTCTCGTTCGCATAATGGAAGACCCTAAGGAAGTTTCTAGTTTCCCTTATTTTCATGCTTCTTCATCAGCGACATTTCATGCATCTTCATAAAAGAAATCCGTACATTACACGCTTCGTCATACATATTATAACACCCTAGAGCCATCCAGGAATATTACAGCACTGTGGGCCCCGAGACGGAACCCACAAGGCTAAAAGACATTTTTACAAACATTTCGAGTATGCCTAAGCGGCAATGACGGTAACATCTTTTTAAAATATGCAAAGGCTTTATAAAAATCTATTTATCAATACCGTCGTAAGATCTCATTTGAAAGTACAAGGCCAAAATGCCAATGCTCAACAGTTTCAAAGGTGTACGTTAAGCCATCACTTGCACATACAGACAAAATAGTTTAGAAAAAGATTTTCCAAAATAACTTAAGTTGCCAAAACCCAAAAGGCCATTTAAAAATACTCAAGCAGCGGAAAAGACAAACAGTTAAAAATACTCTAGCAGCGGAATACAACAACTAGTCAAAGTATTCGATTCACAAACAAATGCCATAGCCAGTATCCTCTGGGAAGCTCATCTCTTCACGACCGCCTCAAGCTCGATATCCCAAGAACCTAAAAAGAAAGCCCACGACGGGTCAGCCATAATACTAAACAATGATAACGATCGCATCACGTCAATAATTACATACCAATGAAAATAATAAGTAAGAATACTACTACTGTAATCTTACCGTCATAACTTTACCAATTCGTGATAATCGTCATCAAAATAATCCTTATCATATTCCACATCTCGTAATCTCCATTAAGTAATGAACTCATACAAGTCATCTATACGGTACGTTAAACAATACTCAAGTTTCTCAAAACAGCATCATAACTCACCAATACGGAAATGTACCAACTCTGGCCAATTCAATCCATCGGATAAGATCAACAAATATCAACACGATAATCGATTGTCCATATAAAGACAAGAACCGAGAAGGAAATATAGAACATACCTCGAGCTGCACAATGCCACGACGATCACGTTAGTGTAATCCAATATTAGATCAATACCACATACGGACATGGTCCTAACACAAGACCTACAAATTCATACTCACATGACGACATCAATATGCCCACAATAATAACAACAATGTATACTCAATGGAAATCCGATGATCCGGAGCACATAACATAGATCCCAAGATGATCCTGTTAGATCAACACGAGGTGGATAACCAATAATATACATATGCACAACAACAACACATGGTAATCCAACGATCTAGCGCACACAGTTATAGATTCCCGTGATGATCCCGTCGGACCAACGCATGGTGGAAATACCTGTCCAACGATCCAGCGCACACATCATAGATACCCAAGATGATCCCGTCGGACCAATACGAAGTGGACATACGACAACAATGCACAAATGCATGTTAACAACAAATACACGAATGCACGACAACATCAATACACAAATGTATTATAACATGATTGACAAAAATGACAAAAATGATTAGAGTACTTGACTCGAGCCCTTCGAGAGCAATCTCGATGTCTAAACCATCACTAATAATTTCCTCAATATTCGACGATCCAAAAGTGCCATGGACTGTAGATAATTCGTTTCCTCGCTTTTACCACAATGTATCCTCGATGCCAAGTATACCAATAATAAATGTAAATCATACACATTATGATTAAGTTCCCAAAATCCAAAAACAACGTACAATCCCAAATCTCCAGAGTTCACAATTATAATCATTGTTATACAAATTATAAACGAATGAAACTGAAACAATTCATTAAATATTATAAACTGAGCAAGTAATAACTTCCCCCGATACCGATACGATGATAGTGAAGCCGTTACTAATTCCTTATTGTCATCTACCAGCTCCTCGGCCCTGACCAATGCAATCCACGAGCATACTTGAACTCGACCGTAAGGCATGGTTCTTATCAACGAATAATTACCACAACCTATTGCAATAATCAATTAACAACAATCCGATAACAATCAACAACCAACATAACCAACCAACCAAACTCAACGGTTCAACGATATCTCGATCATATACAAAACCAAATAATCCAACTCTAGAATTACGAACTCATGCCCACAATACGAACCGCAACTCGATAATCATAATTAACAATCAATATAACCGATCAACAAACCCAACGGTTCCACAATATCCCGATTAAACACAAATATGAATAACTCAAATCTGTAACACCCCCAAATCCCATTGGGTCATTACAGTGTCGTGGACTCCACACCAGGAGATCCACCAGACGAACACGACCAAAATACAACAAACTGACCAAAAAGGGAGAATCACAGCCCCTACTATGATATCCAACATAATATTCCGATGTGGAATTTCAACGACAAAAGTGGGCCTACATGGCCAAAATAAAAATACAACAACATCCACAAGCCTTGCTCGGATAATACAAAATGACAACGACTAAACAAAACTAGAGTACTCCAAACTTTCTGAATGACATGAACACCAAAACAACTCGGACTAGTATCGCTCGAATGTCTCGTAGCCATCGTCATGCCCCTGTGTCTCAACTCTCTCCTCGCAAGTACCTAAAACAAGCAAACATGTTCCGCCCCACGGGGTCAGTCATCCAGATAATGAATATCAAATACATGTATAACATGATATGCATCCAAGGGCAGAATAAAATGGTACAACAATGGTAATACGAGATGCTCACAAACCAAGGTAAGAATCGAGCATTCGTGAAACACTATGCCCACGGCATACGATCGGTACCTGCTCAAAAGGTTAGAATACAATTGCCCAACGGTGAGTCATCAATATAGAACATAACAATGCATTAGCCGAAGGTAAACCAAGCCAACGCTGAAATAGATACGAATCACAGTGCCCGAAGGCTCCAACGGAAATACCAAAATATCGCAATGGCCTGAAAGCCACTCAGCCGAAGTTGTCAATCATCACAATGGCCTGAAGCCAAACAGCCCGAAGCTGTATCATCTAAGGGCCGAAGCCAAAGCACGAAGCCATATCGCAATGAGGGCCGAAGCCACGGCATGAAGCCATATCACAATGAGGGCCGAAGCCACGACACGAAGCCATATCACAATGAGGGCCGAAGCCACGCCATGAAGCCGTATCATAATGAGGCCATCCAATGACCATGACCTACTGAACTGTAGGTGTTGGGAAACCAACCGCGAAGGTTCAAGCCCCAAGCTTACCAATAATGAGATCACCCAATGACCGTGACCTGTTGAATGGGCTGGGAAACCAACCGCGAAAGTTCAAGCCCCAAACTTACCCATCGAGCACTAGCTGAGACTAGCCTCCAAAACACAAAACGGCAATGATCCCAAGATTACCGAATTCACAAGAATAATAGTCTGCTGTCTTGAGTCGGCCAACACGACAACAATAACTCACGGATAGGCACCGTCCTCGGCGGTCCCAATTCAAATACATCGACTACCTTAGGAATGGCCAATCGGTCACAATGACTCGACGGATGGGAACTATCCTCGATAGTCCAATTCAGTACCTCAATTGTCTTAGAACGACCAATCGATAACAACGATACAACAGATGGGAAATGTCTTCGACAGTCCCAATTCAATATATCAATTACCTCAGAACGGTCAATTGACAACAACGATACAATGGATGGGAACTATCCTCGATAATCCCAATTCAATACCTCGATTGCCTTACAAAGGCCAATCGATAAAAACGACACAACGGATGGGATTTATCTTCGATAACCCCAATTCAACACCTCAATTGCCTTAGAATGGCCAATCGATAACAACGACGCAATGGATGGGAACTATCCTCGATAATTCCAATTCAATATCTCGATTGCCTTAGAATGGCAAATCGATAACAACGACACAACGGATAGGAATTATCTCCGATAACCCCAATTCAATACCTTGATTGCCTTAGAATGGCCAATCGATCACAACGACACAACAGATGAGAACTATCATCGACAGTCCCAATTCAATACGTCGATTACCTTAGAACGGTCAATCGATAAACAATGATACAACGGATGAGAATTATTCTCGATATTCCCAATTCAACACCTCGATTGCCTTAGAATGGTCAATCGATAACAACGAAAAAATTAGAATAGATGTCCCGGTGCCTTTAATCGGTTACCGATGATGGAGATGATAATCGAACACGTCAATGCCTTCACTTAGCCAATTACAGCATCAATAGCAAAATAACAAATAACAATGATCACAACAATGTCTTAAACCGACACCAATATTAACAACAACAATCGATACATCGATACTGTAACACCCCCAATATATTCAGGAATATTACAGCGCCGTAAATCCTTTACATAAGTATTTACAAGGCTGAAGAATTGAAAAGGCATTAACAGGTACCAACGTATGAAAATAACGGAATTAAGATACAACAGTTTTGAACAAATACCGAAAATAAAAATGTCCAAATGGATAATATTAATACATCACTGAAATCCAAACATCACAAATTACGATGTACTCGAGTACTTATTAAATAACCAACAACATATAATAAACCCGACCGGAACATCACTCTGCACCCTCGTCGTCATGCATCTCCTGTGGTTGTTCCCCGCTCTCCTAGATCCTGAACATAAACAAAATGTTCACCCCCGAAGGGGTTAGCACAACGATGCTAGTAAGTACCACAACATATTATTCAACATCTCACGAAGAATAATAATAACGTAAATGACAAAATACCAACAAATTTTCTCCTACGAGAAACTCATAAATAACAAACACAACTGATAATCACAACATGATATCATAACATAGACATGGTAATTCCGACGATCCAGCGTTCACTGCCTAGAACCCACGATGATCCCGTCAGACCAACTCGTGGTGAAAAAACCCGTCCGATGATCCAGCGCACGCTAGCATAGATCCCCCGATGATGTCGTCGGACCAACACGAGGTGGACATACAACAACGACATATATGCACGATAATATGTATAACATCAATACGTAAAACAAATAAGGTACTTGCCTCGATTCGAAGACAAGAATATTACTTCCACGAAAAATGAAATACTCGAAGGTCTCCCTATTAATCAATCTCGTAGCAAGCTATAACCTTTACAAAAGAAATAATATAGAATTTATCTCACATCGTACGAATGTCTACCAATCCAATTTACGGCCGAAAGTTCATAAAACGCAATCTGCCTGAACCGCTTAGCATACGCTAAGTATTCTACGTAGCGTGCGTTAAGACTGCTCGTTAGCGCACGCAAACAACGAAGCCTAGCGTACGCTAACTATGCACGATCAGTACCTTACTGAACAGCCTACTGACTCGCCTGATGGCCTAACATACGTTACGTACCAAACGTAGCATACGTTATCTCATGCCCGATAACGCATGTTAATCTACATAGCTTAGCGAGCGCTAAACGTGTAGGGCAGTATACTACTGGGCAGCAGACTTGATCTAATGGTGGTGAATCTCATGAAATCTTCAGTGTTAATACATGTCATCTCCATGCATATCATGCTCATACGGTTTATGAATGATATTACGGATAACAACTTCAAATTCGAGAATATGTATATCATCATAAAACCATATTCCATTTCGATTACAATTCTTCATGCGTAATTCGGAAGGCCTAACGGTCGATATCAATACCTTTATCTCAATCAAAAACTATCATCTTGTAGTTTGATTAACACTCCATCTTTACAAGATAAATCCTTCCATGATCAATCTCTTAGATTCGTCTAACAATAATGATGTTAAAGTCAAGTCCGTGATTACTATGAAGGCACCTTCTAAATTCGGATTATCAATGTCAGAAATTTCCTCTACTTGTTCATCGTAGCAAGATTCAAATCATAATGTTCTTAACCAAGTTACTTAAATCATGATCATCTCAATCCCCTAACATGATGTGGTTTGGCAAAAATCACCAATGAAACTTAATATCCTGATAGCATAATCTTCATATCCTTAAGAACACGAATTCAATGTTCAAAGTAGTATAACATACCTTAAGATAAAGAAAAACACCGAGACAACAAGTAGAATCCGGCTCCGGTTGCTTGTTTGCCAAATCAAGACGTTTCTCCACTCCAATGATCAAACACAAGTGACATTCAATCTCCAATGATTAAGTAGATGTGTTCTAAGTGTGTTTAAGGAGGATAATGGGTTCTCTGGACTATCAAGTAATGAGGACGAGTGAAGGGAGCAAGAAGAAGTGAAGTGCTGACCCATATATAAACTTTCTGTACATTAGCTGGTTAGCGCACGCTATCATACACCCTTAGCGCGCGCTAATAAGAGTTGACTCTAAAACTGTCCAGGTTCATCTGCGGGAATCTTATCTGGTCCTACATCCGGCTGGCGCATGTGCTAGCCGCCCAGCTCAATAATTGATGGCCTATCGCACGCAATTCTCCATTCATAGCGTGCGCTAGTTGTAGCCCGATAATGCATGTTAAGTTACATTCTTAGCGTGTGATATCACGAGTTTGCATGCGAAATTTGCATGTTGTTATACTTATGTACAAAGATACCAATGTGAGAAATATCATACTCCAATTATCGAGATCACAATTCCGAATAATACAGGGATCGAATACAGATGAAATACACAATAATAAATCCGGATATTACATTCTCTCCTACTAAAAAGGAATTTTGTCCCGAAACTCAAGACGAAAATAACTCTGGGTATCTGGACTTCATGCTATCTTCCGTTTCCCAAGTGGCTTCTTCCACTCCGTGGTGTGACCACTGAACTTTGACCAAAGCGATTTGTTTGTTCCTAAACTGTTTAACTCGACTCTCGAGTATCCTGACCGGTCTTTCTTCAAATGTTCCATCCTGAGCAACTTCGATCTCTCCAAAATCAATGACATGACTAGGATCCGGTATATATCTCTGTAACTGGGATACGTGGAACACGTTATGAACATGGCTCAATGACGGCGGCAATGCCAATCTGTATGCCAACTCTCCCACTCTCTCAAGGATCTCGAACGGTCCAATATATCTCGGACTCAGCTTTCCCTTCCTTCCAAAACGAAAGATTCCTCAAGTAGGAGAAACCTTTAAAAGTACGTGGTCTCCCGTACTGAACTCCAATGGGCGACGGCGTATGTCTACGTAAGATTTCTGGTGACTCTGGGCGATCAACAGCCTTTCATGAATCAAGGCTATCTTCTCTCAAGTCTGTACGATCAACTCTAGTTCTGTCCCGATCATGTATGATGAATCGTCCCAACATAGGGGCGATCTGCATCTCCTCCCGTATAATGCCTCGAACGGTTCCATCTTAATGGAATCATGCCAACTATTGTTGTAGGTAAATTCAATCAATGGTAGATGAACTTCCCAATCGTTTGACCAATCTAAGGCACAGGCCCTTATCATGTCTTCCACCGTTTGAATGGTCCTCTCGGATTGTCCGTCAGTCTGCGGGTGATAAGCTGTACTGAAGTTCAATTCGATTCCCAAGGCCTTATGAATTGCTTTCCAAAAGTGACACACAAAACCGCCATCTCGATCAGAAATAATGGTCTTCGGTGTATCATGCAATCGAACTATCTCCGAAATAAATACTCGTGCCAACCTCTCTGGTCCCCACATGTCCTTAATGCCTAGAAAATGAGCTGATTTGGTTAAACAGTCAACTATCACCCAAATCACGTTCATCCCCGTCTTAGTTATCGGCATACTAATGATAAAGTCCATCGATATGTCCTCCCATTTCCATTTAGGAATCGGGAGCGGCTTCAACATCCCGGCAGGTCGTTGATGCTCGATCTTAACCTGCTGACAAGTCAAGCATTTCGAAACATAGTTCGCTACATCTTTCTTCATGTTGCCCCACCATAAATTCTGCTTCAAGTCCTTATACATCTTACTGGTGCCCGGGTGGATAGAATAGGGCGTACTGTGAGCTTCTTTCATAATCGTCTATTTCAGAACATCGACATCGGGAACGCAGAATCGGTTCTGAAATCTCAAAACTCCATCATCATGAATTACGAATCCGGGGGCCTTCCCTTTGATCACTTCATCACGTAACCGAATCATCAGAGGATCATCTGTCTGCATAGCTTTGATATCTTCAGTTAATGATGAAGTTATTTCCATCACGCACAGTTGTCCTTGGACTCTTTGTAACCATACTTCAATTCCTTCTCGAATCATCTCTCGTTGAATTCTGAGCTGGGAGGTCAGAGTCTCTAGCATCTGGATAGAAATAGGCTTGCGGCTAAGTGCATCTGCCACTACATTCGCTTAGCCTGGATGATACAAAATTTCCATGTCGTAGTCCTTAATCAGCTATAACCATGTTCTTTGCCGCATGTTCAACTCTTTCTGACTGAAGATGTATTTGAGACTTTTGTGATCCGTAAAGATCTGACAGTGAGTCCCGTACAGATAATGTCTCCAGATTTTCAAAGCAAAAACTACTGCTGCTAGCTCCAAATCATGTGTTGGGTAATTTACTTCATAAGGCTTCAGCTGGCGTGACGTATAAGCGATCACCTTTTCATTCTGCATCAATACGCATCCGAGTCCTTGGTTTGAAGCATCACTGTAAACTATAAATCCTCCAGTTCCCTGTGGGAGCGATAAAATTGGTGCCGTCGTTAATCTCTTCTTCAATTCATCAAAGCTATTCTGGCACAACTCGTTCCACTCAAACTTTTGAGTTTTCTTCAGGAGTCGAGTAAGTGGACGTGAAATTTTGGAAAACCCTTCCACGAACCGATGATAATAACCAGCAAGTCCTAAGAAACTCCGGACTTCTTTCACGTTCTTTGGAGGCTTCCAATCCATAACTGATTCGATCTTCTGAGGATCTACTCGGACTCCTTTAGCTGATACCACATGACCGAGGAACATTACTTCCTTTAGCCAGAATTCACACTTAGTGAGTTTGGCGTACAGTTGCTCGCTTCTCAAAAGTTCTAATACAATCTGCAAATGCTGTGCACGCTCTTCCGGACTCTTAGAATACACCAGAATGTCATCAATGAATATGACCACAAATTTATCCAAATATTCGATGAACACTCGGTTCATCAATTGCATGAATACAGCAGGTGCATAGTGAGACCAAACGGCATCACTACAAACTCATAGTGTCTATAGCGAGTTTTGAACGCTGATTTCGGAACATCAGATTCCTTAATCCTCAGCTGATGATATCCTGATCTCAGATCCATTTTAGAAAATACTGTTGCTCCTTGCAACTGATCAAACAAATCGTCAATCTGTGGCAATGGATACTTGTTCTTATTCATCATTTTGTTCAGCTCTCGATAGTCAATACACAGTCGAAGTGACCCATCCTTCTCCCGGACAAAAAGAACTGGCGCTCCCCAAGGCGAAACGCTTGGCTGGATATAGACTTTGTCCAGTAACTCCTCCGACTGCTTTTTTAGTTCATACATCTCAGTAGGTGCCATACGATACGGCGCCTTAGAAATTGGTGTAGCTCGGAGTTCCAGCTTAATGGTGAATTCTAGATCCCGTCGTAGAGGTAGTCCAGGTAACTCGTCAGGAAATAAATCTGCAAATTCGTTCACAACAGGAATAGATGAAAGTTCCACAATTTCGTCTTCTTTCTTCATTGCATAGCACCAGTATCCGGTACAGCCCTGTTTCAACAATTTGACAGCTTTCATCGCCTTGATCAACTTTCCCAAGCTTTCTGGTTTCCATCCTTCAAACAATATTTCGGAACCACCGTCAGCGATCAGTGAGATATTCCTCATTTGGTAGTTTACAATAGCTCCATATCGATTAAGGCAATCATCTCCGAGTATCAGGTTGTCTCCTTGCATTTCTATTACAATCAGATTTGAGAGCCACTCTCTGCCTCCGAGTGATACAGGGAAATCTCTAGTTTCTAAGTTTCCAACAATTCTCTCTCCACTCGGTAAACCAACAACATAAGGTTCACAATTATGAAAACCAGAAACATTCAAACGTTTTACACAAGATAAGGATATAAATGAATGCGTAGCTCCTGTATCGAATAAAATGCTAGCTAGCTGGGAAAGGATCTGAACGATACCTGTTGCGATAGCAGCATCCTGATCGTCTGTCCTCCTCATATCGTACAGACGTGGGGGAACAGATCCGGCTCTCGATGTCCCCTTTCGGTCCCACTGTCCTCTGCCTCGTCCACGGCCAAAATTCTGAGGCATCTGAAGATTTTGCTGCGTCTGTTGGATACTGGCTTCCTTCTGGACTGGCTGTGGTGTACGGGCTCTAAAAGACTTTGCAGCCTCTTCACAAAACACCACACGATGCCCCTCTCGACCACAATCAAAACAAGTCACGGCAGGTAGGGGGCAATTCCGTCGATAGTGCCCTGTCTGGGCACAGTTAAAGCATTTCCTGGTGACATCTGTCATGGTTGATGCTGCTCCGAAGTTCTTTCCGCTCCTATAGGGGTGCAGGGGTTTCTTGAAAGAATTAGAAGATGATTGGGTCTTGCGGGGCCCACTGTTCTTATGCTCTGTAAAAGTACCATAAACTTTCTGCTTCTTGGATTCCGTAAACTTCTCCATTGCTGCTTCCTTGATTTCGTACGCCAATGCTTTATCCTGGTATTGGCGGAGTGTGGTACATTCAAAACCGTACATGTACCTCTGGATTTCTGGTTTCATTCTCATATCAAAATGGATAATCATTTCAGCATCAGTTCTGACTAGATGTCGAACAAATGCCAGCTATTGGTTAAACATCTTAATTGCCTGGGATACTAGCACATCTGAAGGCTGAGCAGAGAAAAACTCCCGAACCTTGGCTTCCCTCACAGGACGAGGGCAGTACTGAGCTTCCATCATCAATTTAAACTCTGTCCAATCAGCATCATGGTCTACAGGCCGGATGGCTTCCCACCATTCGGACGCTTCCCCTATCAGAAAGTATTGAGCGATAGAGGCTCTCCGGTCGTCTGGGCAGCTAATCCCGGCAAAAATTTTCTCCAATTCCTTCAACCAATGGTCCCAGATGGGAGTCTCATAAATACCGTCGAATCTAGGTGGTTGCATCTTCGCCACCTCTTGCAGCCATCGGTCACCTCGATTTTCCATGTCCGGAATCCCATGCTGTCTATCTCCCTGCTGTAATCCCACCGCCACGTGCATTCGGTCCACGACCTGGCAAACTGAGTCATATGGTTTACCACCTGACGAAGGATTTCAGGCACAGCAGGTTCCGGTTCATTATTGATAGATCTCTATGGCTCGCCTGAACTGTGGCTGGCCTGATTAGAAGACAACGCTTGTCTTTCAGCATTCCTTCATCTGCGTCCGCGACCGTGACCACATCCACGTCCGCCTCTCAACATACTGTAGGCATAAATACTCAATATACAGAAAACAATACAGTTCAAAAGCTCATGTACAAAGAAATATAACATGTAAAGGATGAGATAGAGTTTAGGAACTTACAACCACCGCCCGCACGAAGACGTAGGCAGTACAGTGATGTTATTCGCCGCCGGTTACCTCAAAAGACATATATAACCCCTATTTTAACCAAATGGCCAAGATATCCATAATTCTGTAACACCCCCAATATATTCAGGAATATTACAGCGCCGTAAATCCTTTACATAAGGATTTATAAGGCTGAAGAATTAAAAAGGCATTAACAGGTACCAACGTATGAAAATAACGGAATTAAGATACAACAGTTCTGACAAAATACCGAAAATACAAATGTCCAAATGGAGAATATTAATACATCACTGAAATCCAAACATCACAAATTACGACATACTCGAGTACTTATTAAATAACCAACAACATATAATAAACCCGACCGGAACATCACTCTGCATCCTCGTCGTCATGCAGCTCCAGTGGTTGTTTCCCCGCTCTCCTGGATCCTGAACATAAACAAAATGTTCACCCCCGAAGAGGTTAGCACAACGATGCTAGTACAAGTACCACAACATATTATTCAACATCTCACGAAGAATAATAATAATGTAAATGACAAAATACCAACGAGTTTTCTCCTACGAGAATCTCATAAATAACATACACAACTGATAATCACAACATGATATCATAACATACACATGGTAATTCCGACGATCCAGCATTCACTGCTTAGAACCCACGATGATCCCATCAGACCAACTCGTGGTTGAAAAACCCGTCCGATGATCCAGCGCACGCTAGCATAGATCCCCCGGTGATCCCGTCGGACCAACACGAGGTGGACATGCAACAACGACATATATGCACGATAATATGTATAACATCAATACGTAAAACAAATAAGGTACTTGCCTCGATTCGAAGACAAGAATATTACTTCCACGAAAAACAAAACACTCGAAGGTCGCCCCTTCAATCAATCTCGTAGCAAGCTCGAACCTTAACAAAAGAAATAATATAGAATTTATCTCACGTCATACGAATATCTACCAATCCAATTTATGGCCGAAAGTTCATAAAACGTAATCGGCCTGAACTGCTAAGCATACGCTAAGTATTCTACATAGCGTGCATTAAGACTACTCATTAGCACACGCAAACAACGAAGCCTAGCGTACGCTAACTATGCACGGTCAGTACCTCACTGATCAGCATACTGACTCGCCTAATGGCCTAACGTACATTACGTACCAAACGTAGCATACGTTAACTCATGCCCGATAATGCATGTTAATCTACATAGCTTAGCGCGCGCTAAACGTGTAGGGCAGTACACTACTGGGCAGCAGACTTGATCTAATGGTGATGAATCTCATGAAATCTTCAGTGTTAATAAATGTCATCTCCATGCATATCATGCTCATAGGGTTTATGAATGATCTTACGGATAACAGCTTCAAATTCGAGAATACGTATATCATCATTAAACTATATTCCATTTCGATTACAATTCTTCATGCGTAATTCGGAAGGCCTAACGGTCGATATAAATACCTTTATATCAATAAAAAACAATCATCTTGTAGTTTGATTAACACTCCATCTTTACAAGATAAATCCTTCCATGATCAATCTCTTAGATTCGTCTAATAATAATGATGTTAAAGTCAAGTCTGTGATTACTATGAAGGCACCTTCTAAATTCAGATTATCAATGTCAGAAATTTCCTCTACTTGTTCATCGTAGCAAGATTCAAATCATAATGTTCTTAACCAAGGTACTTAAAGCATAATGATCTCAATCCCCTAACATGATGTGGTTTGGCTAAAATCACCAATGAAACTTAATATCCTGATATCATAATCTTCATATCCTTAAGAACACAAATTCAAGGTTGAAAGTAGTATAACATACCTTAAGAGAAAGAAAAACACCGAGACAACAAGTAGAATCCGGCTCCGGTTGCTTGTTTTCCAAATCAAGACGTTTCTCCACTCCAATGATCAAGTAGATGTGTTCTAAGGGTGTTTAAGGGGGATAATAGGTTCTCTGGACTATCAAGTAATGAGGACGAGTGAAGGGAACAAGAAGAAGTGAAGTGCTGACCCATATATAAACTTTCTGCACATTAGCTGATTAGCGCACGCTATCATACATCCTTAGCGAGCGCTAATAAGAGTTGACTCCAAAACTTTCCAGGTTCATCCGCGGGAATCTTATCTGGTCCTACGTCCGGCTGGCGTATGTGCTAGCCGCCCAGCTCAATAATTGATGGCCTAGCGCACGCAATTCTTCATTCGTAGCGTGTGCTAGTTGTAGCCCGATAACGCATGTTAAGTTACATTCTTAGCGTGCGCTATCACAAGTTTGCATGCGAAATTTGCATGTTGTTATACTTATGTAGAAAGATACCAATGTGAGAAATATCATACTCCAATTATCGAGATCACAATTCCGAATAATACAGGGTTCGAATACAGATGAAATACATAATAATAAATCCGGATATTACAGATACCGCGGACCGTCTATTGATAATAACATCAATAATGAGTATCTCAAAGCCCTGAATAGCTTTTGCCGGACAACAATAATATTTGGCATAATTTGTCGAAGGGTATCGTATCAAACAATCCCCTGATATCAAAAATATCATAGAGAAACCAAGTCTCGAAATGATACAACATATTCATACACATACATGATAACATTAATCTCATTGACTAGTACAAGTATAAAACTTGCCTCAAACCGAAGGCGAGAAAGTCCTTCCACAATTAACGTCCTCCCACGAAACGATGAACGGCGTCTTCCGACAATCACAAACACTCGAACAACCTTGAATGAAATACAATTCATTCAGTAACACAAAATCAATAGAAAACAACACCAAAGACAACCAGATTCGATCACGAATCGATTAAACTCCACAAATGAATACCATAGTTCTCAACTATGAATTCTAACTTCCTCCAATCCTCCTCAATGATCAAATAACATGATCATCATGTTCTTAACACTTGTGAAAACAATTCAACAAGAATCACTTAAGAACAACATTATACTAATCATCCCAAAATGATAATCTCACCAATATTAACACTATCACCTCAAGAACATCACCAATACAACAAACATGATATCTAAACGAAAATCAATCACCAATTCATCATGAATTCGGATTAATCAACAAGATTAAATCAACCATTTCAAGATTATGATAATCATTACATAATTCATCATAATTCCTTACTAAAATGGTTAAAATCTCCTCAAGAAACACAAACAACAACATCAATCATATCAAGACTATGTTAATCATATAACAATCTTAACATAATCCTTCCTAGACATGATTATAACCTCCAAACATTCTAAAACATCGAGTACAACTCTTCCTCAAGACATAATCATCATGTTCTTCCTCACAAGTTATAAAAACTCATCAAAAATCATGATATACTCCAACAATAAATCAATACACAAAGTAAACAGCAACAACAACAACATACTTGGAAATCACTTGAAGAACAATTGATTAAGAAAACTTACCCAAGAAGAACAAGATGAACTCTCCAAACACCAAAGGAGTAAGAAAAGCTTCCAACCTCAAGCCTCAATCCAAGCTAGGATGATCAAATTCACATTGGAAGAGTCTTAATATCAAGAACAAGTCCAGGGGGATGATTCTAGGGAGAGGAACTCGATTTTGGTTCGGGAAGAAATGAAATACGAAGTCAAAATATATAATCTGACAAGCACATTACGGCCGCTAACCACAACGCATAATGTACGTTAAGCCACCTTACATACGCTAACATCCCTGCATAGCGTACGCTACGCCAAGTCAGAACTCAGTGCCTCAAAATGGGACCTGCATCACGTACGTAATCGTGAACTTCTAACGTACGTGATCTAGCCACAGTCGTAACGTACGTAAATCCCATCACATATCGTACATAACCCCCGTTGACTGCAATAGTGACATCCAAACAAAAGATACCCAGCCCTACTAGCCGAAAGTTGACCACGAGGAAGGTTCCCCCTGTCTGTGCCCCTTTACGTACGTAACATGACAACCATAACGTACGTAAACTTAGAAGCTTAACATACGTTAAGGTATACTCGTAGCGTACGTAAGTAGCACAGACAACACAAGAAAGTTCCAACAAGTTCAACCCAAATGAACGAACATGATCCAATCACGTTAACAGACGCGAATGATATAACGCAACAATATTTGTACAATTCCAAATTAATATGTACAATACAACAGTAACACGAAAAAAAATACCCCGGGATATTACAAAATCAATCGATCACGAATCCGTAATCATAATACGGTTCCACAATCAAATAATCATATCAATAATTAATTCAACTAAGTGTCTTAACATACACGACTCCAACTTTAGCTTTAAATACGAATTAAGAAGGTTCCTTCTTGTTCATATTCGTAAATTCATAGAAAACCAATTACCGGTTAGTATCACGAATAGTCATATATACCAAAATTAAACGTAATCTTTCCAAATTCCATCCCTTATTCATAAAATCATGACATATAGAACTCAAGAGTTCTTCAAGAACATGAATTAATACGTAATCATGTTCATAGCTAAAAAAACGGCATAATCCGATGTGTTCTAACATCTAAACAATCACCTAATTCATAACTCAAGGAATATATCATCATGTTCTTCAACATACACTTCACATAATATTAAGAATCATAACAACACCACTAGAACCATCATCATACGAAGCAAATAAGGATAACAATACCAAGAACCGAAATCAAGGTGTAGAGTTCATCGACATACCTCAAGAACATGAACAACACCATCAAACACCTTAAGGATCAACAATATCTTCATATCTCAAGCTCCAAATCCATGCCATCAAGCTCATAATCAAGTTAGAGGAGCCAATAATCCATCTCGGAGGGTTGAAGGAAGAAGAAATGAAGTTAAACTCTCAAAATATCGAAGTGACGGACATCTCATATTTATATAAACTTCATTCGTTACGTACGTTACATAATCCACCTAACGTCTTACGTACGTTATCCGGCTTCGATAACGTACGTAACACTACTCCAAAATCCACTACCTCATTTCGTACCTTGTATTACGTATGTAACACCTGTGCCAAAGCATGTGTAACATAGAGTTGACTTGCACTACTACAAAACAGGCTTTTAACAGCGGTTAAAATGGCCAATTAATGGCAGTTCAGGAACCGCCGTTATATGTACCGCTATTAATTTTAACAGCGGTTTTTAAAACCGCCGTTGAATTTGTCAAATAACGGCGGTTCATAATAACCGCTGTTAAATGCGTTACGACGGTTTCTGGTAACCGCTGTTAAATATGCCATTTAACAGCGGTTATAGGTAACCGCTGTTAAATCTGATACTTAACATCGGTTATAGAACCGCCGTTAATTTTACAAATAACAGCGGTTCCTCCGAAACCGCTGTCGAAGTTTTAAAAATTTTGTCCAGATTTTCCCCAAATTTTTCCATTATTACCTGAATCGGATCAAAATAATCAATAAACCACCAATTCATCGAATCCAAACACACCGAAAAGAACTAACCAACACCAAATTCATTAAACCAATTCATTGAAAAAGATAATACAAGAAACCCCAATTCATACAAAATAATTCATACAAATATCAAATGTACAATTCATACAAATAATTCACACAAAAACACCAAAATCATGTCGCGAGACGATTTCGAACCTCCAAGAAATAAAGTCCCCAATCAACTCGAATTTTATCAAAAACATCTTCAGACAGTGCTCCAACATCATCAAACATCTGCACATATAAACGTATAATAAACAAACTTTAAATGTAAAAGAGTAAACAGTTTTATCACCACTTCAAGTTAAAAATATACTACCTCCATCCAACCATCCAAAATACGCGCTCGGGCGATAGTCGACATCCAGTGCATAACATAATAACCACACTCCCAACCTCCATTTTGTTTATTACTGTAACACCCCGATAAGGCGGGCATTACAGTGCCGTGGACCCCACACTGGGATCCACCAGGCGATACCCAAAGTACAGATTAAATACACAATACATGTGATACCGAACCACAAACATAGTACTTACTCCGATCTGGAGTTTACAGCAGTATGGCCTACGGCCTTATTACACACAGGATCCAAAAACATAAGTATACTCCATATGGAGATGAAATATACCTTAAATAACAATACATTTGTTCAAACTTAAAATAAAGCGGAAAGATAACATTACACGGTACGAACATGACCGGACACGAAAGACTTGGGGCCCCCGAACTAGTATCCTTCGAACCCTTCGTCATCACCTTGATCTTCCCGTGCCTTGCCTTTTCCTCGACCTAAAATACAACACAATTATTTCGCCCAACACAGGGTCAGATATACATGATAAATGATTCTCAAGATATTATACAATTCACGTATATAAGATTTCAAGAATAATGCCCCGACTAACGAACATACCCCTCGGGCGTATGAACGCTCAGTCACAAAACGTCGAACACATCCAAGTATAAAAATGGACTGTGAACGACTAAGATAGTACGGCTCAAGAGGGACATCACAGTACGCCCGATCCAAATATGTGTCAGTGCACATGTCCACCCGGTATACGGAATCCAGGATATACGTGGGACAATATACCTAATTAGCTTCAACGAACTACGTCTCGTGTGCACAACTCTTCACGGAAAATATTCACGCATGACTATATATGTGCCCGGCTAAAAATCCTACACAATATCCAATCAGAACGTAGATATGACTCCGGATATGTCACGATGCAACATGACAACGAATTCAATAATTCACAAATCCGATTAAGGATCGAGGACTCACCCAAATGACAACAAGATCAACAATATCAAGGGTCCAAAAGTAACGAACTTGGGAATACAATCCCACGATGATAACGGGACATCATTAAGAACAACCTCAAGTCACAAGACACAAGTTTATAAGTGTTTCATATACACGAAATGCATAATCATCATAAGAATCCACACATCATTATAACCAAGCAAGATAACTTGCCTCAATACGGAGGCGAGTCAAGTCCTTCTTTGTCGAACGAACAGCCGGCCCTCGATTCAAAATCGGTTACTCGGACAATCAACCTTGAATGAAGTATATTTTACTTAATAATACGTTCATATGATCATCTATACCAAACTTCAACGAGACAACATCCTAATTCTCATTTGAGTAGTTCAGCTTTAAGATGTTGAGGGTTACTCCAAGAACCTTATTCAATACCATTCTATTCTTACAATTGATTACAAGATGTTTACCAAATGTTTGCTGGATTAAGATGGGTTAAACAATAATATCCTACTCTTTAAACTTATCAAGAACATCTCAATTGATTAAAAGTAAAATCTGCACTTCAATCAATTACTTATGTTGAGTTTAGTAGTTATAATTCCATATTTTGATCATGAAGACTATTTCAAGTTCAACACCTTCCTTATAATCCTCTAGTTAACTTGGAGGTTCAAACAATAGTCCTCTGGATTCACTTAGCTTAGGTTCAAGAAGGTGATTCCATTCTTCTAATGATCAACAAGGGTTTCTTAAAACATTTTATGGTAATTATTCCAATAAGTTATTTGCATTATAATGAAACAAAGACTATTAGTATTCCATTGGTGTTATTAGTCCAGGAATAAGAGTTTGGTTTAACTAAACATGATCATCACCATTTAAAACACTAAGAACACATCATTACAAAAACCCTTAATCATCATATTCATCATTAAGTTTGTTGGAAGCTTAACTATAAACATGTTTAGCTTGATTAATTCATCACTAGGTGGAGTATACTTAATCACTATCATTATAACTATGAGATTATAGGGTTAAAACGTATGACATACCTTCAGAATTGAAGAACAATACACCAAAACCACAGGAACACAATCTAAGCTTCAAGAATGACTCCAACTCCCAATCAACAAGCTCCAAAATCCAAATGTAAAGCTCAAACACAAGTGGGAAGAAGGTAATTTTGATATAGGGATGAAAGGGGATGATTATATTGGTGAAAACTCAGAGTTTTGGTCGTGCAAAATGAAAGACACAAGTTGTCTTTTTATAACAGCACAGTTCGTTACGTATGTTATCACAAGAGGATAACGTATGTTAATAGCTTTACGTACGCTATACGGAAAGTGTTACGTACGTAAGCTAAGTCCAGAGGCTACTGGACTGAAATACGAACATCGTTATGTACGTTACCTATCGAAGCATTACGTACGTAATGTAGGTCAACTAGATTGCCTCCAAAAGATCAGATATTCGAATCCTGTCCGGCCCCACACGCCGAAAGTTGAGATCGGATACGATTACACTGGTTACGTATGTAACAAGTACCACTTTACGTACGTAAAGGACTTAAAATAACGTACGTTATGCTTGAGGATTAGCATACGTTAGACTCAGGTTTAGTAGCTCAAAAATATATTAATCTATGCGACGTTGAGAATCCAATTATAGTGCGAGTGATCGCTATTATTATTTCTATTTATGATATATTCCAACATCAATAACAATACACAAATGCAACAAGACTACAACAGTATTTGAATTATCCGAATGATACAACAGTAAGTAAGAATTTCCATCGGATATTACATACTCCCCCCCTTAAAAGGGGTTTCGTCTTCGAAACTAAGGGGTAAACAATTGAGGATACCTCTCTTGAATGCTTCTTTCCGTCTCCCACGTGGCTTCCTCGACCCCGTGTCGTGACCACTGAACCTTCAGTTGGGGAATCGTCTTATTACGCAGTTGTTTGATCCTCCTCTCAAGTATTCGTACGGGGCGCTCCTCATACGAATGATCCTCCGCTAAATCGATCTCATCGAACTGAAGTACATGACTCGGATCAGCAACGTATTTCCTTAACTGGGAGACATGGAATACGTTATGAATCCGGCTCAGGGCTGGTGGTAAAGCCAGGCGATAGGCTAAATCGCCTACTCGGTCCAAAACCTCAAACGGCCCGATATATCTCGGACTCAGCTTGCCTCTCTTCCCAAAACGAAAAAACTCCTCGAGTAGGGGACACCTTCATTAGTACATGGTCGCCGACCTCGAACTCAAGCGGTCGCCGGCGGTTGTCTGCGTAGGACTTCTGTCGGCTTTGAGCCATCAACAAACGACTCCTAATGAGGGTGATCTTCTCACGGGCTGCTAACAACATATCGGGTTCCGTACCCTGGGTTTCAGATGGATCGTCCCAACACAGAGGGGATCTACAACGACGGCCATACAATGCTTCATAAGGTGCCATCTGAATCGAAGTGTGCTAGCTATTATTATAAGTGAATTCCACCAAGGGTAGTTGGGCCTCCCAATCATCCTTCCAATCGAGAACGCACGCCCTTAGCATATCCTCTAAAGTTTGGATAGTTCTCTCAGTCTGACCATCTGTCTGCGAGTGAAATGCTGTGCTGAAGTTCAAATGCGTACCCATCGCACGATGAACTGCTTTCCAAAAATGTAACACGAATCGCCCGTCACGATCTGATACAATACTCTTAGGGGTACCATGTAACCTTACAATTTCTTTGATAAATAGTTGGGCCAATCTCTCGGGTCCCCAAGTATCTTTAATCTCCAGAAAGTGGGCTGATTTGGTCAAACGATCCACAATCACCCAAATCGTATTCATCCCTTGACGACTCGTCGGCAGGCTGGTAATAAAATCCATCGATATGTCCTCCCATTTACACTCGGGGATCAGAAGCGGTTTCAGCAGTCCTGCGGGTCGTTGGTGCTCAATCTTAACTTGTTGACAGGTTAAACACCTCGAAACGAATTCTGCAACTTCACGTTTCATACTTCCCCACCAATAATATTGTTTCAAATCCTTATACATTTTGCTAGACCCCGGGTGGATAGAGTACGGGGTAGCATGAGCTTCTTTCAGGATAGAATTCCTTAACTCATCATCAGCGGGTACACAAACTCGGTTTCTGAAGCGTATCAATCCATCCTCGTGTATTACAAAGCCAGGAGCTTTCCCTTGAGTTATTTCATCGCGAACTCGAGATAAGAATGGGTCCGTAACTTGCTTCGATCTAATTATATCCTCAAGGGACGATGAAATCTCAAGTGTATAGAGTTGCCCTTGAATACACTGTAACCAGACTTCAATTTCCAGCCTCACCAATTCTAACTGCAATACCCTCTGAGTTGTTAGGCGGGCAAGCATCTGCTCCTGTACTGTTTTACGACTCAAAGCGTCAGCAACTACATTTCCTTTGCCCGGATGATAAAGGATCTCGATATCATAGTCCTTGATGAGTTCTAGCCACCTTCTCTGCCTCATGTTTAACTCCTTCTGAGTAAAAATGTATTTCAAGCTCTTGTGATCCGTAAAAATCTGACAGGTAACTCCATACAGATAATGACGCCAGATTTTTAAAGCAAACACCACGGCTGCGAGTTCTAAATCATGGGTGGGGTAGTTGACCTCGTAAGGTCGTAGCTGTCTCGATGCATAGGAGATCACCTTCCCGTTTTGCATTAGTACACACCCAAGGCCCTGTTTAGATGCGTCACTATACACTACAAACCCTTCTGTTCCTTTCGGTAGGACTAAAATAGCTGCCTAAATCAACCGACTCTTAAGTTCATCAAAGCTCCGCTGACATGCCTCTGACCATAAATACTTCTTATCCTTCCTCAACAATTAGTCATTGTTTGGGTAATTTTGGAAAAACCCTCCACGAACCGTCGGTAATAACCTGCTAGTCCCAAGAAACTGCGTACTTCCTTAACGTTCTTTGGTGGTAACCAGTCTCGGATAGCTTCTGTCTTCTGTGGGTCTACTCGCACCCATCAGCTGATATCACATGTCCGAGAAAGATAACTTCATTCATCCAGAACTCACATTTAGAAAATTTTCCATAAAGCTGCTCTCGCCTTAACGCCTCGAGAACTAGATGGAGATGACGCTCGTGCTCTTCATGGTCACGAGAATAGATCAGAATGTCGTCAATAAAAATGACTACAAAGCGATCCAGATAATTAATAAAGACTCGATTCATCAGCTCCATGAATACTGCCGGTGCATTCGTCAGTCCAAAAGGCATCACTACGAATTCATAATGCCCATAGCGAGTACGAAAAGTGGTCTTCGAAATATCAGACTCACGAATCCTCAACTGATGGTAACCAGACCTCAGGTCGATCTTAGAAAACACAGCAGCCCCTTGAAGCTGATCCAATAAATCATCAATACGCGGCAATGGGTATTTGTTCTTAATGGTTACCCTGTTCAGCTCACGATAATCAATACACAGACGTAGGGATCCATCCTTCTTCCGTACAAATAGTACTGGTGCTCCCCAAGGGGACACGCTAGGTCTAATGTAGCCCTTCTCGGTCAAATCCTCCAGTTGGCTCTTCAGCTCCTGCATCTCAGTCGGAGCCATACGATACGGTGCTTTTGAAAGCGGGGACGTACCAGGCTCTAACTCAATATTGAACTCTACATCACGATGCGGAGGTAAGCCTGGAAACTCATCTGGAAATACGTCTGGGTAGTCTCGGACTACCGGAATATCGATCAATTCAGCTGGTCGATCTATTGTCTTGGTCATGTAACACCAATTGCCAATACATCCTTGATTAAGCAGTTTCACCGTTTTCATAGCGCTGATGATTCTCCCGGAACGGCTGGGATTATCACCCTGGAAGGTACACTCCATACCATCGTCAGATGTGACGGCCATCGTCGCTTAATGACACTAATTATGGCATCATGACGGTCCATCCAATCGATACCCAAGATCACATCATCTTTAGGTAAATCGACCACAATTAAATTTGACAACCACTCACGGTCGTTCATTCGAATCGAGCAGTCCTGAACTTCACGATTCCCAATAATTCTTCTACCATCGGGTAGACCAATTATATAAGGTTCACAATTGATAACATGCTCTAATTGCAAACGACTCAAACAAGAAGTAGATAAAAAGGAGTGTGAAGCACCAGTATCAAAAAGAACACAGACAGGCTGAGATTAGATCTCGAGAGTACCTGCAATCATGCTGGCTTCGGGATCTTCAGCCCTCTTCATCTCGTAAACTCTAGGTTTTGCACCAGATGTACCAGCTTGATTTCCACGTCCCATCCCCTTGTTTGCCCCGGTAGTCTGATAAGAAGCGGATGGAGGTACTCGGTCCTGAACTGAAGACTGTACTGGAGCATGAGGTGCTGCGGGAATACGTACTGGTCCACTCCTACAATAACGAGCACGATGTCCGTTCTTCCCACAAGTATGGCATGACACGGCTGGCCTAGGACATTTCGAATTGATGTGCCCCTGGTCTCCACAATTATAGCACACAACAGATAGGCTGACCGCTCGAGGTTGCGATCCGGTTGGCTTCGATGCCGTAGGTTGCCGTTCAGAAGGATTTGGCACTGGTTGGGGTCTCTTGAATGTTCCCCGGTTGCTGTCTGACTGGTTCTGGTTCCTGAATTTCTTGTTGTTAGACTGCGGTTGCTTCTTGGAAATTTCCTTTACGGTCAATTCGTACTCCAGAGCTTTCTCGATGAACTCCGGTAGGGTCACACAATGATGGTTCAACAGCTGCATCCTCATTCGGGGTTTAATCCTTTTGAGAAAGTATTTGATCTTATCAGCTTCTATGTGGACAATCGTCGTGGCAAAAGGGAGAAGTGCCTAGAATTTCTCGGCAATAGATAGTACGTCATCATCTTCGGACGGTTCCGGATTTAGCAATTCTGATAGTTTGGCCTCGCGGAGAGGACCTGGATAGTAACGATCTAGCATAAGATTTTTAAATTCTTCCCAAGTACATACGCCATCAGCTGGCCTCACCGAAAGCCACCAAGCGTGGGCGCCCTTGCCCAAGTAGTAAGCTGCTACGGAGACGCGATTCTATACTGGACAGTCTACCATATCGAACAATTTCTCGAAGTGTACGATCCAATGCACGATATCAGACGGCTCAGAGGAACCTTCAAAAATCAGGGGTCGTTGGCGCGAGATGTCGCTGATGATCCGATTCACCGGCCCACCATGTACATGAGGTGGCCCCTGATGCTGGTCGGTAGCAGCTCTCTGCATAGTTTCCATTAACTGACCCATTTGGGTCATCTGAGCCATCATGCCCTGCATTATAGTGTAAGGATCGACACGAGCATCCTCACGTCCATTGTGGTGCGATTGGTCCCTAGAAGGCGAATCACTGCCTGTGGAACTATGCTCTGCGCTCGCACGTCTGTTGGATCGCGGTATCGGGATTCGGCCCCTTCCGCGGCCTCGTCCCCCTCTGCCACGGCCTCTCAAATTTCTTTCCATACTGAAAGAATCAATTTGTAATGATAATCATAAGTAAAGTTCATGATACCAATCAGAATTCATGCTAAGTTAATGGCAGTAAGAAATTACATATTCAAGAAAACAGTTCGTAATGAATTATCGTCACTACGAGAGTCACACAGAATATCATATCGACGTTTGAGTCGAATGATTTCAATCATATAATCAATCCAGAATTTTATTTGAATCATCAATCAGATAATTCCTGCCACAAACCCTTAAAATGCCAAGATCAACAAGGAGATCTATTCAGAGATCAATATCATGTCAGTAATTTATTCATGGTTCATAAAGTACGTACCGCATTTGGCTCGTAGGATCAGGCGCTCGCACGGGTCACACGTGACACGAAGGTCTCTTGATACTAGTTCAATACATAAAGACTCAAAAGAAAGAAAACGACCTCTAGCAAATCTCTGATACCATCTTCTGTAACACCCCGATAAGGCGTCCATTACAGTGCCGTGGACCCCACACTGGGATCCACCAGGCGATACCCAAAGTACAGATTAAATACACAATACATGTGATACCGAACCACAAACATAGTACTTACTCCGATCTGGAGTTTACAGCAGTATGGCGTACGGCCTTATTACACACAGGATCCAAAAACATAAGTATACTCCATATGGAGATGAAATATACCTTAAATAACAATACATTTGTTCAAACTTAAAATAAAGCGGAAAGATAACATTACACGGTACGAACATGATCGGACACGAAAGACTTGGGGCCCCCGAACTAGTATCCTTCGAACCCTTCGTCATCACCTTGATCTTCCCGTGCCTTGCCTTTTCCTCGACCTAAAATACAACACAAGTATTTCGCCCAACACAGGGTCAGATATACATGATAAATGATTCTCAAGATATTATACAATTCACGTATATAAGATTTCAAGAATAATGCCCCGACTAACGAACATACCCCTCGGGCGTATGAACGCTCAGTCATAAAACGTCGAACACATCCAAGTATAAAAATGGACTGTGAACGACTAAGATAGTACGGCTCAAGAGGGACATCACAGTACGCCCGATCCGAATATGTGTCAGTGCACATGTCCACCCCGTATACGGAATCCAGTATATACGTGGGACAATGTACCTAATTAGCCTCAACGAACTACGTCTCGTGTGCACAGCCCTTCACGGAAAATATTCACGCATGACTATATATGTGCCCGGCTAAAAATCCTACACAATATCCAATCGGAACGTAGATATGACTCCGGATATGTTACGATGCAACATGACAACGAATTCAATAATTCACAAATCCGATTAAGGATCGAGGACTCACCGAAATGACAACAAGATCAACAATATCAAGGGTCTAAAAGTAACGAACTTGGGAATACAATCCCACGATGAAAACGGGACATCATTAAGAACAACCTCAAGTCACAAGACACAAGTTTATAAGTGTTTCATGTACACGAAATGCATAATCATCATAAGAATCCACACATCATTATAACCAAGCAAGATAACTTGCCTCAATATGGAGGCGAGTCAAGTCCTTCTTCGTCGAACGAACAACCGGCCCTCGATTCAAAACCGGTTACTCGGACAATCAACCTTGAATGAAGTATATTTTACTTAATAATACGTTCATATGATCATCTATACCAAACTTCAACGAGACAACATCCTAATTCTCATTTGAGTAGTTCAACTTTAAGATGTTGAGGGTTACTCCAAGAACCTTATTCAATACCATTCTATTCTTACAATTGATTACAAGATGTTTACCAAATGTTTGCTAGATTAAGATGTGTTAAACAATAATCTCCTACTCTTTAAACTTATCAAGAACATCTTAATTGATTAAAAGTAAAATTTGCACTTCAATCAATTACTTATGTTGAGTTAAGTAGTTATAATTCCATATTTTGATCATGAAGACTATTTCAAGTTCAACACCTTCCTTATAATCCTCTAGTTAACTTGGAGGTTCAAACATTACTCCTCTGGATTCACTTAGCTTAGGTTCAAGAAGGTGATTCCATTATTCTAATGATCAATAAGGGTTTCTTAAAACATTTTATGGTAATTATTCCAATAAGTTATTTGCATTATAATGAAACAAAGACTATTAGTATTCCATTGGTGTTATTAGTCCAGGAATAAGAGTTTGGTTTAACTAAACATGATCATCACCATTTAAAACACTAAGAACACATCATTACAAAAACCCTTAATCATCATATTCATCATTAAGTTTGTTGGAAGCTTAACTATAAACATGTTTAGCTTGATTAATTCATCACTAGGTGGAGTATACTTAATCACTATCATTATAACTATGAGATTATAGGGTTAAAACATATGACATACCTTCAGAATTGAAGAACAATACACCAAAACCACATGAACACAATCTAAGCTTCAAGAATGACTCCAACTCCCAATCAACAAGCTCCAAAATCCAAATGTAAAGCTCAAACACAAGTGGGAAGAAGGTAATTTTGATCTAGGGATGAAGGGGGATGATTATATTGGTGAAAACTCAGAGTTTTGGTCGTGCAAAATGAAAGACACAAGTTGTCTTTTAATAACAGCACAGTTCATTACGTACGTTATCACAAGAGGATAATGTACGTTAATAGCTTTACGTACGCTACACGGAAAGTGTTACGTACGTAAGCTAAGTCCAGAGGCTACTGGACTGAATACGAACATCGTTACGTACGTTACCTATCGAAGCATTACGTACGTAATGTAGGTCAACTAGATTGCCTCCAAAAGATCAGATATTCGAATCCTGTCCGGCCCCACACGCCGAAAGTTGAGATTGGATACGATTACACTGGTTACGTACGTAACAAGTACCACTTTACGTACGTAAAGGACTTAAAATAACGTACGTTATGCTTGAGGATTAGCGTACGTTAGACTCAGGTTTAGTAGCTCAAAAATGTATTAATCTATGCGACGTTGAGAATCCAATTATAGTGCGAGTGATCGCTATTATTATGTCTATTTATGATATATTCCAACATCAATAACAATACACAAATGCAACAAGACTACAACAGTATTTGAATTATCCGAATGATACAACAGTAAGTAAGAATTTCCGTCGGATATTACAATTACACTGAAAAAAAATAAGACATTATTATATGAGTCGCTTTCAGTAAATAAAATCAACACAAAACATACATAGTTAAAAAACACACACACTGACACAAACACATAAAGCACACAAGCACACAAACACACAATGCACAAAAAAACACACACACACACACAGCACACACACACACACACAGACACACACACTTCACACACACTGCACACAAACATACACAAACACACACATACACACAGTACCCACACACACACACAGCACACAAACACACACACACACACACAGTACACATCACACAAACACAAACACACACAGCACACAAACACACACACACACACTGCACAAACAGAAAAAAAAAAAACACACACACACACTGCACACAGCATTAAACATAATACACACACAAACAGAAAAAAAACAACACAAACATAAACACACACAACACACACAGTACACACAGCACACACACATACTGCACACAAACACACATAAACACACAGTACACACACACATTGCACACAAACAAACACACACACACACACACAGAGTACACACACACACTGCACAAATGAAAAAAAAACACAAACACACACACACACTGCACAGCTAAACACACAATACACACACAAACAGAAAAAAAAACACAAACACACAATACACACACAAATAATAAACACACAAAACACACACAGTACACACAGCACACACACACACTGCACACAAACACACATTATTGGTAAGGCTAACGAAAACTTGCAAAAACATAAAACTAGGTGTTCTAAAAAATTTTCCACAACTTTCCCAAATACAAAAGGCCGGAAACCAAATTCGCGAGATCTTTTGCAGCACTTTCCATATTATGTGGGGGTAACAGTCCTATTTCGGCCTAATTCCCATGATTTCTCAAGTCAACAAGTATCATTCTCCACTCTGCATGTATGACAAGCTATGGTTTTATTGAAGATAGGAATCGGTATTATATATAAAAAAAGGATAACGTACAATCTTTCCCTTGGTACTCATTCTCACATTCTGAAATATACATATATAAATGTCATGTGCTCAACTTGTTGACTTGTTCACAGAGTTTCAGGATTCTGTGTCGGACAACTCGTGATTTTACTCTGGATCTCAGGTTTATGGCCTCCCCAAGACTCGAACCATGTACAGTCTAGTGGAACCAAGGGTCCAGACCTTGCAATGAATATATGTAACCTGGAAGGTACAGGATTCCATTCGAGTCTTGGGGAGGACATGAAACATGGGACAGGCCAAGCGTAAGATTATGAGATGTCTGTCACGATTCATGAAACCATAGCCAAACACAACATATTGAGCAATTTTATTCTTACATATTCAAGCAATGAAAAATGATTTTATCATATTCAATCCAAAGCACTTGTTGAAGGAGGGAGCCTAAGATCATTACTTGACACCATTAAAAACACAACATAACAAGCAGGGGCTTTTACTCAATCACAACGTGGTTTAAGGTTCATCAAAAAATGGTTTAAGCGTCACTACCAGAAGCGAAAGTTGAGACTTTGCTAGTTTCCAATCAAATAAGGATCAAAAACAGAAAACAAAAAAAAAATAAACGGAAGCAACAAAGCCCGGATCCATAATGGCTCAATTCTTCTCTACTATTCATTCACACACTCACTCACAGCTCACACTGCACACAAACACACACAAACATAAACACACACACACACACACACACACACACACACACACACACATAGCACACACACTGCCACTGCACACACACACTACATAGAAAAAAAACCAACACAAACAAATGGACACTTCATACACGATATGTTGGGAGAAGATCCTTAAGACGAAAGTTAACATCTATCCCAAAGGGAGAAGATCCTTACGACGTTAACCACGTCTATCCCAAAATAATTCTTGTTTCCAAAAACAATGTTGTCGTACACACTCAAATATTTACACACACACACACACACATACACTGCACGCACACACACAGCACACACACACTGCCCACACGCAAAACACAAACACACACAAACACAAACACACATAAACACAAAGACAAACACACACCCACACACTCACAGCACACACTGCACACAAACACACGCAAACACACACACACACACACACACAGCACACACACACTGCCACTGCACACACACACACTGCATAGAAAAAAAAACCAACACAAACAAACGGACACTTCATACACGATATGTTGGGAGAAGATCCTTAAGACGAAAGTTAACATATATCCCAAAGGGAGAAGATCCTTACGACGTCAACCACGTCTATCCCAAAATAATTCGCGTTTCCAAAAACAATATTGTCCTGCACACTCAAATATTCATAGACACAAACACACATATTTACACTCATGTAATTAAATGTATTACCTTGGTATATATCCAACTAACCGCCTTCTTTGATTTACTTGTATGCATACCATCCATGGTCTTGAATGCGGTCATGGCACTGCTTAAAAGTAACAATAATATATTGAGTCGTTGATATAAAATTTTAAAGCAAATATGTTATAAATAAAATCTTACTTTTGGAGTATGGCCTTAATGCGAGAGTCAGGCCTACTCTGTAGTGAGAAAAACCATATAATAGTTCCTCTTACTGGCACAATGACCAGAAGTTGCCAATGATGCCTACATAGATAAATGCATTTGAAAAAAAGAACATATTACTACAGTATGTTGTAAAAAAAAGGAAATAGTTTTGTTAAAAAGAAAATATTTTGAAATTTACAATCTTTTATCTTGCTTATGATGGTAAGCTCCCATGTATATTTGCTTCTTCGACTCAAGCATACGCGTCGATATATATCTCGAGATCTCCTCTCCCCTCTGTCCCATATTTTGTATGGATTGAGGATCAAAATATCCACACAAAACCTCATCCATCGTGCCCACATTCATATTAGATAAATACCTAATTTGTTAAGCAAAATATTAATATAAAAAAAACACTCCACACACTGCACACAAACACACACACACACACTGCACATACACACACACTGCACAAACAAACACTGCACACAGTAAAAAAAACACACTGCCACACAGTACATACACACACACTGCACACACACAGCACATACAAACACACACACACACACACGCACATTGTACACACACACATACTACGGATGTAGAAAAATTCCATAAAGGAAATTACTCACATAGTCCAAAGCTGTAAAACTGGTAAACTAAGCCACTCCTTTCCTTGAACGATCTCTACAATATTAGTGTGAGCGATGTACAATGGAACATCATCACCACCACAGCCAAATATAGCTGTATCCCACGGCACTGATACATGATTATTGTACATACTCGACGCAGCAATAAGTAAGTCTTTCATGATGTCATCTTTGGTCCTTGACCCGTCATTGTGACGAGCCTGCTTCTTTGGTCGCTGAATATCCTATTTCATATAGTATAGTGTAAAATACAAGTAAATTTGAAATAATTTATTTTGTTTTCTTTCCATTGTAACTTCAGGAAGGATGACGGATAAACGTATCTATTGAATACTATATAAACTCATTAATAATGACCCGAACATATATCTATTTTTTGAATATTAAAAAGAGAAGAATTGGTGTGAATTTCTTCTATATTGAATAAAGAATATTCATTCATCAAATCATTCACTCCATAGTCTGATAAATCTTTTAAAGAACTTAATAATCAGACGAGAATAAAGATAGAGTCCCATTCTACATGTCAATAAATGTCAGGGGTTAAAATATATATATATATATATATATCTAAATATATACTCCAATAAAGTCAATAAAACAAAAAAAGAATAGGGCTTATTATTTTTATTTATTATTATTCCTACATGATTCCATTCCTTTGGGATGTTACTATGCATTTTGGTTGCATTTAATCTTTTCCATATTAAGAATCATAATCAATTTATATTGGATTGATTTTGCAATAATGTTTGGTAGTTACTAAAAAGAAAAAGAAAATATTTACCTTTGAAAATTTGGCGAAAATAAAATCTCGTGGCCATGCACTAAATCCACCTAAAGCTTCCCCACGACTCTCACCTCATCAGTCGCCAAAGGGACTTCTGCGCTGGCATCTACGGCCTCCTCAACCACTACCTTAACCAAATAAGCTGGTAAAGGAGCACAATGTAGGGTCGAATCGCCCTAAATAACCCTACCGATAGCAACTAGACGGGGAGGATGCTCGTCCACATAAAATCCAACTCGATGAGTGTCTCCAGTCACAGGACTCTCTCTGGAAGGGCCAGAAATAGCATCACCACAACTCCCCTTCGTGCTAACACGAGTAACCTCATCCGGTGTATGAATATCAACAGGCCGCTGGGAACTAGCACCCATTGTCTGGCCGAACTCTTTCATCAAAGTCTTTGTGACATCAAGGGTGATCTCTTTCCTTAGCTTTTCCAACACATCTTTACTTACGGAAGACGTCGGTCGACATGATCGTCCAAAGTAATCGCGAATACCCACACCAAAACCAATGCCACAAACACGACCAGGGCGCTCGGGTCTCCCAATGGCAGCCGCCAATATATCCTGTCGTCCCTCAGGAATGAAGGTACTTTGTGTATACTGCTTCTCCAAATCATCCTACAAAAATTTAATTTGGCACCATATTATAAAATTTTGAAATTTGCAAACAACTGATACAAGTTGATGAAGGAGAAAAAACAATACAAGAATGTAGATAAAAATATTTGGGTAGAAAAGTGGTTATTTACATTTAATTTAATTTACCTCAAATTTTTAATGTTTGCTAACACTTAGCAATAAAAAAGTGGAGCTTTTTCTTTTTCTTACAAGAAAAAATAATTCTTAAAAAAGAACTTACAATCCTCTCGACAATTTCCCGTGCAGCATCGGATGACGTACCCTTCCGTCTTTTTGTATGACCAAGCTTCCACCTTTGATGACGCGTAGGTGGAGACGGGGGATCAATGACAATATCTTCTTCAGATTTAGATACTTCTCGACGCTCCTTCATCTTCCTCTCCATCTCCCGTATATCCACCAAGTCGTACCCTCCTCAAGCCATATAATGCGTAATGTTCATTTTTTGCTAATTCTTGTTTCTTACTTCTTTGTTCCTGATACAAGTATCAGATAATCCATAAACAATTTTATAAATATTTTCAAATTCAAAATATTTTTTTCATATTTTATGTTCTTAATTAGAAATAGGTTCTTAATTAGAAATTGTTTTATTTGATTCTTGTAAAATTATTCAGATTATTGCACAATCCTTTTATGAATATTGTAATATATATATATTATAAATTTTGCAATTTAAAACATTTTTTATTTCAGATTTTATGTTATTAATTAGAAATTATTTTATTTGATTGTGCGTTCATTATTTTCAGCATTGAACTTTTAAAAAAAACTTAAAATATTTTTTTATTTCAGATTTTATGTTATTAATTAGAAATTATTTTATTTGATTGTGCGTTCATTATTTTCAGCATTGAACTTTAAAAAAAAAAACTTAAAACATTTTTTTATTTTAGATTTTATGTTATTAATTAGAAACTATTTTATTTGATTGTGCGTTCATTATTTTCAGCATTGAACTTTAAAAAAAACTTAAAACATTTTTTTATTTCAGATTTTATGTTATTAATTAGAAATTATTTTATTTGATTGTGCGTTCATTATTTTCAGCATTGAACTTTAAAAAAAAAACTTACAACATTTTTTTATTTCAGATTTTATGTTATTAATTAGAAATTATTTTATTTGATTGTGCTCATTATTTTCAAGATTGAACTTTAAAAAACTTAAAATATTTTTTTATTTCAGATTTTATGTTATTAATTAGAAATTATTTTATTTGATTGTGCGTTCATTATTTTCAGCATTGAACTTTAAAAAAAAAAACTTAAAACATTTTTTTCGGTTTTACCTCCCAAGCGGAGTCCTCACAAATCTTTTTGAAATCTCTCCAGTCCTCCTCGGAGATACCATACTTGTCACAAGGAGATTTTTCTTTGCTTGGATCATATATGTACTCACCGGTCAAATCAGACTTAAATTGCCTCCATTTTACGCCAATTGACTGTAAACACGTCTTCTGAAAATGACCAAGATTGCTAATATGGCTAACATCAAAATTGGCCTACATATTACCAATTAAAACTAGAGTTAGCCACACACACAAACACACACACACAGCATAAAAACACACACACAGTACACAAACACACACACAGCACAAAAACACACACACACTGCCACACACAAAAAAACACACACACAGCATACAACAAACACACACACTGCCACACACACACACAAACACACATACACATCACACAAATACACACACACACACTGCCACACACACACAAACACACACACACACAAACACACACACACACACATACACTGCCACACACACACAAACACACACACACAGCACATTACAAAAACTACTGCTGAGGTTTTGGTACAACCAAAAGAAAAAAACAGCAAACTTTGAAAATTACAAAAACCACCCTTGAGACTTGATGCCATCTTACATTGTTGAAACATTAGTAAAGCTCATAGAATTTGTTGATGTTATCAAATATTTTACACATACACCCCTCAACTTCTCGAAATATCACCCAATTTGCAATATTTAGAAAATAGAAAGGTCGAAGGGATGTAATGTAAAATGTAAGATGGAAATTTGAGGTTATTTGTAATATTTATAAAAGTTGAGGTATGTAATTGTAAACATATCGGACGATATCAGGAATTTATGTCAGTTTGACCAACAACATGTGCAAAATGTAAGATAGATGTAACCTTAGGTGGGTTGTAATTTCTAAAGTTTTCAGGAGTATGTATCTATCTATCCTTATTTTCAGTACACTTTCATTGATGAATTTGTAAATCTATTTGACACAAACACACACACAAACACCCTGCCACACACACACACACACAGCACAAACACACACACACACACACACACACTGCCACACACACAAAAAAAACACACACACAGCATACAAACAAACACATACACATTGCCACACACAAAAAAAACACACACACAACATACAAATAAACACACACACACACGGCATAAAAACACACACACACGGTACACAAACACACACACAACACAAAAACACACACACACTTCCACACACACAACACAGCACAAAAAAGCACAAAAGCACACACAATACACACAATTCTTAATATAAAAAGAGAGTCATGTACCAATATATCCTGCCACAACATTTCTTTATCCAGCTTGTCAGGTACTTGCTTCCAACTATTGTATAATATCGAGACATGATCTTTGGCCAAGTTTTCCCAAGTACGTACTTAACTTCAATTTGTGTTCGTATTTGATCTTTCCCCGTACTGGATCAATCTGAAGAGATAATTTTTTTCCGTCAACACAGCGTTTCGACATACTTCTACATCGCGTGGGATTTCTCGATGTAGAAGTACTACGTGTATGAGCATCGGGAGACAAGGAGGAATGAGGAGAACGAGCAGGAGGAGTGTGAGGGGAACGAGAAGGAGACGCCATGTGCCTGCATTAACAAATAAATTTAATCACCAACCATAATATACACTGCACACATAAAATACACACAACGCACATACACACACACTGCACACATCAACACACTACACACACTGCACTCAACACACACACACACACACACACACACACATACTGCACACACTCACACACACTGCACACACACACACTACACATACTGCGCTCTCACACACTGCACTATCTCTCTCACACACACACACTGCACTCTGCACTCACACACACACACACACATACACACACTGCACTATGCACTCTCACACACACTGCACACAAGCACGCATACTGCGCACACACACACACACACACACAAACACACACTACACACACTGCACTCTCACACACACGCACACACGCACACACACACACACACACACACACACACACACACACACACACACACACACACACACACTATACACCAATTTATAGTATGGACCTGAGTTCGATTTCAGTTTTTAGGAGTCATTTTCAGTTTTCTACAACAATTTTGTAAGTTTTATTTTATTAATATAATTTTTTTTGGACCATTTCTAGATTGTCATTCGTTATCTTATGAGGCATTTATTGTTTTATTAATATGTAAGTTTTATTGTACGACTCGCGAGTCGACTCGTACAAGCTGATCGTTTTTTAAAACATTGCTATACACACTACACACAGTGCGTACACACACACACATTTTTTTAATAACAAATAATGAAATAATCTTAAATACAAAAAATATAAAAACTTGATTCTTCATAACAGAACGTTCAACATTAATACTAAAATTGAACAAAACCAACTTTATCATTAAAAATGTCACAAAATTGAACATTAATACTACAATTCAACATAATCGACTGGGCCTTCATCATCAACTATCTAACTTGACTCTAGATAACAACGTTTTCCCATATGCCTTCATCATGATCATCTCGAATGACATGTATGTCGTCTGCTACATTTCCTTCAATGATAGTCGGCATCCGTGTTGATAAAGGAATAAACTCACAAATGTCAAAACTTGATTCTTCAGTTTCATTAATATCCACACTTCTACCCGGAATGACCACTGACAATATTTCATTGCATGGATCCTTGACATAAAACACCTGTTTAGCTTGATACGCCATGATAAAAGGCTCGTCAGTGTAAGCTATCTTATGAAGATCTACCAATGTAAAGCCCAGTTCATCGATTACCACACCCGTGTTATTATCAACCCACTTACACTTAAAAATAGGCACTCTAAACTTAACATAATAAAGTTCCCATATATCTTCAATAACTCCATAGTAACTTGTCGATGCCATAACTGGATTTTTATCTTTCGAGCTTGAAAAGTGCATGGACTCGGCTTGAAGAGTAACTCCGCTATTTTGAACCGAACTTTTGTCATCTTGGGACTTTGTATAGCTTGAGTACTTATTGATATCATATCCATTCCAAGTTACGACATCGGACTTCGGCCTGTAAGCCAGCCATTTTAACATTTCAGATGCGCTATCACTTTCGGAGATTTGTACCTTAAACCACCTCAAAAAAAGTCTTATTATGTTCAATCAACAACCATTTCTCGCTCATTCGGGGATTCCTTGTCTTCAAAAGATTCTTGTGAGCAGACAAGTACGGAAGAACCTCATCAGTGTTACTCAAAACGTACAAATGTGCTTGAAGCACCTCATCGCGATTCTTGGTTAATATTTTAACACCCCGTGTACCCTTTCCATTAAGTTTCCCATCATGTCGAGACTTCGGAAGCCCTACAGATGGTGTTTGTGACATGTAATCTGTGCAAAACTCGATTGCTTCTTCTGCAATATACCTCTCAACAATAGATGCTTATAGACGAAATGGGTTTTTACTATACCCTTTAAAAATCTTCCTGTATCGCTCAATCGGAAACATCCATCGCAAATAAACAGGGCCACACTCTTCAATCTCTCTAACTATATGGACAAGTAAGTGAACCATAATATCAAAAAAAGGAGAAAAATACATCTCCAATTGGCACAAGATAACAACAGCCTCGTTTTACCACTCATCCAAAACCAAAGGATCAATCACTTTGCTACATATAGAATTGAAGAAAAAACACAAGCGAGTTATGGCATTTCTCACTTTTTTAGGCAAGATGTCACGTATAGCCACAGCTAGAAGTTGTTGCATCAAGACATGACAGTCATGAGACTTTAAGCCGACCAATGTCAAATTTTGCATCGATACAAGACTCTTAATATTCGACGAATAACCTTGTGGCACTTTAATGCCTTGTAAACAATCACAAAAGCTGATTTTCTCTCTTCTAGAACAAGTATAACATGCCGGGGGAAGATAAGTTCGTTTACCGACTACTTGCGGATGCAACTGAGGACGTATACCGATTTCCTCTAAGTCTTGACGAGCCTGGACACCATCCTTTATTTTGTGTTTAACATTGAAAAGTGTGACGATCACACTATCGCAAACATTTTTTTCGACATGGATAACATCTATGCAATGTCTAACATCTAGATGTCTCAGTAAGGAAGATCAAAAATTATTGACCCCTTTTTCCAAATGTTTGTCGTAGTAACCTTATTTTTAGTTTTTCCAAATATAGTATTTATGTTCTTCACACGATCGTACACTTGCTCACTTGTTAAGGGCATCGGCGCAAGTCCATTTTCTGGGAATCCATTAAAAGCTTTTTGCAATCTACGATACGGGTGATGGCGACTGAGAAACCTCCAATGTTGAGTATAAACTGTTTTATTTCCATGTTTCAACTGGATGTAGCTTGTATTTTCTTCACATATAGGACATGCATGATGTCCCTTCACACTACATTCACTCAAGTTTCCATATGCAGGAAAGTCATTAATCATACAAAATAACATTGCACGCAACATGAAACTTTACTGGTGGTAACCATCAAACACGTAAATCCCTTCATCCCACATCATTCTCAAGTCATCAATCAACGGACTTAGATAAACATCTATGTCATTTCCTGGTTGTTTTGGTCCTGAAATCATCATTGACAACATAACGTACTTCCATTTCATACATAACCAATGAGGTAGATTATATATCACAAGTAAAACAGGCCAAGAGCTATGCTTGGTGCTTAAGTTACCGAACGGATTCATTCCATCTGTGGAAAGTCCAAGCCTAAGATTTCTTGCGTCACTCCCGAAATCTGGAAATAAATGATCTATTTTCTTCCATGCTGGATGACAAATTAGCCCGTCGCATTTTTTCTCATTTGCGTGCCATGTGAGATTCTTTGCATCATCGCTATTAGCAAGCAATCGCTTGAACCTTGGAACAATCGGAAGATACCATAACACCTTCGCGGGAGGTCCTTGTTGTGTGTTCTCTACATCATTCTTCACTTTGTATTGTGATACCCCACACCTAGGACACTTATGCAATTCTTCAAACTCTTTTCTATACAGTAGGCAATCATTGAGACAAGCGTATATTTTTTTATACTCCATACCCATCAGACACAAAACCTTCTTCGCCTCATAGGTATGATTAGGCAATGTATTGCCTTTTGGTAGCATCTCATTCATCAACTGGAGCAATTCGGTGAAACTTTTGTCACTCCACCCATTTATTGCCTTCAAATTAACCAGCTTCAGCATGGCAGATAGGCATGTGAAATTTTCACACCCGAGATACAATGGAGTCTCTGAATCACTTTTCAACGCATCATAAACATGAGCTCTTTGAAATGATTCTTGTCCGACATCACGAATCATTTCTTCAAATTGATCACCATCTATATCTACATGAGTGTTTCCAGTTGGAACATCTACCATTTCGCCATGCCATATCCACACCGTATAGTTGGTGTTTATCCCTTCACAAATAAGATGTTCACGAATTGTGTCAGCCTCATGTCATCTCCCATTCATACACTTTACACAAGGGCAAAAGTATCGTTCATCGGGTTCCAAGCGATGTTGTCGAGCAAATTTAAGAAATTGCTCAATTCTATTGTCATACTCCGCACTCGCACGACTTGCATTCATCCAACTTCGATCCATTTCTTCGTTTCTGTTACACATACTATATTCATCAATTTTCTATTGTTTTGTATAAGGGGAAGAATTTCATTTCTATATGATTACTAACTTTTTGAAAATTGTTTTGACAGAGAGAATGACAAAGGTATGGTTGTCCTATAACTGTTGTTTAAAATAGAAACATAAATGACGGTTGTCAAAATATAATTAACTGTATACTACGTCAACTTATAGCTTTGTCAAGATTGCTAACTCTATCTGCACGAACTGTTGGGAGAAGATCCTTAAGACGAAAGTTAACATCTATCCCAAGGGAAGAAGATCCTTAAGAAGTTAACCAAATCTATCCCAAAATAATTCGTGTTCCACAGAATAGTGTTGTCAAAAGCAACACACATAATTAAACACACACACTCAACTAAATCGATTAAATTATATGACAAACAAGAAGAAAATAACATGTAAAACTACATTACACACTCACATACACATAGTGCACACGCACATACATATTTTGTCCGTTATGTGCATTTGAATACCACATTTGTGATTATTGTGGGTTTATTGAGGTTTTAACATTATTCTCCAAAACAATCCAGGTATAATTAAAAGTCCACACACAAACAATATACACAACACACACTGCCACACACAACACACACACACACTGCCACACACACACACACAACACAATACAGCCTCACACACAATACACATACACACACTGCACGCACACACACTGCACGTACACACACTGCCACACCTATACATGCACATACACACACAACACACACATATTAAACAGCACACAACAATCCTTAAAAGACTAGATAAAATTACCAAATAGGAACAAAGAAGTGAGTTCGGAATCATTACCAAATAATTCGTGGTCGATTGCGAAACGTCGGGGAGGTTGCGGGGTCGCGAGGTCGCCGGAGGTTGCGGGGGTCACGAGGTCGCCGGAGGTCGCGGGGGTCACGAGGTCACCGGAGGTTGCCGGTCGACTGTGAAAAGTCGAGGAGTCAGAAGCGTAGGAGGAAAGAAAGGAAAAAAGAAGAAAGAAAGAAAGAAAGAAACAGGGCAGTAATTAAATGGAATATTAACAGCGGTTATTGATAACCGCTGTTAAAAGAAGTAAAAGAACGGCGGTTTTAAAGTAACCGCCGTAAAATCTCCAAAATTAACAGCGGTTATTAAGCAACTGCCGTTAATTTTCCGAATTTAATAGCGGTTTAAAGAAAACCACCGTTAACTGTCTTAATTTAACAGCGGTTTCTTTATTAACCACTGTTAATTTTTCATAATATTTACGAACCGTGCCACCGCACAAATTTAACAGCGGTTTTAACATAACCGCTGTTAATTCTTCGCTGTTAAATGGGTATTTTGTAGTAGTGTTGCTACAGTAATATACCCATTTAACATACATAATGTACCACTCATAACATACGTTAACTCGGAGTTGACTTCTCATTTCCACATCTGCGCCGAAAGTTGCCGACACTTTGGATCCTGTCCGATTCTCTTCATAACGTACGTTATATACTCAACGTAACGTACGTTACGTCTGTGTCTTAACGTACGTAAGCTCCTATGCCTAACGTACGCTACGCTTGTTGACAAAGCTCTCTGATCAGACGAATGCGTCTCACCTGATGGTATAACGTACATAATGCATGATACATAACGTACGTTATACTTTTCCAACTTAACGTACGTAAGCTCCTAAGCTTAGCGTACGCAATGGCTTCTGCACTTAGCCAATACCAGCTGTTCCTGTCCATCTCGACATACTGGTTACGTATACACACATACTAAATACATATAATCATCCTAATAGCATTCTCATACGATACACCCGATATCAGAATTAAAACAACTTGATACACGATGTCTTCAAATGTAATTATCGACCAAGTACGACGATTATATCAATACAGATGTCTCAGTCCTTCAATTATTTTATCAATGGTATAGAGATTCCACACTGTACAACATAACTTGGATAAAATAACATTAAACAACCATAGTAGAAATTTAGGATATTACATACTACACCACGTAAAATAAGTTTCGTCCTAAAAAATTGCAATCCCATCGTAATCAATAGTTCAACCAAGATATCCAAAATCATCACGAAACCAGCCAATCGTCATCATTAATGAATAACCAAACAATATACTTACAAATGCGTGAAGTCGATGATCTCCTGTGATACTAGCAATTTGCCGCCACTTCAAAGCCTCTGTACGCTTACCATCACGATTTAACAAATTTTAACAAAATGCGACATCATAACTCAATTATGGATTAATTCATCCATGTCAAAGCCTGTCTGCTTGATCGCGCAATCAAGTCTCAATCCTGATAAAACCAATAATACATGATACATCTGTGAAACAAATGTCCAAAACAATGGCAACAAATCCCAAAACATCGATACAGAGTCCGAACGCTCGTACGATCAATAACAATGGTCAACCAATAAATTAACCGAGAATATCATCGACATGATAAACTCCAATACGACCAACCAAAGGTCAAAACACAACCGAGAATATCATCAACATGATAAACTCCAATATTACCAATGAAGGATCAACAATAACCGAGAACACCCTCACATGGTATGCTCCAACACGATCAACACAGAACCACAAAGACGGATATATGAAAGAATAAAATTATCAAAACTTTACAAAATCACATACAGTGGATCTCAAAGAAACACACCCGAATGTTGAACATACCCCTTGGGCGTATGAACAACCAGTCGCAAACCGTCGAACATACCCAATCATACTCCAATCAATATGGCTCAAAAGTCAAAAATCACTATAGCAAATTCACGCTACTACCACACCAATAGAGCCACATAGCACATATGCCCCGCTTTCACAAAACCCGAAGTTCCAAAATCATATTCTGTACTGACTCTACAACATACGACATATTTCTCTTATCTGCTCAACCAACCGGTACTCCCTAACCAAACTGCAATACTGAAGTTTGAATCTCTTTTCATCGTACCTATTGATGTGTTATCCAGTTTGTGAGTCTCACTCATAGCTTCACCATGATATGCATCATGTACTAAATTTGCACGTATACCAATCACATTTTCAATACAGATTGAAATCAAATAATCTTGTCAATAAAAACCAATTTTGAAAAGTTCTTTCAGGAATTTTAAAACTCAAAACATATATTTTTGTAAGACCACGAAATCAATTTTCGAAAAGTTAAATCGGCTCGCTTGTGTCAAGTTCTCGATGACAATTCTTTTCGAATACACATGATTAAATAAAATGGAAATATGAAAATGATTGACCACATCCATACTCCTGTATACCAATTTGGCGCGTCGCCAATTCCACTGACATTCGGTCGGAAAACCACATGATAGAATCCAAAATCTTATTATAGAGATTTTCTTAAAATCACATTTCCCACATATGACTTGCTCTATCGATCATTATTCCATTCTGCAACACCTCAACTTTGCCATGATGAAACATGTTTTTAAAGACAACAATACTATCTCTCAAACTAAATTTAGAAAATACATTTTCATGACAGCGAGCAAAATAGTTTATTCAAAATATATCATGTTGAAAAGTATCATTTTCAAATGTTCGAAAAAAAAACAGTTTGATACGTCTCAAAATGAACTAGCATGACTACATGTTCCTCTCAACAATCCACAACATTTCTCCCAAATACACGACTCAATTTTCTAAGTTTAACCGACATGTTAATTCTCCATAATCATAGTTTCTCAAGATCATCAATTCTGTCCCAAATTTGTTTCCTCATATTATTCTGTAACACATAATATTTTCCCAAATCTCAAAATACATCAACTTATAACTGAAAATAACATCAATGCAATCCAAAAATCCAAATACTTACAGATCGTGAAGCCGACAATTCCCCGTGATACTGGCACATATCTCAACTATATAAAATACTCGATATAGATATTTTCAAAACATACATTTTGCAAAATCAGTTCAACTCAAAATACGACACATCTCTTTCCAAAGAATCACGTTAATACCATTTGGAAAACTTTACAACAACCACAGTGCCACACTGGTAAATCACATAACACACAAGGATGGGTGATCAATAAAAACCCAATACTCTAACACTTGTCAACCGACAACATGAATGACATGACAAAAAGACGACTCGACTCGCCCCGACAGCCTAGGTTTTCACAACCTAAGCTCTGATACCATATTATGTAACACCCCCAGAGCTATCCAGGAATATTATAGTGCCGTGGGCCCAGAGATGGAACCTACAAGGCTAAAAGACATTTTTACAATCATTTCAAGTATGCCTAAGCGGCGATGACGGTAAAATCTTTTTAAAATATGCAAAGGCTTTATAAAAATCCATTTATCAATACCGTCGTAAAATCTCATTTGAAGTACAAGGCCAAAACACCAACGCTCAACAGTTTCAAAGGTGTACGATAAGCCATCACTTGCATGTACCGACAAAATAGTTTAGAAAATGATTTTCCAAATAACTTAAATTGCCAAAAACCAAAAGGCCATTTAAAAATACTCAAGCAGCGGAAAATACAAACAGTTAAAAATACTCTAGCAGCGGAATACAACAACTAGTCAAAGTACTCGATTCACAAACACATGCCATAGCCAGTATCCTCCGGGAAGCTCATCTCTTCACGACCGCTACAAACTCGATATCCCAAGAACCTAAAAAGAAAGCCCAAGACGGGGTCATCCATAATACTCAACAATGATAACGATCGCATCACGTCAATAATTACATACTGTAACGCCCGGTTTCTTTTTTTTTTTCGGTACGTTAATTATTTTCATGGTATTTAATTATTTTAAATGATGGGCTTAATTAATTAGCCAAGTTAGATTAAATTACAAGTTTTGGGCTAAGTTAATTGATAGATTTAATTATATTGGGCTAGTAAGAAATGAGTTTTGAGCCTAGCCCATTAGTGTAGTCATTAGGCTTTGTCCTAATATGAATTATAAAAATATCACAAACCCTAACCTCCTCCTCTCTCCCTCATTTTTTCGGCCGATCTCCCATCTCTCCCATCTCTCTCTCTCATTTTTCTCTTCCCAAAGCCACAATCATCTTCTCCTTCATTTCCTTGTTGGTGTAACAAGCTTAGGTAAGATCTTTTAAGGTGTTCTAATCTTTTCTTTTGATTTATATTCAATTAATTGTTTTAAGTGTTGATTATCATCTAGAAATTTCATCACCACCTCCTATACATGGTGTATGATGAGTCTAGATGATCACATTATGTAAAAGATCTATATGATTCATAAAAATCATCAAGTTGTAACTTGTGTGATTTAAAGAAGATAGATCTTATGGTTTTAACCAAAGTTGTTATTGTTATAAGTTGTATGTTATCATCATCTCTAGATTATATCTACACCCTATACATGGTATATGATGGATTTAGATGATTATATAAAATACAAGGTCTAAATGAACCATGGGAATCACCAAGTTTTATTTAGGTGATAAAATGTGATAGATCTTGTGAATGGTTATAATTCTTGTTAATTATTATTTTGATTCTCAACACATCCATATCAATATGTTTAGATCTAAGTATACAACTTTATAGCATCTTCTAAGATGTGTATATAGATGTTTGTGTATTTGAAAGATCAAGGAACCCTTAAGAAAGAGGAAAATTGTGGTTTGTCATATATTATGTTGATTTGATTCTTTTCCTTGTGACTAAATGAAATACCAATGACCCCTAGCCCTTTTTAGTGCCACCATGTTCATGGGGGACTGAATTTGGGTGATAAACACATCTAGGAATGTGTTTCAAAAGGGAGAGGAATGGATTGGTTAAAAAGATTAAGGGTTGGCTACGATTCTGTTTCCATCAGATTTGTAGTCATCTTACAAAACTCGTAACTTGAATTCTATAACTCAAACGGATCTCAAACATGTGCCAAAAGTTTACAAATTGTGTTGGGTAACTTTCCTATGAAGGTCACTCTCACTAATTAGGACTTTATCCATGGGCAAGAACGGCACCTTTGCTGGTAGGTCTGATCTGGGTCTGATCTGATAGGTCAACTTGTTTTATTCGTTTCTAGGGCTTGGGAAATGATCTAATGGGATTCCAAGTTCCCACATGTGTGTTATGACCTAAAGTTGTGATCTGGAGTTTATGGGATGTTATCTCCAAGTATTTCTTGGTCATATTGAGTTCACACTCCAGATTAGTTTTCTGTCATCAGCTTTTAAGGGTTTTGTCTTTAGTCATGTTGTGAATTTCGTATCTAGAGTTTGGGAAACCCTTTTCGGTCGATTCCAACTCTGAGACTTTGGTATTTATGTCTATTATTTCTGTGATTTTTAGTTTGGACAATGTCTATCCACAAGTTGGGTAGAATTGGCCAACACTACTGATTCCTATGATTTGGGACTGCACTGCGATGTCTTTTTAAAAGCATCATAATAAATTCATATTTTGGAGTTAGAGTGAGTTCTTTACTGTTTTAAAAAAGGGAAAGACTCTAGTTTCTTAGAAAAATTTAATATTGATATGTTAATACTTAGGAAAATTAAGTAAATCCATCTTTAACAGCGGGCCTGTTTTTAGACCTTGCTGTCCAGATTTTTGTTAAGTCTTTAAGCTTCATCTTTGGGTATATCCTAACTCCTAGTTTATAATAGGTGAAGTTTTGGCATTTGCTCAAGTGTGGTAGCCAGTTTTGATTTAGCAACCTCCCTTAAGTATTCAAGGTGAGTTCTCTCACTCCATTGTCTCAATATTTATGATTGCTAGGTTAGCACGTGAGTGTTAAATTATTATTATGGTATGATAATGTGAATGCATGCTTAAATTGTTAATCATACATGTGCACTGTATGTTTATTGTTGAGGTGATCATAGCAATTATCCGGCTTTTGTCCGGTGCGCGTGGTTAGGTATAATTACTCCAATACCCTCCGGGATGTGAGGTGAGGGTAAGATTAACCCAATACTCTTCGGTTTGTGAGATGCGGGTAACCTACTAGCCCTCCTTATAAGCCTTGATTTGTTCTTGGCTTATGTTTAAATGTTATAACTGTATATTTTAATCTAGGTCTAGTGATTGTGGATATTGGTATAATGTTGTGTTTGAATTCACTAAGCTTTGTGCTTACGGTTTACTTAAAATTTTTCAGGTATTACGATTAAGGAGGCTAGGGACTGACGGGAGCATTCATGACACACTGCTATTTATTTTACGTCAATGAACATTTTAGTACTTCCGCTTTTGACATTTCTATATTAGAAAGTTTTACTTATGTTGTTTTCTTTAGAAGTTTGATAACTTGATTGCCATTATTGGCTTATTAAATTAAATAAATGAAGTTCCTTTATGAATTGGTGTCAAACTTTATACTATTTCGGTAAAAAAAAAAAAAATAAAAAAAAAAATAAATAAATAAATAAATTTTGGGTGTTACAAGTTGGTATCAGAGCCTTTCATTTGAGTGAACTAGGCCTTTTAGGGATGTCTAGACTCAAATTTAAAACATTTTATTTCTCTTGTACAAAGTTTATTAAAAGCTAGCAGTGAAGATGTCACGGTGCGCCGGTCAGCCAGCCAAGTAAGTTTTATTTACTAATTGAGTTTAAATTTTATTACTTATCAAACACAATAGTATGCTCCATTTATGACATATCCCAAAGACTAGCCTAGGAGGATAATTATATACCTTTAGTGCTACTATCTACCATGTGAGAATTTAGGCCTTTTAGATCTACCATGAGTGTGAATTAAGCTATTACGGCTAGGAGCAAGTGAAATTTTGAAACTAGACACTGAAACCGAAATTGGAACTTCTATATTGAATAATAGAAGGGCCCCTACTATTCAATATATTGGAGCCGGTTTTGGGGACGGGGCAAGGTTGAAAAGTTTTGACAAGTGAGTGTTTTCGATCTCTTAGACATGCATAGGTTGAATCGCTTTTTTCTTTTCTTATCAATTTTAGATGGCTCCGCCTGCTCGCCTCAATGCAATTCAAATAGCTCAAGTTAGGGAACTCGTTCTTTGAGGAGTTCAATAATGCTTTTAACGAGATCAGTCCGAATGTCACGGCTAACAGCATTGATCAAGTTCGTGCTCTGCTCGATGAGCGTATGGCAGATGCACCTCCACCTGGGGCGGGCTCCTGATCCTCCTGGTCGAGATTTAATGTACAACTACGAGAAGTTCGGCAAGTGCAGCCCACCTCATTGGGATGGGGAGGACGATCCAAGATGCGACTAAGCCTTGGTTATCGACGTGGAGCGCCTTTATGACTATAGGGTGCCCGGACCGGTTTAGAGTGTTGGTAGCAAAGAACCCGAGTGAGAAGCGGGGTAAGACATGGTGGAACGCCACCACGGGAAGAATGATGAAGAAGCTGTAAGGGCGATTACTTGGGCCCAGGTTGTGGAGTGGTTCGAGGCACGGTATGTGCCTAGGGTGGAGCAACAAAGAATGATGCAGGAGTTCATGGCGTTACAACGGACCACCGAGTCTGTTAGTGATCCGAACGCCAAGTTCATGGAGATGCTTTCTTTACATCTACTTTTCTTTGGAGATTAAGCATGGCTTGTTAGTCGGTACATCTCGATTTTACGTACCGACATCCGGGAATTTGTGAGCATGCAAGACTTTACGACCTTGGGTGCGATCATGGGGCGGCAGAAGAGAGAGATTGAGCCGCAAACTCAATCTAAGAGGAAATTGGAGAGCACTTTTTCTAAAACTTCTAATGAGGCTCATAAGAAGACAAAGTTCGGGGATAAACCAAGATATGAATACAAGCCATCTGCGAAGCGGTGATCGACCCCAATGGTGTGTTATAAGCGTAAGAAGGAAGGGCATCACTGAAGAATTGCAAGGCTCCAAAAGCCATTCTGATCCCCAGGTTACTACCCATCAAGCGGTACCAGATTTGTTACAATTGCCAAGAGAAGGGGCACAAGAAACTGATTGCCCAAAGTCAAGAAGTATGGGAATGCAAATCCCAATCTTGCCCGACCTCTAACGGACCGACTATGTTGACACGAGGACGTGTCCACCACCTTACGAGGAGGAGCTGCGAAGCTGCGGTATGCGAGTAAACATCTCTTCCTTATCTTTCATTTTATGCTAAGCCAAAGAGTAATTGTTATATTTCTTAAATATTATGAATCGAGGCACTTATACATTAGATTCTCACCTGCCCGTTATGTTTGATTAAGCGCTACTCACTCCTTCGTGTCACGCACGTTCATAAATCGTTTGGGGCGTGGTGTCGGGAAACTAGCACGTCCCATGGTTATCGAAGTTGCCGACAATCGAACTATCTTCGTTACTGATGTTTATCGGGGTTGTACCCTTGAATTTTCGGGAGTTGAATTCCCCATTGATCTTATCCCTATTGCTATGAGGGAACTTTGCGTTATTGTGGGTATGGATTGGCTCGATGCATTCGATGCAGAAATTCTTTGTCGCAAGAGACAAGTTCGTGTTCAAAACCCTAGGGGTGGAGAACTTATTATTCAAGGAGATATTCCCCATTTGGATATTGCTTCTTGTACCTCTGCTATTGCACTCGATAATGTTCCAGTTGTTTCCGACTTTGGTGACGTCTTTCCTGAGGAACTCCCGGGTTTGCCACCTATTAGGCAAGTGGAGTTTCGCATTGATTTAGTACCTGGCGCTGTTCCGATCGCCAAATCTCCTTATCGTTTGGCGCCATCTGAGATGAAAGAGCTTCAAGATCAGTTACAGGAGCTTAGTGATAAGGGGTTTATACGGCCAAGTTTCTCGCCGTGGGGTGCTCCTATACTTTTCGCGAAAAAGAAGGACGGTTCTCAAAGAATGTGCATAGATTATCGGGAGTTGAATAAACTCACGATAAAGAACCGTTATCCTTTACCTCGTATCGACGATCTTTTCGACCAACTCCAAGGAGCGTCTTGGTTTTCCAAGATTGATTTGCGTTCCGGTTATCATCAGATGCGAGTTCGTGACTGTGACATTGAGAAAACGGCGTTTCGAACCCGATACGGACACTTTGAATTTGTGGTGATGCCTTTCGGACTCACTAATGCACCCGCTGCTTTTATGGATCTTATGAATCGGGTGTGTGGTCCGATGCTCGACTGTTCGGTCATTGTGTTTATTGACGATATTTGGGTCTATTCTAAGACCCGGGAGGAGCATGAAAAGCACATTCGGGAACTTCTAGAGACACTACGGAGAGAACGGCTTTATGCTAAATTTTCTAAGTGTGAATTTTGGTTAGAAGAGGTTCAATTCTTGGGCCACGTGGTGAACAAGGAAGGTATCAAGGTCGATCCGGCCAAGATTGATGCGGTTAAGAAATGGGAAGCTCTAAATCGCCTTCGGAGATTCGTAGTTTCTTAGGTTTGGCAGTTACTATCGTAGGTTTATTGAAAATTTCTCAAAGATTGCTCTACCTCTTACGCGATTGACCAAGAAGTCGGAGAAATTTGTTTGGGGTCCGGAACAACGGTTTGCATTTGAAGATCTTAAGACGGTTGTGTAATGCCCCGGTTTTGACTTTAGGAAGGAGTGGAGGACATGGTAGTGTCTTGCGACGCATCCCTCCCGGGTTTTGGTCTTTGTGTTGATGCAACGGGTAAGGTGATAGCTTATGCGTCTCGCCGGCTAAAACCTCACGAAAGGAACTACCCCACTCATGACCTGGAGTTAGGAGCCGTTTTTTTTGCTCTCAAGATATTGAGGCACAAACTATACGGGGTTAAGTGTATCATTTACACTGACCATAAAAGTTTGAAGTACCTTTTCGATCAGCGGGATTTGAATATGAGGCAGGTTATATGGTTAGATGTGGTGAAAGATTACGACTGTGAGATTCACTACCACCCCAGTAAAGCTAATGTGGTAGCTGACGCACTCAGTCGTAAGCAATCTGTCGAACCGATTCGAGCTAAATGTCTTCGGATGACTATGGAGACATCATTATTGGGTATGATTCGAGATGCTCAAGATGTGGCGACTCAAGAGGGGAACCCAAATCGTGAAAGGATTGTGAATGAGTTACCTAAGATGGAGCGAGATGGGCGTGGATTACTAACTCGTTATGGTAGGGTTTGGGTTCCATTTCGGGTGGGAACCGGAAAACTCTTATGGAAGAAGCTCACAGTCCAAGTTTTCTATTCATCCAAGGTGCTACAAAAATGTACCGAGATATTCGTGAGGGTTATTGGTGGCACGGGATGAAGAATGATGTGGCTCGATATGTAGAAGAATGCCTAACATGCCGGAAGGTCAAAGCCGAACACCAGAAACCTCATGGGAAATTGTAACCTTTGGAGATTCCTGAGTGGAAATGGGAGCACTTAACCATGGACTTTATTACAAAACTTCCTAAGGCGCAAGGGAGCGGATACGATATGGGTAGTTGTGGATCGATTGACGAAGAGTGCTCATTTCCGGCCATCAAGGAAAGTTTTGGTGAAAAATTGGCCGAGCTTTTGTTCGGGAGATAGTTTCATTACACGGGGTGCCGTATCTATTGTCTCGATCGAGATACTCGATTCACCTCTCGATTTTGGCGTAAATTTCAAGAAGAATTGGGTACCCGATTGCATTTCAAGATCTGCGTTCCATCCATGGCGATGGGCGAGTGAGCGGACGATACAGACTTTGGAGGACATGCTTCGGGCATGTGCAATTGATTTTGGAGGCAGTTGGGATGATCATCTTCATTTAGCCGAGTTTTCATATAACAACAGTTATCATTCAAGCATCGACATGCCCCCGTATGAAGCACTATATGGTAGGAAGTGTAGAACCCCAGTGTGTTGGGGTGAGGTTGGACAGAGGGTGCTCGGTAGCACCGATATTGTTTTGCAGACCACGGAGAAAATCAAAATGATCAGGGATCATTTGGTCACCGCTAGGAGTCGTCAGAAGAGTTATGCAGATAAGCGGCGCTCCGATATTGAGTTTCAGGTTGGGGATCATGTGTTATTAAAGGTCTCCCCTTGGAAGGGTGTGATTAGGTTCCGCAAGCGTGGGAAGCTGGGACCTCGGTTTATTGGACCTCATAAGATCATAGCTCGCGTTGGTAAGGTAGCGTACCAGTTGGAGCTGCCTGACGAGCTTAGTTTGATTCATAACACCTTCCACGTGTCTCAGTTGAGGAAGTGCATTGTTGACGATACCGCCGTGGTACCTCTGGAAGACATCCAAATTGACGAACGGCTCAACTATGTTGAGAAACCTATCGCGGTTGTTGATCGAAAGTCAAGGACCCTTCGGAGCGGTAAGACTGTTTATTCTGTTAAGGTTCAGTGGCAGCATAGGAAGGGATCTGAGTGTACATGGGAACCTGAAGACGAGATGAGGGCGCATTATCCCGAGTTATTCAGAGGGACTGACTTCGAGGCCGAAGTCCCTTCTTAGTAGGGGAGAGTTGTAACGCACGGTTTCTTCTTTTTTTTCGGTACGTTAATTATTTTCATGGTATTTAATTATTTTAAATGATGGGCTTAATTAATTAGCCAAGTTAGATTAAATTACAAGTTTTGGGCTAAGTTAATTGATAGATTTAATTATATTGGGCTAGTAAGAAATGAGTTTTGAGCCTAGCCCATTAGTGTAGTCATTAGGCTTTGTCCTAATATGAATTATAAAAATATCACAAACCCTAACCTCCTCCTCTCTCCCTCATTTTTTCGGCCGATCTCCCATCTCTCCCATCTCTCTCTCTCATTTTTCTCTTCCCAAAGCCACAATCATCTTCTCCTTCATTTCCTTGTTGGTGTAACAAGCTTAGGTAAGATCTTTTAAGGTGTTCTAATCTTTTCTTTTGATTTATATTCAATTAATTGTTTTAAGTGTTGATTATCATCTAGAAATTTCATCACCACCTCCTATACATGGTGTATGATGAGTCTAGATGATCATATTATGTAAAAGATCTATATGATTCATAAAAATCATCAAGTTGTAACTTGTGTGATTTAAAGAAGATAGATCTTATGGTTTTAACCAAAGTTGTTATTGTTATAAGTTGTATGTTATCATCATCTCTAGATTATATCTACACCCTATACATGGTGTATGATGGATTTAGATGATTATATAAAATACAAGGTCTAAATGAACCATGGGAATCACCAAGTTTTATTTAGGTGATAAAATGTGATAGATCTTGTGAATGGTTATAATTCTTGTTAATTATTATTTTGATTCTCAACACATCCATATCAATATGTTTAGATCTAAGTATACAACTTTATAGCATCTTCTAAGATGTGTATATAGATGTTTGTGTATTTGAAAGATCAAGGAACCCTTAAGAAAGGGGAAAATTGTGGTTTGTCATATATTATGTTGATTTGATTCTTTTCCTTGTGACTAAATGAAATACCAATGACCCCTAGCCCTTTTAGTGCCACCATGTTCATAGGGGACTGAATTTGGGTGATAAACACATCTAGGAATGTGTTTCAAAAGGGAGAGGAATGGATTGGTTAAAAAGATTAAGGGTTGGCTACGATTCTGTTTCCATCAGATTTGTAGTCATCTTACAAAAATCATAACTTGAATTCTATAACTTAAACGGATCTCAAACCTGTGCCAAAAGTTTACAAATTGTGTTGGGTAACTTTCTTATGAAGGTCACTCTCACTAATTAGGACTTTATCCATGGGCAAGAACGGCACCTTTGCTGGTAGGTCTGATCCGGGTCTGATCTGATAGGTCAACTTGTTTTATTCGTTTCTAGGGCTTGGGAAATGATCTAATGGGATTCCAAGTTCCCACATGTGTGTTATGACCTAAAGTTGTGATCTGGAGTTTATGGGATGTTATCTCCAAGTATTTCGTGGTCATATTGAGTTCACACTCCAGATCAGTTTTCTGTCATCATCTTTTAAGGGTTTTGTCTTTAGTCATGTTCTGAATTTCGTATCTAGAGTTTGGGAAACCCTTTTTGGTCGATTCCAACTCTGAGACTTTGGTATTTATGTCTATTATTTCTGTGATTTTTAGTTTGGACAATGTCTATCCACAAGTTGGGTAGAATTGGCCAACACTACTGATTCCTATGATTTGGGACTGCACTGCGATGTCTTTTTAAAAGCATCATAATAAATTCATATTTTGGAGTTAGAGTGAGTTCTTTACTGTTTTAAAAAGGGGAAAGACTCTAGTTTCTTAGAAAAATTTAATATTGATATGTTAATACTTAGGAAAATTAAGTAAATCCATCTTTAACAGCGGGCCTGTTTTTAGACCTTGCTGTCCAGATTTTTGTTAAGTCTTTAAGCTTCATCTTTGGGTATATCCTAACTCCTAGTTTATAATAGGTGAAGTTTTGGCATTTGCTCAAGTGTGGTAGCCAGTTTTGATTTAGCAACCTCCCTTAAGTATTCAAGATGAGTTCTCTCACTCCATTGTCTCAATATTTATGATTGCTAGGTTAGCACGTGAGTGTTAAATTATTATTATGGTATGATAATGTGAATGCATGCTTAAATTGTTAATCATACATGTGCACTGTATGTTTATTGTTGAGGGGATCATAGCAATTATCCGGCTTTTGTCCGGTGCGCGTGGTTAGGTATAATTACTCCAATACCCTCCGGGATGTGAGGTGAGGGTAAGATTAACCCAATACTCTTCGGTTTGTGAGATGCGGGTAACCTACTAGCCCTCCTTATAAGCCTTGATTTGTTCTTGGCTTATGTTTAAATGTTATAACTGTATATTTTAATCTAGGTCTAGTGATTGTGGATATTGGTATAATGTTGTGTTTGAATTCACTAAGCTTTGTGCTTACGGTTTACTTAAAATTTTTCAGGTATTACGATTAAGGAGGCTAGGGACTGACGGGAGCATTCGTGACACACTGCTATTTATTTTACGTCAATGAACATTTTAGTACTTCCGCTTTTGACATTTCTATATTAGAAAGTTTTACTTATGTTGTTTTCTTTAGAAGTTTGATAACTTGATTGCCATTATTGGCTTATTAAATTAAATAAATGAAGTTCCTTTATGAATTGGTGTCAAACTTTATACTATTTCGGTAAAAAAAAAAAAATAAAAAAAAAAAATAAATAAATAAATAAATTTTGGGTGTTACACATACCATTGAAAATACTAAGTAAGAATACTACTACTGTAATCTTACGTCATAACTTTACTAATCCTCATCAAAATAACCCTTATCATATTCCACATCTCGTAATCTCCATTAAGTAATGAACTCATACACGACATCTATATGGTACCTCATACAATACTCAAGTTTCTCAAAACAACATAATAACACTACTACAAAATACCCATTTAACAACGGACAATTAACAGCGGTTATCTTAAAACCATTTATTAAATTTAATCTTGATGTACGTAAATATTATGAAAAATTAACAGCGGTTAAAAAAAACCGCTGTTAAATTAAGACGTTAACGGCGGTTTTTGCCAACCCGCTGTTAAAATCCGCAAATTAACGACGGTTATTAATCAACCGCCGTTAATATTTCCTATTTTACGGCGGTTACTTGAAAACCGCCGTTCTTTTTCCTCTTCTAACAGCGGTTACTTGAAAACCGCTGTTAATATTCCATTTAATTACAGCCCGTTTCTTTCTTTGCTTTCTTTCTTTCTTTCTTCTTTTTTCCTTTCGCAATCGACCACCGCGAATTATTTGGTAATTATTCCGAACTCTCTTCTTTGTTCCTATTTGGTAATTTTATCTAGTCTTTTAAGGATTGTTGTGTGATGTTTAATGTGTGTTGTCTGTGTATGTGCATGTATAGGTGTGGCAGTGTGTGTGCGTGCAGTGTGTGTGTGTGTATTGTGTGTGGCAGTGTGTGTGTCTATTGTGTGTGTGTGTGGCAGTGTGTGTGTGTGTATTGTGTGTGGCATTGTGTGTGTGTATTGTGTGTGACAGTGTGTGTTGTGTGTATTGTTTGTGTGTGGAGTTTTAATTATACCTGGATTGTTTTGGAGAATAATGTTAAAACCTCAATAAAACCACAATAATCACAAACGTGGTATTCAAATGCACATAACGGACAAAATATGTATGTGCGTGTGCACTATGTGTATGTGAGTGTGTAATGTAGTTTTACATGTTATTTTCTTCTTGTTTGTCGTATAATTTAATCGATTTAGTTGAGTGTGCGTGTTTAATTATGTGTGTTGCTTTTGACAACACTATTTTGTGGAACACGAATTATTTTGGGATAGCTTTGGTTAACTTCTTAAGGATCTTCTTCCTTTGGGATAGATGTTAACTTTCGTCTTAAGGATCTTCTCCCAACAGTTCGTGCAGATAGAGTTAGCAATATTGACAAAGCCATAAGTTGACGTAGTATACAGTTAATTCTATTTTGACAACCGTCGTTCATGTTTCTATTTTAAACAACAATTATAGGACTACCATACCTTTGTCATTCTCTCTGTCAAAACAATTTTCAAAAAGTTAGTAATCATATAGAAATGAAATTCTTCCCCTTTATACAAAGCAATAGAAAATTGATGAACATAGTATGTGTAACAGAAAAGAAGAAATGGATCGAAGTTGGATGAATGCAAGTCGTGCGAGTGCGGAGTATGACAATGGAATTGAGCAATTTCTTAAATTTGCTCGACAACATCGCTTGGAACCCGATGAACGATACTTTTGCCCTTGTGTGAAGTGTATGAATGGGAGACGACATGAGGCTGACACAATTCGTGAACATCTTGTTTGTGAAGGGATAAACACCAACTATGCTGTGTGGATATGGCATGGCGAAATAGTAGATGTTCCAACTGGAAACACTCATGTAGATATAGATGGTGATCAATTTGAAGAAATGATTCGTGATGTCGGACAAGAATCATTTCAAAGAGCTCATGTTTATGATGCGTTGAAAAGTGATTCAGAGACTCCATTGTATCTGGGGTGTGAAAATTTCACACGTCTATCTGCCGTGTTGAAGCTGGTTAATTTGAAGGCAATAAATGGGTGGAGTGACAAAAGTTTCACCGAATTGCTCCAGTTGATGAATGAGATGCTACCAACAGGCAATACATTGCCTAAGCGTACCTATGAGGCGAAGAAGGTTGTGTCTGATGGGTATGGAGTATAAAAAAATACACGCTTGTCCCAATGATTGCATACTGTATAGAAAAGAGTTTGAAGAATTGCATAAATGTCCTAGGTGTGGGGTATCACGATACAAAGTGAAGAATGATGGAGAGAACACACAACAAGGACCTCCCGCAAAGGTGTTATGGTATCTTCCTATTGTTCCAAGGTTCAAGCGATTGTTTGCTAATAGAGATGATGCAAAGAATCTCACATGGCACGCAAATGAGAGAAAATGCGACGGGCTAATTCGTCATCCAGCTGATACTGCACAATGGAAGAAAATAGATCATTTATTTCCAGATTTCGGGAGTGACGCAAGAAACCTTAGGCTTGGACTTTCCACAGATGGAATGAATCCGTTCGGTAACTTAAGCACCAAGCATAGCTCTTGGCCTGTTTTACTTGTGATATATAATCTACCTCATTGGTTATGTATGAAACGGAAGTATGTTATGTTGTCAATGATGATTTCAGGACCAAAACAACCAGGAAATGACATAGATGTTTATCTAAGTCCGTTGATTGATGACTTGAGAATGATGTTGTAACACCCCCAATCCACTCAGGGATATTACACGCCGTAGACCCTTTCCTCAAGGATCTACCAGGCTGGTAAACAACGTCAAACATCTCCACAATGCCTTTAAGGCTAAAATGACTCAGTAGACCGATTTGGTCTTTCAATAAAATACATACAACTCAAACACCTTACATGCCCACAGAGGGGTCGAATACAACACACTCCCGTACAACGGGAAAGAAATACTGCAGCGGAAATAAAATACAACTAAACCAATACGACATCAACGGGTCATCATGTGATTAGTATCGTTCATCTTTCATCATCCTTCATGCCGACCCTGTGCTCTGCTCCAAAACCTGAATGCAATACAGACATCCACCTCCCGAATACTCGGGGGTTAGCAAAACTCCACTGTTTTGCAAGTGCAAGTATAAAATACGAAAACGAGCCATACATATCATACTCCACGGAACATGTTAATCATAATCATACTTCCCGAGGTAAATCACTTAATCAAAACAGTTAAATCGAAAGATAGGGGTAAACCCAATATACATCTTGTGAAAACATTTTACGACCTCGGGGATTTGAAAACATTTGGGATTTTAAGAATTCTCAAACCTTTCAGAAACATTTAGGGACACAGACCAAAAGTCATTTTCCCAAAACATAAATTCGATAACAACAAATGGGGTCCACGACCCGATCATACCATAACAACCTGTTTCCACAGATTATTCGCGTCCCGTGCTAGCAAGTCACGGACCTCAGATGCTCCCGTAGAACAAACCCGAGTGAATAACCCACAGGGAAACTATATCAAATCACATGTCACCGTAACCGCAGTCACGTGACTACAAGCACATATACGTACATAATCAAACCACAACCATAAGTTATCCCGGCATCGCGCTAACAAGCCACGAACCTCGGAGTCCCCGCAAGACATACCCGATGATAACCCCACAAGTTATCTCGGCATCGGGCTAACAAGCCACGAACCTCAGAGTCCTCGCAAGACATACCCGGATTGGATAACCCTACGGCCACGCCCGACCCATACTAGCAAGTATGGATCCCGAAGATTCAACAATCCTACCCGGAGGCACATCACATACATGAAGCACACAACAATAATCACTTATCAAGCCAAACAACATTAAGCATCACAACCTCCTTTCAAGGAGTAACAACTAATATCACACACATTACGTTCTTACCGAACAAGTACACAATAACAATACGTAATCCCCGGCAAAGGATTACGGTCTATCAAACTCACTCGATGTGATCATATTATCTTTCAACATACAAAACCAACACACATATTCCGAGAACACATATTCACGAAGTATATGAATTATCGTTGAAAGACAACATTTATCGAGAACATATCGATCCTTTTTTACGTTCATTAAACATTTGGATTTCGTATAAAAATCATTTATCAACAATTATGCCTATGAAACATAAAACGTATGGGCAAGATACTTGCCTCGATACCACGACCACGGAACCACGAACGGACACGGCTCAATCGGGAAGCTTCAGAACGCCCGATGCTATCGAAAAGGAAGACGACAACGAATGGAAGGGTTCAACACGGTTTCTTCGCAAGAAACTCGACCCTAACATCATATAATCTATAAATCAATGATCATACGAGGAAGAATAATCGTAGAACGTCCGAAAACCCCTCTAAGACATTCTACCGGACACCTTCAAGGCGTCGATCAAGAACTTGACCAAAACAACGAATCGATATGATCCAACCATGGAATAACAAGGGAAATGATATAATACATATAAATAATCATCAATACATCATAATCCCAAGTTAAATCGGATTAAACGGACGAAATCAACCAAAATACCCAAATTCCCCAAAATTAGATTTTTAGAAAATCTGACCTGATTCGGTAGATCGGAGGATGTTATAGGATGGATGATTGATGATATGAACTCCAAGACTTCATGGATTTATTGTCCAACAACATCTCTCCATGATTAACCAAGCTCCAGCCGCGGAAGGGAAGAAAACGAGTGAGAAACGGCTAAAGAAAGACGCTGCCAGGCCTTAAATAGGCCGACTGCCGGCCGCCTTACGTACGTAACCGGCCATGGCTTACGTACGTAACCGGCCATGGCCGACTCACTGCCTAGAAATGCCGGAAACGTTACGTACGTTACCGGCCAGGTCCTTACATACGTAACCGGCCTTACGTACGTAACTGCCGAGCATTACCGGCCGTAACTCGGCCAGTGCCGGCCTGGGCCTAGATTGCCCGGCCATGACTCGGCCGGGGCCTACTCCGACGGCCCGAACGACCCCGAAACCCGAACCTGAATACGAATTGAAGATACGGTTATGAAGTACTCGCAAAGACGAATTCGAGCACTAAGAGAACACACGATTCCGACCACCCGATGGCTCGAAATTCGAAAACGGAAAGTAATTACCCCAAACTTTAGGAAATTACGAAAATGGCCCAAAACGCCCGAAAATCACGATACGTGATCTAAACACCAAGACAAAGCTCGCAACATGAATAATAACATTAAATGAACTTACGAGAAACTCGAAACAACAGTTTCGGACGAGATTCACAAGAATCGAACTCAAGTGCGGAAAAGTCGCCAAAAGGCACGGAACTCAACAAAACGACACCGAAACGAGCTCGGATGACAAAAAGTGCAGAATTAATCATTCTCGTAATGACGAAACGGTCATGAGAGAGTCATCAAAACGGACTTTCTCCAAAAAAAGAAATTACCGGAAATCGAAATTACGGGTATTACATTCTACCCTCCTTAAAAGAAGTTTCGTCCCGAAACTTAAAATAAATAGGGAGAAGCAATATCCTCTGCCAGGAAAACTCGACGAGATACATAAAACCCGGAAAATCGTGCCCGACGGCGAAATATTGCAAGAAACGCAAAGAGACATACGGCGTGAAAACACGCTCCACGACGACCAACACAACGTCGTCGTTAGGAATATAATAAAATCAACAAAGGACAAGCGTCATCAAACGGATAATATAGTTAAGTCAATTATCCGAACAATCAAAAAACATAACGAACGAAAATCAATAAGATTGACCGACCCAACGGTACATCAATCAAAACGCGAGCCAATCGCTGAGTAAATACGGAATTCCACCGCCCAAGGGTTGGAAGATCGAAAACGAGACTAATTTCCCGAACTTAAGGGAATTAGGAAGGAGCCTGAACGCTCGCAAATCACGAAACGAGAACAAAAACCGAACAAACAAACGATCGAGACAACAAAAATTGATCTATCATGTTCGCATCGCGAATAACAATAAAATTCAAACAAAAACTCCCAGGTTCACGTCTCGGCTCGAGACAATATATGATCCGGTAAAAGCAACAAGATGTGATTCACATAAGATCCACAGGAAAGGGAATAGCAATTGAAAGGTCACAACGACAAACGAGTAGTTTCGAAACACCACACTCGTTCGATCGATAAAAGCAAGGGATAGGGAAAGCTCAGAAAATGTTAACGAACATAAACGAGTCGACAGAGTCGAAAATACAGAAGTTCAAAATCTGATCCACTTCGAATAAAAGAACTAGTAGAACTAAAAGATGTTACATCCGAACAAGGTTCACAAGTATCGAACCGGACTCGGAAAAGTCACAGCGATAACCAGATCGACCCAAAACAAGATCACAGCTCGTTCGAACGATGAAACCGAAATACAGAACATGTTCAAAAAGTATCAACGAACACGAGCGAGTGGATAGACCTGAGAAAGAGGAAATGCAGAAGTCCAAAAATAATACGGGTATTATATTCGACCCCTTCTAAAAGAAGCGTTGTTCCCGAAACTCACAACACGAAATCAAGGTGACAACACAACAAGCAACTGACAGAAACATCCTTCAAAGGCCTCTCAAAGCCGATTCCGATGACTGCGCTGAAGCGCGAACTCCGAAAGTCTCGGTAGCCAATTCGCAAAACTGAATTCGGTGTCCCTCGAGTCCACACTTGAAATGTGTTACCGACGAGAAGGACAATTTACACGTGCATGCCCCGGCACATCACGGTTGAAACGCCTCGGCTCGGCATACCGAAAATACATATGCTAGATACAATGGAACTAACACCGCAAAACAACATACCGGAGATGCCAACTCAGCATAACATATCAACGCATACAAAAATCACAACAACAACGGCATCGTTCGACGATTACAACGGCCCAAACGATAGCCATCACACAACCATAAACATCATGAAACGATCACCAATGTGCATAAACGCATAAAAATCTAAGTTTTAACAGCTCACACAGGTGCGATAACACGCAAGCCACCACGAAATGACAACATTAAAGATCGTCATCACACCTCCCACAACGGGCTAACAAAACATATGCGTGGTGAACGACTCAACGTTCACACCACCAATTCAATCACAATTCGGAGGGCTAACACCCTAACAACAATACCAACATCATACACACCTTCTCCGACCACAAGCACGAAATGATGGATTTTAAAAACGAAAACCACCTTTTGAAAATAGTTTGGAAACACCAGTTGATCTTGAGTATCACTTTACAAAAAGTAGTGCAAACATTGTTATCGAGACTTTGAAAATTGTCTTGCATTTGAACAAAAATGAGGACACCTTCTCTTAGTGAAAGACTTTCAGAATATTCGACCCTCAGGTCTAAGTAAAAGTGTTTATAAAACATTGATAATATATCAAAACATTTTGGTCCTCGAGTTAGAAGAATTTTGAAATATATTGTGGCACCTTGGATGTACCACGAGAAAATAATTCATTTTAAAAGTACATCTCGAAATTTATTTTCTAAGATACTCAAGGTTTTCAAAGATAATTCAATGGGCTAGAATGCCCAAAAATTTCAGGTAATTACACGGAACATTATAACGCCGTGGGCCCCACGCCAGAACCCACCAGGCTAAAAACCATTTACAAAAACGTCAAAAGGGTTGATGACTGTAATATTTCAAAAACACACAAAAGCCATTTACAAAAATACTAAATACCGTCATAAGAATTTCGCCATAATGATCAAGGCCATAATGCCAAAAACTCGGTTAAGGGAATCAGTTTTCGAAATAAACTCAGTCGGTAAAATACCGAAAGCCATTACAAAAGAACTCACGCAGCGGATAAAAGAAATAAAGTCAAACATACACAATCCAGCAACACTACTCCTCATATGAACGAAATATGAGGGTCAAATAACCGCATATCAAGAAATCAAACTCCATAAGAGGATTCCGTTACTTAACAAATAATCATAAAAACAGCTCGTGTCACACGAGGCACAACACAAAGAAGGGAGACTTACATCCACATGTCGCACGAAAATGATGATCGCTCACGATACTAATCACGACCAACAAGCTCAGACGACGCGTCGCGACACGACTCAGTCAGATAAAATCCGACGAAACAAGACTCGAACAACACGACTTGACCCGATAGCCTAGGTTTCCACAACCTAAGCTCTGATACCTTTTATGTAACACCCCCAATCCACTCAGGGATATTACACGCCGTAGACCCTTTCCTCAAGGATCTACCAGGCTGGTAAACAACGTCAAACATCTCAACAATGCCTTTAAGGCTAAAATGACTCAGTAGACCGATTTGGTCTTTCAATAAAATACATACAACTCAAACACCTTACATGCCCACACAGGGGTCGAATACAACACACTCTCGTACAACGGGAAAGAAATCCTGCAGCGGAAATAAAATACAACTAAACCAATACGACATCAACGGGTCCTCATGTGATTAGTATCGTTCATCTATCATCATCCTTCATGCCGACCCTGTGCTCTGCTCCAAAACCTGAATGCAATACAGACATCCACCCCCCGAATACTCGGGGGTTAGCAAAACTCCACTGTTTTGCTAGTGCATGTATAAAATACGAAAACGAGCCATACATATCATACTCCATGGAACATGTTAATCATAAACATACTTCCCGAGGTAAATCACTTAATCAAAACAGTTAAATCGAAAGATAGGGGTAAACCCGATATACATCTTGTGAAAACATTTTACGACCTCGGGAGTTTTGAAAACATTTGGGATTTTAAGAATTCTCAAACCTTTCAGAAACATTTAGGGACACAGCCCAAAAGTCATTTTCCCAAAACATAAATTCGATAACAACAAATGGGGTCCACGACTCGATCATACCATAACAACCTGTTTCCACAGATTATTCGCGTCCCGTGCTAGCAAGCCACGGACCTCAGATGCTCCCGTAGAACAAACCCGAGTGAATAACCCACAGGGAAACTATATCAAATCACATGTCACCTGTTAGGTGTATTTTTATGCGTTTTTATATCATTATTTTATATCCACCTTGAGCCTAAATCAGCCTAAATGAGCGTTTAATGCATTATTTTTATATGTTTTGCAGGAAATCGGAGTCCGGAAGCCAAAACGATGAAAAACGGGCGAAAATAGCATTTTTTGGTCATGAGCCGCGGCACACACCAAGTGAACCGCGGCACACGAAGACAACTTGACAAATAATATGCACATCGTCTTGTGCCGCGGCTTCTGAAAGTGAGCCGCGTGAAAGCGCAAAAAAGGGGCCGCTTTGCCGAGTCAAATGTTGGTTGGTAGGCTGAATTTGAAGTGGGCCGCGGATGTATAAAGCATTGGGCCGCATAGGAGCAAAAGAAAAAGGAAAGGAATTGACTTCCTGGGAAGAGGAAAAAAACTACTGAAGGATGGAAAGAGAAACAATATAAAAAGGCACATGGGGAACAGATTTGAGAGAAACGTGAGAGCAGGAGGTTAGCGGCGGAAGAAATAAAAGAATACACGGAGGAGATTTGTGGGCGACGACAAGACCACGGATCCTTACGGTTTTTCTGCATCTTAGTTTTTTTTAGATTTATTTGAGTAGGATTTTGATTGTAGCCAATTTCATGACGGTTTGATTATTTATTATTATTTCGATTTACTCGTTATTCTATTGAATTGGATTCTTCTTACTGTTCTTAATGCTTTTTAATTGTCTGGCCAATAGTTAATTTGTTTTGAATGTCTTTATGGATTCGGGAGATGAAATTTAGGCATAGTTCTTGTGAGACGAATCATAATTTTCGTGAGATAGGAATATACTCGTGCGAATTGTGAAGCCTGTTATTTTGGGAATTCTTGAACTGTTTTAGCTATTAATTATCTGATTAGAATAGGGATATATCGAGTTAGTAATTCGTAGTATTTTCTATCGACCTTGGGAAAGGCTTTAGAATAATTTAGGAATTCCTGGCTTACAATCAATTGAATAACAGTGAATTGAATTGAATAAATATCATTCCCGATTGTTTGAGGTGAAAATCAATATCCTACCCCTTATTAGTATTATTATTATTATTATTAGTAGTACTATTATTTACTTTCTGCAATTAGTTTAGATATAAACTCTATTTAATTGTTCTTCAAATAAAATTGTGAGTTGACTAAATTTTGGTACTTAGTGAAATCAGTCCTCGAGGGAACGATACTTTACTTATCACTTTATTACTTGTTGACACCGTGCACTTGCGGCATATTGTGAGGGATTTTCCCACAACAAGTTTTTGGCGCCGTTGCCGGGGACTGATTTTTCGCTAATATCAATACCAAGCGACTCTAATTTTAATTTGAAGTTTTTTTTTCTTTGTTTAGTCTCCTTATTTTTTTTTCTTTTCTTCATTATGTTTTCCTATGAGTATCGTGACCCTTGGCATTTCATAAATTTCGATGCTCTTAATAATTTGCCAAATAGGGTCAGTCAGCCCCCTCCCCCAAAAGAAAAGACCATGCTTGAAATTTATGTAGACGTTCTTAAAAATCCTGATAGTACCCTTTTTGAGCTACAATGCGCACATCATGGTCTTGAGAATCACTACGGTTATTTTCCAGCTCATTTATTTAGTAGTGAAGTTGAGGGGGAGGTTGAGAAGAATGACATGTTGAGTTTTAGGGTCAGTCAGCCCCCTCCCCCAAAAGAAAAGACCATGCTTGAAATTTATGTAGACGTTCTTAAAAATCCTGATAGTAGCATTTTTGAGCTATCATGTGCACATCGTGGTCTTGAGAATCACTACGGTTATTTTCCAGCTCATTTATTTAGTAGTGAAGTTGAGGGGGAGGTTGAGAAGAATGACATGTTGAGTTTTAGGGTCAGTCAGCCCCCTCCCCCAAAAGAAAAGACCATGCTTGAAATTTATGTAGACGTTCTTAAAAATCCTGATAGTACCCTTTTTGAGCTACAATGTGCACATCGTGGTCTTGAGAATCACTACGGTTATTTTCCAGCTCATTTATTTAGTAGTGAAGTTGAGGGGGAGGTTGGGAAGAATGACATGTTGAGTTTTAGGGTCGATCCCCCAGCACCCAATGATTTCATAAAGTGTGATGAGCCTAGAGAAGAAGTTATCATTGATGATGTTTCCAAAGAAATTCCATTAAATTGTCATCAAACTTCGACTAATAAAGTGAATACTTTTGTGCCAAAATTTTTATTAACGGTGCCACGCATAATTTTTCCTAAATCCATGATGGGAGAGATTGACCCCATTACTCATGATTTTGTTGAGGCTGATTCTTCGAGTTCTAATGAGGTTATGCATGATAATTCTTTATTATTTGCCCATTCGAACTCTGCTTATTTTTTCGTGCCTTATGATTATTACATTCTTCCATCATTTTTTGGTTGTCCGCATAATTATTCTTATTCATTATTTTTGGCAACTGGGCATGAGCCAAAGCCTCCCCTATGGAATAAGAGGCTTATTGATTGCAAGAAGGGGGCATTTGGAAATCTCCCAAGAAATAAGCCACGTTAAATTTTTTCGCCACGTCGTGCTCAAGACGTAAAATAGAGCGCTGAATGGGAGGCAACCCATCATTTTTACTTGCTTTCTAGTTAGTTGTTTTTATTTGATTTTTCGTTTTTAATTTTTCCTTTTGTTTGTTATTTTGTTTGGATTCGTGTATTCTTGTTGGCCCTTATTTCTCTGATATTTCTTTTTAACCCCTATGAGTTATTATTCTTCATATTCTAGTCTTTCTTGATTTAATGTCTATTGTTACCTCATGACTAGAGAATAAGTTTGGGGGTCCCTCGTGATGTTGGGCGTTATTTGAAGTATGGATTGACCGACGTTTCCACTCAGACATGTGCGGGTGTTCAAGAAGACATTTGGAATAAGTTTCACTTTTCCGTATCTCTTTTATTTTCACATGAGTTTTATTATTGATAATGTTATGTGTAGTGGACTTTATTTTGCATGCTATTGATGTTTTTTGCAAGCTTGAATTTTTCGTGAATTTTTCGTGCTTCCATGTGTAAAACTGATGTTACGATACTGATTTCTCTTTGAAGAAACAGTTGACTTTTGGTCGAGTTGCAGTCAGCGATTTCTGTTTCTGTTGAGTATTCATTTAGGTCCGAAATTTTATCGTTTTTGTAGAAATTTTAGCGGATAAGAGAGGAGACATACGTGTTTTCAAATCACCGTTTATACGTTTGGTTAAACTTTTCGCGTAGCTAATCGTCCAGTAATATGAGTCTTGTTGGCATTTGAATTGAGTTTAGAGTCGGACAGTTTTTCCCAAGAAAAAGTCGAGATATTAATTGTTCTATGATGGGTAGTCTAGTAACCGGGGGTATTCACGTGACCCGTTGTTTACTCTCGCGTAAAACGGCGAACCTGAATAGATTAATAATTTAGAAATATCGCATTACCGATGATGGGAAGCCTAGTAACCGGGGGTATTCACGTGACCCGTTGTCTACTTTCGCATAAAACGGCAACCTTGACATGCGGGAATTGCTATTCAAGTTTTTTCTCCGCTGTAGAGGGGGACTTAGTAACTAGAAGCATCCATGTGCCCCATGAGTGTCTTTTACGTCAAACGGTTCCCCGATACATGAGAATAGAAATCCACCCTAGGATCATCCCGATGAAATATCCCGAGAGCCGAAACCCAGTGGTTAACTCGAATCATATTATTGATCATACATAGGGAATCTTTGTCCAGGAGTAAGTTTAATAATGAAACTCTTGAATTTTGCCTCTAGACTGTGGGATTGGGCGAATTGGCTTGTTTAATCTAACCCTTCATATTGACGGTCGGTTAAATTCACGCATGTTAATCTTTGAGCTTGATTTTCTTCATGAACGATTGATTAGGACTGAAATTGGTTACTTAGTGGAATCAGTGTCTGGGACGTGACTCGCTATTACGATACTTGTATTATTCTTTGAGATTTTCAGGGTAGTATTGATTAACTGAGCACTATGGATTTGCATGATATTCACGATACATTTTGTTTAAAATTATAATTTTTTGCTTGAAATTGGTTGTTGTTAGCGTGCGCTATCGAGTAGTATTGAGCGCGCGCTAAGCCTGTCTAGCGCACGCTAACGATGTCGGGTTGTAGGTTCGGGACCATTTTTAAGCCCAGTTAGCGCGCGCTCCTTGTGTTAGTTAGCGTGCGCTAACTATGCAGTTTATATAGATCAGCGGCAGTTCAGAAACAATATTTTTTTCATTCTTTTTCTTTCCTTCCCTTCCTATGGGCGATTTCGGCGATTTCAGAGCATATTGTGGAGAGTAATCAGTGGAGTCTCCTTCCAGTCCGATTCTTGTGTCTCGAGCATAACACATCATCATCTAAATCCATCTCCTTCACTCCGATTCAAGGTATTTTCGTCTAGAACCCAAAATTGTCAATTTTGGGGGTTTTTCCGGGCTTAGCTTATTAGACTCGAATTATTCTAGTATGTTGTGATATACCTCATCGATTGTTGTTATTGGATGATTCCCAATCCGTTTTCCTCGAATTAACCCGCGAATTATTGATACAGGGAGATTTTGTGTAAACCCTCGCTCGTATCGATTGATCGTTCATTATCGTAGTTTGTAATCGGGGTTATGGGTGTATTCCAATCGATTATTGTTGTTCGTTGGGACTGAACTACGTTGATTCTTCGTTTAGGAACCGTCGTTTTCCACCCGGACCGTTCGTAGTCGTGTTTCATTCCCGATTCTTCAAGAATGTCTCAAAGGCAAGTACTTTACATTTGTTTACATGTTCTAGTATTTGAATTGGGGCTATTCGTGGTTTTTGTGGATGGATATGTATATGTTCACATAGGGATGGTCCGACGGGGCCTCTAGGGATACGTATTGCCGTGTGTGTGCCTATCACGAACTTTGGTTAACCACCTAGGGATGTCTGATGGGGCTCTGCGGGGTAAGGTGGCCGTGAGTCTCGTACCAAGGTTAACTTTGAACTGTTTTGTTGGAGAAAATGTGTTTTGTGCTTGTGCACCGTATAATATTCAGGAATATAAATGTTTTCTAAAATGATTTTTGGCGCATATATTCATCTGATTAGAATGTAGTTCAGTAGTTGATTATTGGTGTTATGTTCTGTCGGTTATTATTGATGTCTTGTTTTGGGATTTCTGTATTATAAAATTGGTTTAAGTACTCGAGCACTTCTTTTTTTTAAAATTATAAATGATGTGTTCCCGTTTTGGGAAATGGATTTGATGTCAGATTTTAATTGTCGGATTGTAGTCTTTTATTTGAATTGTCGTTTTATTGCTGATTGTATGTCGTTGTCGAATGTCTTGTTGGTACGTTAGCCTGGTGGATTCCACAGTATGGGGTCCACGGCGCTGTAATATGCTCTGATCGTCTTGGGGGTGTTACAGCGAGGGCGTGACTCGAGATAGGAAATAAGAAGCGAGGAAGAAAAGAGGAAGCATACGCTTCTTAAGAACGATGGGTGAATTTTCACGTATAACCTATTGACGTATCATGAAGGGGGATCAATCCCATAGAAATGACTTAGAATTCAAATGTAGGAATACATAATAATAGTAGCCTTGAATATTAGGAAAGGGTTCATAGTAAATTACAAACGACGTGAGATAGAGAGCAAAATTTTGAAAAAGTGTTTGCAACGGAAAAATATGATTGGTTACATATATAAAGATATGTAACCAAGACTTAATGACATTTTCAGATAAAAGACTTCCAGTCAACACGCTCCATCACATTGCCTGCTCAATCTACACATTTTAAAAGATATACGGGACTGAGTACAACATACTCCATGAACATATTGCCTAACAATACAACATACTTTCATTGCATATAAGCAGTAACACACATGGGTTTTAATAAAAGCCCGTGTTTACTAAATCATTTTATTTCATTGCATATATCATCATATTCACCATATCTATTACTACACCGGGGAAGATAGCCATCTCCCGCGAAAGTTACTCCCCGAGATCAGAAACTACGAAGAGAGCTCATAATCCCGAGTGTTGTGTACACTAACCGTGGCCTAAAACCTTTGTCTAACTCAGGATCCAATCATTATATAGGTTGGTAAGGCAACATTGATAGGTTCATAAGAATTCACATAAAAGTTCTTATGCATCATAATCATTTGAAATCATAATTTTCTCATAAAACATTTTATAAAAATATAGAAAATCTCAAGTGATTTTCGTATAGCCAGCTCACGTGGACAAGTATTAATCACAAGCAAAATGAATTATGACTCTTTCTTGTGCTTCAGTTTGCTGCTCCACCTTCCATCATAAACAACTAAGTTTTAGCGGTCGATCGAGCTTAACAGAGTCTAACGAGTAACGGACTTGACTAACAATTTTGGAATTTGCGGCTTTGCACGCAACCTAAGTTTGATGAGAAAAACTATAGATCTCACCATGGAACCCAACTAACTATATACCATATAAAGCTACTAGAAACAGAAACTGACACTGGATTCCGCAACATGTTCCTTGGTTTGAAAACCAACGTCAAACACTTAACACAAATCAAAAACACAAATGTGCACAAATGTTAGAAAGAACTGAAATTCCGTAATTACACAGTAACAACTAGACAATGTATCTTATACCATTGGAAAGCCATATAAGTCTAGTTTCATGTCCACTTTATGGATATCAAAAATATTAAACATGGAGAAAGTTATGGCTGTTTCCATGGATTAGAAAAACTACAAATTTCCAGTAAAAATGGGAAAAATGTTATATTAACCTAGGGTTTGGTTCTAGCCACAAAAACCCTAAACATGCAAACTCTAATCAGGCATATCACATTTAAAACACATGTAGGAATCGACATATAAATATGATTTTCGTCACGGCGAATTCTGTTTCATTATCCTTTTTGAAAATTGATCACTATTTTATGTTCATATCATTCCACATCATCAAACATCAAACATTCATGCTTGTTGTGCCTTCCTTAGGGATAAGGGGTCGTGACATGAGTAGTTTACAAGAATCTTTAATAGTTAGCAACCTTATCGGTGAAATGTTGTTAAATGTAATGGGATAATGTGAAACTATTTATAAGAGCAATACCATATGGTTGTAAACATTATCATATGATTGAGTATTTAATATATAAGTTATCTTAGCCAGTTGTTAGTTGAATTTGAGGAGTATTATAGCAGTAATATTCCCGATCAATTCGGTGGTGTTACACATCAAAAGCACCAAAGATCTGAACACTCTAACAGTAATATCTCTCTTTCGGGAACTGAAGGAGCAGACTTAGAAATTTTGGACAAGAAGGAAGCCATGAATGAGAATTCTTATGCAGCACTAATGGTTGTGTCCCATTGTATGTAAATATCTACTGCAAACAAATACAAGCAGAAGCCATCCAACTTAAAAGTTGAGAAAGATGAAAACCTGTAGGAACATATGGCTCGGATGATGAAAAGATCCAAGTTTGTCAATAAAGGTCTATCATAAGAGCCCACGAACAAACTCCAAAAATCCCCCTCTTGATCTTCAATATGAGAGGGTGTGTTTAGATGTAGGAAACCTGGACATTACAAGAAATATTGTCCACCAGAACAGTAAAACAATCAAAGACCTTCAAGTCCCATGAGACAAAAAGGAAGAAAAAATAAAGACATAAAGAAGAAATTAATTGCCTGCTAGGCAAGAGGATAGCAAATTACAAATTATTTATCGGTAGGACATGTATTTATATTACTATGCTAAAGTTCATCAGAATCGGTTGAATCTCAGCCATCATTCTTTTGTAAAACTATAAATGACAAGATAATAACAAATAGTTCAAGCTACTCATCAGATTGAAATGCTGAAGAATCATATATACAGTCTTTTGTCGAAAAACTAGAATACTAGACCGTGAGCCAATGTTTAGCTGCAAATGAAGATGAGAAATAATTATTTACACGAAATGGGTAGTGTAACACCCCCAGATTTATCCGAAAATATTACAGCGCCATGGGCCCCGGATGAAACCCACAAGGCTAAAAGAAATTTTTAAAAACATTTACAAATGCTCAAGAGGTCAACGACGGTACTATCTTTAAAAATTCACAAAGACTTATAAAATCCATTTATCAAAAACCGTCGTAAAAACTCAATTGAAATCACAAGGCCAAACGGCCGACACTCAAAAGTTTAGAAAACGATTTCCAAAGTAACCTCAGTCACCAGATACCAAAAGAGCGTTTCAAAATACTCACGCAGCGGAAAAAGACCAACCATACTCTAGCAGCGGAATACAAGAACGAATCAAGAAACTCAATGCACAAAACATATCCTAGCCAGTATCCTCCGGGAAGCTCATCTCTTCACGACCGCTACAAGCTCGAGACTCCAAGAACCTAAAAAGAAATCCCACGACGGGGTCAGCCATAATATCCAACAATGATAACCATCACATCACATTAATAATTACATACCAATGAGAATACAACATAAGAATACGACCAACGTAATGTTACCGCCATAACTTTGCTTACTCAAGTCATTCTCATCAGAATAACCATTATCACATTTCACATCTTGTACTTGATTAACCAATAAACTCGAACCTAATATCTGTATTGTACCTCAAACAATACTCAAGATTCTCAAACTATCATCACCAACTCACGATACGGAAATATACCATTTCTGACCAATACGATCCATCGAATAACATCATCAAATTCCAAGACGACAACCGATTGTCCATCAAAGACAAATACCAAAGGAAATATGGAACATACCTCAAGATATGAAGTGCCACGACAATCATATCAGTCTAATCCAAGATCTGACCAGTACAACATACGGACATGGTCCAAACACAAGACCTACAAATGCATACTCATATGACAACGTCAAATATGCTCACATCAATAACAACAGTGTACACTTATGGAAATCCGATGATCCAGCGCACACAGCATAGATCCCAAGATGACCCTGAAATATCAATCTCGATGTCTAAACAATCACCAACCATTATCCTCAATATTCGATGGTCCAAATGTCACGGACGGTAGATAATTCCTGTCTTCGTCTTTACTATAATGTAACCTCGATACCCGAATATGCCAATAATCGAGATAAATCATATACATTATGATTTAACTCCCATAATCGGAATGACAACATATAATCATTGCTATATGCATTACAAACGAAATGAAACTGAAACCATTCATTAAACATTATAACTGAGCAAGTAATCACTTGCCTCGATACTGATACGACGACGATGAAGCTGCAACCAATCTCATTGTCTTCGTCTATGAGCTCCTCGGCCCCGACCAACGCAATTCACGAACGTACTCGAACACAACCGCAACATACGGTTCTAATCACCGATCAATAATCTCAACCTATCGAAGTAATCAAATAACACATATCCGATAACAATTAACAACCGACACGACCAACCAGATCATCTCAACGATTCAACGATATCTATGATACAAACTACAACTCGATGATCATAATCAATCAATACAACCGATCAATAAACCCCAACGGTTCCACAATATTTCGATTAGACACAAGTCTGGACAATCCAACTCAAACAATTACGAACTCAAAACCACAACACGATTCATAATCCGATTAATTCAATATACGATCGTCTTGCTATGCTAAATTCATCAAAAGTTCCTAAAGAACACTAAGGGATTCGAACTCATGTTCATAACCATTAAAACAACATAACTCGATATCCTTTAACATGAAGATAATCTTCCAATTCGTAATCCAAGTCATGAATCATCGTATTCTTCAATATAGACTCTACATAACCCCAGGGATTGTAACAACAACTCCCTAATCATCATCATATGGATCAAATACAGATAATAATAACAAGAACATCAAGAACTCTATGATTTCATAATCATAATCAACATATTCAAGGTATAAACCATCATATCACCATCTTCCTTCAACATATAATTCATATAACCTCAAGAATCGAAACAACAACATCTTAATCCTCTTCATACGAATCATTTATCAATAACAACATCAAAAATCCAAAATTAAAAGGAGGATTATCCAACATAGATGAAAAACACTGGAAAGCACTTCAAGAATCATCCATAGCTCCATATCCAAGACTCAAATCCAAGTTCTCAAGCTCAAAATCGACTTAGGAAGGCCAACATCTCTCTCTTTCAAAGTTTAGAGACGAAAAACGAAAAGGAAAGCTGAAGTGAAATGAAGACGAACTTCATTATATTAAACTGCATAACTCATTACGTACGTTATCCTTCATCATTAACGTACGTAATGCACTTTAGTGTACACTATTCGTCCCACATAGCGTACGTAATCATCATCCCAGAACTAACTGAACTGTTTTGTTAACATGCTTACGTACGTAATGTTTCCTTCATAACGTACGTAACATGTACGTTGACTTGCTACAGCACCACCCACATTACGTACGTAATACGCCATGCATAACGTACGTAATGGCCAAGGTTGACTCGCTGTCCACATCCTCTGCCGAAAGCTGCCGACATAGGGTCCCACCTGCCGACCCTGACTCAATCGTCTAATTCCCATATTACGTACGTAATGTCTCGGGCATAACGTACGTAACTCTTGTGATTTAGCGTACGTAAGTCTTCAACATTAGCGTGCGCTAAGTATTCTATACTTATCCAAAATCCAACTGTTCATGCCTGTCTCGACATACCAAAAACACATACACACATACTGAATACATATACTGGATCCAATAACATTCTTATACGAAATACTATATATCGAAAGTACGATAACCTAATACACGATATACTCAAATGCAACTATCAACCAGATACGACAATTATACCGATACTGACATCTCAGTCCTTTATTTATTTTATCCATACTGTACAGATTCCAAGTTGTACAATATAACTCGGATAAAATAATATCAAACAACAGTAGTAGAAATTTCGGATATTACATATTACACCACCTAAAATAAGTTTCCTCCTCGAAACTTGCAATTCGTCATAAAAGAAACAAACATACCGTTCAACTAAAATATCCCAAAACCATCACGACAACGATCAATCATCATCATTACTGAATAACCAAAAGAGCACGCTTACAAATACGCAGGTCGACGATCTCCTGAGATACTAGCAAGCGATCTCACTGTACAGTCCCAATACGCTTACAATCACAATTCCTTGAGTCTCAACAAGATATGTCATCTTCGGATGAAACAATCTGCCCGAATCAAATCATGTTTGCTTGATTACATAATCAAGTCCCAATTCCGATAAGACGAATAATCCCGAAACATCGACACAAAATTCGAACACTTATACGATCATTAACAATGATCAACAAACAAATTAACTGGGAATACCATCGACATGATAAATTCCAATATGACCAACGAAGGAGCGATAATAATCGGGAATACCCTCACACGGTAAATTCCAACACGATAAACACAGAACCACAGAGACAGTTATACGGACGAATAAAGTTCTCAAAACGACACACCAATCACATACCGTGAATCTCAATAAACATACTCGACTGGTGAGCATACTCCTCGGCATACGAATAACCAATCAGGCCGACGAAAATAACCAATCATACCTGGAGTGGAAACGACCTACTCAATATCCAAAACCACCAGCATGGGTCACTATCCTGAAATCTACACTTACAAAAAAATCATTCAAAATCATTATGGTAGAGTCACAATATTACCATACCAATGGAATCACATAGCACATATGTCTCGGTTTCACAAAATCCAAAGTTCCAGAATTATATTATGTGCATGATTCTACAACACACGACATATTTCCCTTATCTGATCGACCAACCGATCATCTCTAGATAACCAAAATGCCATACCAAAGTTCGGATCTCTATTCATCGTACCATAGGAATGTCATAACCAGTTCGCGAGTCACACTCACAACTTCACCATGATATGCACTATGAACCAAATGTGTATGTACATCAATCATACTTTCAAAACCAGTTTGAAATCATATAGTCTTGTCAAGAAGACAAATTTTCAAGAGTTCCTTCAAAAATTTTAAAACTTAAAACATAAATTTTTGGTAAGACTGCAAAATCAATTTTCGAACCAACCGGCTCGCTCGTGTCAAGTTCTCGACAAAAATTCTTTTCAAATACACACGATTAAATAAAATGGGATTTATGCAAATGCTTGACCATATCCATACTCCTGTATATCAGTTCAGCTTGTCACCAATATCCACTGATATTCCATCGAGAAAACCACACAATAGAGTTCCAAAATCTCAATATATAGACTCTGATAAAAACTCTTCCTCCACATACTACTCACAACGTCAACCATTAATCCATCCTGGATCACCTCTAATATGCTATGACAAAACATTGAAAAATCGATAAATCAAATACAGCAAAAGACTTCCCGAGAAGTTTCATTTGAACGAGTAAACCAAAACCTCAAAAGGTAGGAACGAAACCAAGAAATGATTGATAAAGAGTTCTACAAATCTCGGGAGTTTTATGAAAACTAAAAAGCCTTTTTGAAACACTAGGGTCTCAGCCCATATCTCGTTCCACATTACAAGAAGTTTATACAGTAGAAAACTCTTTACAGACCCCAAGTCCTAAGTTATAAAACTATTTCAAAATCGATTGGGTCTCGACCCAAAAATCATTTTCCTTAAAACATCTGTAAAACATTCATTTTGAAAAGTATCATTTTCAAATGCTCAAAACAGTTCATATATCTCAAAATGAATTAACATGCTACATGTTCTTCTCAACCATGCACAATATTTCTCCCAAATGCACAATTTCGTCCCAAAATCTGACCAACATACTGATTTACCATAGTTTCTCAAATCATCAATCTGTCCCAATTCTGTCACCTCATACTGTAACATATAATATCCTGCTGAATCTCAATGCATGTCAACTTAGAACGGCAGCAAATCTCAATATAATTCAAAAATCCAAATACTTACAGATCGTGAAGCCGACGATTCCCCGTGATACTGGCACATGTCTCGACTCTATAAAATACTCGACACGGATATTTTCAAAACACACGTTTTGCCAAATCAGTTCGACTCAAGAACACAATACATCTCATTCCAAAGAATCTTGTTAACACCATTTGCAAAAGTTATAACAAGCCCAGTACGATACTGGCAAATCCCATAACGCACAAGCCTGAGTGAACAACAAAGACTCAGGGCTCTAATATTTGTCAATCGACAACTCGAATGATGCAACAAAAGCACGACCCAACTCGACCCGACTGCCTAGGTTTTCACAAACTAAGCTCCGATACCATGTTCTGTAACACCCACAGATTTATCCGGAAATATTATAGCGCCGTGGGACCCGAGATGGAACCCACAAGGCTAAAAGAAATTTTCAAAAACATTTATAAATGCTCAAGAGGCCAACGACGCTACTATCTTTAAAAATTCAAAAAGACTTATAAAATCCATTTATCAAAAACCATCGTAAAAACTCATTTGAAATCACAAGGCCAAACGGCCGACACTCAAAAGTTTAGAAAACGATTTCCAAAGTAACCTCAATTACCAGATACAAAAGAGTGTTTCAAAATACTCACGCGGCGGAAAAAGACCAACCATACTCTAGCAGCGGAATACAAGAACGAATCAAGAAACTCAATGCACAAAACATGTCCTAGCCAGTATCCTCCGGGAAGCTCATCTCTTCACGACCGCTACAAGCTCGAGACTCCAAGAACCTAAAAAGAAATCCCACGACGGGGTCAGCCATAATATCCAACAATGATAACTGTCACATCACATTAATAATTACATACCAATGAGAATACAACATAAGAATACGACCAACGTAATCTTACCACCATAACTATGCTTACTCAAGTCATTCTCATCAGAATAACCATTATCACATTTCACATCTTGTAGTTGATTAACCAAAAAACTCGAACCTAATATCTGTATTGTACCTCAAACAATACTCAAGATTCTCAAACTATCATCACCAACTCACGATACAGAAATATATCATTTTTAACCAATACGATCTATCGAATAACATTATCAAATTCCAAGACGATAATCGATTGTCCATCAAAGACAAATACCAAAGGAAATACGGAACATACCTCGAGATATGAAGTGCCACGACAATCATATCAGTCTAATCCAAGATCTGACCAGTACAACATACGGACATGGTCCTAAAACAAGACCTACAAATGCATACTCATATGACAACGTCAAATATGCTCACATCAATAACAACAATGTACACTTATGGAAATACGATGATCCAGCGCATGCAGCATAGATTCCAAGATGACCCTGAAAGATCAACACGAGGTGGATAACCCATAATATACATATGCACAACAACAACACATGGGTAATCCGATGATCCAGCGTTCACTGCCTAGATCCCAAGATGATCCCTTCGGACCAACACGAGGTGGATAAACCCGCCCAATGATCCAGCGCACGCTAGCATAGATCCCAAGATGATCCCGTCAGATCAACACGAGGTGGATAAACGACAAAAATGCACAAATGCATATTAACAACAATACACAAATGCATGACAACAACAATACACAAATGCATGACAACAACAATACACAAATGTATCACAACATGATCGACACGAAATGACAAAAATAATTAGAGTACTTGCCCCAAGTCCTTCGGGAGCAATCTAGATGTCTAAACCATCACCAACCATTATCCTCAATATTCGACGGTCCAAATGTCATGGACGGTAGATAATTCATGTCTTCGTCTTTACTATAATGTAACCTCGATACCCGAATATGCCAATAATCGAGATAAATCATATACATTATGATTTAACTCCCAGAATCGGAATGACAACATATAATCATTGCTATATGCATTATAAACGAAATGAAACTGAAACCATTCATTAAACATTATAAATGAGCAAGTAATCACTTGCATCGATACCGATACGACGACGATGAAGCCGCTACCAATCTCATTGTCTTCGTCTACGAGCTCCTCGGCCCCGACCAATGCAATTCACAAACGTACTCAAACACGACCGCAACATACGATTCTAATCAACGATCAATAATCTCAACCTATCGAAGTAATCAAATAACACATATCCGATAACAATTAACAACCGACACGACCAACCAAATCATCTCAACGATTCAACGATATCTACAATACAAACTACAACTCGATGATCATAATCAATCAATACAACCGATCAATAAACCCCAACGGTTCCACAATATTTCGATTAGACACAAGTCCGGACAATCCAACTCAAACATTTACGAACTCAAAACCACAACACGATTCATAATCCGATTAATTTAATATACGATCGTCTTGCTATGCTAAATTCATCAAAAGTTCCTAAAGAACACTAAGGGATTCGAACTCATGTTCATAACCATTAAAACAACATAACTCGATATCCTTTAACATGAAGATAATCTTCCAATTCGTAATCCAAGTCATGAATCATCGTATTCTTCAATATAGACTCTACATAACCCCAGGGATTGTAACAACAACTCCCTAATCATCATCATATGGATCAAATACAGATAATAATAACAAGAACATCAAGAACTCTATGATTTCATAATCATAATCAACATATTCAAGGTATAAACCATCATATCACCATCTTCCTTCAACATATAATTCATATAACCTCAAGAATCGAAACAACAACATCTTAATCCTCTTCATACGAATCATTTATGAATAACAACATCAAAAATCCGAAATGAAAAGGATGATTATCCAACATAGATGAAAAACACTAGAAAACACTTCAAGAATCATCCATAGCTCCATATCCAAGCCTCAAATCCAAGTCCTCAAGCTCAAAATCGACTTAGGAAGACCAACATCTCTCTCTCTCTCAAAGTTTGGAGACGAAAAACGAAAAGGAAAGCTGAAGTGAAATGAAAGATGGACTTCATTATATTAAACTACATAACTCATTACGTACGTTAACCTTCATCATTAACGTACGTAATGCACTTTAGCGTACGCTATTCGTCCCACATAACGTAAGTAATCATCATCCCAGAACTAACTGAACTGTTTTGTTAACATGCTTACGTACGTAATCTTTCCTTCATAACGTATGTAACATGTACGTTGACTTGCTACAGTACCACCCACATTACGTACGTAATACGCCATGCATAACGTACATAATGGCCGAGGTTGACTCGTTGTCCACATCCCCCGCCGAAATATGCCGACACAGGGTCCCACCTGCCGACCCTGACTCAATCGTCTGATTCCCATGTTACGTACGTAATGTCTTGGCCATAACGTATGTAACTCTTGTGATTTAGCGTACGTAAGTATTCAACATTAGCGTACGCTAAGTATTCTATACTTAGCCAAAATCCAACTGTTCTTGCGTGTCTCGACATACCGAAAACACATACACACATACTGAATACATATACTGGATCCAATAACATTCTTATACGATATACTATATATCGAAAGTACGATAACCTGATACACGATATCCTCAAATGCAACTATCGACCAGATACGACAATTATACCGATACTGACATCTCAGTCCTTTATTTATTTTATCCATACTGTACAGATTCCACGCTGTACAATATAACTCGGATAAAATAATATCAAACAACAGTAGTAGAAATTTCGGATATTACAGGTAGGACACTCACCCACGAAATGGGTAGGAAAACACATATTTGAAAGATTTAATGAAATTCCTTATTAGACAAATTGGTGAGCTCTCCATAATAAATCTTTCATCAAAAAAGAAATGTGAAGTAAATCATAAAAATGAGATGAAACTAAAAGAACAAATTTACACCTTCCCAGTCTCATCTAAAGGACTGCAAATGTTAATGCTTCGAAGCTCTCATCTAGAAACTGGATTGATATTGTCTTAGTAAAGGGGTATGTGATAATAAGCTAAGACATATCTGAAACTTCAAAGAAAAAAGTAGCTTCTTTGACAAAAATTTGAGGTCTCTAAATAAGGATAATCAATGGCCTTATATAAATAATTTCGAAGGCCAAAACCCTCTACTGGTAAAGGATAACAGTGGATAGATTGTTACTCCTCTGGTCAAAACTCAAAAAAATACAATTGTCAATATATTTACAAATATCCATATACCAGAAGACCACAAACTTGGACACAAAACAAACATAACTGGTATGGTACCCGAGAAGAAAACTGGTCTAACAACTATTGCATACCTAGAAGACCAAGCTGCAACCAGAGGTCACAAAACCCAAGGACCTCAAAATTTCAAAATAAAACCTTTACCAGATCAGGTGTATGTTAATATATATTAAAAGACGGTATGATCAACAAAGGTATCAAGTAAACGTGACCCCAATAAACAAGTATGTTTTCTAAAATATTCTATATGAATGATATTTGGAAAAGGAAATTGATCATGCCCCTTACAATGGTACAGAGGTATTTAGAAACCAAGGAAACATAACTCAAGAGGACCCACTCTCTTGTGGCACCTAATTCCATGTTAAACTAAAATACAAACACATGGAACATCTAAGGGGTATTATTAAGAAAAAGGCCCAAATGAATTTATTATATTATGGGCCATATCTTGCAGCCCAGCCCAGATAAATAAAACCCCCCCAAGCCCGGCTTCTGGACTTTTTTTACTCTTTGATCTCACCCGTTGATTAGTGTTGACTAATCCCATCCGTCCGTGGCTTGTATTTCTTCTCCTCCCCGTGCAACCCTAGCCTCACTTCACTGTTCTTTGTTTCTCTCTCATCTCTCTCGCTCTCCGCCGTCAGGAATGGAAACTCGATTTTCTTTCCTTTTTTGCTCGGCTGTGCAGTTCCGATTTAGAAGGAAATCGAAACCCTTATCAAAATAATGATAAGAAAGGATTCGATTCCCCAAAAATCACTGGCCTTCCATTTGGGATTTTTGCTTATATATTTTGAGCGATCTGGGCTTGAGAAAACACACGAAAATAAAAACCAATTATTCTGACTGAGAAGTACAGCCGCGTATCTTTGTGATTTCTGAGTTAAAAATTTATTTTCTGAGTGAAATTGCTTAAGGTTGTTTTTGGGGGTGTTTTCGTTCGGAACCTTTGAAACCAACTGGGGAGTCGACTTTTTTCGTCTGGGTTGTTGGTCACGGATACACAAGGAGCCTAGGACGTGGGTACTGGATATTGGAGGACTGAGCCGAGGCCGAGTTCCAATTGATTCTCACCACCTCCACCTCTCGGTTTTTCAGATCTTGTGTGATCTGTCCGGCTTGATTTCTTGAACTTCAATTTTCTCTTCTTTGTGTTCGCGTCTTTGAGGTTAATTCGTTTTTCCCTGTGTAATTCGTTGTTAGTAAGTTTGTTGTGTAATCTTTAATCCCCGGAACTTTATTTGTAATTCGTTTACTGTTTTGTTGTGTAATTTTATGTATTCCGGATAGATACCCTACAGTGGTATCGGAGCCTCTAAAAGGGGTTTCTATTCGTAAGGGCATACGGATTCCGGCAGAGGGATCCGCTCATGTATCACATTTCATACTCTGTATCTCTTAATTTCGGTACTGTGGTGTGCTGTCCTTTATTCTTGCTTCAGTCTGTTTAATTGATCCTGTCTGGGTGACTGTGATTGCTTCGATTTGCTATTTTTTGTGTTGAGACTTTTGTAATCGCTATCTCCGAGCATACCAAACCCCCTTGCCTGGACCGTAAGTGTTCCTCAGATCTTGTGGGGGCTCCGGGATACGATTCCAGCTCGTATCGTTTTAAAATCTGGTGTGATTTTTTAATCTTTGTGATATCTACGTGATACCGGGATTTGATGCCAACTCACATTATTTTCAATCTGTTGTGATTTTTAAATCTTTGTGATATCTACGTGATACGGGAATTTGATCCCAACTTGCTTTATTTTAAATCTCTTGTTATTTTTGGTCTTTGTGATATCAGTGTGATACTTAACTATTTCTACAGTACACTGTGTTGTCATTTTAAATCTTGTGTGATTTTCTCCAAATATTAAAATGGGCTCTCTTACTTCATTTACAATGGCACCTTTCGACGGTAAAGGAGATTTTAGAATTTGGCAACAGAAAATGATTAAGTTTGATGTGTCTTTTCCAAATATTAAAATGTTTTAAAGCCATTGAAGGTACTTTTCAGTCTGATGTGTCTTTTGAGAAACGTGAGGAATTGATTAAGTTTGCTCATTCATCTATAATCTTTAACTTTTCTGATTCTGTGATTAGACGAATAGGGAAAACTGATAATGCTAAACAGCTTTGGGATAAACTTGAGGATACGTTTACTGAAAAATCTTTGCTAAATAAATTATTCCTTCTCGAATTTTTTTTTCTTTATAAGCTGGATTTGAATAAGGATATTGATGGTAATCTTGATACCTTTACAAATTTAGTACAAGATATAAAACAAACGGGTGATAAAAACATTGATGATTATTCCCCTATTATGCTCTTGAATATTATCCCTGATGCTTATAATGATGTGAAATCTGCTTTCAAATATGGGAGGGATTCTGTTACCTTAGACACTGTTATAAGTGGCTTAAAGAGTAAGGAATTAGACTTGAAAGTTAATAAGGTTTCTAAACCGGTGTCTGATGTCAATTTTGTAAGGTCTAAACAACACCTTAAAAGGAAACCGTTTATCAAAACCGATTATGTGAAGTCTAATAAGAAGAAGGGGCAATGGAAGGATAAATCTAAGTTCCGACATAAAAATTGCAAATGCTATAATTGTGGTGAATCTGGTCATTATATACAAGAATGCACCAAGCCTAAAAAGAATTTGCAAACTGATCCGACTAATTTGACTGTTGGGGATGTCTTTATGGTTATTGATGATTTGTGTATCTCTGTGAATTCTGTGCTTTCTGGTTTGTGTGAAAACGAATGGTTGCTGGATTTTGGATGCACTCATCATATGACACCTTATAAACAGCATTTTACTAGTTATACTAATCTTGGTGATCGGTATGTCTATATTGTAACACCCCCAATCCGCTCAGAGATATTACACGCCGTAGACCCTCTCCTCGAGGATCTACCAGGCTGATAACTAAAATCAAACATCTAAACCTCGCTTTTAAGGCTAAAATGACTCAGTAGACCGACTTGGTCTTTCAATAATAACATATAACTCAATTCCAAACACATACCCACGCAGGGGTCAAAATACAATAAACTCCCGTACAACGGGGAAAAGATACTGCAGCGGAAAAGAAAATACAACTAGACCAAAACGACATCAACAGATCCTCGTGTGATTAGTATCGTTCATCTTTCATCATCCTTCGTGCCGACCCTGTGCTATGCTCCAAAACCTGAATGCAAAAATAGACATCCACCCCCCAAATACTCGGGGGTTAGCAAAACTCCACTGTTTTGCTAGTGCAAGTATAAAATACGAAAACGAGCCATACATATCATACTCCACGAAACATGTTAATCATAAACATACTTTCCGAGGTGATTCACTTAATCCAACGATTAAATCGAAAGATAGGGTAAACCCGATAAACATCTTGTGAAAACCATTTTACGACCTCGGGAGTTTTGAATACATTGGGGTTAAAAATCCTCAGGCCTTTCGAAAACATTTAGGGACACAGCCCAAAAGTCATTTTCTCAAAACATAAATTCGATAACAACAAGTGGGGTCCACGACCCGATCATACCATAACAACCTGTTTCCACAGATTATTCGCGTCCCGTGCTAGCAAGCCACGGACCTCAGATGCTCCCGCAGAACAAACCCGAGTGAATAACCCACAGGGAAACTATATCAAATCACATGTCACCGTAACCGCAGTCACGTGACTAAAAGCACATATACTTACATAATCAAAGCACAACCATAAGTTATCCCGGCATCGTCCTAACAATCCACGAACCTCGGAGTCCCCGCAAGACATACCCGATGATAACCCCACAAGTTATCTCGGCATCGGGCTAGCAAGCCCCGAACCTCGGAGTCCCCGAAAGACATACCCGTATTGGATAACCCTACGGTTTCGCCCGACCCATACTAGCAAGTATGGATCCTGGAGATTCAACAATCCTACCCGGAGGCACATCACATACAACAAGCAGACAACAATAACCGATTATCAAGACAAGCAACACTAAGCATCACAACCTCCTTTCAAAGGAGTAACGACTAACATCACATCATGTCGAATACCCACCGAACAAATATACAATTCAATGCACAATCCTCGGCAAACAATTATGGTCAATGCGATCATAACGTCTCTCAACGTACGAAACTAACACACATATTCCGAGAACATATCCATTCACGAAGTATACGAATTATCGTTGAAAGACAATATTTATCGAGAACATACCGATCCTTTTTAACGTTCATTAAACATTGGATTTCGCATAAAATCATTTATCAATAATTATGCCTAAGAAATATGAAATGTATGGGCAAGATACTTGCCTCGAATGACCACAACGCGGAGAATCGGCCGAAGTAGGTTGGCACGAACCGACTACGAACTCGCCGACTCCACCGAACGACAATCCACAACAATGAACTACGAACGAAAACAATAACAACGAAAATGAATTCCAAAGTACGACCCAAAGCCGCTGAATTCAAAGAACAAATGACGAAGGTTCAAGGATTTCCCCCAAAACGGCCAAGAACACGATTCGTCCCGTCAAAACCCGAAAACGGAATTCCAAGTTGAAATATGGATATACAATCCATAGAATATGTTTAACAACATCATTTAACCATAATCGATCCATCGAAAATGGATGAAAAACGAGATCGGGGACAAATCACCCAAAAAGTCAATTCGAAGGAAATCAAGAATTATACTTCGATTCGACGAAGAACAATGGATTAAATGATGTTAAACACAAGAATACTATCAATATTAATCATACCCATCATGAATTAATCAACAACACGGAACGAATCGTACAAAAATGCAAAAATCCCCAAATTCACGAAATTAGGGTTCTAAGGAAGATTACCTTGATTCGCTGGATCAAAGGATGATAACGGACGATTGATTGATGTTATGAACTCAAGGACTTCATGGATTTGTTGTTAAACAACATGGCTTCATCACCCATGAATCGCCATCCGCGGACGGAGAAGGAAGGAAGTGAAAAACGAAATGAAATGTGACTGCTCAGCCACATTTATACTGGGCCGGACTAGCGCGCGCTAGGCTGCCGAGCTAGCGTGCGCTATCGGCCCAGGCCGCGACCCAGTAGCCTTCTGGACTAGACTGCTCGGCCAGGTAGCGTGCGCAGCCTTCCGGCCGTAGCGTGCGCTACCTGCCGGCCGTAGCGTACGCAGCGTCCGACAGTAGCGTGCGCTACCTGCCGAGCATGACCGATTCCAGAACCCCCAGGACTCCACTGTCCGGACCCGCTAGCGTGCGTTAGGCCATCCGGTAGCGTGCGCTACACCTGCCGGTTAGCGCGCGCAGCCTTCCGGCCGTAGCGTGCGCTACGCCGGTTCCTGCCGCACCCGTCCGGACGGTGCCCGCAATCGTCCGGCCAGTCCCGCAACCGTCCGGCCAGTCCCGCAACCGCCAGGGCTCGACGACCCGATTACCGAAAACGCACGGAACGAACACGACGAAAAGTTCGCGGACGACATCAACGACCCGAAATGAAAACATAATACCATAATTAATCATACGCGACCAAGAAACGGGTCGAGACAACAATTACAGATACGGATACCCGTAACTTTCAAGAAATTACAAAATGGCCCAAAACGCCCGAAAATCACGATACGTGATCGAATAACCAAACGGAAGTTCACAACACGTCTAACAAAGTTAAACGGACTTACGGGAAACTCGAAACAGCAGTTTCGAACGAGATTCGCAAGAACCGAACTCAAGTGCGGAAATGTCGCTAAAAAGCACGGAACTCAACAAAACGACTCCGAAACGAACTCGGATGTCAAAAAGTGTAGAATTAATCATTCTCAGAATGACGAAACGGTCATGAGCGAGTCGTCAAAACGGACTTCGGCGGAAAAAAGAAATTTACCGAAAATCGAAAATTGCGGATATTACATTCTACCCTCCTTAAAAGAAGTTTCGTCCCGAAACTTAAAACAAGTAGGGGGAAGAAATATTCCGCCAGGAAAAACTCAACAATATACACAAGAATGCATAACTAACGCCCAACGGCGAAATGTTACAAACAACGCAAAGGAATATACGGCGTGAAAACACGCTCCACGGCGACCAACACAACGTCGCCGTTAGGGATATAATAAAACCAACAAATGACAAGCATCATCAAACGGATAATATAGCCAAGTCAATTATCCGACAATCACAAAACACAACGAACGAAAATCAATATGATTGACCAACCCAACGGTACACCAATCAAAACGCGAGCCAACCGCTGAACAAATACGGAATCCCACCGCCCAAGGGTTGGAAGATCGAAAACGAGACTAATTTCCCGAACTTAAGGGAATTAGGAAGGAGCCTGAATGCTCAACAATCACGAAACGAGAACAAAAACCGAACAAGCAAACGATCGAGACAACAAAGATCGAACAATCATGTCCGAAACACGAAGGATAATAAAATTTAAACAACAACTCCCAGGACGATCTGGTGAGAACTACAAGACATGCATTCCCATAAGATCCACCGGAAAAGGAATAGCGATTGAAAAGTCACAACGACAAACGAGTTATTCCGAAATAATACCACACTCGTTCGATCAACAAAAGCAAGGGGCAGGACAAGCCCAGAAATGTCAACGAACATAAACGAGTCGACAGAGTCGAAAACACAAGAGTTCCAAATCCGATCCACTTCGAATAAAAGAACTAATAGAACCAGATGATGTCACTCCCGAACAAGGTTCACAAGAATCGAACCGAACTCGAAAAGTCACAGCGATAACCAGATCGACCCACAACAAGATCACAGTTCATTCGGACGATGAAACCGAAATACAGAACAAGTTCAAAAAGTAACAACGAACACGAGCGAGTCGATAGAATTAAGAAAGAGAAAATGCAGAAGCCAAAAATAATACGGGTATTATATTCGACCTCTTATAAAAGAAATGCCGTCCCCGCAGCTCACAACAACAGAAACAAGTTAACCACACAAAAAGCAACCGACAGAAAAATCTCCACTGGGCCTCTCAGAGCCGATCCTGATAACTGTGCTGAAGCGCGAACTCCGAAAGTCTCGGTAGCCAATTCGCAAAACTGAATTCGGTGACCCTCGAGTCCACACTCGAAATGTGTTACTGACGAGAAGGACAAATTGCACGTACATTCCCCCGGCACATCACGGTGGAAATGCCTCGGCTCGGCATACCGAAAATACAAATGCTAGATACAATGGAACATAACTCCGCAAAACAACATACCGGAGATGCCAACTCAGCATAACAGGGAATCATAACACATATCATATACAACGATTACCATCGTAAGGTAATACACACACAAACACTACAACAACGACGGTACCGTTTGGCGACCTCAATGGCCCGAACGATAACCAGCACGTAATACAAACATCATGAAACAATCACATATGTACACCAACGTACAAACCCAAGCTTCAACATCTCACACTCGTGTGGGACACGCAATCCACCACGAGACGACAACCATTAAGTACCAGTTCACACCTCCCACAAAGGGACAACAAAAACATATGCATGACGAACGACTCAACGTTCACACCACCAATTCCATCATACTCGGGAGCTAACATTCTAACAACAATGTGAATATCATACACACATTCCTGGACTACAAAAAAGGAATGATAGGTTTTAAAAACGAAAACCACCTTTTGGAAACAGTTTAGAAACACCAGTTGATCTTGAGTATCATTTTACAAAAAGTTGAACAAACCTCATTTTCGAGACTTTGAAAATCATCTTGCGTTTGAACAAAAATGAGGACACCTTCTCTTAGTGAAAAACTTTCAGAATATTCGACCCTCGGGTCTAAGTAAAAGTGTTTATAAAACATTGAAAATATCTCAAAACATTTTGGGTCCTCGAGGTAGAAGAATTTTGAAACATATTGTGGCACCTTGGATGTACCACGAGAGAATAATTCATTTTAAAAGTACGTCTCGGAATTTATTTTCTAAGATACTCAAGGTTTTCAAAGATAATTCAATGGGCTAGAATGCCCAAAAACTTTAGGTAATTACGCAAAACATTATAGCGCCGTGGGTCCGGCGCCGAACTCACTGTGCTAAAAACCATTTACAACGTTAAAAAGGTCGATAACGGTAATATTTCAAAAACTCACAAAAGCCATTTACAAAATACTAAGTACCGTCACAAGAATTTTGCCAAAACGATCAAGGCCATAACGCCAAAAACTCGGTTAAAGGAATCGGTTTTCGAAATAAAATTCAGTCGGTAAAATACCGAAAGCTATTACAAAGGAACTCACGCAGCGGATAAAAGAAATACAGTCCAACATGCACAATCCAGCAACACTACTCCTCACATGAACGAAATATGAGAGTCAAATAGTCACGTATCAAGAAATCAAAATCCATAAGAGGATTCCGTCGCTTAATAAATAATCATAAAAAATATAGCTCGTGTCACACGAGGCACAACACAAAGAAGGGAGACTTACAGCCACAGGTCGCACGAAGATGATGATCGCCCCACGATACTAATCACGACCAACAAACTCAGACGACGCGTCGCGACACGACTTAGTCAGACATAATCCGACAAGACAAAACTCAATAGACACCACTGACCCGACAGCCTAGGTTTCCACAACCTAAGCTCTGATACCATTTATGTAACACCCCCAATCCGCTCAGAGATATTACACGCCGTAGACCCTCTCCTCGAGGATCTACCAGGGTGATAACTAAAATCAAACATCTAAACCTCGCTTTTAAGGCTAAAATGACTCAGTAGACCGACTTGGTCTTTCAATAATAACATACAACTCAATTCCAAACACATACCCACGCAGGGTTCAAAATACAATAAACTCCCGTACAACGGGGAAAAGATACTGCAGCGGAAAAGAAAATACAACTAGACCAAAACGACATCAACAGATCCTCGTGTGATTAGTATCGTTCATCTTTCATCATCCTTCGTGCCGACCCTGTGCTATGCTCCAAAACCTAAATGCAAAAATAGACATCCACCCCCCGAATACTCGGGGGTTAGCAAAACTCCACTGTTTTGCTAGTGCAAGTATAAAATACGAAAACGAGCCATACATATCATACTCCACGAAACATGTTAATCATAAACATACTTTCCGAGGTGATTCACTTAATCTAACGATTAAATCGAAAGATAGGGTAAACCCGATAAACATCTTGTGAAAAACATTTTACGACCTCGGGAGTTTTGAATACATTGGGGTTAAAAATCCTCAGGCCTTTCGAAAACATTTAGGGACACAGCCCAAAAGTCATTTTCCCAAAACATAAATTCGATAACAACAAGTGGGGTCCACGACCCGATCATACCATAACAACCTGTTTCCACAGATTATTCGCGTCCCGTGCTAGCAAGCCACGGACCTCAGATGCTCCCGTAGAACAAACCCGAGTGAATAACCCACAGGGAAACTATATCAAATCACATGTCACCGTAATCATGATCACGTGACTAAAAGCACATATACTTACATAATCAAACCACAACCATAAGTTATCCCGGCATCGTGCTAACAAGCCACGAACCTCGGAGTCCCGCAAGACATACCCGATGATAACCCCACAAGTTATCTCGGCATCGGGCTAGCAAGCCCCGAACCTCGAGTCCCCGCAAGACATACCCATATTGGATAACCCTACGGTTTCGCCCGACCCATACTAGCAAGTATGGATCCTGAGATTCAACAATCCTACCCGGAGGCACATCACATACAACAAGCACACAACAATAACCGATTATCAAGACAAGCAACACTAAGCATCACAACCTCCTTTCAAAGGAGTAACGACTAACATCACATCATGTCGAATACCCACCGAACAAATATACAATTCAATGCACAATCCTCGGCAAACAATTATGGTCAATGCGATCATAACGTCTCTCAACGTCTGAAACTAACACACATATTCCGAGAACATATCCATTCACGAAGTATACGAATTATCGTTGAAAGACAATATTTATCGAGAACATACCGATCCTTTTAACGCTCATTAAACATTGGATTTCGCATAAAATCATTTATCAATAATTATGCCTAAGAAATATGAAATGTATGGGCAAGATACTTGCCTCGAATGACCACAACGCGGAGAATCGGCGAAGTAGGTTGGCACGAACCGACTACGAACTCGCCGACTCCACCGACGACAATCCACAACAATGAACTACGAACGAAAACAATAACAACGAAAATGAATTCCAAAGTACGACCCAAAGCCGCTGAATTCAAAGAACAAATGACGAAGGTTCAAGGATTTCCCCAAAGCGGCCAAGAACACGATTCGTCCGTCATAACCCGAAAACGGAATTCCAAGTTGAAATATGGATATACAATCCATAGAATATGTTTAACAACATCATTTAACCATAATCGATCCATCGAAAATGGATGAAAACGAGATCGGGACAAATCACCCAAAAAGTCAATTCGAAGGAAATCAAGAATTATACTTCGATTCGACGAAGAACAATGGATTAAATGATGTTAAACACAAGAATACTATCAATATTAATCATACCCATCATGAATTAATCAACAACACGGAACGAATCGTACAAAAATGCAAAAATCCCCAAATTCACGAAATTAGGGTTCTAAGGAAGATTACCTTGATTCGCTGGATCAAAGGATGATAACGGACGATTGATTGATGTTATGAACTCAAGGACTTCATGGATTTGTTGTTAAACAACATGGCTTCATCACCCATGAATCGCCATCCGCGGAAGGAGAAGGAAGGAAGTGAAAAACGAAATGAAATGTGACTGCTCAGCCACATTTATACTGGGCCGGACTAGCGCGCGCTAGTCAGCCGAGCTAGCGTGCGCTATCGGCCCATGCCGCGACCCAAGAGTATTCTCGACTAGACCTTTCGGCCAGTAGCGTCGCAGCCTTCCGGCCGTGGCGTCGCTACTTGCCGGCCGTAAGCGTGCCCGGCGTCAAAGATGGCGTGCGCTACCTGCCGAGCCTGACCGATTCCAGAACCCCTGGACTCCACTGTCCAGACCCGATAGCGTGCGTTAGGCCAGCCGGTAGCGTGCGCTACACCTGCCGGTTAGCGCGCGCAGCCTTCCGGCCGTAGCGTGCGCTACGCCGGTTCCTGCCGCACCCGTCCGGCCAGTGCCCGCAATCGTCCGGCGATCCATAACCGTCCTGGCGATCCATAACCGCCAAGGCTCGACGAACCGATTACCGAAAACGCACGGAACGAACACGACGAAAAGTTCGCGGACGACATCAACGACCCGAAATGAAAACATAATACCATAATTAATCATACGCGACCAAGAAACGGGTCGAGACAACAATTACAGATACGGATACCCGTAACTTTCAAGAAATTACAAAATGGCCCAAAACGCCCGAAAATCACGATACGTGATCGAATAACCAAACGGAAGTTCACAACACGTCTAACAAAGTTAAACGGACTTACGGTAAACTCGAAACAGCAGTTTCGAACGAGATTCGCAAGAACCGAACTCAAGTGCGGAAAAGTCGCTAAAAAGCACGGAACTCAACAAAACGACTCCGAAACGAACTCGGATGTCAAAAAGTGTAGAATTAATCATTCTCAGAATGACGAAACGGTCATGAGCGAGTCGTCAAAACGGACTTCGGCCGAAAAAGAAATTTACCGAAAATCGAAAATTGCGGATATTACATTCTACCCTCCTTAAAAGAAGTTTCGTCCCGAAACTTAAAACAAGTAGGGGGAAGAAATATTCCGCCAGGAAAAACTCAACAATATACACAAGAATGCGTAACTAACGCCCAACGGCGAAATGTTACAAACAACGCAAAGGAATATACGGCGTGAAAACACGCTCCACGGCGACCAACACAACGTCGCCGCTAGGGATATAATAAAACCAACAAATGACAAGCGTCATCAAACGGATAATATAGCCAAGTCAATTATCCGACAATCACAAAACACAACGAACGAAAATCAATATGATTGACCAACCCAACGGTACACCAATCAAAACGCGAGCCAACCGCTGAACAAATACGGAATCCCACCGCCCAAGGGTTGGAAGATCGAAAACGAGACTAATTTCCCGAACTTAAGGGAATTAGGAAGGAGCCTGAATGCTCAACAATCACGAAACGAGAACAAAAACCGAACAAGCAAACGATCGAGACAACAAAGATCGAACAATCATGTCCGAAACACGAAGGATAATAAAATTTAAACAACAACTCCCAGGACGATCTGGTGAGAACTACAAGACATGCATTCCCATAAGATCCACCGGAAAAGGAATAGCGATTGAAAAATCACAACGACAAACGAGTTATTCGAAATAATACCACACTCGCTCGATCAACAAAAGCAAGGGCGTGACAAGCCCGTAAATGTCAACGAACATAAACGAGTCGACAGAGTCGAAAACACAAGAGTTCCAAATCCGATCCACTTCGAATAAAAGAACTAATAGAACCAGATGATGTCACTCCCGAACAAGGTTCACAAGAATCGAACCGAACTCGAAAAGTCACAGCGATAACCAGATCGACCCACAACAAGATCACAGTTCATTCGGACGATGAAACCGAAATACAGAACAAGTTCAAAAAGTAACAACGAACACGAGCGAGTCGATAGAATTAAGAAAGAGAAAATGCAGAAGCCAAAAATAATACGGGTATTATATTCGACCTCTTATAAAAGAAATGTCATCCCCATGACTCACAACAACGAAACAATTTAACCACACAAAAAGCAACCGACAGAAAAATCTCCACTGGGCCTCTCAGAGCCGATCCTGATAACTGTGCTGAAGCGCGAACTCCGAAAGTCTCGGTAGCCAATTCGCAAAACTGAATTCGGTGACCCTCGAGTCCACACTCGAAATGTGTTACTGACGAGAAGGACAAATTGCACGTACATTCCCCCGGCACATCACGGTGGAAATGCCTCGGCTCGGCATACCGAAAATACAAATGCTAGATACAATGGAACATAACTCCGCAAAACAACATACCGGAGATGCCAACTCAGCATAACAGGGAATCATAACACATATCATATACAACGATTACCATCGTAAGGTAATACACACACAAACACTACAACAACGACGGTACCGTTTGGCGACCTCAATGGCCCGAACGATAACCAGCACGTAATACAAACATCATGGAACAATCACATATGTACACCAACGTGTTGTGTCACGATTTATTCATCCCGACAGGCGATCGACTATAAGGCCGAGCGACCAAGTCAACTCCAGTCAAACCCTGACTAGCTCGCCAAGTCGAAGATATCAAACCACCATCAGGCGCCTAGCGATCGACTCCCAGGGCGATCGCCCTTTGGCAGCTGGCGATCTGCTCTACTAACCGGCTAAGGGCAATCGACCTGTGCCCCGAGCAGAGATGATCGCCCGTCTAAGTCATCGAGGACTGGATCTCAGAAAAGCACCCACGTGCAGATCCATAAAAGGTGCTGACAAGATCTTTTGCTAACTGACAAGATCTTTGACCAAAGCCTGTCACCTACCCCACCTACCGGCATGTGCGCCGAAAGTTGTCAGTAGGGCCGCATGTGACTAACTCAGGACGCGTGTAAGCTCCCCATTGGACCGAGTAGTTGATCGCCAACAACTCCTGCAGCTTTGAAGGGACAGCCCATGTGCTAAAAGACGATCGCCCGATTATTATATTACAAGAAAGGCGATCGCCCGGCGTATCCAAGCCCTATAAATAGAGAACCTCCTACTGGAAAAAGGTTCTCGGTTCTCGGTTCAGAACTCATCCACTACAGTTCCGAATTCATTCTGACTTACGCTCAGAGCTCATTCTCTCACATTCCGATACATCCACGGAAATACTGAGAAACACACACATATCATCAAGCTCCCGGCTATCTCACCTAATCCATCTCAGACTTCTCTCTCCAAATCTCTCGTCCGTAAGACGATCGGCGAAGCGCAAGTCTCCACTAGACAGATTCCAAGGGATTCACAAGCCCAGAAGCCCAAACATCCAGCTATATACTCGCCGTGAGAGGCGGTCGATCTCTCACCGCCGCGACTGTTCATCACCTTTGTTACAAGAACTCACAGAGCATCAAATCTGGTTCTCCCGGCAATCTACACGCTCACTAGCTAAGATAACAAGAAACTTTACACTCATTGTAATTGTATTCTTACATTAGTACTTGTATCCCCGAATATCGGTATTAATAATATCTCGCGAGAGCATTCAAGCCCGGGACTAACAACCCCGGCAAATCTTGTGTTATTTATCTCTCTCACGGAAGTGCTCTTGCATTTGTTTGCTATCCCATCCATTCCAGCAATATCTATCTCCGGATAATATTTTGGGTAGCAACAATTGGCGCTAGAAGGAGGGGCATGAACCTTCGTATTTTTATTTCTACCGTCCCGAAGAACACTCACTGTTCTCGGGGCATATACTTGAAGTGACACTCGCTGCGCTTCAAAGAAAACCTTCAGAATCATGACATCCGCCGGTACATCGAAGCAAGCTGCTCTCCGAACCGCCGGACACCATATCCCGGCTCAATCCGAACCCCGGCCGACGACAGGGGGAAGCCGCGGCAACGCGAGACTCTCGATCCCGCATCCGAGAGATGGCCCCAACCTCTCACTCGATCAGTTCCAAACCAAGGAACAGATCGAGGAGGCTATGGCCATCCTGGAGGAGCGACGGAGAGCATGCGCGCCGCCCGCGATAACTCCCTCGATCATCCGCCGCATGGGAAAACGGAAATTCAATGGGCTACTGAACGAGCGATCGTCAAAAAGCCCCAATTCACGAGGAAAGGCTCTCGCACGACCGGACGGATCCATATTCGATCGCTTGGGACGCGACCCATCCCGGCGACCGGGGCACTCTGTTTCCAACCTTGAGAAGACGGAATCCGAATCCGTCACCAGGAGTTCGGCCTACTCACTTCACAGCCGATCGCATGTCAGCCATCCGACTCCGCCCGATCGCGGGGACTCGGTACTCAATCGCCTCGGCTCCCGCTCCGATCGCGAGCCGCTAACAGTCAAGCCACGGCGATGGCCGCCATGCAACATCAGCTCGATGAGATGAGAGCACTCTTGGACGCTGGGGCAAGCACCAGCAAGAAGATCGCCGGGCCGACCGAGCCACTCGCGGTCCACATCGAGCTTGCCCCCATACAACCAACGATCGCTCCTCCTAAAACACCTCTGTATAAGGGGAGATCGGACCCAGAAACCCACCCGAGTAAATTCCGAATTTACATGACTAGGTGTGGGGCATCCGATGCAACCAAGTGCCGGATCTTCCCGCCGACATTGGGCGGCCGGCCCATAAGTGGTACGTCTCACTACCACCACGATCGGTCACCTCTTTTAAGAAATCGGCGGATGACTTCACGTCATACTTCGCCAAAGAAGGTCGCCAGACTGAAGGCCCCAGCGCATGATAAAAATCAAGCGGGGAAGGATGAAACTCGCAGATTACATCGACCGGGTAGACGAAATCATCCTCACCGCGAACCCGTCGGTGATGAGCTCGCTCTCTACTCGGTCATGGGGGATTCCACGGTCACTCTCCCATGTTCGACATCTCTCCAAGGATATTCCCCAACTTACACGATCTTCCGCGCTAAAGCCGCCAACTTCCTGGCCAGCAAAGGCTACTCACCCTCCGCTTAGACGAGGAAACGCCACCTCTTGCCCGGAAGATAGCGATCGCCAAAGCAAAGAAGGCGATCGCCAAGACACCGGAGATCTCAAAGCTTTCGAGGACATGGAAGCCCATCTCCTCCATACGTTCAATGTAACTCCGGCACATATTTTCTATGCCATCAAGGGGCACGAAGAGCTCAAAAGCCTAAGGCGATAAGGGACCACGGTCACTGGACAACAATCAATATTGCGCCTACCACAAGAGTCCCGCCACGGACCAACAATTGCCGCGACCTCCTCAAGCAGCTCTGGAGACTGTTCGAGGAGGGCAAGTTGGACAGCTTATTGGTTTAGCCGAAGCCCCCGCCTATCTCTATAGACGATCGTCCGAGTCGAACGCAAAACAGGCTGGGAAGCTCATACGATCCGACCCCTGGATCAACCTCGGCGACCGTCTCTATATGCTTCAATCAAGAGAAGGAGACCACGGAAGTCATCCCGATCTCCCTCCTTATTCAAGAAACCGGAGGACTCGATCGCCATCTACAGTTCACCATATAACATGATGGACTAAGGCACGAGATCGCCTCCCCCGCACAACGTACACCGTCGAAGATCGACATCTACATGACGATCCAAGGTGAAAGAGTGCAGCCATGGTCCTGGTGGTCGATGGAACCGACTGCTTAGGCCATGCAAGGTCCCTTTAGGCCAAGATCGCCCGCCCTTCGTTTAAATACGAGGCCGGCGTAGTCTGAGGGCCCTCCAAAATAAATCAGTGGACACGATCGCTCGCCCTCAAAGGTTCATCATCTAACATGGTGAACCCGGACAATGCGACGTGCCACAACCCCGTCTCAACGTACACCGTCGAAGATCGACATCTACATGACGATCCAAGGTGAAAGAGTGCAGCCATGGTCCTGGTGGTCGATGGAACCGACTGCTTAGGCCATGCAAGGTCCCTTTAGGCCAAGATCGCCCGCCCTTCGTTTAAATACGAGGCCGGCGTAGTCTGAAGGCCCTCCAAAATAAATCAGTGGACACGATCGCTCGCCCTCAAAGGTTCATCATCTAACATGGTGAACCCGGACAATGCGACGTGCCACAACCCCGTCTCAACGTACACCGTCGAGGTCGGCCATCTCCATGGCTAGCCGAGGTGGAAGCAGAGCTAACAAGCCGCGGGCGCGGAGTTGATTCATCCGACGCTGCCCCGCGCAAGGACTCCTCTAGACCGAGACCGCACGCCCTTCGTTTAAATACGAGGCGAGGCGCAGCCTAACGGAGGACCCTCATAATAAAGTGAGTCACGAGACACTCAATGTCTTCGCGCATCAAGACATGATCAAGGAGTCGGTCCATCGAACTCCGCGATCGTGCACGGTTCCTCAAGATGGACGACCGTCCCCGAGGATTCGACAAAGTTAAAGACCGCTCACTCAAGGAATTATTTTCATCCCCTTACTTCCACTAAGTGAATAAAAACAAGGGGCAAGAAGAGTGAGGACTACCTACACAACGATCGTCGCTATTCAACCACATACGGAGATCGTCATTTTTTCAGATGTAGTGCAGCGATCGAACTTGTTGTAAAAAGTTGTCTTATGAGTTTATCAATTCATTTGGAACTACCCTCGCAACGATCTCTCCTCACACATTTGTACAAAGTCAAACAAAGACTTAAAAATAACCATTCATTCAAGTGATAAGTCAGAAAGACAAATGCTCATTTCATTACTTGAAAAAATAGAGTACACTGCTTAGAAGGCCTAAGTACTACAAAAAGAAAACTACAAAGCTACAAGTAAGCTAAAAGCGTCAAAAAAGGAAGCGCCTCAGGCCCCTGTCGGGCCTTCACCATCAGCATTCGGCGCGGTTCCCTCATCTTCCGGAGCATCGGGATGAGCAAGACTATCTGGAGACGGATACCAGCTCAAATCCACACCGATGTCCGCCAGGTCCAAGATCGGCAAGGAGAAAGCCGAATTGAGAGGATGCTCCAATGCATATGACTTGAACGTCTCGGCAAGAGGACCGACCTCCAAGCCTCCCTTCTTAGCCGCTCGGATGGAGTCGGCGAACGCCAAGTAATAGGCGAACTCGCTGACATACTCCAAGTTTTGGAAGGGATCGGCCTTGGTCGCCTCAACCTCTCCTCTCAGCTCGGCCATCGCCTGTTGCGATCCCTGGAGCTCGGCCTCCCTCGCAGCAACCTTCTCTTTCGCCTCCGCCAGCTCGCTCATCAGCCGAGCGATCGTCACCTTCTGGCGATCGGCCTCCTCCTCAGCAACATTCCTCGCCTGGACGGCACTCTGCATCTGGTCCCGAAACCGGTCGACCGCCATTCGGAATTTCTCAGTCTCCTTCTTCTCCAGCTCAAGCTCATGGCTCGCCCGCTTGGCCGCCTCCAAGGAGTCCTTCTCCATCGCTGCGATCTTGTCAGCAAACTCGGCGTTCTCTTTCCGAGCCGCCTCAAGATCCTCCTGAAGGCGAATAGTGGAGGGCCGCCCCTCAAACTCTGGCGGCACAGGACGGCCATGGTCGCCGTCTCAAGAGAAAGCGGCGACGGCATCCATCGAACTCGACGACCGCAGCCGGCGATCGCATCAGATCGATTGTCCACGCCTTCGGCAAAGCGAAGCGACCTTGCTCACATAGGGAGGAATGTCGCAGAATGGCGAGGAGATCGACTCGCCAGAAATCCACGACCATCGGTGGACAAGACGGAGTGCGCGACGGATCTGCACCAAAACACCAAGGTTAATACAACTCCTACGCAGATGTAATTGTCAACACAAATGCTATCTACCTCTCGGCCTTCTCGGGATCCCGACCAAAACGGTTTCCCTCGAGGAGTTTCCGCATCCGCGATCGCCGTCTCCGCGAAAAGCCGCAGAGGGCGGCTCGCGCTCCTGAGCAACGATGGTGATCGGAGGCGCGGCGATCGGCCCTTCATCGCACCGGGCATGAAACAAAGTAGCTTGCGGCATCTGCCTATTGCGATTCGCCCGAAGCACATACTCAGGAATTTCCTCCTCAACCTCGACCTGCGCTACGCGAGGCTCCGGCTCCGCACGAGGCTCCGCCTCCGAACTATAGGCAATGCGACCAGGTGGAACCCGAGTCGACCTCTTCGCGTGAAGACGGCCTAGGACTCCTGGGTTCGACATAGCGATCTCCGCCGGAGGCTCCAAAAAGCGAGGGAAACGAACCTCTGCAGTTAAAGACGATCGACTAACGGTCAGACACTATCTTCAAATAAGGCGATCGCCTAGAAATTGAAGGTCGCATAAAGTCATACCTGGCACCGCGAGATGTCTCGGGAAGCGGAATAGTCGAGCCGACAACCAGCGACTCTCCTTGTTGATCCGAGTGGCGTCTAGGTCGTCGTCCGACAAGCTCCTAATTCGCTCCCAAACAACGAGGAAGTCGAAAGGCAGCTCCTCGATCGCCGGGATATGAAAGCCTGCAAAACAGAAATCAAATTAGATCAGTCCAAAACGCATCCAAACGAAGGGAGAGTCTAAACCCTTACCGGGATTTCTCTCCCGAAATTCAGTGGGGATCTCCAGTTCGCCTGTGGGGTTGTCGCTCGCCGAAGCTCTCCACTTGCCAGCGACCCAGAACCACTTCGTCTGATCGCCCCGTATCTTATTCGGAACTCCATGAATCACCCGGCCAGATCGGCCTTGAATATGGTAACCGCCGACCAACCCTCTATGAGCCGTCAGTTTAAACAAATGGTTCATCTCCAACGGCGACGGGAGATTCAGGCGGTGACCGCCGAATAGGGTGAAAGTGCATATGATTTGGAGCCGGGCGTTCGGCGTCGGTGAAGTGGCGCCACATTCCAAGCGGCCAACAGATGGGAGACCGCGAAGGACAGAGGGAAGCGCAAACCGGCCTCCATAACGGCCTCACTCACTGCGACCATACCCATCGGAGGCTGGTCGGCTCGTTCATTCTCCGCGGGCGCGAACATGTCCACATCTGAAGGAACATGGAATCTTGTCCTCCAGACGGCCAGATCTCTCCTGGACGTCGAGCTCCGTATTTGGCCGAGCGACCACAACGATCGCTGCGCGGCACGATACTGCGACCGCTTGGGGAGCACATAGGGATAAGCGACCGAATATCCCCTGAAATCGAATCGCGGAGTAGGACCGGCCAATCTATCCATTATTTCAAAGAAAGGCCCTATAGGCCCGTCCAAAATCGCTATGTTGCTCCCAGTAAGCCCTGATCGCCAGATCTCTCTCGATCTGCGATCGTCTCTCCTCAGCGGCCGACTCCCTAGCAACATCGGCCTCATTGAACAAAGCCTCAACTTCAGCCGGGTCGATTCCGGCTCGAATTGCTTCAGCCGCCGTCTCAAGGTGGAAGACGGAAGAAGTTTCTCCTGGCAGCCGATGTCCCGGCGGCAGAACTAGTTCCCGCTCCAAACGACGATGAGGTTCCGGCCATTTTCAGAGTTAGAAAGGAAGAGAAGGATTTTTCTTACCCTAAAGTGAAATCGATCGACGATCGGCGCTTAGATCTTCAAAAAATTCGGCAGCAGGACCTTCTTTCTCCAATGCGTACGCGTGAGTGAGACTGCAGCCCCGCGCCCCCTTTTATAGGAGAAAGCAGGGACCCGATTGCAATAAGGGAAAACCTCAGGGGTCGGATCTCAAACGGCGCACCAGTTGACCCCTCGAGACCAGCGTCTGCGTCTTTTCGAGACGCGCGTCGGCGAGGAGTCATTAATGACCGTTGGCGTCCTTCAATAGAAGCCTGACACGTGCGCGAAGACTTTTCAACGCCCGTTGCTTTTTCCCGCGCGGTTCAGCGGCCAACCAGGTCGTCCGAATCCAGAGCATAACGGCTCAAAGACGATCGCCAGTTCAATAAAACACTTAGTCGCTCGTCAAAAATTCAGCGATCGCCAAGAAAGCCACCTCACCCCACGTTTCCAACGTATGAGCGAGCTGGGGGGCAATTGTTGTGTCACGATTTATTCATCCCGACAGGCGATCGACTATAAGTCCGAGCGACCAAGTCAACTCCAGTCAAACCCTGACTAGCTCGCCAAGTCGAAGATATCAAACCACCATCAGGCGCCTAGCGATCGACTCCCAGGGCGATCGCCCTTTGGCAGCTGGCGATCTGCTCTACTAACCGGCTAAGGGCAATCGACCTGCGCCCCGAGCAGAGATGATCGCCCGTCTAAGTCATCGAGGACTGGATCTCAGAAAAGCACCCACGTGCAGATCCATAAAAGGCGCTTACAAGATCTTTTGCTAACTGACAAGATCTTTGACCAAAGCCTGTCACCTACCCCACCTACCGGCATGTGCGCCGAAAGTTGTCAGTAGGGCCGCATGTGACTAACTCAGGACGCGTGTAAGCTCCCCATTGGACCGAGTAGTTGACTGCCAACAACTCCTGCAGGCTTTGAAGGGACAGGCCCATGTGCTAAAAGACGATCGCCCGATTATTATATTACAGTAAAGGCGATCGCCCGGCGTATCCAAGCCCTATAAATAGAGAACCTCCTCCTACTGGAAAAAGGTTCTCGGTTCTCGGTTCAGAACTCATCCACTACAGTTCCGAATTCATTCTGACTTACGCTCAGAGCTCATTCTCTCACATTCCGATACATCCACGGAAATACTGAGAAACACACACATATCATCAAGCTCCCGGCTATCTCACCGGAATCCATCTCAGGACTTCTCTCTCCAAATCTCTCGTCCAGAAGACGATCGGCAGAAGCAGCAAGTCTCCACTAGACAGATTCCAAGGGATTCACAAGCCCAGAAGCCCAAACATCCAGCTATATACTCGCCGTGAGAGGCGGTCGATCTCTCACCGCCGCGACTGTTCATCACCTTTGTTACAAGAACTCACAGAGCATCAAATCTGGTTCTCCCGGCAATCTACACGCTCACTAGCTAAGATAACAAGAAACTTTACACTCATTGTAATTGTATTCTTACATTAGTACTTGTATCCCCGAATATCGGTATTAATAATATCTCGCGAGAGCATTCAAGCCCGGGACTAACAACCCCGGCAAATCTTGTGTTATTTATCTCTCTCACGGAAGTGCTCTTGCATTTGTTTGCTATCCCATCCATTCCAGCAATATCTATCTCCGGATAATATTTTGGGTAGCAACACAACGTACAAACCCAAGCTTCAACATCTCACACTCGTGTGGGACACGCAATCCACCACGAGACGACAACCATTAAGTACCAGTTCACACCTCCCACAAAGGGACAACAAAAACATATGCATGACGAACGACTCAACGTTCACACCACCAATTCCATCATACTCGGGAGCTAACATTCTAACAACAATGTGAATATCATACACACATTCCTGGACTACAAAAAAGGAATGATAGGTTTTAAAAACGAAAACCACCTTTTGGAAACAGTTTAGAAACACCAGTTGATCTTGAGTATCATTTTACAAAAAGTTGAACAAACCTCATTTTCGAGACTTTGAAAATCATCTTGCGTTTGAACAAAAATGAGGACACCTTCTCTTAGTGAAAAACTTTCAGAATATTCGACCCTCGGGTCTAAGTAAAAGTGTTTATAAAACATTGAAAATATCTCAAAACATTTTGGGTCCTCGAGGTAGAAGAATTTTGAAACATATTGTGGCACCTTGGATGTACCACGAGAGAATAATTCATTTTAAAAGTACGTCTCGAAATTTATTTTCTAAGATACTCAAGGTTTTCAAAGATAATTCAATGGGCTAGAATGCCCAAAAACTTTAGGTAATTACGCAAAACATTATAGCGCCGTGGGTCCCGCGCCGGAACTCACCAGGCTAAAAACCATTTACAACGTTAAAAAGGTCGATAACGGTAATATTTCAAAAACTCACAAAAGCCATTTACAAAATACTAAGTACCGTCACAAGAATTTTGCCAAAACGATCAAGGCCATAACGCCAAAAACTCGGTTAAAGGAATCGGTTTTCGAAATAAAATTCAGTCGGTAAAATACCGAAAGCTATTACAAAGGAACTCACGCAGAGGATAAAAGAAATACAGTCCAACATGCACAATCCAGCAACACTACTCCTCACATGAACGAAATATGAGAGTCAAATAGTCACGTATCAAGAAATCAAAATCCATAAGAGGATTCCGTCGCTTAATAAATAATCATAAAACTATAGCTCGTGTCACACGAGGCACAACACAAAGAAGGGAGACTTACACCCACAGGTCGCACGAAGATGATGATCGCCCCACGATACTAATCACGACCAACAAACTCAGACGACGCGTCGCGACACGACTTAGTCAGACATAATCCGACAAGACAAAACTCAATAGACACCACTGACCCGACAGCCTAGGTTTCCACAACCTAAGCTCTGATACCATTTATGTAACACCCCCAATCCGCTCAGAGATATTACACGCCGTAGACCCTCTCCTCGAGGATCTACCAGGCTGATAACTAAAATCAAACATCTAAACCTCGCTTTTAAGGCTAAAATGACTCAGTAGACCGACTTGGTCTTTCAATAATAACATACAACTCAATTCCAAACACATACCCACGCAGGGGTCAAAATACAATAAACTCCCGTACAACGGGGAAAAGATACTGCAGCGGAAAAGAAAATACAACTAGACCAAAACGACATCAACAGATCCTCGTGTGATTAGTATCGTTCATCTTTCATCATCCTTCGTGCCGACCCTGTGCTATGCTCCAAAACCTAAATGCAAAAATAGACATCCACCCCCCGAATACTCGGGGGTTAGAAAAACTCCACTGTTTTGCTAGTGCAAGTATAAAATACGAAAACGAGCCATACATATCATACTCCACGAAACATGTTAATCATAAACATACTTTCCGAGGTGATTCACTTAATCTAACGATTAAATCGAAAGATAGGGTAAACCCGATAAACATCTTGTGAAAAACATTTTACGACCTCGGGAGTTTTGAATACATTGGGGTTAAAAATCCTCAGGCCTTTCGAAAACATTTAGGGACACAGCCCAAAAGTCATTTTCCCAAAACATAAATTCGATAACAACAAGTGGGGTCCACGACCCGATCATACCATAACAACCTGTTTCCACAGATTATTCGCGTCCGTGCTAGCAAGCCACGGACCTCGGATGCTCCGTAGAACAAACCCGAATGAATAACCCACAGGAAACTATATCAAATCACATGTCACCGTAACCTTGATCACGTGACTAAAAGCACATATACTTACATAATCAAACCACAACCATAAGTTATCCCGGCATCGTGCTAACAAGCCACGAACCTCGGAGTCCCCGCAAGACATACCCGATGATAACCCCACAAGTTATCTCGGCATCGGGCTAGCAAGCCCCGAACCTCGGAGTCCCCGCAAGACATACCCGTATTGGATAACCCTACGGTTTCGCCCGACCCATACTAGCAAGTATGGATCCCGGAGATTCAACAATCCTACCCGGAGGCACATCACATACAACAAGCACACAACAATAACCTATTATCAAGACAAGCAACACTAAGCATCACAACCTCCTTTCAAAGGAGTAACGACTAACATCACATCATGTCGAATACCCACCGAACAAATATACAATTCAATGCACAATCCTCGGCAAACAATTATGGTCAATGCGATCATAACGTCTCTCAATGTACGAAACTAACACACATATTCCGAGAACATATCCATTCACGAAGTATACGAATTATCGTTGAAAGGCAATATTTATCGAGAACATACCGATCCTTTTTAACGTTCATTAAACATTGGATTTCGCATAAAATCATTTATCAATAATTATGCCTAAGAAATATGAAATGTATGGGCAAGATACTTGCCTCGAATGACCACAACGCGGAGAATCGGCCGAAGTAGGTTGGCACGAACCGACTACGAACTCGCCGACTCCACCGAACGACAATCCACAACAATGAACTACGAACGAAAACAATAACAACGAAAATGAATTCCAAAGTACGACCCAAAGCCGCTGAATTCAAAGAACAAATGACGAAGGTTCAAGGATTTCCCCAAACGCCAAGAACACGATTCGTCCACAAAACCCGAAAACGGAATTCATAGTTGAAATATGGATATACAATCAATTGAATATGTTTAACTAAATCATTTAACAATAATCTATCCATCGATAATTGATGAAAAACGAGATCGGGACAAATCACCCAAAAAGTCAATTCAAGGAAATCAAGAATTATACTTCGATTCGACGAAGAACAATGGATTAAATGATGTTAAACACAAGAATACTATCAAGATTAATCATACCCATCATGAATTAACCAACAACACGGAACGAATCGGACAAAATGCAAAAATCCCCAAATTCACGAAATTAGGGTTCTAAGGAAGATTACCTTGATTCATTTGGATCAAAGGATGATAACGGACGATTGATTGATGTTATGAACTCAAGGACTTCATGGATTTGTTGTTAAACAACATGGCTTCATCACCCATGAATCGCCATCCGGACGGAGAAGGAAGGAAGTGAAAACGAAATGAAATGTGATCGCCACCACAATTATATCGGGCGGACTAGCGCGCGCTAGATCGCCGAGCTAGCGGCGCTTATCGCCCGTGCCGCGACCCAAGAGCCTTCTCGACTAGATCGCCGCCGAGTAGCGTGCGCAGCCTTCCGGCCGTAACGTGCGCTACCTGCCGGCCGTAGTGTACGCAGCGTCCGACAGTAGCGTGGGCTACCTGCCGAGCATGACCGATTCCAGAACCCCCAGGACTCCACTGTCCGGACCCGCTAGCGTGCGTTAGGCCATCCGGTAGCGTGCGCTACACCTGCCGGTTAGCGCGCGCAGCCTTCCGGTCGTAGCGTGCGCTACGACGGTTCCTGCCGCACCCGTCCGGACGGTGCCCGCAATCGTCCGGCCAGTCCCGCAACCGCCAGGGCTCGACGACCCGATTACCGAAAACGCACGAAACGAACACGACGAAAAGTTCGCGGACGACATCAACGACCCGAAATGAAAACATAATACCATAATTAATCATACGCGACCAAGAAATGGGTCGAGACAACAATTACAGATACGGATACCCGTAACTTTCAAGAAATTACAAAATGGCCTAAAACGCCCGGAAATCATGATACGTGATCGAATAACCAAACGGAAGTTCACAACACGTCTAACAAAGTTAAACGGACTTACGGGAAACTCGAAACAGCAGTTTCGAACGAGATTCGCAAGAACCGAACTCAAGTGCGGAAAAGTCGCTAAAAAGCACGGAACTCAACAAAACGACTCCGAAACGAACTCGGATGTCAAAAAGTGTAGAATTAATCATTCTCAGAATGACGAAACGGTCATGAGCGAGTCGTCAAAACGGACTTCGGCCGAAAAAAGAAATTTACCGAAAATCGAAAATTGCGGATATTACATATATGCCTGATAAGGAGAAACGGGTATGGCCGGAGTGGGGAATGTTTGTTTGAAATTTGCTGATGGTACTCAGTTTACTCTAAAAAATGTCAGACATATTCCTGATTTATCTCATAATTTGATATCTTGTACTACTTTGGAAGATGAGGGCCTTAGGGGTTCTTGGGGGAATGGTTACATGAAAATTTGCAGAGGTTCCTTAATGTTGTTCAAAGGAATCCGGAAATTTAATTTATACATTTGCCAAACTAAAACCGATTTGGTCTTTCAATAAATACATACAACTCGAATACAACTCATGCCCACGTAGGGGTCAAAATACAACCACACCCGTACAACGGGAAAAATATAACAGCGGAAAATAAAGTACAACTAAACCAATACGACATCAACGGGTCCTCGTGTGATTAGTATCGTTCATCTTTCATCATCATTCATGCCGACCCTGTGCTATGCTCCAAAACCTGAATGCAATACAGACATCCACCCCCCGAATACTCGGGGGTTAGCAAAACTCCACTGTTTTGCTAGTGCAAGTATAAAATACGAAAACGAGCCATACATATCATACTCCACGAAACATGTTAATCATAAACATACTTCCCGAGGTGATTCACTTAATCAAACGATTAAATCGAAAGATAGGGTAAACCCGATATACATCTGTAAAAAAACATTTTACAACCTCGGGAGTTTTGAATACATTGGGATTTAAGAATTCTCAAACCTTTCAAAAACATTTAGGGACACAGCCCAAAAGTCATTTTCCCAAAACATAAATTCGATAACAACAAATGGGGTCCACGACCCGATCATACCATAAGAACCTGTTTCCACAGATTATTCGCGTCCCGTGCTAGCAAGCCACGGACCTCAGATGCTCCCGTAGAACAAACCCGAGTGAATAACTCACAGGGAAACTATATCAAATCACATGTCACCGTAACCGCAGTCACGCGACTACAAGCATATATACGTACATAATCAAACCACAACCATAAGTTATCCCGGCATCGCGCTAACAAGCCACGAACCTCGGAGTCCCCGCAAGACATACCCGATGATAACCCCACAAGTTATCTCGGCATCGGGCTAACAAGCTACGAACCTCGGAGTCCCCGCAAGACATACCCGGATTGGATAACCCTACGGTCACGCCCGACCCATACTAGCAAGTATGGATCCTGGAGATTAAACAATCCTACCCGGAGGCACATCACATACATCAAGCACACAACAATAATCACTTATCAAGCCAAACAACATTAAGTATCACAACCTCCTTTCAAGGAGTAACAACTAATATCACACACATTACGTTCTTACCGAACAAGTATACAATAACAATACGTAATCCCCGGCAAAGGATTACGGTCTATCAAACTCACTCGAAGTGATCATATTATCTTTAAACATACAAAACCAACACACATATTCCGAGAACACATATTCATGAAGTATACGAATTATCGATGAAAGACAACATTTATCGAGAACATACCAATCCCTTTTTACGTTCATTAAATATTGGATTTCGCATAAAATCATTTATCAAGAATTATATCAACGAAACATGAAATGTATGGGCAAGATACTTGCCTCAAAACCACAGTCGCAACAAGATGACGGATAGGACGCGGTCGAATAGCCCCGAACCCCCGAACAATATCAAGAACGCGATAGCACCACGAGTATTACGAGAATAACACCACACGAATCATCAATCACCAAACGGGATTCAACATCGGAATCCTAGAACACCTATAAACCTCCGGAAAGAACAATAACACATGGTTACGACGAGAATCAAGGCCAAAACAACAGAAATCCCAACAAACTATCGAAGGGAAACTCATTGGGACATTTAATCGAACACTAAATGTTCAATAATTCCCAAGAACACTCGAATCGTCAATCGAGTTAAACAAACTCGATATATGGATATACAACCCATAGAACACGATTAATAACATCATACTACACCAACCGATGTATCAAAATCGGATTAGAAACGAAATCAAGAACAATTTCTCCAAAAAGTCAACTTGAAGGAAAATCAAGAATATACCTTGATTCGACGAAGAACACGGATTGGATGATGATAATCTTCCAAAATGCCTTGGAAATGATTATAATCGACCAAGAACTTGATTTCCCGTCGCACCCGTCCGATAGCCGCAAGAAAAGTGAGGAAATGAACAAAAATGGGTCACAGCCTTTTATAGCCCGGCCATCACGGACACTTACGGCCAGAATCGGCGATGACTTACGGCCGTAACTCGGCCCATACGGCCGTACTCGGCAGCCTTATGGCCGTAACCGCATTCGTCAAAAAATCAGCCCGGACTGTCGGACACTTACGGCCGTAATCGCACACATTACGGCCGTAACTCGGCCCATACGGCCGTACTCGGCAGGCCTTACGGCCAGAATCGCATTCGTCAGAAGATGCCCGCCGCACGTACGGCCGTACCCGATCGCGCCTTACGGCCAGAATCGCATTCGTCCGGAGCCGCCAGCGCCATACGGCCAGAACTCTCGCCCTACGGCCAGAACTCGCCAAAGCAGCCTCGCCCGGCCGTGACTCGGCCGTGGCCACTCCGACGGCCCGGCCGACCCCGAAACCCGAACCTGAGTATAAATCGAAGGTACGGTTACGACGTACTCGCAAAGACGAATCTAAGAGCTAAGAGAACATGCGATTCCGACCACCCGAAGGCTCAAAATTCTACAACGGAAGTAATTACCCCAAACTTTTGGAAATTACAAAAATGGCCCAAAACGTCCGAAATACACGATACATGATCGAAACACCGAACCAAAGCTCGCAACATGAATAATAAAATTAAATGAACTTACGAGAAACTCGAAACAACAGTTTCGGACGAGATTCGCAAGAATCGAGCTCAAGTGTGGAAAAGTCGCCAAAAGACACGGAACTCAACAAAACAACACCGAAACGAACTCGGATGACAAAAAGTGCAGAATTAATCATTCTCGGAATGACGAAACGGTCATGAGAGAGCCGTCAAAACGGACTTCCGCCGAAAAAAAAATTACCGAAATTCGAAATTGCGGATATTACATTCTACCCTCCTTAAAGGAAGTTTCGTCCCGAAACTTAAAATAAGTAGGGAGAAGCAATATCCCGCCAGGAAAACTCAACGATATACACAAGAAACGCGTAACTTATGCCCATCGGCGAAACGTTACAAGCAACGCAAAGGAATATACGGCGTGAAAACACGCTCCACGACGACTAACACAACGTCACCGGTAGAGACATGATAAAATCAACAAGTGAAAAACGTCATCAAATAGATAATACAATCAAGTCAATTATCCGAACAATCACAAAACACTAAGCACCGTGCATAGTCGAGAAAACGAAAAATAAACACAAAACGATCCACTTCGAATAAAAGAACTTAATCTTCGAGATTCGAAACAACTGGGTAAGGAAATAACACAACAAACAACTGATAGACCACGCCCCTCAGGGACTCCTCGGAGTTGGTCTTGATTTCAGTGCTCAAATCCGTGCCTCGGAAGGCTCGGTGACCAACCCGCAAAACTGAACTCGGTGTCCCTCAAGCCCGCACTTGTAACACATTACTGGCGGAGAAGGACAATGTGCACGGACATGCCCTGCCACATTGCAGTTAGAACACCTCCTGGCTTTACCAGGAGTCAAAGCAGAAGACTTAGAACTCTCAGTCCCACGCAACGAGCGACAGAGCTTCACAGCCGAAAGACTACGACGTTGCGAACTAGAAACACCAACTCCTGCACTATCCACAAGGTCATTAGACTTCCTCTGCTTCTTCGACTCGGGCACACGCTCCGACGATAACGAAGCTAGTTCACGGGCCAAGGCTCGATCTTGGTAGTCTCTCAACGAAGTGCAAGTGAGTCCCGACATATACACGCGAATCTCTGGCTTCATTCGTCTGTCAAAATGAAAGATCCTCTCTTCCTCGGTTCTCACCCGATCTCGCACATAACTGAGTTGTTTGCTATAGTCGATGATAGCTCGTGACACCGAAACACCTTGTGGTTCTCGCCGAATAAAATTCGTGAATCCTCTGCTCTCTAATCGGTTTGGACGAACTCGGCTTCCATGAATGCCTCGAACTCGCCACGTGACATCACGATCATGAGGCTTAACGGCCTCCCACCAATTAGCGGCATCTTTGTCAAGAAGGCACTGCGCAATAGGTACCTTCCGTTCTTCAGACAATCGACAATTTCAAATATCTTTCCCAACCGGAAAAGCCAACCATCCTACCCAACGCATCCGCAACACCGCGAATCGAGGGGATTCATACGAATTACCTCACGGCCACCGGTTTGCACCAAGTTCGAGTCACATCTGTAATGCGCTGAATCGCCTGAGTTAACTGAGTCATCTGTGTAGCTACCTGCTGCAAAATAGTAGCGACACCAATACCGGCATCATCACCGGCAGCATGATCTCGACTACGCGTCTGATTGCCACGACCACGACCTCGGCCCCTCGGCATACTGAATAAGTAATTACTCAGCACAACAGAAAAATCATAACACATATCACATACAATGATTTCCATCGTAAAGCAACAGGCATACTAAAATCATAGCAACGACGGTATCGTTCAGCAATCTCAATGGCCCGAACGATAACCAGCACATAATCACAAAACATCATGGAATAATCACACATATACACGAACATACCAACCCAAGCTTCAACAGCTCACACTCGCGTGTCAACACGCAAATCACCACGAGGCGATAAACAGTAAATATCAGTTCACACCTCTCACAGATGGCTAGTATAACAATTGCGTGGCAACGCCTCAACATTCATGCCACCAATTCAATCATACTCAGAAGCTAACATCATAACGACAACGCGAACATCATACATACATACCCAGCCCTCAAACGGGAATGGATAGGTTTTAAAAACGAAACCTACTTTTGAAAATAATTTAGAAAAACACCGGTTGATCTTGAGTATCACCTTTTAAAAAAAAGCACAAACGTGAAACATCGTTATCGGTACTTTGGAGAACCATTTCGCATTTGATAAAAATGAGGACACTTTCTCTTAGTGAAAAACTTTCAAAAATATTCGACCCTTGGGTCTAAGCAACTGCATTTGAGAATATCTCAAAATATTTTTGGTCCTCAACTAGAAAATTTTTGAAATGTATTGCGGCATTAGAAAGCACCTTGAAAACACCGCAAGAAAATAATTCGTTTTAAAAGTATGTCTCGAATTTTAATTTTCTAAGATACCCAAGGTTTTCAAAGATAATTCAATGGGCTAGAATGCCCAAAAACTTCAGGTAATTACGCAAAACATTATAGCGCCATGGGTCCCGTGCCGGAACTCACCAGGCTAAAAACCATTTACAACGTTAAAAAGGTCGATGACGGTAATACTTCAAAAACTCACAAAAGCCATTTATAAAATACTAAATACCGTCATAAGAATTTCTCCAAAAAGTCAACTTGAAGGAAAATCAAGAATATACCTTGATTCGACGAAGAACACGGATTGGATGATGATATAATCAAGAAGAATCTTCCAAAATGCCTTGGAAATGATTATAATCGACCAAGAACTTGATTTCCCGTCGCACCCGTCCGATAGCCGCAAGAAAAGTGAGGAAATGAACAAAAATGGGCTGCCAGGCCTTATATAGCCGGTCACTGCCGGACACTTACGGCCGTAACCGGCAGTGACTTACGGCCGTAACTCGGCCCATACGGCCATACTCGGCAGGCCTTACGGCCGTAACCGCCATTCGTCAAAAAATCAGCCCAGCACCTGTCGGACACTTACGGCCGTAACTGGCACACATTACGGCCGTAACTCGGCCCATACGGCCGTACTCGGCAGGCCTTACGGCCGTAACCGCCATTCGTCAGGAAGATGCCCAGCGCACGTACGGCCGTACCCGATCGCGCCTTACGGCCGTAACTGGCATTCGTCCGGAAGCTGCCAGGCGCCATACGGCCGTAACTCTCGGCCCTTACGGCCGTAACTCGGCCAGGCCAGGCCCTGCTCCGGCCGTGACTCGGCCGTGGCCACTCCGACGGCCCGACCGACCCCAAAACCCGAACCTGAGTATAAATCGAAGGTACGGTTACGACGTACTCTCAAATACGAATCTAAGAGCTAAGAGAACACGCGATTCCGACCACCCGAAGGCTCGAAATTCGACAACCGAAGTAATTACCCCAAACTTTGGGAAATTACAAAAATGGCCCAAAACGTCCGAAATACACGATACATGATCGAAACACCGAACCAAAGCTCGCAACATAAATAATAACATTAAATGAACTTACGAGAAACTCGAAACAACAGTTTCGGACGAGATTCGCAAGAATCGAGCTCAAGTGTGGAAAAGTCGCCAAAAGACACGAAACTCAACAAAACAACACCGAAACGAACTCGGATGACAAAAAGTGCAGAATTAATCATTCTCGGAATGACGAAACGGTCATGAGAGAGCTGTCAAAACGGACTTCTGCCGAAAAAAGAAAATTACCGAAATTCGAAATTGCGGATATTACAAAAACTGCGGCATGTTCTAACCTGGTTTGTGTGGATAAAACCGAATTGTGGCATAAAAGGTTAGGACACATGAGCATGAAGGGATTAGATATCTTGCATAATCAAAATTGTTTTGGAAAATATAAAATCTCTAAGTTGTCTTTATGTGACTCTTGCATGTATGGTAAACAGCATAAAACTCAATTTCCAAAACCTCCCGATTCCCCTAATCCTGTTTTTAATAAATATGGTAAGAGTTACAATGTGCTTGGTTATGTTCATACTGATGTTTGGGGTCCTGCCAGTGTCCCAACTCATGGTAGGAACCGTTACTTCTTGTCCATTATTGATGATTACTCAAGGAAAGTTTTCGTAGTTTTACTCAAACTGAAATCTGATGTGTTTGAAAAGTTTCAAACTTGGAAAACTTTGGTGGAAAATCAAACCGGAAAATGGATTAAAAAGATAAGGACCGATAACGGCCTTGAAGTTTGCAATACTCAGTTTGATACTATGTGTTCTGAAAATGGCATCCTTAGACATAAGACAGTTCCTTACACCCCTCAACAGAACGGGGTGGCTGAGCGAATGAACCGAACCCTCCTTGAAAAGCTTAGGTCTATGCTCGCCACTTCTGGGTTGTCCAAAAATTTTTGGGGTGAGGCTCTTTTAACTGCTGCCTATCTTATCAATAGATCACCTTCTATACCATTGAATGGTAATTACCCCGAGTCTGTGTGGTCGGGTCAGGCTATTGATTTTTCAAACATTCGTGTGTTTGGTTGTGCTGCTTATGTGCATCAAAATATTGATAAACTTGAACCTAGTTCCTTGAGATGTGTTTTTCTTGGCTATCCTGATGGTATTAAGGGTTATCATTTATGGGTCAGATCTGAACCCGGATTGAAGGTGATCACTAGTAGGGATGTGGTCTTTAATGAAACTGAATTTCCTTATCTTAATAACCCTTTACCTGCTCCTGTGTTAGCTGCTGAAAATTCTCCCCACCCTGTTCAGAGTAGGGTGGAGCATCTTAGTGATAATGAGTTACCTGCTGAATCTGATAATATGGAAAATCCTGAATCCTCTAATGCTCAACCTGATAATCAATCTGAAAATGGAGATGAATCTGAAACTGTTCCTGACTTGTCTGATTATCAATTAACTAGGGATAGGTCTAGAAGGAATGTTAGAAGACTTATACACTTGGATGATTTCCATATGGCTTCTCTTGCTTTAAATGTGTTTAAGATGCTTGATGGGAATGAACCTAAATCTTACAATGATGCTTTGTTGTCTGATAAATCAAACGAATGGTTAAGTGTAATGAATGAAGAAATGACATCCTTGCATGCGAATGATACTTGGAAACTTGTTCCAAAACCTAGAAACTGTTCTTTGATTGATTGTAAGTGGTTGTTTAAAGTCAAAAAGGATGAGGATAACGTCAGATTCAAAGCAAGGTTAGTAGCTAAAGGTTTCACTCAACGAGAAGGTATTGACTATACCGAGATTTTTGCACATGTAGTTAAATTCACCACTGTTCGCATCATGCTTGCATTAGTTGCACATCATAATTGGGAGATGAAACAATTAGATGTTAAAACAGCATTTTTGCATGGTGAATTGAAAGAAACCATCTACATGAAACAACCGGAAGGTTTTATAGATAGTAACCATCCTGATCATGTGTGCTTGCTTAAAAAAACCTTATATGGCTTAAAGCAATCCCGTAGAGAGTGGAACAAGAAATTCAATGATTTCATGCTGCCCTTAAAATTCTGTCGTAGTGCATATGAGCCATGCCTTTATTTCAAGAATGATTGTGGTGTTCCTATGTTCTTACTTATTTATGTAGATGATATGCTCTTGATTAGTTCGTGCATTAAATCTATCGATCATGTTCAAAGTTGCTTAGGTGAACAGTTTGACATGAAGTATTTGGGGGATGCTAAAAGGATATTGGGCATGAATATCATTCGGGATAGATCTAAAGGCACTTTATTTCCAAATCAGTCTTCTTACATTGATAAAATTCTAGAAAAATTTTCAATGACTGATGCTAAAATTGCTAGTGTGCCATTGGCTTCTCATTTCTTATTATCTAAAACTCAGTCACCAAAAACTGAATCTAAAATTCGTGAAATGAGATCTATCCCATATGCTAATGCTATTGGATCTGTCATGTACCTTATGGTTAGTACTAGGCCAGATATTGCCTATGTTGTGAGTTTCTTAAGTAGATATATGGCTAATCCAGGAAAACCTCATTGGGAGGCTCTTGAGTGGTTACTTCGGTACTTAAAAAACTCTGTTTCTGATGGTCTTGTGTTTTCTAAATCTAATGACGGGGTTAACCTTAAAGGTTACGTTTATTCTAATTATGCCAATGATCGGGATGAATGTAAGTCCACAACTTCATATGTGTTTACCTTGTGTGGCTCGTGCATTTCTTGGAAATCTCAACTTCAGCATATAGTTACTTTGTCTACTACTGAAGCTGAATATATTGCCACCACTGAAGCCTTTAAAGAGGCTATTTGGTTGAAGGGATTACTTACTGAAATTGGTGTTCTTCGTGATAATGTTGTGGTTTTTTCTGACACTCAATCTAGCATCCATTTGTGTAGAAATCATGTTTTCCATGATCATACTAAGCACATTCACGTTGACTAATCCCATCCGTCCGTGGCTTGTATTTCTTCTCCTCCCCGTGCAACCCTAGCCTCACTTCACTGTTCTCTGTTTCTCTCTCATCTCTCTCGCTCTCCGCTGTCAGCAATGTAAACTCGATTTTCTTTCCTTTTTTGCTCGGCTGTGCGGTTCCGATTTAGAAGGAAATCGAAACCCTTATCAAAATAATGATAAGAAAGGATTCGATTCCCCGAAAATCACTGGCCATCCGTTTGGGATTTTTGCCTATATATTTTGAACGATCTAGGCTTGAGAAAACACACAAAAATAAGAACTAATTTTTCTGAGTGAGAAATACAGCCGCGTATCTTTGTGATTTCTGAGTGAAATTACTTAAGGTTGTTTTTGGGGGTGTTTTCATTCGGAACCTTTTAAACCAACTAGGGAGTCGGCTTTTTTCGTCTAGGCTGTTGGTAGCAGATACACAAGGAGCCTAGGACGTGGGTATTGGATATTGGAGGACTGAGCTGAGGCCGAGTTCCGGTTGATTCTCACCACCTCCGCCTCTCGGTTTTTCAGATCTTTTGTGATCTGTTCGGTTTGATTTCTTGAACTTCAATTTTCTATTCTTTATGTATGGGTCTTTGAGGTTAATTCGTTTTTCCCTGTGTAATTCGTTGTTAGTAAGTTTGTTGTGTAATCTTTAATCCCCGGAACTTTATTTGTAATTCGTTTACTATTTTGTTGTGTAATTTTATGTATTCCGGATAGATACCCTACAGGTATGAATATATCTGGTACATACATAGTAGATGTTCTATAGGGAAGAAACAACTCATTAGGGACGTGGATGAGATAATGCGACCAAGCGTAACGTAATATCCGGATTTATTATTGTGTATTTCATCTGTATTCGAACCCTGTATTATTCGGAATTGTGATCTCGATAATTGGAGTATGATATTTCTCACATTGGTATCTTTGTACATAAGTATAACAACATGCAAATTTCGCATGCAAACTCGTGATAGCGCACGCTAAGAATGTAACTTAACGTGCGTTATCGGGCTACAACTAGCGCACACTACGAATGAAGAATTGCATGCGCTAGGCCATCAATTATTGAGCTGGGCGACTAGCACATGCACCCGCCGGACATAGGACCAGATAAGATTCCCGCGGATGAACCTGGACAGTTTTTGGAGTCAACTCTTATTAGCGCGCGCTAAGGATGTATGATAGCGTACGCTAATCAGCTAATGTACAGAAAGTTTATATATGGGTCAGCGCTTCACTTCTTCTTGTTCCCTTCACTCGTCCTCATTACTTGATAGTCCAGGGAACCCATTATCCTCCTTAAACACACTTATAACACATCTACTTGATCATTGGAGATTGAATGTCACTTGTGTTTGATCATTAGAGTGGAGAAACGTCTTCATTTGGCAAACAAGCAACCGGAGCCGGATTCTACTTGTTGTCTCCATGTTTTACTTTATCTTAAGTTATGTTACTAGTAGAAAAAACATCAAAGACTTCGGTACGTCTCACTTCGGTAATGTATATTAGCGAAGTAAAAACAAACAACAACTTCTCTTTTCAATTTAGGGAAGTAAACTACACACATAGACATCAGTAAATGGTATCAAACAAAAAGGCAGGAGCTAGTTAGAAATTTTAAGTTCCAAAGACTTCGCTAATTTTATAATTACTGAAGTAAAAAGTGTGAATTTTTTTTTTTGACGTAATATTTTTACAACAGTGAAGTATACTTGACCTCAATTATTTTTCAGACTCCAAAAATTTTTCAGAATCCAAAAAACCCTCCTTCTTCGCCCGCTCATTTCCTCCATTATTTCCTCCCAAATTTTTTTCCCGCTCCAGTAAAAATCTACTGCTGCTTCGCCCGCGATTAAGCTATATTCTTGCGGAGACCGATTATTAGGGTTCTTTCATCGCCCCTTCAAGGTTTTTTCAGTTTCATCGAAATTTTTGGGGATATTTTCAATCTAGCGATCCATCAATATTGATTTTGACCCATCCAGTCGCCAACTTCTTCCAAGTATGATACTGCCCCGATTTGCTCTTCCCTTTCATGGATAATTGTAGATCGAGGCTCATTCTTTTGATTTGGAAAACTAGGGACTGTGTGGTGTCGAATGCCCTCTGAAAATTGAAGCATTTCTCGATTTCCATAGGCTCCATATTGAAGTAGGTGAGTTTCGCTTTTATTTCTTGACTTCTCAATCCAATGGTTCTACTCATTGTGAGTTGACACCATGATCCGTAGGGCTCTAAAATTATTCTTGAAATTGGATTTACGATACTTCATCATGACCGTGAGTAAGGTCCTAAAATCACTTGGAGGATACTTACTCTTTTTCCCTTCATTTCTTTGAACTGCTTGGAGCCCATCTTGTTTGTCTTTATACTCCACCTTCTAGTTGAATGCCAATTTTTGATGTCTTACCGCTCTTCAGTTGAAAATTTCCAATACATTTTGCGCTTTTGCATAAACTGAGAAGCATTGGTAGATATCAAATAATGTTTCATTGTTATTCCATATAAGGTTTCTTATCTGGACTTATTGTTTTGCAGTGGAGCCAATCGAAATTTATTTGCAGCCTTTTCCGCCGTATTGGAATGCTTATTCATGTTCAATTTCTTTGGAACCACATTGACATTTTGGTGGCAGCTGTTATATTGGTGATTGTTATAAAAACAGTTGTTGTCACTTTAATCGTGAGAGGATTTCGCTACAACAACAAAACGTCGCTTCTTGTATGTGATTGCCCTATCTTCTTAAAAAATTTAGTTTGTTATTTATGATGAATGGATCTTGGTTGTATGACATACAGGTTGGGATGTCTCTTGCACAAATTGGAGAATTTGCTTTTATTCTTCTTAGCCGCGCATCAAACCTTAAGCTAATTGAGGTCCTGCTTTACTCATGAGTTTGTTTGAATGTTTTCATTGTGAAATTTCACATGTCCACAATATTTTTACTACATTGATGCATTTATATTACTGGAATCACTTCTGTTGCTTATTATTCTATTCAACCATTATTCTAATCCTTGACCTGTTTTGCTAAAATGAACAACTAATTGGGGTAATATCTTATGCAGGGTAAATTGTACATGCTGCTTCTAGGAACAACAGCTCTTAGTCTGGTATGTGAAGCCTGTTTATTTACGTGGTTTTTTGGCAGTATTGGGGGCTCTTATATCTCTTTCATACTTGGGAGATAGTCTTTCAGTCGGTGTTCCTGCTAGTAAGACTCATGTTATGCATCATCATCATTTTATATGCAAAAAAAAGTTGTGCGAAGTGTCTTCGATAAATTTGTTATGCTTACATATATAATCAAAAGTAAGCCAATGTGTTTATGTTGGATATAGATTTTTGAGGAATAAGGTCAGATGATTGATCTTTTAACTTGGGTACAGGAATGAGATTAATAGTACCTTAAGATCTCGCGATCCGTGTGAATCACGTAGGATAAATGTCTTGTCCATTGACCATTTTGACTCGAGAAATTTTATGCATTATTTTCCCAGAGTAGAATGATAGCATGTCGTGGTATGGTAGCTGTATTAATGATGCCTAATGCCACTCTAAGAGAAGATTCATGGGAACATGTTTGAAGTTGTAGGAACAAAAACAACCAAATTTGTTCCTCTCAAATTTTATGTAGTATGTCTTTTTCTTTAGGTATGTTGAAACTTCCTGAAACTAATTCTCACTTTTGAAACTTTATTCTTAGATAAACTCTTGCTCAAGCACATATTACCTTAACGGTGGAGTTAAGTATGTTTATGATTGTTTGCATCCCCCCACCCAACAAAAAAAAAATTGTACAAGTTCACTTTGCTACAAATCTTAATTGGTTTATCTCATTTTAAATACCTTACTGCATCAAGATCCGTTCAACACTATCCGGTGTGTGGGTTGGGGGTTGAAGGGAGAGAAAAAGGCATTTGGAAGGAAATATATTTAATGATCCTATTGTTTTACTGAGTTTACATAATATTGGTATAGTACGTATGTGAATGTGATCTTTAGCTTAGAACACCCCATTTTGCTTTATATTTCAGAGTTTCTGAAATTTTATGCATATTCATGATAAGATACTAGTGATTGGAGGAATTTGTGGAGTTCCTAAGTTGAGATTGTTAATGAAATTGGCTAGATACAATTATATGGCTACTTTCTGATCCTACTGATCCTGACTTAACTACAAGGATGGTCTTAGATGTTTTGTTACTCGTTCACCAATACTTCTTTGCTCTTTATTTTTTTTGAAACAAGTTTTACCCATGGTTAGATGTTAAATTTTAGAGCTCCTAAATATTTATCATGGTGAGTTTCTGCTTTTTTATTTCTTGACTTCTCAATCTAATGGTTCTACTCATTGTGGAAGAACATTTTGACCGATTGAAATACATTATCTTGTGCTGATTTGCAGTTGGAGATGATGCTGTAAATAGGTTTGTGTCGAAGGGTCCTCATGCGGATTACTTTTTGGACTTGGTCAGTTTTTTCCGAGATCAGTGCATCCATCTGAATTGTTGGTTGGATTGGCTGGAATATGTGATGTGTTGGCTGGAATCATGTTCAGGTTGGGTACTTTATTTCGGTTATCATATCCGATGCGTTTGTTTTTTTAATTGTTGATGTGTTACGATTTTTTAAGTTGATATAATGGATTAATCAACCTATAATCAATATTTTACCTACTGAAATTTGTTGTTCTTGTTCATGTATTCTATAGTAGAATCAGAAATGGCGTAGGGTTAGGGTTTCATTTTGTGGTGCAGCTTTGCTTGTAAAGGTGATGGATGCAGTTTTGTTCTTGCATGCGCATATGTATCAGGAATCAGGATATCGACTTCTGAATTGTGCTATTCTTTTTAAGTGTTCCCGGTGAAGCTAACCATCTTCATGTTTTAAGAGTATGGTGGGTTAGGGCGGATAAGGTTGAAGGCTCTCCAGTGATCTTCTTGTCTTGTTACATTATGGTGTATCCTGGAGTGCCTATAGAGATTTGTATTTCTTTATTTTTGTTGAAATCTACATCATGCCAACTATTGATGGGTCGTCAAATTATACGTCAAGGGCATGTATTTATGTGTGTAAGAGGTATTGTTATATTCAATGTATTCGAAGTTTTATGAGTCAGAAATTGATTGAGCTCAAGATGTTCTGTTCAATATGTCTACATAGATGTCTAGATTGTCACTTTGCTAGTTTTAATGAACCATGTCGGTGCATATATGCTTAAGTTATGAAGAATTATCACATATTGTCGCTATATGAGATAGTGCAACTAACTACCTGCATTATATTCAGGAATTTTCGTGAAGACTCAGGAACTCTATGCAGTTGTCTTCTTGGCTTGGTACCTAGATTTGTTTACTGACTTCATTTCAGTGTGTGACACTATAATGAAACTGGTGTTCATTGGAAGCTCTCTGGAAATTGTGTGGTGGATGAGGTTTCATCGAATTGTGAGGCGATCTTATGATCGTGAGCTGGACACCTTTAGGCATTACTTTCTTATGGGAAATAGTTTCCTTTTGGCACTTATTATATCTTATCATGATTCGAATAGGAGTATAGGTAACTTTTGATTTCGCAGGAAGCATAAGAGGGTACTGCTGTTTCTTCGCTTCGATCCGATCCGGAGTTCTTAGAAAATTTCCTGTTGAGAGCTTCAGATTCGTGATTTTTTTTCGGCATAGAAATTGGGTGGGAAATGGGGATAGTATTTACGCGGCTGTTTTCATCGCTATTTGGGAACAAGGAAGCTCGGATCCTAGTTCTGGGCCTTGACAATGCTGGAAAAACCACCATTCTTTGTATGAATTTCTCGCGTTAATTTGCCTCCCCAGCTCCTTTTTGTGTCTGATTATTCTAAATTTTTTTTGGTTATTGTTTCGCCAGATCGACTGCAGATGGGTGAAGTAGTATCAAATATTCCGAGTAAGTGTGTCCTTTTGCATACTCAATTATTTCCTGATATAACGAATCTAGAATGATGGGAGCACTGCATTGTTTCTAACATTTGGTCCTGTTTCGTATGAAATAGATTTTTTCCGACTACAGCTTCCAGATCGTTATCGTTCTTACTGAATTCTGATCTCATACTCGACTTTAAATTTTTGGTGTGTCTATTTGAAGTAGAATGAATTAATGTGGATATATTCCAGAAAGAGAGATGCTTATGGTTGATTTTATGTATATATATTTTCTTTTAATTGCAGCAATTGGATTCAATGTGGAAACTCTGCAGTATAACAACATAAAGTTTCAAGTATGGGATCTAGGTAAATTTATCTGCGCTTGACTGTTTTTTTTGCTCCTTAGGTATCAATATTTGATAAGTAATCTTTGATATTATTATCGTCGTTGTGTTTGTCCTTTTTGTTTGTTGCATCACTTACTGGGCTGTGTATTCAGATTGTCTGAACCTTCTTTCTGTAAACGCCCACCCCCTCCCCACTTCCTAATCATTCATTGTGATGGAAGAAGTGATTCTGCAGTCCATCTAATATGTCTGTGTCTTCTTTCCTTGTGGCAGGCGGGCAGACTAGTATCAGGTAACTTTATTTGATTCTCCCGTTATAGCTGTTGTCTCGATTGTTTGCCTTTGTAAGTATCTTCCATTTACAAGCTAATATTTCCCTATGTACTGGTTCATCCGGTGCTTTGTTTTTTCATTACCATTTAACAACTTCTTGGTTGGGAATTGTACTTTATTGACTAAGATTGAGAAGATTTATGTAAAGCAGGGGTGAAACCCCATAAAGAGAAAAGTGAATGAAGAAAATAGATTAGGTTAGAAATACATGTTTTCTATTTGGCACCACCTGTTTGGTTAGCATTTGCTTCGAGTTATTGTCCATTCTGACCAAAGATTTATTGGGTTTGCATTTTATTCTTAATCAGATGATACAGTACAGAGTCGCGCTTGTTTTTTGAATCTTCATATAACCTGCCTTCATACAATTTTCACTGATTAAGCTTTGTTAGAGATGTGTTTGACTGTATTTAGCTTTTTGTAGTTAACAAACGTACCTTGATGCTTATTTTTTCGGTGTTGCTATTTAGGCCATATTGGAGGTGCTATTTTCCTAATACGCAAGCCATTATATATGTTGTTGATTCAAGTGACACTGATAGGCTGGTGGTTGCCAAAGAAGAATTTCATGCAATATTGGAGGTGCTCTTGCTTTCTTTCATCTTTATGACTACTCTATTAAAATGATGTTGAATGTTCCGTATGAGATCTGCTTTTATGACGCTAAACATTATGCTGTTGATAGTTTTGATGATATGCTGAAGCGAACTGAAGCATGTTTTTCCAAGTTCTTTTATGCTTAAATAGGGAAATAACAAAACTTATAACTAAGCTCAAGTGTGCAGAAAAAACACATCATGGCATCACATCATGTGCAAAAAAAACACATCATGGCATCACATCATGTGCAGGAAAAACACATCATGGCATCACATCATGTAGGAAAAACACATGTGCAGGAAAAACACATCATGTAATTTTAATTCTGTCATCCTTTTATATTATATAGTATGTTTTGGTACTGAAAATTTGTGATGTTGATGCATCTTTTATGAACGTACTTAATCTATTTTTTTTTTGTTTCAATGTGATTTGCTCAGTATCCTGGTTCAGTCAAAGACCAATACTACACTCAGGAGCAGTATGATGAAGTCAGGAACGAGTGGAGCAAGTTCGTCTACACGTTTGTCGATGGTGCTTAGGCTGGCTTCATTGTCAGGAAGTTCTTTGTCTAGTTTCAAATCAGTACTATATGTGTATGGTCTTGGTTGCAACACTACTGGTACTCTGGTGCATATCTGTTGGTATAGTTAGATCAGAACATGTCGTTTGATCGGGTAAATATGGTGAATGTTTTGTTAATGTGCAGTCCATTAGCTAGACCTATGCATGTGTCTCGTAGACATTGTGGAAGTTTATTTGATGTTGGCATATTATAGTTATGCCCAATGCAAACTTGTGAATCACGCGAATCTGAATATTTGGCATTTTTGTACGACAGTCCGCCGTTTATATATGAAATTGTGGTTTATTACTATTATCAATGCTTATGATCTTGTGTTATTGAATTGGGATCTTGTGATTTGAGTTTGTTGGATTTTTAATGAGGTTGATTGATGTATTTGAGGTTGTGTTGTTGAGATCTTGTGAGTTGAGGTTTTTTATTGGATGGATCATGTTTTTGTACAACAGGGATTCTATATTTACAAATTGAAAAGAAATATGCAATGTGGTTATTTACTTCGGATAAAAAACGAAGTCAGAGATATATAATTAGCGACACAAAATAGAATAAGCGAAGTAAAAAGGAGTGTAATGCTTCGGCTAAACAAATAAAAGTGAAGTAAATGTGGTATCTTTAACTTCGTTACCTATCAATAAGCGAAGTCGATAACATTATTTCACTTCATCTGTATATATTTTACTGAAGCGAATAGGAAATATACACTTCAGCGATTATAAAATAAGTGAAGTGGAAGGACCTTTTTTACTTCGCAAACCCCCATATTCGGGTTCTAAGAACCGAGATAGACTTCGGTTATTACGATATTAGACTTCATCTAATAAGCGAAGTCTAAAGTATACCTTTAACTACACGAACATAGACTTCGGTAATTATAACATTTTTACTTCGGATATTATCCGAAGTCTTTGACGTTATGCTATCAGGATATTAAGTTTCATTGGTGATTTTAACCAAACCACATCATGTTAGGGGATTGAGATGATTATGCTTTAAGTACCTTGGTTAAGAACATTATGATTTGAATCTTGCTACGATGAACAAGTAGATGAAATTTCTGACATTGATAATCCAAATTTAGAAGGTGCCTTCATAGTAATCATGGACTTGACTTTAACATCATTATTGTTAGACGAACCTAAGAGATTGATCAGGAAAGGATTTATCTTGTAAAGATGGAGTGTTAATCAAACTACAAGATGATAGTTTTTGATTGATATAAAGGTATTGATATCGACCGTTAGGCCTTCCGAATTACGCATGAAGAATTGTAATCGAAATGGAATATGGTTTTATGATGATATACATATTCTCGAATTTGAAGTTATTGTTATCCGTAAGATCATTCATAAACCGTATGAGCATGATATGCATGGAGATGACATGTATTAACACAAAATATTTCATGAGATTCACCACCATTAGATCAAGTCTGCTGCCCAGTAGTGTACTGCCCTACACGTTTAGCGCGCGCTAAGCTATGTAGATTAACGTGCATTATCGGGCATGAGTTAACGTACGCTACGTTTGGTACGTAATGTACGTTAGGCCATTAGGCGAGTCAGTAGGCTGATCAGTGAGGTACTGACTGTGCATAGTTAGCGTACGCTGGGCTTCGTTGTTTGCGTGCGCTAACGAGCAGTCTTAACACACGCTACGTAGAATACTTAGCGTACGCTAAGCAGTTCAGGCAGATTGCGTTTTATGAACTTTCAGCCGTAAATTGGATTGGTAGACATTCGTATGATGTGAGATAAATTCTATATTATTTTTTTTGTTAAGGTTCGAGCTTGCTACGAGATTGATTGAAGGGGCGACCTTCGAGTGTTTCGTTTTCCGTGGAAGTAATATTCTTGTCTTCGAATCGAGGCAAGTACCTTATTTGTTTTACGTATTGATGTTATACATATTATCGTGCATATATGTCGTTGTTGTATGTCCACCTCGTGTTGGTCCGATGGGATCATCGGGGGATCTATGCTAGTGTGTGCTGGATCATCGGACGGGTTTTTCGACCACGGGTTGGTCTGACGGGATCATCGTTGGTTCTAGGCAGTGAACGCTGGATCGTCGGAATTACCATGTGTATGTTATGATAAAATGTTGTGATTATCAGTTGTGTATGTTATTTATGAGTTTCTCGTAGGAGAAAACTCATTGGTATTTTGTCATTTACGTTATTATTATTCTTCGTGAGATGTTGAATAATATGTTGTGGTACTTATACTAGTATCGTTGTGCTAACCCCTTAGGGGGTGAACATTTTGTTTATGTTCAGGATCCTGGAGAGCGGGGAAACAACCACTGGAGCTGCATGACGACAAGGGTGCAGAGTGATGTTCCGGTCGGGTTTATTATCTGTTGTTGGTTATTTAATAAGTACTCGAGTACTTCGTAATTTGTGATGTTTGGATTTCAGTGATGTATTAATGTTCTCCATTTGGACATTTGTATTTTTGGTATTTGGTCAGAACTGTTGTATCTTAATTCCGTTATTTTCATACATTGGTACCTGTTAATGCCTTTTCAATTCTTTAGCCTTGTAAATCTTTATGTAAAGGATTTACGGCTCTGTAATATTCCTGAATATATTGGGGGTGTTACAGAATATGGTATCGGAGCTAAGATTATGGATATCTTGGCCATTGGGTTAAAATAGGGGTCATATATGTCTTTTGAGGTAACCGGCCGCGAATAACGTCACTGTACTGCCTACGTCTTTGTGCGGGCGGTGGTTGTAAGTTCCTAAACTCTATCTCGTCCTTTACATGTTATATTTCTTTGTACTTGAGCATTTGAATGGTATTGCTTCCTGTATATTGAGTATTTATGCCTACAGTATGTTGGGAGGCGAACGTGGACGTGGTCGCGGTCGCGGACGCGGACGAAGGAATGCTGAAAGGGAAGCGTCGCCTTCTAATTAGGCCAGCCACAGTTCAGGCGAGCCACAGAGATCTATGAATAACGAACCGGAACCTGTTGTGCCCGAAATCCTTCATCAGGTGGTAAACCAGATGACTCAGTTCGCCCAGGTCGTGGATCGAATGCAGGTGGCGGTAGAATTACAGTAGAGAGATAGACAGTAGGGGATTCCAGACATGGGAAATCGAGGTGACCGATGGCTGCAAGAGGTGGCAAAGATGTAACCACCTAAATTCGACGGTATTTCTGAGACTCCCATTTAGGACCATTGGTTGAAGGAATTGGAGAAAATTTTTTCTGGGATTAACTGCCCAGACGACCGGAGAGCCTCTATAGCTCAATACTTTTTGATAGGGGAAGCGTTCGAATGGTGGGAAGCCATCCGGCCTATAGACCATGATGCTCATTGGACAGAGTTTAAATTGATGATGGAAGCTCAGTACTGCCCTTGTCCTGTGAGGGAAGCCAAGGTTCGGGAGTTTTTCTCCTCTCAGCCTTCAGATGTGCCAGTATCCCAGGCAATTAAGACGTTTAACCAACAGCTGGCATTTGTTCGACATATAGTCAGAACAGATGCTGAAATGATGATCCATTTTGATATGAGAATGAAACCAGAAATCCAGAGGTACATGTCCGGTTTTGAATGTACCTCTCTCCGCTAATAACAGGATAAAGCATTGGCGTACGAAATCAAGGAAGAAGCAATGGAGAAGTTTACGGAATCCAAGAAGGAGAAAGTATCTGGTACTTTTACAAAGCATAAGAACAGTGGGCCCCGCAAGACCCAGTCATCTTTTAATTCTTTCAAGAAACCTCCGCACCCATCTAGGAGCGGAAAGAACTTCGGAGCAGCATCAACCATGACAGATGTCACCAGGAAATGCTTTAACTGTGCCCAGGCAGGGCACTATCGACAGAATTGCCCCCTACCTGTGAAGAGGCTGCAAAGTCTTTTAGAGCCCGTACACCACAGCCAGTCCAGAAGGAAGCCAGTATCCAACAGACGCAGCAAAGTGTTCAGATGGCTCAGAATTTTGGCCGCGGACGAGGCAGAGGACAGTGGGACCGAAAGGGGACATCGAGTGTCGGATCTGTTCCCCCACGTTTGTACGAGATGAGGAGGACAGACGATCAGGATGCTGCTGTCGCATCAGGTATCGTTCAGATCCTTTCCCAACCAGTTAGCGTTTTATTCGATACAGGAGCTACGCATTCATTTATATCCTTATCTTATGTAAAACATTTGAATGTTTCTGGTTTTCATAATTGTGAACCTTATGTTGTTGGTTTACCGAGTGGAGAGAGAATTGTTGGAAACTTAGAAACTAGAGATTTCCCTGTATCACTTGGAGGCAGAGAGTGGCTCTCAAATATGATTGTAATAGAAATGCAAGGAGACGACCTGATACTCGGAGACGATTGGCTTAATCTATATGGAGCTATTGTAAACTACCGAAGGAGGAATATCTCGCTGATCGCTGACGATGGTTCCGAAATATTGTTTGAAGGATGGAAACCAGGAAGCTTAGGAAAGTTGATCAAGGCGATGAAAGCTGTCAAATTGTTGAAACAGGGCTGTACCGGATACTAGTGCTATGCAAAGAAGACGAAATTGTGGAACTTTCATCTATTCCTGTTGTGAATGAATTTCCAGATGTATTTCCTGACGTGTTACCTGGACTACCTCCACGTCGGGATGTAGAATTCACCATTGAGCTGGAACCCGGAGCTACACCAATTTCTAAGGTGTTGTATCGTATGGCACCTACTGAGATGTATGAACTAAAAAACCAGCTGGCGGAGTTACTGGAAAAAGGCTATATCCAGCCAAGCGTTTCGCCTTGGGGAGCGCCAGTTCTTTTTGTCCGGAAGAAGGATGGATCGCTTCGACTATGTATTGACTATCGAGAGAAGAACAAAATGACGATTAAGAACACGTATCCGTTGCCACGGATTGACGATTTGTTTGATCAGTTGCAAGGAGCAATAGTATTTTCTAAAATCGATCTGAGATCAGGATATCATCAGCTGAGGATTAAGGAATCTGATGTTCCGAAGTCAGCATTCAGAACTCGCTATGGACACTATGAGTTTGTAGTGATGCCGTTTGGTCTCACTAATGCACCTGCTGTATTCATGCTATTGATGAACCGAGTGTTCATCGAATATTTGGATAAATTTGTGGTCGTATTCATTGATGACATTCTGGTGTATTCTAAGAGCCCGGAAGAGCATGCACAACATTTGCGGATTGTATTAGAACTTTTGAGAAGCGAGCAACTGTACGCAAAACTCACTAAGTGTGAATTCTGGCTAAAGGAAGTAATGTCCCTCGGTCATGTGGTATCATCTAAAGGAGTCCGAGTAGATCCTTAGAAGATCGAAGCAGTTATGGATTGGAAGCCTCCAAAGAACGTGAAAGAAGTCCGGAGTTTCTTAGTATTTGCTGGTTATTATCGTCGGTTCGTGGAAGGGTTTTCCAAAATTTCCCGTCCACTTACTCGACTCCTGCAGAAAACTCAAAAGTTTGAGTGGAACGAGTTGTGCCAGAATAGCTTTGATGAATTGAAGAAGAATTTGACGACGACACCGATTTTGTTGCTCCCACAGGGAACTGGAGGATTTATAGTTTACAGTGATGCTTCAAACCAAGGACTCGGATGCGTATTGATGCAGAATGAAAAGGTGATCGCTTATGCGTCACGCCAGCTGAAGCCTTATGAAGTAAATTACCCAACGCATGATTTGGAGCTAGCAGCAGTAGTTTTTGCTTTGAAAATCTAGAAACATTATTTGTACGGGACTCACTGTCAGATCTTTACGGATCACAAAAGTCTCAAATACATCTTCAGTCAGAAAGAGTTGAACATGCGGCAAAGAAGATGGTTAGAGCTGATTAAGGACTACGACTTGGAAATTTTGTATCATCCAGGCAAAGCGAATGTAGTGGCAGATGCACTTAGCCGCAAGCCTATTTCTATCTAGATGCTGGAGACTCTGACCTCCCAGCTCAGCATTCAATGAGAGATGATTCGAGAAGGAATTGAAGTATGGTTACAAAGAGTCCAAGGACAACTGTGCGTGATGGAAATAACTTCATTATTAACCGAAGAGATCAAAGCTATGCAGACAGATGATCCTCTGATGATTCGGTTACGTGATGAAGTGATCAAAGGGAAGTCCCCCGGATTCGTAATTCATGATGATGGAGTTTTGAGATTTCAGAACCGACTCTGCATTCCCGATGTCGATGATCTGAAACAGACGATTATGAAGGAAGCTCACAGTACGCCCTATTCTATCCACCCAGGCACCAGTAAGATGTATAAGGACTTGAAGCAGAATTTGTGGTGGGGCAACATGAAGAAAGATGTAGCGGACTATGTTTCGAAATGCTTGACTTGTCAGCAGATTAAGATCAAGCATCAACGACCTGCCGGGATGTTGAAGCCGCTGCCGATTCCTGAATGGAAATGGGAGGACATATCGATGGACTTTATCACTAGTATGCCGAGAACCAAGACGGGGATGAACGTGATTTGGGTGATAGTTGACCGTTTAACCAAATCAGCTCATTTTCTAGGCATTAAGGACATGTGGGGACCAGAGAGGTTGGCACAAGTATTTATTTCGGAGATAGTTCGATTGCATGGTACGCCGAAGACCATTATTTCTGATCGAGATGGCCGTTTTGTGTCTCACTTTTGGAAAGCAGTTCATAAGGCCTTGGGAACCGAATTGAACTTCAGTATAGCTTATCACCCACAGACTGACGGACAATCCGAGAGGACCATTCAAACAGTGGAAGACATGCTAAGGGTCTGTGCCTTAGATTGGTCAAACGATTGGGAAGTTCATCTACCATTGATTGAATTTACCTACAACAATAGTTGGCATGCTTCCATTAAGATGGCACTGTTTGAGGCATTATACGGGAGGAGATGCAGATCGCCCCTATGTTGGGACGATTCATCAGACTTGATCGGGACAGAACCAGAGTTGATCGTACAGACTCGAGAGAAGATAGCCTTGATTCGTGAAAGGCTGTTGACCGCCCAGAGTCGCCATATATCTTACGCAGACATACGCCGTCGCCCATTGGAGTTCAGTACGGGAGACCACGTACTTTTAAAGGTTTCTTCTACTCGAGGAATCTTTCGTTTGGGAAGGAAGGGAAAGCTGAGTCCGAGATATATCGGACCGTTCGAGATCCTTGAGAGAGTGGGAGAGTTAGCATACAGATTGACATTGTCGCCGTCATTGAGCCATGTTCATAACGTGTTCCACATATCCCAGTTACAGAGATATATACCGGATCCTAGTCATGTCATTGATTTCGGCGAGATTGAAGTCGCTCAGGATGGGACGTTTGAAGAAAGACCGGTCAGGATACTCGAGAGTCGAGTTATACAGTTGAGGAACAAACAAATCGCTTTGGTCAAAGTTCAGTGGTCACGCAACGGAGTGGAAGAAGCCACTTGGGAAATGGAAGACAGCATGAAGTCCAGATACCCAGAGTTATTTTCGTCTTGAGATTCGGGACGAAACTCCTTTTTAGTAGGAGAGTATGTAATATCCGGATTTATTATTGTGTATTTCATCTGTATTCGAACCCTGTATTATTCGGAATTGTGATCTCGATAATTGGAGTATGATATTTCTCACATTGGTATCTTTGTACATAAGTATAACAACATGCAAATTTCGCATGCAAACTCGTGATAGCGCACGCTAAGAATATAACTTAACATGCGTTATCGGGCTACAACTAGCGCACGCTACGAATGAAGAATTGCGTGCGCTAGGCCATCAATTATTGAGCTGGGCGTCTAGCACATGCGCCAGCCGGACGTAGGACCAGATAAGACTCCCGCGGATGAACCTGGACAGTTTTGGAGTCAACTCTTATTAGCGCGCGCTAAGGATGTATGATAGCGCGCGCTAATCAGCTAATGTACAGAAAGTTTATATATGGGTCAGCACTTCACTTCTTCTTGTTCCCTTCACTCGTCCTCATTACTTGATAGTCCAGAGAACCCATTATCCTCCTTAAACACACTTAGAACACATCTACTTGATCATTGGAGATTGAATGTCACTTGTGTTTGATCATTGGAGTGGAGAAACGTCTTGATTTGGCAAACAAGCAATCAGAGCCGGATTCTACTTGTTGTCTCAGTGTTTTTCTTTATCTTAAGGTATGTTATACTACTTTCAACCTTGAATTCGTGTTCTTAAGGATATGAAGATTATGCTATCAGGATATTAAGTTTCATTGGTGATTTTAGCCAAACCACATCATGTTAGGGGATTGAGATGATTATGCTTTAAGTACCTTGGTTAAGAACATTATGATTTGAATCTTGCTACGATCAACAAGTAGAGGAAATTTCTGACATTGATAATCCGAATTTAGAAGGTGCCTTCATAGTAATCACGGACTTGACTTTAACATCATTATTATTAGACGAATCTAAGAGATTGATCATGGAAGGATTTATCTTCTAAAGATGGAGTGTTAATCAAACTACAAGATGATAGTTTTGGATTGATATAAAGGTATTGATATCGACCGTTAGGCCTTCCGAATTATGCATGAAGAATTGTAATCGAAATGGAATATGGTTTTATGATGATATACATATTCTCGAATTTGAAGTTGTTGTTATCCGTAAGATCATTCATAAACCGTATGAGCATGATATGCATGTAGATGACATGTATTAACACAAAAGATTTCATGAGATTCATCACCATTAGATCAAGTCTGCTGCCCAGTAGTGTACTGCCCTACACGTTTAGCGCGCGCTAAGCTATGTAGATTAACGTGCGTTATCGGGCATGAGTTAACGTACGCTACGTTTGGTACGTAACGTACGTTAGGCCATCAGGCGAGTCAGTAGGCTAATCAGCGAGGTACTGACCGTGCATAGTTAGCGTACGCTAGGCTTCGTTGTTTGCGTGCGCTAACGAGCAGTCTTAACGCATGCTACGTAGAATACTTAGCGTATGCTAAGCAGTCCAGGCATATTGCGTTTTATGAAATTTCAGCCGTAAATTGGATTGGTAGACATTCGTACGATGTGAGATAAATTCTATATTATTTCTTTTGTTAAGGTCCGAGCTTGCTACGAGATTGATTGAAGAACCTTATTTGTTTTACGTATTGATGTTATACATATTATTGTGCATATATGTCGTTGTTGTATGTCCACCTCGTGTTGGTCCGACGAGATCATCGGGGGATCTATGCTAGCATGCGCTGGATCATCGGACGGGTTTTTCCACCACGGGTTGGTCTGACGGGATCATCGTGGGTTCTAGGCAGTGAACGCTGGATAGTCGAAATTACCATGTGTATGTTATGATATCATGTTGTGATTATCAGTTGTGTATGTTATTTATGAGTTTCTCGTAGGAGAAAACTCGTTGGTATTTTGTCATTTACATTATTATTATTCTTCGTGAGATGTTGAATAATATGTTGTGGTACTTATACTAGCATCGTTGTGCTAACCCCTTCGGGTGTGAACATTTTGTTTATGTTCAGGATCCAGGAGAGCAGGGAAACAACCACTGGAGCTGCATGACGACAAGGGTGCAGAGTGATGTTCCGGTCGGGTTTATTATCTGTTGTTGGTTATGTAATAAGTACTCGAGTACGTCGTAATTTGTGATGTTTGGATTTCAGTGATGTATTAATATTCTCCATTTGGACATTTGTATTTTCGGTATTTGGTCAGAACTGTTGTATCTTAATTCCGTTATTTTCATACGTTGGTACCTGTTAATGCCTTTTCAATTCTTCAGCCTTGTAAATCCTTATGTAAAGGATGTACGGCGCTGTAATATTCCTGAATATATTGGGGGTGTTACAGAATATGGTATCGGAGCTAAGATTATGGATATCTTGGCCATTGGGTTAAAATAGGGGTCATATATGTCTTTTGAGGTAACTGGCCGCGAATAACGTCACTGTACTACCTACGTCTTCGTGCGGGCGGTGGTTGTAAGTTCCTAAACTCTATCTCGTCTTTTACATGTTATATTTCTTTGTACTTGAGCATTTGAACGGTATTGTTTCCTGTATATTGAGTTTTTATGCCTATAGTATGTTGAGACGCGGACGTGGCCGTGGTCGCGCTCGCGGACGCGGACGAAGGAATGATGAAAGAGAAGCATCGCCTTCTAATTAGGCCAGCCACAGTTCAGGCGAGCCACAGAGATCTATCAATAACGAACCGGAACCTGTTGTGCCCGAAATCCTTCGTCAGGTGGTAAACCAGATGAATCAGTTCGCCCAGGTCGTGGACCGAATGCAGGTGGCGGTAGGATTACAGCAGAGAGATAGACAACAGGGGATTCCAGACATGGGAAATCGAGGTGACCTATGGCTACAAGAGGTGGCGAAGATGCAACCACCTAAATTCGACGGTATTTCTGAGACTCCCATTTGGGACCATTGGTTGAAGGAAATGGAGAAAATTTTTGCCGGGATTAACTGCCCAGACGGCCGGAGAGCCTCTATCGCTCAATACTTTCTGATAGGGGAAGCGTTCGAATGGTGGGAATGTTACGATTGTATACTGCAAAGCATACTTTATGCTTGTATTACCTAATTTCCCTGTTACTACCTATGAGGATATTAATTACATTTAATCACATGATTTGCATATTTATTCACGTTATGGTTATGCAAATGAAATGTCTAATTAATTTATATTGTAGATAATGTGGTGTGTTGGTGTCACATGGAAGATCACATTATCAGTGCCTTATAAAATAATATAATAGTTCACAACCTATATAATTATTAGACAAATTATATAAAGGGATGTAGTGTATGCTTGAGAATAGTTGGTCTTGACTATTAGCATACATTAGCGCATTTGCATACGTTGAACAGGATCGAGGTGAGACAGTGTCTTCTGTACTGACTGTAAGAAGAACGTAAATCTCGGATAATTATTATTTCTTAATTCTAAGTATATAATATTTAATTGTGTATTTATAATAATTATTGCTTTGATTTATCATAGGTGAGAGTCAAAATGATCGACTCAATAAGCCTCGTATCTTGGGCAATAATATTGTTTATACGATAATTATTATTATTACTAGAAATCATGTCCCGACTCGTGCGGGTTGGTGATATCCCCTTGAGGAGCTCGATAATGATTATTATATTAAACCTGCAGGTGGATTTAATTCCGATATAAGAATAAGGTTCGAGTGGTACTACTCTTGGATAAGATATTAATTAATTAAAGCTGTCAGTAGCTTATAATTAATTAATGGACAATCGATATCTTAAACACGGGAAATAATATATTTAATAAGGAGCTCAATTTCGTAATTTGGGATTTTGGTAGGAAGTGCAATATCAACTTTTTAGTGGACTAAGTTGATATTAATAGATTCATCATATATTATGAAGAGTCCTAATAAGGTAAGATGAATTAATTGGGAGTCCTTCCATAATCCTCCTTTAGATCCCTATTAGTAGTCCAAGAGCCTATAAATAGGACATATGGAGTGTTGTCCGATTTTAATCATATACTTACACAAGGGATTTCGATTTTTCTTCTAAGTGTTTAATTGTGGATCTTGACTTGTGTCTTTGATTCCACAATTGAGAGAATACTTTAATTCTTGCTACATATCGGAATTTCTTGAAGAAAAGAAAATCGAGAATTGTGAGATATAGAATTCGGCCGATCCATAGGTGTCCAAACAAGATCCGGTAGCTCGTTGCCCACACAACGTCCGGTTCAAGGCGGATCATACTCTAGAAGATCTAAAGGTAGAAATACAAGGCGATCAAGACGGAAGTAACCAACACGCTTCAAAAGTTAATATCCTGTGATCTTGGATCTAGATTAGAATATTTTATTTATCAACATATTTAATTAATAAATAATAAATAATATTTAAATTTCTTATTAGTCTTAGTAATTAATTAATTAGCATGCCTAAATAGATCTAATGCTCGTAGATGCGTAAAACGCTATCATCATATTTCCCAAACTTCGCTTTACTTTCCAACAATTGGTATCGGAGCCGGAATTTTAGGCTTTTGCTATTTTAATTAATTTTAGTGATTAATTGATAGCAATTTAAATATTCATATATTTTGATGTTGGAATATTTTGCTAGATGTGTTCTTGCAGGTGATATGATCCAATTATCATGGTTTATATGAATGATGTATTTATTTAATTATTTTTATTAATTATGCAATTGTTGGTTTGGCCCATTTTTTGAGGAATGTAATGGTTTTTCCCGTGAGAAAATCCGCGGGTAGTTCTAGGTGGTTTTATTTTTTCGTGTAAATCTTGATGTAATTTCGATGTATTTTATTTTGTATAAAATTGTAATCGAATCCGGAAAAGATGGGATCGCGTAGAAATAGAGCAGAACCGGATCGCTGATCGGGCTGGCCCGACAAGCAAAGGCGGTATTGGCCGGCAAAGACACGGCCGCAGCGAAAAGCGGCCGAAGGCTGCCAGCGTTACGGCGGCTGTCCGGCCGCCATTGTTCGGGCCGGTCGTCGATTTTGGTCCGTTTTTAGTCGTTCGTTGCGTCATTGTGAAGTCGGGATTTAAAATTAAATATTTTTTTATGTAATTAATTTTGCATAAAATTGAAATTTTAATTTTGAAAATCCACGGCCTGGCCGGGGAGGAGCGACGAGATGCTTGATTCAGTGGGAGAGATCGAGTTGAAGATTTTCTCGAATTCAACTCAAGGAAGAAGACCATGATAATTGGATAATTAATTATCGATGCTTTATTTTTGGTTTTTATTGTTTTGATGTATGGCATGTATGGATGTATGCGTGATATGTTTCCTTGCATGTTAGGACGAGAAAATTAAAAACCTTAAGGCTAAAATAACTAAGTGATTAAGTTGATTTAATTTTTAAATAAAATCAAATTGACCTCCATAATTAATTTAACTTGTGAATTAATTAGCATGCGCGTTGACATTAGAGTCTTCCTCCATATCGGATGTGCTAATTATAGGTTCACTAGTTTTAAATTTCAAAATGATAACATAAGGTAAATATTACTTTTTATGATAGGACCTCTCCATCTGTAGGACTATTATTTAAAAGATAATATTTTAAAGATGTTAAATTATGGTGTTCACATAGGTGTATTAATTAATAAGCTCCCCATCGGAGTCTATGTTAATTAATACATGGCCAAGAGGAACCAACTATTAATTTTACTTGTCATAACGTAATTTGACTAGATAGTAAAATTAAAGACGTAAAACTCTACTTCAGAAATGTGTGTGTAAACGTCCACACGATCGTGGCTTGCATGTGCGGATTTTTCGAGGTGTTGGTTGCTAGCATATATATTGTGTTTTTTTGAGGTTTTTCGATATATTTTGCTATGCATTATGTGATGAATGTTTTAATTTTTATCTCAGATGTCTTTCAATCCACTAGCTGTTATTCTCAAGGAAAATAAACTTGATGGCACTAACTTTGCTGATTGGAAAAGAAATCTTGACATTGTCCTGACTGCTGAGGGGCATAAATTTGTCTTAATCGAGGAGAGCCCTCTAGAACCAGAACCGGATGCCACTCCCGAAGAGTTGGCTGAATTCCGAAAATGGAAAAAGTCTAATGAGATGGCTCGCTGTTACATTTTGGCTTCACTGACAAATGTATTGCAGCATCAGCATCAGACGATGGGCTCGGCCGCGGAAATGATGAAAAGTCTCACCGAGATGTTTGGTCATCAGAATCGGGCGGCTAGACAAAATGCAATGAGGGTGTTGATGACAACCCAAATGTCTGAAGGGACTCCAGTGAGGGATCATGTTCTAAAAATGATGTCTCATTTGAACGAACTGAGCATTCTGGGGGCTACTATCGATGCGGAAATGCAGGTCGATATTATCTTAGGCAGCTTACCTAGAAGCTTTGAGCAGTTCCGCTTTAACTACAATATGAACCGTAGGACATATAGTTTGGCGGAACTTCTGACAGAGCTTCAGTCTGCTGAAGGTCTCTTCAAACAAGGTTATCATCAGATTCTTGCGGCAACCGGTGCTACCTCTTCCAAACCAAAATGGGGAAAGAAGAAGAAGCAGGTTGGCTGTAACACCCCCAAGTTGTTCAGGGTATATTACAGCGCCGTGAGCCCCGCCGTGGGACACACAAGGCTAAACATATACGGAATTATAAAACTTGACCGAGAAGGTCTACATAGAATGAGAAGAAAGACGATACAAAGGTATTCAAAAACATAACCAATGTATTCACAAACATTACATCACAAAACAATACTTCGGCAAACACAGTAGGAACTTCAAGGAAAGAGGAGAAACAATACTCGAGTATTCAATAACCAATCGAGACAACAACACCGAATGGAAAGCTCAAAACATAACTGGGAAACCAACACGGTATCACACTTGCCCATCATCTTCATGCCGACCCGCATCGCCTGTCCGATCTTACGGAACCTGAAATACATGAAACGTATTTCCCCATAAAGGGGTTAGCCGTCGAATAGCTAGTGCAAGTATATCAAGTATGAAACACAATACTCCTCGACAATGAAGTAAATGTAATCCGTCGATTCATCAAGTCAAGACTAGTTATTAGGAATGACTAAAATCTTATGACGTATGTGAATGCCGTAGAAGCAGTTCGTTCGGATCATACGCCGTTACATGTAGGAATGCCGTCAAAGCGGTTCGTTCGTTACATGCCAATAATACATATATGAATGCCGTAAAAACGGTTCGTTCATAATATGCCATCAATATATCTATGAATGCCGTAAAAACGGTTCGTTCATATCATACCATCAATTCCTCTTACTTTCAAAGTCGAGAACGCACAATCATCAATGTATACTTGCCTTTGAGACATCGAGAAATCGAACGGAGGAAGGGTATGAGTTCGGTAGGTCCAAGAACGCGCTTAGGCACCTAAGCGATTCGCAAGGAGTATGATAATTACTCATCCATATTCAAACTACACGAAGGAACTCCCCAAACCCGTCTACGATTCATAAAGATATACGGATAATCAACTAAAGGTTGGAAAATCGTTCTAAATCTCACAAGTCCGAAAACGGCACAATCTAAACCATAAAATCGAAGGAAAGGTATACATACGGTATAGATACATCATAATCTCAAGGTTCTCAAGCTTCAAAGCGGGTAAAACGGACGAATCTACGAAAAACCCCCAAATTCCCAAAAAGTAGGGTTCTAAGGATTTTTACCTTGATTCGGACGTTAGGAGGGATTAGATGTTGAGAAATCCTTGTTCTCCAACCAAATATGTTGTTGCTAGCAGAAGATTACTCCCAATCGCCCGAGATCGTCTCTCCCGATCGTTTCCGTCGAAAATGAGTGGAGTAGGTGAGAAATGACGAAATGGGAGTCAACTGTCATATTTATATCTGCCGATCTAGCGCACGCTACGCCTCCTTCATTAGCGTGCGCTAGCGAAGTCACCGGATAGTCCGGTGGTTTGCCGTTCGTTAGCGTGCGCTAACCGTATGTCTCTAGCGTGCGCTAGTCCAAAATGTGGAACTTGCCGTCTCGCCTGCTCAACACTTAGCGTGCGCTAGCGCTAAGACTTAGCGTGCGCTATTCCATAACTCTAGCGTGCGCTGGCAAGCCTAGCGTACGCTACCCGATATTCCGAAAACCAGCAACCTCACCGCCTCCGGCCGGCCAGGTGGCGTGCGCTACGGACGGATGTTAGCGTGCGCTACTAACCACGGATAGCGCGCGCTAACAACCCCTAGCGTGCGTTATTCCGCCCAGAGAGCGATTCGAAAAGTTGGTTCGACTTGGTGATATTCTTAGCGCGCTACGGCTCAAAGCTAGCGTGCGCTAATCAGCAATTAGCGTGCGTTAGCCTAGGCTAGCGTGCGTTATATCTCCGGTCCGTAATTATTCCGCAAGGTCCTAAACGACATGATTCACAACCAAACGAGATACGAAACTCAAATAACAATATCAACAACATCTCCTAGCATTTACAGAGCGTTAACCCAAGAGAAACGGCAAGGTCAAACGATCGATAAAAGTACGGGTATTACATTCTCCCCCTCTAAAAAGAAGTTTCGTCCGAAACTTAAGAAATAAACAGTTCGGGGTATTCCATCCGCATCTTCTCTTCCGTCTCCCAAGTTGCCTCCTCGACTCCATGTCTCGACCATTGCACTTTAACCAGTGGAATGGTCTTATGCCGAAGTTGTTTCTCGCGACGCTCAAGGATCTTTACGGGTCTCTCCGGAAAGGTAATATCCTCGGCTACGTTAATCTCACCGTAGTCGATGATGTGGCTCGGATCCGGTACGTACTTTCTCAATTGAGACACATGAAAAACACTATGGACGTGACTCAAAGCTGGAGGTAACGCCAAGCGATAAGCTAAATCTCCAACTCTGTCCAAAATCTCGAAAGGTCCGATATACCTCGGACTAAGTTTCCCCTTTTTCCCGAAGCGGAAAACTCCACGGGTCGGCGACACCTTGAGTAAGACATGATCCCCCACTTCGAACTCCAAGGGTCGGCAGCGAGTATCGGCATAAGATTTCGGCGACTGCAGGCAGCCAATAATCGGTCCCGGATAATAGTAATCTTCTCCTTAGTCTCCATCAACATATCCGGCTCCGTCCCAACTAGCTCTGAAGCCTCGTCCCAACACAATGGCGACCTACATCGCCTACCATAAAGTGCCTCGAAGGGTGCCATTTGGATCGACGCATGCCAACTATTATTGTAAGCAAACTCGATCAACGGCAAGTGAAGCTCCCAATCATTTCTCGATCTAAGGCACAAGCCCGTAACATATCTTCCAACGTTTGAATCGTCCTCTCTGTCTGCCCATCCGACTGAGGATGAAAAGAAGTGCTCAATCTCAACTCAGTACCCAAAGCCTGATGAACGGCCTGCCAAAAGTGCGACACGAAATGGCCGTCTCGATCAGAAACAATGGTTTTGGGGGCACCGTGTAACCTCACGATCTCAGCAATAAAGGTTCGAGCCAGTCTATCCGGCCCCCAAGTATCCTTAATACCCAGAAAGTGTGCAGACTTGGTCAACCGGTCGACAATCACCCAAATCATATTCATTCCGGCCCGAGTTCTCGGCATGCGATGATGAAATCCATAGAAATGTCTTCCCACTTCCACTCGGGAATGGGAAGCGGTTTCAACAACCCCGCTGGTCGTTGATGTTCAATCTTGACTTGTTGGCACGTCAAGCACCGTAGTACAAACTCCGTAACATCCTTCTTCATGTTATTCCACCAAAATTTCGCTTCAAATCTTTGTACATCTTACTCGTCCTGGGTGGATTGAGTAAGGCGTAGCATGCGCTTCTCGGAGAATTCTCTGTCTCAACTCTAAATCGTTCGAACACAAAGCTCGCCTTGAAATCTCGAATACTATCTTCGTGTACCATAAAGCCAGAGCTTTTCCTTTAATTACATCTTCCTTCGATTGAGAAATCATCGGTCACTCCACCGCTTCCCTTTGATGTCATCAACTAAGGGCGAAGTAATTTCGAGAGTACACAAATGCCTCGTACTCGTTGAAGCCAAACTTCTATCCCTTGCTCAATTAAGTCCTGACGGATTTTCGTCTCGAGGTGTAAGAACCTCGAGCATTTGAAGAGATGCCGATTTGCGGCTCAATGCATCCGCAACGACATTAGCTTTACCGAGGTGGTATAGAATTTCCAAGTCATAATCCTTTATCAACTCTAACCAACGCCATTGTCTCATATTCAACTCCTTCTGACTGAAAATATACTTCAGACTCTTGTGATCGGTATAAATCCGGCACGGCGAACCATACAAATAATGTCGCCAAATCTTGAGTGCAAAGACAATTGCGGCCAATTCCAAATCGTGAGTAGGATAATTCATTTCGTAAGGCTTTAATTGTCGTGACGCAAAAGCTATTGTCTTATCATGCCGCATAAGGACACAACCTGTGCCTTGACCAAGCGTCATCAGAATCGCAAAGCCTTCGCTACCATGTGGTAAAGTTAGAATCGGCGCTGAAGTCAATCGTCTCTTTAGTTCATCGAAGCTCTGCTGTCTCTCATCCGTCCAAACAAACTTTTCGGTCTTACGGAGTAATTTCGTAGCGGTCGAGCGAGTTTGAAAACCCTCGACAAGCCGACGGTAATACCCAAGACAAGGCCCAAAAAGCTACGAACCTCCTTAACATTTTTAGGCGGTGCCCGTCTAGCTTGCCTCGATTTTCTCAAGGGTCTACACGAACCCCTTCGGCCGAAATCACATGGCCGTGAAACATTACTTCCTCCAACCAAAACTCCCATTTCGAGAATTTTTCATAGAGTTGCTCGGTTCTCGAATGTCTAAAACCAAACGCAAGTGTCGGGCATGTTCCTCCTTATCTCGAGAATAAATTAAGATGTCGTCAATAAAGACGACTACACACTGTCGAGGTACTCGATGAATATCTTATTCATTAAGCGCATGAATACTGCCGCGCGTTGGTCAACCCAAAAGGCATAACTACAAATTCATAATGCCCATATCTCGTCCAAATGCCGTCTTGAACGTCGGACTCCCTCACCCCGAGTTGATAATACCCGGATCTTAAATCAATTTTCGAGAAAAGCTGCGGCCCCTTGCAATTGATCAAATAAATCATCTATACGTGGCAAAGGATACTTGTTCTTGATGGTTACTTTGTTCACTCACGGTAGTCAATGCATAAACGTAGGAACCATCCTTCTTCCTCACAAAAAGAACAGGCGCGCCCCAAGGCGGCGCTCGGTCGATGTACCCTTTTTCCGTAAGTTCTCCCAACCGATTCTTCAATTCTTGCATTTCTAAGGTGCCATCCGGTAAGGTGCTTTAGAAATCGGAGCCGCATCGGCTCTAAGTCCACAATAAACTCTATTTCTCGATCGCGGTAATCCCGGGAGGTCATCCGGAAAAACATCCGGATACTCATTGACAACCGGAATCGAAGGGAGATCGACTTCGTTTCCTTCCATTTTCAAGGCATAACACCAATAGCCCGCACAACCTTTATTCAAAAGTTTTACGGCCTTCATGGCACTGATAAGTAACTTGGGTAGTTCCGACTTACGCCCCAAAAATGAGTACTCGGACCCGTCTTGATCATCATGGTGATAACCTTGGTACGGTAATTCATAATCGCTTGATGACTATCAAGCCGATCCTCACCGAGGATTACATCCTCGCCTTCCATATCAACTACAATCGGGTTCGATAACCATTCCATACCGGATATAATCAGGAAAATCTCTAATCTCCCGGTTCCCCACAATCCTATCCCCGCTAGGCGGTTTCACGATGAAGGGATCGCAAGCGATCAAACAAGTTATATTCAAACGGCGTACACACTCCAAGGAAATAAAAGAATGTGTAGCACCCGAATCAAAAGTACATGTCTTGGATGGGATAGAATATGAATGGTACCTGAAGCCACCGCCGCGTCGGGTTCATCTGCTCGGCGCATCTCATAAACCCGTGGTTGTACCGAACCGACGCTAGAGTTCCCTCCTCCGGCATTCGGCCCCGTCCCGGCCTCTGCCGAAATGCATTGAGGTTGACCAAAAGATTGCCGCCGATTAATACCTTGATCAAGTGGCGTTGGGGCGTAAGCCCGAGTGTCCAAAGTCTGGTTCGGCTCGGAGCAATAAACCACTCTATGCCCCATCTGTCCACACGTGTGACACTTTAATGGTGGAAAGTAGCATTCCGAATTCAAGTGGCACAGGCGGCCACAATTATAGCAAGTCACCGTGCGATTTGAGGTACAGGTGGAACGGTAACCCCTCTTCCCTTTATTAGAACGCGACGATTGTCCGTGAAACAGTTAGTCGTCTGGGACTTCGAAAGTTGCCACCTTTAGATCCGAAAAATTTCCCGCGACTTTCTGTTTCTTCGGTTCTTCGACGGTATCGTTGTCGGGGCTCAACATATCATGGGCTAAAGCTCGTCACGATACTCTTTCAACGTGGTACAAGCAAATCCGGCCATGTACCGTCGTAAGTCCAATTTCATCCGCATATCAAAATAACGGATCTTATCACGCTCGTTCGTACTTGATCCTTCACGTGGATCAATTGTTGATTGTACTCCACGATCGCTGCGAAACGGGAATATCTGTGGTTTAGCCTCGAAGAAGGCTCGGATTCGGCTCTCTCGTACGGCCAAGGGCAAAACTCGGCCTCCAAGAGCTCCTTAAATTCATCCCACGAGGCAATACGATCCTGTGGCTTGATGACCTTCCACCAAGTAGCGGCCTCCTTAGTGAGGAAATGCGAGCAATTGGTACTTTCCTCACCTCGGGGCAATCAACCGCCTCGAAAATCTTCTCTAATTCCGCTAGCGCCTTCCCACTTAACGGGTCCGTGGCACCGCCAAAGCGTGGAGGGTGCATACGGATTACATTCAAGCAAGGCATCCGTGTTTGGGTTCGGGTTATTCAAAACAGTTTGGGCCAAAATAGTCATCTCGAGTAGCCAATTGTTGAAGTGCATTCGCCACTCCAACGTCCGCGTTATTCCCGACCGCCCGATTGGTCGTGCGACTCTCGGTGTCGGGATGCACCGAGTTCGACAAACCGGGGTTAGTCGATCCCGAATCGAATCGATGGAAACGGCCGCGCCACACCTCTTCTTCTCGTCCACGGCCACGACCACGCCACGGCCCCTACCGGTGACATCTTGAAGAACACGCAAGGTACGTAAGCACAATTCAAACACACGTCATTAAGGTGATCGATTCTCAAGAACATCCATAGATGAAGCATAATGAATAAGGAAACATCATAAGAGTAAAAGGTCTTACAAGTACCGTCGCCTTTGTGATGATGGCGAGTAGTGATCTTGTGGGAAGTTGACGACTCATTCGACCCAAAAGACCGGACCTAGGTATCCATAAACCTAAGCTCGATACCATATTCTTAACACCCCCAAGTTGTTCGGGGTATATTACGGCCGTGAGCCCCGCCGTGGGACACACAAGGCTAAACATATACGGAATTATAAAACTTGACCGAGAAGGTCTACATAGAATGAGAAGAAAGACGATACAAAGGTATTCAAAAACATAACCAATGTATTCACAAACATTACATCACAAAACAATACTTCGGCAAACACAGGCCGGAACTTCAAGGAAAGAGGAGAAACAATACTCGAGTATTCAATAACCAATCCAGTACAACAACACTGAATGGAAAGCTCAAAACATAACTGGGAAACCAACACAGTATCACACTTGCCCATCATCTTCATGCCGACCCGGTACCTGCCTGTCCGATCTTCTGGAACCTGAAATACATGAAACGTATTTCCCCCATAAAGGGGTTAGCCGTCGAATAGCTAGTGCAAGTATATCAAGTATGAAATACAATACTCCTCGACAATGAAGTAAATGTAATCCGTCAATTCATCAAGTCAAGACTAGTTATTCCGGAATGACTAAAATCTTATGACGTATGTGAATGCCGTAGAAACGGTTCGTTCAGATCATACGCCGTTACATGTAGGAATGCCGTCAAAACGGTTCGTTCGTTACATGCCAATAATACATATATGAATGCCGTAAAAACGGTTCGTTCATAATATGCCATCAATATATCTATGAATGCCGTAAAAACGGTTCGTTCATATCATACCATCAATTCCTCTTACTTTCAAAGTCGAGAACGCACAATCATAAATGTATACTTGCCTTTGAGACATCGAGAAATCGAGCGGAGGAAGGGTATGAGTTCGGTAGGTCCAAGAACGCGCTCCGCACCTAAGCGATTCGCAAGGAGTATGATAATTACTCATCCATATTCAAACTACACGAAGGAACTCCCAAACCCGTCTACGATTCATAAAGATATACGGATAATCAACTAAAGGTTGGAAAATCGTTCTAAATCTCACAAGTCCGAAAACGGCACAATCTAAACCATAAAATCGAAGGAAAGGTATACATACGGTATAGATACATCATAATCTCAAGGTTCTCAAGCTTCAAAGCGGGTAAAACGGACGAATCTACGAAAACCCCCAAATTCCCAAAAAGTAGGGTTCTAAGGATTTTTACCTTGATTCGGACGTTAGGAGGGATTAGATGTTGAGAAATCCTTGTTCTCCAACCAAATATGTTGTTGCTAGAAGGAAGATTACTCCCAATCGCCTGAGATCGTCTCCCGATCGTTTCCGTCGAAAATGAGTGGAGTAGGTGAGAAATGACGAAATGGGAGTCAACTGTCATATTTATATCTGCCCGATCTAGCGCACGCTACGCCTCCTTCATTAGCGTGCGCTAGCGAAGTCACCGGATAGTCCAGTGGTTTCTGCCGGTTCCGTTAGCGTGCGCTAACCGTATGTCTCTAGCGTGCGCTAGTCCAAAATGTGGAACTTGCTGTCTCTGCCCTGCTCAACACTTAGCGTGCGCTAGCGCTAAGACTTAGCGTGCGCTATTCCATAACTCTAGCGTGCGCTAGCCGAAGCCTAGCGTCGCTACCCGATATTCCGAAAACGGCAACCTCACGCCTCGGCCGGCCCGGTGGCGTGCGCTACGGACGGATGTTAGCGTGCGCTACTAACCACGAATAGCGCGCTAACAACCCCTAGCGTGCGTTATTCCGCCATCCGAGAGCGATTCGAAAAGTTGGTTCGACTTGGTGATATTCTTAGCGCGCGCTACGGCTCAAAGCTAGCGTGCGCTAATCAGGCAGAATTAGCGTGCGTTAGCCTAGGCCTAGCGTGCGTTATATCTCCGGTCCAGAATTATTCCGCAAGGTCCTAAACGACATGATTCACAACCAAACGAGATACGAAACTCAAATAACAATATCAACAACATCTCCTAGCATTTACAGAGCGTTAACCCAAGAGAAACGGCAAGGTCAAACAGTCAATAAAAGTACGGGTATTACATTGGCCAGAAGCAAGTGGCAACCCTTAAGGTGTAAATCAAGGCTCCTCACCCCGAGGCGAACAAAAAGCCAAAGGGAAAGTGCTACAAGTGAGGTCATAAAGGACATTTTAAAGCGGACTGCCCTGCTCTTAAGAAAGGTATGTCTCGTGCCCTAGTAGTCAAAACATGTTTGGCAGCTTGTTCTTCTACTTCATGGATAGTTGATCCAGGCTCCATTGATCATGTTTGCTTTGACTCACATGGTTTTCAGGTAACCAAGCAGCTTAGTGCGGGCGAGATTACCATCAACTAGGGCGATTATTCCAGGCTTATGGATGTTGCAATGGGAGTTGTGCAGTTGAAGATTAATGATAAATTATTAGTTCTCAATAATGTATTATTAGTACCGGATTTTAGAATGAATTTAATTTCGGTTTCTAAATTAAAAAGCGATGGTTATTCAGTTTCTTTTGATGATGATGCCATTATTAAGAAAAGAAACGGTGAATATATTTGCAAAGGTACTTTTAATGATGGACTATATGTCATTAATACTGCACATACTCCTATGCATAAATCACTTAACTCTTTGTCTAAACCTAAAAGGAGAAAAGAACCTTCAAGCATAAACCAAACATATCTGTGGCATTTACAGCTAGGACATGTAAACATTGGAAGGATTCAAAGATTGGTAGATGATGGCCCATTGGATGATCTCCAAGTTGAGTCATTTCCAATTTGAATCCTGTCTGGAAGGTAAGATGACCAAAAGGGTTTTTAAAACCAAGGGAAACCGTGATCAGAATGTGTTGGAATTGGTTCATACGGATGTATGTGGTCCAATGAATATCCAGGCTAGGGGTGGTTTCGAATACTTCATCACGTTTATAGATGATTATTCAAGATATGGATACATCTATTTGATGCGACGTAAGTCTGAAGCTTTTGACAAGTTCAGAGACTTCAAGGTTGAAACGGAGAAGGGTCATGGGAAGAGTATCAAGTCGCTACGATCTGATCCTGGTGGCGAATACCTTAGTGAAGAGTTTTTGAATTTCTTGGCGAATGAGGGGATTTCGTCCCAGCTCACTGCGCCGGGAACTCCACAACAAAATGGTGTGGCTGAAAGAAGGAATAGGACTCTTTTAGAAATGGTTAGATCAATGATGAGTTATTAAGATTTACCTATTTCGTTTTGGGGATACGCCTTAGAAACAGCGACGTATATTCTAAACCTGGTGCCTTCAAAATTAGTTCCAAAAACACCCACAGAACTGTGGAGTGGGCGTAAGCCCAGTCTAGGACATGTTCGAATTTGGGGTACTCCAGCACATGTGCTAAATAAGGAAGCTGATAAGTTGGCATCTCCTACAGAAGTACGAGTGTTTGTAGGATACCCTAAGGGAACGAAGGGTGGCTTGTTTTATAGTCCCCAGGATCAGAAGGTCATTGTTAGCACCAATGCCCGTTTTCTGGAAGAGGATTATATGATTAGTCACAAGCCCATGAGCGAGATAATTCTGGAAGAGCTAAGGGGCGAGACTCCGTCTATACCAATCGTACAAGCGCCAACTAACACTGCACCACGTATCGATTCTGATACTTCGGACTCAATCCCACGCGAAGATGAATCAGATCCCTGGACCTATAAGGAGGCAATCCAAGATAAAGATGCTGACTCCTAGCAAGTTGTAACACCCCAAATTAGGCGGATATTACAGTGCCGTGGATCCCCGACTGGGACCCACCAGGCGAATGAAAACTGATGAATTAAATAATATAATTGTAGTACCGAACCACATTATATTACCAACTACTCCGATGAGGAGTTTAAGTACAACACACCAGGACAATACCGAACACTAGTATATTTTATATGAAGATAAAATACACAACACTGAATGAAACAGAGTATCCAAATGAAAATCTGCAGCGGAAAATAAATGACAACAACATGAATGACTGAAAAGATCGGGGCCCCTTACTAGTATCACTGGGACTCCTCGACATCAATGTTCTATTCCCGTGCTTTTGACTTGCCATGACCTGAAAACAAAATCCCCAGCCGGGTCAGTTACAAAGAACAACAATCCTCAAGGGTTGAAAATACACAACCATGATATATCTTTAGTTATGAAAATATCCTTAGTTATGAATTACGCTGAAGAGGAGTATCATAGTACGCCCGTAATGTTCTGTGCAAGTGTACAAGATGGATGACCGGACACACCCGTCCTTGTACCTAATTAGTCTCACGGAGGTAATCGTTACCGTGTGCACAGTCCAATGTATCGATCCCAATACATGACCATCGCGTGCTCGACTAAAAATTCCACACATCCGCACCCGGCCACGCAATATGAACCCAGAAGGTCATATGAATGAGAATGACCAAAATGAATATCAATGAATAATAATCCGACAAGGTCAAGAATGACTCACCGAGATGAAAATGATAGTGAAGTGAATGATAGTTCAATGAAATGATTAGAACCGCCGTTCCTCGTGAATGAAGTGATTATTCGACAATTACAAGTCTCAATACGATTAATACAATGATGAATGAGTTATGATTATGAATGAACAACAACAAAAGGAATGAATATCCTTTTAACCGAGTAAGAATTAACTTACTCAACACCGATGAAGAATGTCCTTCCATGAACAACGTCCTAAATGAGATGTCGGTCGCTCGAACAACCTTGAATAACACAATTTCGAACAATCCGTTCAACATACGAATCAAACACGATGATAACCAATTCAAAACGTTGATACGACTAAAACCAAGTTCATTGGGGCGTTATATCAAACACGTTGTGACCAAACTCCGATTGTTTACAATCAATCCTCAATTATACCAACATTAAATCCCCAAGAAGTGTTTCAAACCGACAAAACATCTTCAATACGACCAATAATCCAAAATGAATATCCAAAATCGTGATTTCAACAATGATTAATCGAAACCCCCCAAATCCAACTCAATATTCAAAGTGTTCTTGAATAACCCTTCAATAATCCAATGAATCTCTATACAAACTCATAATCATATGCATATCCCTTCATATAACATGATTCTAACGTCCAAAACATCATATCTCAACACAAAATCGAAATCCAAGATGTTGAAGAAATTACCTCTTGAAGATCCAAACAGTTCGATCCGATGAAAACGTGTTAAATCGACTATCCAAGCTTCCCAACGAACCAAGATGATGAAATCCGAACACACAAGTGATTTATGATGACAAAATATCTCCCTCAAGCTCTCTCTCTCGGAACAAAATGAAGAAATGAGAAAATGAACTCAAAGTCCCGTCCAAGACATATATAAACTGCCGGAAGTTACGGCCGTAACTCGGCCTTTTTACGGCCGTAACATCCCAGGTCAATGGCCTTACGGCCGTAACTAGCCAACTCGTACGGCCGTAACTCGGATTCGTCCAATCACCTGCTGACAGCCTTACGGCCGTATCCGAACCTGACTTACGGGCGTAACTCGCCCTCATCTAAAACACCTGCCGACATCCTTACGGCCGTAACCGCACACCTTACGAGCGTAACTCGGACGATACGGCCGTATCTGGCCAATCTTACGGGCGTAAGCCCCCTTCGTCGAAAATGACCAGGCACCCTGTCTGCAACGTACGGCCGTATCCGGCCAAGACTTGCGGCCGTATCTCCCTCGCCTTATGGCCGTATGCCGCAACCCTTACGGCCGTAACTCGTCTTCGGCCAAAAACGCCTGGGCATCCTGCTCGACACATACGGCCGTATCCGGCCAAGCGTTACGGCCGTACCTGCTCAACTTACGGCCGTATGCCGCAACCTTACGGCCGTAAGTCCTCTTCGTCCAAAAAGGCCTGAAATCAACGAACACCTGTTACGGCCGTAACCTACAATCCTTACGGCCGTAACTCGTTGCTGAACAAGGTGAAAATCCGATAACTCCGATTCCTCGCTACGCTTGATGAATGATCCGACATACCACACGTATGTGAAAGTGAACAAGTCCAACACAAGCAAAAATGATACTTCCAGCACAAGACTACCAATCACGATGATAATGATAATACTCCCGTTCCGACACTCAAACGGAGATGAAAAGACGATCGGTAACTGATACACGGTTACAACATGCCAAATGAACGCAAATGAATGAATCATGCATGATGAGTGATTATTAATGAGTGAAAATTACTGAGTGATAATTACTAACTGATAATTACCGAATGATAATGAATGAATTACAACCAGGTATTACATACTCCCCCCTTAAAAGGATTTTCGTCCCCGAAACTAAGGGTCAAACAACTCGGGATAATTCTCCCGCATATTCTCCTCGGTTTCCCAAGTAGCCTCTTCGACTCCATGTCTAGACCACTGAATCTTGACCAAAGGAATCGTGTTGTTCCTCAACTGTTTGATTCGCCGCTCTAAAACTCATATAGGACGCTCCTCATACGAATGATCATTCGCGATCTCGATTTTGTCGAACTGAAGTATGTGAAACACATTATGAATTCGGCTCAACGCCAGAGGTAAAGCCAATCGATAAGCTAACTCACCTACTCGATCCAGAATCTCAAACGTCCAATGAATCTCGGACTCAACTTTCCCCGTTTTCCGAAATGGAAAATACCTCCACTCGGGGATACCTTGACCAAAACGTGGTCACCCGTCTCGAATTCTAGTGGTCGACGACGATTATCTGCTTATGATTTCTGTGGACTCTGAGCGGTCAACATACGACTCCTGATCAAAGCTACCTTCTCACGGGCGGCTATAAGCATTTTGGGCTCGGTGCTGATTGATTCTGATAAGTCATCCCAACACAAAGGAGATCGACAACGACGACCGTACAAGGCCTCGTAAGGTGCTATCTTAATCGCAGCATGCCAACTATTATTGTACGTGAACTCAATCAATGGTAATTGGGCTTCCCAATCGTCTTTCTAATCGAGGACGCATGCCCTCAATATGTCCTCCAATGTCTGAATAGTCCTCTCTGATTGTCCGTCGGAATGAGGATGAAAAACGGTACTGAGATTAAGCTGAGTTCCCATAGCACGATGAACTGATTTCCAAAAAATGTGACGCGAATCATCCGTCACGATTGGAAACGATACTCTTAGGAGTACCATGCAATCTCACTATCTCTTTGATAAACAACTGGGCCAGTCTCTCGGGACCCCACATATCCTTAATCTCAAGTAAATGAGCTGACTTAGTTAAGCGGTCCACAATCACCCAGATTGTACTCATGCTACGACGACTCGTCGGTAAACTCGTGACGAAATCTATAGAAATGTCTTCTCACTTCCACTCTGGAATAGGGAGAGGTTTCAGCATACCCGCCGGTCGCTGATGTTCAATCGTGACTTGCTGACAGGTTAAACATCTCGAAACAAATTCCGTGACTCCTCGCTTCATATTACTCCACCAGTAATTTTGTTTCAAGTCCTTGTACATCTTGCTAGACCCCGGATGAACGGAATAAGGGGTAGCATGAGCTTCTCTCAAAATCGAGTTTTTCAACTCGCCATTCGCCGGTACGCTCAACCGATTCTAAAATCGCAAAAGTCCATCCTCGTGGACCACAAATCCAGGGGCTTTCCCCTGAGCCACATCGTCACGGATGCACAACAATGATGGGTCTGAACCCTGATTCTATCTGATTGCCTCCTCAAGTGGTGATGAAATCTCTAACATGCAAAGTTTCCCTTGCACTCGCTGAAGCCAGACCTCGATCTCGGGTCTAAGGAATTCCTGCTGAAGCTCCTTCTGAACTGTTAAACGAGCAAGCATTTGCTCCTGAACGGACTTACGACTTAAGGCATCGGTAACCATATTTGCCTTACCCGGATGGTACAGGATATCGATATCATAATCTTTGATTAGTTCCAACCACCGCCTCTGTCGCATATTTAACTCCTTCATTGTAAATATATACTTCAGACTCTTATGATCGGTGAATAACTGACAGGTGACGCCATAAAGGTAATGACGCCAAATTCCTAACGCGAAAACCACGGCTGCTAGCTCCAGGTCGTGGGTCGGATAATTAACCTCGTAAGGTCGTAATTGCCGTGAAGCATAGGCAATAACCTTCCCATTCTGCATTAGAACACATCCGAGACCATGTCCGGACACGTACTAAAAACCACGAATCCTTCCGTCCCTTGTGGCAAGGAAAGGACAGATGCTGAAATTAACCGGTTCTTGAGTTCCTCAACACTCCGCTGACACGCGTCGGACCACGTGTATTTCTTACCCTTTCGCAAAAAGGTTCGTCATTGATTGAGCGATTTTAGAAAATCCTTCCACAATTCGCCGATAATAACCGGCTAATCCGAGAAAGCTTCGGATTTCCTTATCATTCTTCGGAAGTAACCAATCTTGGATAGCCTCCGTCTTCTGAGGATCAACACGCACACCGTCTGATGAAATTACATGCCCGAGAAACGAAACTTCGGACATCCAGAACTCACATTTGGAAAACTTTCCATAGAGTTGCTCTTTTCTCAACACGTCGAGAACCTGATGAAGGTGAAACTCGTGTTCTTCCTGGTGACGAGAATAAATTAAAATATCATCACTGAAAACAACCACCAACTGGTCCCAAAAGTCGATGAAAACCCGATTCATTGAGTCCATGAATACCGCAGATGCATTAGGTAATCCAAACGACATTACCACGAACTCATAATGACCATAGCGTGTTTGAAACGCCGTCCTCGCGATATCCGACTCTCAATTTCGCAACTGATGATATCCAGATCTTAAGTCGATCTTGGAAAAATACTGAAGTTCCCTGAAGTTGATCTAAGAGATCATCAATACGGGGTAGAGGATACTAATCTTGATCATCACCCTGTTCAACTCCTGATAATTAATACACACACGAGACGAACCATCCTTCTCCTTGACAGATCACACTGGTGCTCCCCACGGGGACGCACTCGGTCGGAGATAACCTTTCTCGAACTATTCCTCAAGTTGAATCTTCAACTCCTGCATTTCGGTCGGGGCCATCCGATACGCTGCCTTCAATAACGGGGACGTACCGGGCTCCAACTCACTCCTGAATTCCAGATCTCTCTGTGGAGGCAAAACCGGTAACTCGTCTGGGAATACATCATCAATCGATGACAATGATACCACGAATGATTGAACATCTCGATTGCCCTAGAACGGTCAATCAATGAAAATGATACAATGAATGATTGAACAACTCGATTGCCTTAGAACGGCCAATCGATGAAAATGATACAATGAATGATTGAACAACTCGATTGCCTTAGAACGGCCAATCGATGAAAATGATAAAATGAATGACTGAACAACTCGATTGCCTTAGAACGGCCAATCGATGAAAATGATACAATGAATGATTGAACACCTCTATTGAGAAATTTCTCTGCTCCCATCATATTAATAATTCTTCTCGAACAACGGGGATTACCTCACTGAAATACACACTCGTCTCCAATGACTGAAATGATAGTGACCAAACGCTTACGATCACTGAGGATGGTATCATGACGATCCATCTAATTAACACCCAATATTACATCCTCCTTAGGTAAGTCCACCACGATTAGGTCCACCAACCAATCGCGGTCATTAAGCTTAATTCGGTATGATTTCCGAAAATTCCTCCATCGTCAGGTAGACCGATGGTATGAGGTCCACAAGCAATAGGACTATCCAAATTAAGTCTATTTAAGCATGATTCGAAAATGAATGAATGCGATGCACCAGTATCAAAAAGGGTACACACAGGTTGAGATAAAATACGAGTATACCTGAGGTCATTCGGGCCACCGGATCGTCGGTCCTCTTCATCACGTGATTCTGGGACTTGCCGGCCCCCGAACCGGACGCTCCCGTCTGATAAATATGAGCTCCGCCTATATTCGCTTCCATCGTCTTAAACGACGCTGACAGAGCAGTCTGATTCTGAATCGCTGATTGCTTCGGGGCCTGAGATGCCGTCGGAGCCGACTTGGAGTCCTTTCGGCAAAAACGGGCCTTATGCCCAAAAATCCCACAATTATGGCACGTGATAGATGGTTTCAGATACTTAGTGCTGTAATGACCCGGCGCTCTATAGTTGAAACAGGTGATGGCCGAACTGGACGCTCGGGACTGAGATCCCTCACGATTATGCGCCGTAGCAGGTCGCTCAGAAATGTCAGGGCCCGCACGAGGCTTCTTGAAGGTTTACTGACCGCCTTCAGACTGATTACGCTTCGTTGATTTCTTGGTGATAGATAAAGGTTGTTGCTCAGCAATTTCCTTAGCAGCAGGCTCATATGGGAGAGTTCTCTCAATTCATTCGACCAGAGTGGCGCAATGATGATTAAGCAATTGCATATGGGTCATCATGACCTACATAAAAGTGAGTGGATCAACCCGAACATCTTCCGATCGAGCGGAGTCCTGGGTACAGTTTCCCGACAGTGAGTGATTATTCCCCGGGTTCCAGCCCGCACCGCGGCCTCTCCCCGTGCATCCCCTGACAGCTCTCTCCATACTGAAGCAGAAAGGTTGCATGATAATCATAGATCTCGTATGAGTACCGCATTATGATTTATGTCATGAAATGATGAAAATGAGCACACGCACTCTAACACAGTGATTACATGAATGATTAACCGAGGTGACATGATTATCTGATGAAATTCTTGAAATGATTATCTTGAACAAATTAACAAGATTAATGATATGATCTTCGAGATCAACAACTGAGTAATGAAATGAATTGAGTGATTAATGAGTTAACATGATCGTCCTGATCATAATGAATGATGATGTTTGAGGATTGTTAACTGATGAATGATGAATGAATGATTATTGCCAGAAATTATACCATGGCGTTAGAAGTCTTATAGTTCTTTCGGTCTGATTGGCTCGGCATTTGCACAGGTCACACGTGACGCGAAAGTCCGATGATACTAGTCTGATGACGATGATTTCAAATGAGACATGACTCAGGAGGTAGTATTCAAAACCACGCTCCGATACCAACTCTGTAACCCCCCAAATTAGGCGGATATTACAGTGCTGTGGATCCCCGACTGGGACCCACCAGGCGAATGAAAACTGATGAATTAAATAATATAATTGTACTACCGAACCACATTATATTACCAACTACTCTGATGAGGAGTTTAAGTACAACACACCAGGACAATACCGAATACTAGTATATTTTATATGAAGATAAAATACACAACACTGAATGAAACAGAGTATCCAAATGAAAATATGCAGCGGAAAATAAATGAAAACAACATGAATGACTGAAAAGATCGGGGCCCCCTACTAGTATCACTGGGACTCCTCGCCGTCAATGTTCTATTCCCGTGCTTTTGCCTTGCCATGACCTGAAAACAAAATCCCCAGCCGGGGTCAGTTACACAGAACAACAATCCTCAAGGGTTGAAAATACATAATCATGATATATCTTTAGTTATGAAAATATCCTTACTTATGAATTACGCTGAAGAGGAGTATCATAGTACGCCCGTAATGTTCTGTGCAAGTGTACAAGATGGATGACCGGACACACCCGTCCTTGTACCTAATTAGTCTCACGGAGGTAATCGTTACCGTGTGCACAGTCCAGTGTATCGATCCCAATACATGACCATCGCGTGCTCGACTAAAAATTCCACATATCCGCACCCGGCCACGCAATATGAACCCAAAAGGTCATATGAATGAGAATAACCAAAATGAATATCAATGAATAATAATCCGACAAGGTCAAGAATGACTCACCGAGATGAAAATGATAGTGAAGTGAATGATAGTTCAATGAAATGATTGGAACCGCTGTTCCTCGTGAATGAAGTGATTATTCGACAATTACAAGTCTCAATACGATTAATACAATGATGAATGAGTTATGATTATGAATGAACAACAACAAAAGGAATGAATATCCTTTTAGCCGAGTAAGAATTAACTTACTCAACACCGATGAAGAATGTCCTTCCACGAACAACGTCCTAAATGAGATGTCGGTCGCTCGAACAACCTTGAATAACACAATTTCAAACAATCCATTCAACATACGAATCAAACACGATGATAACCAACTCAAAATGTCGATACGACTAAAACCAAGTTCATTGGGGCATTATATCAAACACGTTGTGACCAAACACCGATTGTTTACAATCAATCCTCAATTATACCAACATTAAATCCCCAAGAAGTGTTTCAAACCGACAAAACATCTTCAATATGACCAATAATCTAAAATGAATATCCAAAATCGTGATTTCAACAATGATTAATCGAAAACCCCCAAATCCAACTCAATATTCAAAGTGTTCTTGAATAACCCTTCAATAATCCAATGAATCTCTATACAAACTCATAATCATATGCATATCCATTCATATAACATGATTATAACGTCCAAAACATCATATGTCAACACAAAATCGAAATCCATGATGTTGAAGAAATTACCTCTTGAAGATCCAAACACTTCGATCTGATGAAAACGTGTTAAATCGACTATCCAAGCTTCCCATCGAATCAAGATGATGAAATCCGAACACACAAGTGATTGATGATGACAAAATATCTCCCTCAAGCTCTCTCTCTCTCGGAATAAAATGAAGATATGAGAAAATGAACTCAAAGTCCCGTCCAAGACATATATAAACTACCGGAAGTTACGGACGTAACTCGGCCTTCTTACGGTCGTAACATCCCAGGTCAACGGCCTTACGGCCGTAACCAGCCAACTCGTACGGCCATAACTCGGCATCGTCCAATCACCTACCGACAGCCTTACGGCCGTATCCGAACCTGACTTACGGGCGTAACTCGCCCTCATCTAAAACACCTGCCGACATCCTTACGGCCTTACCCGCACACCTTACAGGCGTAACTCGGACGATACGGCCGTATCCGGCCAATCTTACGGGCGTAAGCCCCCTTCGTCGAAAATGACCAGGCACCCTCTCTGCAACGTACGGCCATATCCGGCCAAGCCTTACGGCCGTATCTCCCTCGCCTTACGGCCGTATGCCGCAACCCTTACGGCCGTAACTCGCCTTCGGCCAAAAATGCCTGGGCACCCTGCTCGACACGTACGGCCATATCCGGCCAAGCCTTACGGCCGTACCTGCTCAACTTACGGCCGTATGCCGCAACCTTACGGCCGTAAGTCCCGTTCGTCCAAAAAGGCCTGAAATCAATGAACACATGTTACGGCCGTAACCTACAATCCTTACGGACGTAACTCGTTGCTGAACAAGGTGAAAATCCGATAACTCCAATTCCTCACTACGCTTGATGAATGATCCGACATACCACACGTATGTGAAAGTGAACAAGTCCAACACAAGCCAAAAAGGATACTTCCAGCACAAGACTACCAATCACGATGATAATGATAATACTCCCGTTCCGACACTCAAACGGAGATGAAAAGACGATCGGTAACTGATACACGGTTACAACATGCTAAATGAACGCAAATGAATGAATCATGAATGATGAGTGATTATTAACGAGTGAAAATTACTGAGTGATAATTACTGACTGATAATTACCGAATGATAATGAATGAATTACAACCGGGTATTACACAAGTAGCAATGGAATCAGAAATGGGATCTATGGATTCAAATCAAGTGTGGGAGCTAGTAGAGCTACCTGATGGTGTACAAGCCATTGGGAGTAAATGGGTCTACAAGTGAAAGAAAGGACGTGACGGGAAGGTTGAAACCTTCAAAGCGAGGCTTGTTGCAAAAGTTTACACTTAGAAAGAGGGTATCGATTATGATGAAACCTTTTCGCCTGTAGCCATGCTTAAGTCAATCCGGATTCTTTTAGCTATAGCTGCGCATTTAGATCTGGAGATTTGGCAGATGGATGTCAAGACTGCATTCTTGAATGGGAGTCTAGACAAGGAAATCTATATGCGCCAAGCAGAGGGATTCATTGCTGGAGGAGAAGAGCACTTGGTGTGCAAACTTAAGAAATCCATTTATGGACTTAAGCAAGCATCTAGATCTTGGAACACTCATTTTGACGAATTTGCCCAGTCATATGGATTCGTCCAATATCCGAGTGAGAGTTGTGTGTATAAGAAATGCGATGGAAACGTGTTGATGTTTCTTGTACTGTATGTAGACGATATTCTTCTGATTGGAAACAACGTGAAGGAATTATCGAATGTACGGGTATGGCTATCTGAGCAGTTCGATATGAAGGATCTAGGAGAAGCAGGACACATCCTTAGAATCAGGATCTTTCGTGATCGGAAGAAGTGGATATTGTGCTTATCCCAGGCATCCTATATCGATATAGTGCTGAAGCGGTTTAGCATGGAGAATTCCAAGAAAGGTTTTCTACCTTACAGACATGGAATTCAACTATCTAAGAACATGTCTTAAGACACAAAAGGAGATAGATGACATGAAGATGGTCCCTTATGCATCTGCTGTGGGAAGTCTCATGTATGCTATGCATTGCACTAGACCAGATATCTGTCATGTCGTGGGCATGGCTTCTAGATATCAGTCAAACCCAGGATCAGGACACTAGATTGCTGTCAAGCACATACTCAAGTACCTGAGAAGGACTAGGGAGTACATGCTTGTATATCAATCAGACGACCTGCTTCCGGTGGGTTACACTGACTCAGATTTTTCATCGGACAAAGAAAAGTCCAAGTCTACTTCGGGTTATGTGTTTAGCCAGGGAGGTGGAGCCATTAGTTGGAGGAGTGTGAAGAAAAATTGCATCTCAGACTCTACCATGGAAGCCGAGTACGTGGCAGCCTCTGAGGCAGCCAAGGAGGCAGTGTGGCTCAAGTACTTCCTGCAGGACTTAGATGTGATTCCCGATTTGCCAGAGGGTATTACACTTTATTGTGATAATACTGGTGCAGTCGCAAATTCAAGGGAACCACGAGCCCATCAGGCAAGTAAACATATCAACTGCAAGTACCACATCATACGACACTACGTAAAGGAAGGAGACGTAGTTGTAGCCAGGGTTGCATCGAAAGATAATCTTGCTAACCTTTTCACGAAAAGCCTACCTTCAAAAGTTTTTGAAAGGCATGTGGAAGGAATGGGATTACGGTGTATGGCAGCATTGCTTTGAGTATAAGTGGGAGAAATGAGAGACTATGTAATATAGTAGTATACTTAAAAGCATGCTTTGAGTATAAGTGGGAGATTGTTAGGATTGTATACTGCAAAGCATACTTTATGCTTGTATTATCTAATTTCCCTGTTAATAACTATGAGGATATTAATTACATTTAATCACATGATTTGCATATTTATTCACATTATGGTTATGCAAATGAAATGTCTAATTATTTTATATTGTAGATAATGTGGTGTGTTGGTGTCACACGGAAGATCACATTATCGGTGCCTTATAAAATAATATAATAGTTCATAACCTATATAATTATTAGACAAATTATATAAAGGGTTGTAGTGTATGCCTCAGAATAGTTGGTCTTGACTATTAGCATACATTAGCATATTTGCATACGTTGAACAGGATCGAGGTGAGATAGTGTATTCTGTACTGACTGTAAGAAGAACGTAAATCTCGGATAATTATTATTTCTTAATTCTAAGTATATAATATTTAATTGTGTATTTATAATAATTATTGCTTTGATTTATCATAGGTGAGAGTCAAAATGATCGACTCAATAAGCCTCGTATCTTGGGCAGTAATATTGTTTATACGACAATTATTATTATTACTAGAAATCATGTCCTGACTCGTGCGGGTTGATGATGTCCCCTTGAGGAGCTCGATAATGATTATTATATTAAACCCTGCAGGTGGATTTAATTCCGATATAATAATAAGGTTCGAGTGGCACTACTCTTGGATAAGATATTAATTAATTAAAGCTGTCAGTAGCTTATAATTAATTAATGGACATTCGATATCTTAAACACAGGAAATAATATATTTAATAAGGAGCCCAATTTCGTAATTTGGGATTTTGATAGGAAGTGCAATATCAACTTTTTAGTGTACTAAGTTGATATTAATAGATTCATCATATATTAGGAAGAGTCCTAATAAGGTAAGATGAATTAATTGGGAGTCCTTCCATAATCCTCCTTTAGATCCCTAGTAGTAGTCCAAGAGCCTATAAATAGGACATATGGAGTGTTGGCCGATTTTAATCATATACTTACACAAGGTATTTCGGTTTTTCTTCTAAGTGTTTAATTGTGGATCTTGACTTGTGTCTTTGATTCCACAATTGAGAGAACACTTTAATTCTTGCTACATATCGGAATTACTTGAAGAAAAGAAAATAGAGAATTGTGAGATATAGAATTCGGCCGATCCATAGGTGTCCAAACAAGATCCGGTAGCTTGTTGCCCACACAACTTCCGGTTCAAGGCGGATCATACTCTAGAATATCTAAAGGTAGAAATACAAGGCGATCAAGACGGAAGTAACCAACACGCTTCAAAAGGTAATATCCTATGATCTTGGATCTAGATTAGGATATTTTATTTATCCGCATATTTAATTAATAAATAATAAATAATATTTAAATTGCTTATTAGTCTTAGTAATTAATTAATTACCATTCCTAAATAGATCTAATGCTCGTAGATGCGTAAAACGCTATCATCATATTTCCCAAACTTCGCTTCCACTGCGTTTTACTTTCCAACAGGGAAGCCATCCGGCCTGTAGACCATGATGCTGATTGGACAGAGTTTAAATTGATGATGGAAGCTCAGTACTTCCCTCGTCCTCTGAGGGAAGCCAAGGTTCGGGAGTTTTTCTCCGCTCAGCCTTTAGATGTGCCAGTATCCCAGGTAATTAAGACGTTTAACCAACAGCTGGCATTTGTTCGACATCTAGTCAGAACAGATGCTGAAATGATGATCCATTTTGATATGAGAATGAAACCAGAAATCCAGAGGTACATGTCCGGTTTTGAATGTACCACTCTCCGCCAATACCAGGATAAAGCATTAGCGTACGAAATCAAGGAAGAAGCAATGGAGAAGTTTACGGAATCCAAGAAGGAGAAAGTATTTGATACTTTTACAGAGCATAAGAACAGCGGGCCCCGCAAGACCCAGTCATCTCTTAATTCTTTCAAGAAACCTCCGCACCCATCTAGGAGCGGAAAGAACTTCGGAGCAGCATCAACCATGACAGATGTCACCAGGAAATGCTTTAACTGTGCCCAGGCAGGGCACTATCGACGGAGGTTGCAAAGTCTTTTAGAGACCATACACCACAGCCAGTCCAGAAGGAAGCCAGTATCCAACAGACGCAGCAAAGTGTTCAGATGCCTCAGAATTTTGGCCGCGGACGAGGCAGGGGACAGTAGGACCGAAAGGGGACATCGAGTGCCGGATCTGTTCCCCCATGTCTGTACGAGATGAGGAGGACAGACGATCAGGATGTTGCGCGTTCATTTATATCCTCTTGTGTAAAATGTTTGAATGTTTCTGGTTTTCATAATTGTGAACCTTATGTTGTTGGTTTACCGAGTGGAGAGAGAATTGTTGGAAACTTAGAAACTAGAGATTTCTCTGTATCACTTGGAGGCAGAGAGTGGCTCTCAAATCTGATTGTAATAGAAATGCAAGGAGACGACCTGATACTCGGAGACAATTGGCTTAATCGATATGGAGCTATTGTAAACTACCGAAGGAGGAATATCTCACTGATCGCTGACGATTGTTCTGAAATATTGTTTGAAGGATGGAAACTAGGAAGCTTAGGAAAGTTGATCAAGGCGATGAAAGCTGTCAAATTGTTGAAACAGGGCTGTACCGTATACTGGTGCTATGCAAAGAAGACGAAATTGTGGAACTTTCATCTATTCCTGTTGTGAACGAATTTCCAGATGTATTTCCTGACGAGTTACCTGGACTACCTCCACGACGGGATGTAGAATTCACCATTGAGCTGGAACCCAGAGCTACACCAATTTCTAAGGCGTTGTATCGTATGGCACCTACTGAGATGTATGAACTAAAAAAGCAGCTGGAGGAGTTACTAGACAAAGGTTATATCCAGCCAAGCGTTTCGCCTTAGGGAGCGCCAGTTCTTTTTGTCCGGAAGAAGGATGGATCGCTTCAACTGTGTATTGACTATCGAGAGCTAAACAAAATGATGATTAAGAACAAGTATCCGTTGCCACGGATTGACGATTTGTTTGATCAGTTGCAAGGAGCAACAGTATTTTCTAAAATCGATCTGAGATCAGGATATTATCAGCTGAGGATTAAGGAATCCGATGTTCCGAAATCAGCGTTCAGAACTCGCTATGGACACTATGAGTTTGTAGTGATGCCGTTTGGTCTCACTAATGCACCTGCTGTATTCATGCAATTGATGAACCGAGTGTTCATCGAATATTTGGATAAATTTATGGTCGTATTCATTGATGACATTCTGGTGTATTCTAAGAGCCCGGAAGAGCATGCACAGCATTTGCGGATTGTATTGGAACTTTTGAGAAGCGAGCAACTGTACGCCAAACTCACTAAGCGTGAATTCTGGCTAAAGGAAGTAATGTTCCTCGGTCATGTGGTATCAGCTAAAGGAGTCCGAGTAGATCCTCAGAAGATCGAAGCAGTTATGGATTGGAATCCTCCAAAGAACATGAAAGAAGTCCGGAGTTTCTTAGGACTTGCTGGTTATTATCGTCGGTTCGTGGAAAGGTTTTCCAAAATTTCCCGTCCACTTACTCCAATCCTGCAGAAAACTCAAAAGTTTGAGTGGAACGAGTTGTGCCAGAATAGCTTTGATGAATTGAAGAAGAGATTGACGACGGCACCGATTTTATCGCTCCCACAGGGAACTGGAGGATTTATAGTTTAGAGTGATGCTTCAAACCAAGGACTCGGATGCGTATTGATGCAGAATGAAAAGGTGATCGCTTATGCGCCACGCCAGCTGAAGCCTTATGAAGTAAATTACCCAACGCATGATTTGGAGCTAGCAGCAGTAGTTTTTGCTTTGAAAATCTGGAGACATTATCTGTACGGGACTCACTGTCAGATCTTTACGGATCACAAAAGTCTCAAATACATCTTCAGTAAGAAAGAGTTGAACATGCGGCAAAGAAGATGGTTAGAGCTGATTAAGGACTACGACTTGGAAATTTTGTATCATCCAAGCAAAGCGAATGTAGTGGCAGATGCACTTAGCCGCAAGCCTATTTCTATCCAGATGCTGGAGACTCTGACCTCCCAGCTCAGCATTCAACGAGAGATGATTCGAGAAGGAATTGAAGTATGGTTACAAAGATTCCAAGGACAACTGTGCGTGATGGAAATAACTTCATCATTAACCGAAGAGATCAAAGCTATGCAGACAGATGATCCTTTGATGATTCGGTTACGTGATGAAGTGATCAAAGAGAAGGCCCCTGGATTTGTAATTCATGATGATGGAGTTTTGAGATTTCAGAACCGACTCTGCATTCCCGATGTCGATGTTCTGAAACAGACGATTATGAAGGAAGCTCACAGTACGCCCTATTCTATCCACCCGGGCACAAATAAGATGTATAAGGACTTGAAGCAAAATTTGTGGTGGGGCAACATGAAGAAAGATGTAGCAGACTATGTTTTGAAATGCTTGACTTTTCAGCAGGTTAAGATCGAGCATCAATGACCTGCCGGGATGTTGAAGCTGCTCCCGATTCCTGAATGGAAATGGGAGGACATATCGATGGACTTTATCACTAGTATGCCGAGAACCAAGACGGGGGTGAACGTGATTTGGGTGATAGTTGACCGTTTAACCAAATCAGCTCATTTTCTAGGCATTAAGGACATGTGGGGACCAGAGAGGTTGGCACGAGTATTTATTTCGGAGATAGTTCGATTGCATGGTACGCTGAAGACCATTATTTCTGATCGAGATGGCCGTTTTGTGTCTCACTTTTGGAAAGCAGTTCATAAGGCCTTGGGAACCGAATTGAACTTCAGTATAGCTTATCACCCGCAGACTGACGGATAATCCGATAGGACCATTCAAACGATGGAAGACATGCTAAGGGTCTGTGCCTTAGATTGGTCAAACGATTGGGAAGTTTACCTACAACAATAGTTGGCATGCTTCCATTAAGATGGCACCATTTGAGGCATTATACGGGAGGAGATGCAGATCGCCCCTATGTTGGGACTATTCATCAGACTTGATCCGGATAGAACCAGAGTTGATCGTACAGACTCGAGACAAGATAGCCTTGATTCGTGAAAGACTGTTGACCACCCAGAGTCACCAGAAATCTTACGCAGACATACGCCGTCGCCCATTGGAGTTCAGTACGGGAGACCACGTACTTTTAAAGGTTTCTCTTACTCGAGGAATCTTTCGTTTTGGAAGCAAGGAAAAGCTGAGTCTGAGATATATCGGACCGTTCGAGATTCTTGAGAGAATGGGAGAGTTGGCATACAGATTGGCATTGCCGCCGTCATTGACCCATGTTCATAACGTGTTCGACGTATCCCAGTTACGGAGATATATACCAGATCCTAGTCATGTCATTGATTTCGGCGAGATTGAAGTCGCTTAGGATGGGACGTTTGAAGAAAGACCGGTTAGGATACTCGAGATTCGAGTTAAACAGTTGAGGAACAAACAAATCGCTTTGGTCAAAGTTCAGTGGTCAAGCCACGGAGTGGAAGAAGCCACTTGGGAAACGGAAGACAGCATGAAGTCCAGATACCCAGAGTTATTTTCGTCTTGAGTTTCGGGACGAAACTCCTTTTTAGTAGGAGAGTATGTAATATCCGGATTTATTATTGTGCATTTCATCTGTATTCGAACCCTGTATTATTCGGAATTATGATCTCGATAATTGGAGTATGATATTTCTCACATTGGTATCTTTGTACATAAGTATAACAACATGAAAATTTCGCATGCAAACTCGTGATAGCGCACGCTAAGAATATAACTTAACGTGCGTGTTATCGGGCTACAACTAGCGCACGCTACGAATGAAGAATTGTGTGCGCTAGGCCATCAATTATTGAGCTGGGTGGCTAGCACATGCGCCAGCCGGACGTAGGACAAGATAAGAATCTCGCGGATGAACCTGGACAGTTTTGGAGTCAACTCTTATTAGCGCGCTAAGGATGTATGATAGCGTGCGCTAATCAGCTAATGTACAGAAAGTTTATATATGGGTCAGCACTTCACTTCTTCTAGTTCCCTTCACTCGTTCTCATTACTTGATAGTCCAGAGAACCCATTATCCTCCTTAAACACACTTAGAACACATATACTTGATCATTGGAGATTGAATGTCACTTGTGTTTGATCATTGGAGTGGAGAAACGTCTTGATTTGGCAAAAAAGCAACCGGAGCCGGATTCTACTTGTTGTCTCGGTGTTTTTCTTATCTTAAGGTATGTTATACTACTTTCAACCTTGAATTCGTGTTCTTAAGGATATGAAGATTATGTTATCAGGATATTAAGTTTCATTGGTGATTTTAGCCAAACCCCATCTAGGAGCGAAAAGAACTTCGGAGCAGCATCAACCATGACAGATTTCACCAGGAAATGCTTTAACTGTGCCCAGGCAGGGCACTATCGATGGAATTTCCCCTACCTGCCATGACTTGTTTTGATTGTGGTTGAGAGGGGCATCGTGCGGTGTTCTTTGAAGAGGCTGCAAAGTCTTTTAGAGTCCGTACACCACAGCCAGTATCCAACAGACGCAGCAAAGTGTTCAGATGCCTTAGAATTTTGGCCGCGGACGAGGCAGAGGACACTGGGACCGAAAGGGGACATCGAGTGCCGGATCTGTTCCCCACGTGCATGCGAGATAAGGAGGGACGACGATCGGATCTTCTTGTCGCATTAGGTATCGTTCAGATCCTTTCCCAGCCAGTTAGCGTTTTATTCGATATAGGAGCTACGCATTCATTTATATCCTTATCTTGTGTAAAACGTTTGAATGTTTCTGGTTTTCATAATTGTGAACCTTATGTTGTTGGTTTACCGAGTGGACAGAGAGTTGTTGGAAACTTAGAAACTAAAGATTTCCCTGTATCACTTGGAGGTAGAGAGTGGCTCTCAAATCTGATTGTAATAGAAATGCAAGGAGACGACCTGATACTCGGAGACGATTGGCTTAATCGATATGGAGCTATTGTAAACTACCGAAGGAGGAATATCTCACTGATCGCTGATGATGGTTCCGAAATATTGTTTGAAGGATGGAAACCAGGAAGCTCAGGAAAGTTGATCAAGGCGATGAAAGCTGTCAAATTGTTGAAATAGGGCTGTACCGGATACTGGTTCTATGCAATGAAGAAAGAAGACGAAATTGTGGAACTTTCATCTATTTCTATTGTGAACGAATTTCCAGATGTATTTCCTGACGAGTTACCTGGACTACCTCCACGACGGGATGTAGAATTCACCATTGAGCTGGAACCCGGAGCTACACCAATTTCTAAGGCGCCGTATCGTATCGCACCTACTGAGATGTATGAACTAAAAAAGCAGCTGGAGGAGTTACTGGACAAAGGCTATATCCAGCCAAGCGTTTCGCCTTGGGTAGCGCCAGTTCTTTTTGTCCGGAAGAAGGATGGATCGCTTCGACTATGTATTGACTATCGAGAGCTGAACAAAATGACGATTAAGAACAAGTATCTATTGCCACGGATTGACGATTTGTTTGATCAGTTGCAAGGAGCAATAGTATTTTCTAAAATCGATCTGAGATCAGGATATCATCAGCTGAGGATTAAGGAATCTGATGTTCCGAAATCAGCGTTCAGAACTCGCTATGGACACTATGAGTTTGTAGTGATGCCGTTTGGTCTCACTAATGCACCTGATGTATTCATGCAATTGATGAACTGAGTGTTCATCGAATATTTGAATAAATTTGTGGTCGTATTCATTGATGACATTCTGGTGTATTAGAACTTCTGAGAAGCGAGCAATTGTACGCCAAACTCACTAAGTGTGAATTCTGGCTAAAGGAAGTAATGTTCCTCAGTCATGTGGTATCAACTAAAGGAATCCGAGTAGATCCTCAGAAGATGAAAGCAGTTATGGATTGGAAGCCTCCAAAGAACGTGAAAGAAGTCCGGAGTTTCTTAGGACTTGCTGGTTATTATCATCGGTTCGTGGAAGGGTTTTCTAAAATTTCCCGTCCACTTACTCGAGTCCTGCAGAAAACTCAAAAGTTTGAGTGGAACGAGTTGTGCCAGATTAGCTTTGATGAATTGAAGAATAGATTGACGATGACACTGATTTTATCACTCCCACAGGGAACTGGAGGATTTATAGTTTACAGTGATGCTTCAAACTAAGGACTCGAATGCGTATTGATGCAGAATGAAAAGGTGATCGCTTATGCGTCACGCCAGCTGAAGCCTTATGACGTAAATTACCCAACACATGATTTGGAGCTAGCAGCAGTAGTTTTTGCTTTGAAAATCTGGAGACATTATCTGTACGGGACTCACTGATAGATCTTTACGGATCACAAAAGTCTCAAATACATCTTCAGTCAGAAAGAGTTGAACATGTGGCAAAGAAGATGGTTAGAGCTGATTAAGGACTACGACTTGGAAATTTTGTATCATCCAGGCAAAGCGAATGTAGTGGCAGATGTACTTAGCCGCAAGCTTATTTCTATCCAGATGCTGGAGACTCTGACCTCCCAGTTCAGCATTCAACGAGAGATGATTCGAGAAGGAATTGAAGTATGGTTACAAAGAGTCCAAGGACAACTGTGCGTGATGGAAATAACTTCATCATTAACCGAAGAGATCAAAGCTATGCAGACAGATGATCCTCTGATGATTCGGTTACGTGATGAAGTGATCAAAGGGAAGGCCCCCGGATTCGTAATTCATGATGATGGAGTTTTGAGATTTCAGAACCGACTCTGCATTCCCGATGTCGATGTTCTGAAATAGGCGATTATGAAGGAAGCTCATAGTACACCCTATTCTATCCACCCGGGCACCAATAAGATGTATAAGGACTTGAAGCAGAATTGCTGGTGGGGCAACATGAAGAAAGATGTAGCGGACTATGTTTCGAAATGCTTGACTTGTCAGCAGGTTAGGATCGAGCATCAACGACCTGCCGGGATGTTGAAGCCACTCCCGATTCCTGAATGGAAATGGGAGGACATAGCGATGGACTTTATCACTAGTATGCCGAGAACCAAGACGGGGATGAATGTGATTTGGGTGATAGTTGACCGTTTAACCAAATCAGCTCATTTTCTAGGCATTAAGGACATGTGGGGACCATAGAGGTTGGCACGAGTATTTATTTCGGAGATAGTTCGATTGCATGGCACGCCGAAGACCATTATTTCTAATCGAGACAGCCGTTTTGTGTCTCACTTTTGGAAAGCAGTTCATAAGGCCTTGGGAACCGAATTAAACTTCAGTATAGCTTATCACCCGCAGACTAACAGACAATCTGAGAGGACCATTCAAACGGTGGAAGACATGCTAAGGGCCTGTGCCTTAGATTGGTCAAACGATTGGGAAGTTCATCTATCGTTGATTGAATTTACCTACAACAATAGTTGGCATGCTTCCATTAAGATGGAACCATTTGAGGCATTATACGGGAGGAGATGCATATCGCCCCTATGTTGGGACGATTCATCAGATTTTATCGGGACAGAACCAGAGTTGATCGTACAGACTCGAGAGAAGATAGCCTTGATTCGTGAAAGGCTGTTGACCGCCCAGAGTCCCCAGAAATCTTACGCAGACATACGCCGTCGCCCATTGGAGTTCAGTACGGGAGACCACGTACTTTTAAAGGTTTCTCCTACTCGAGGAATCTTTCATTTTAGAAGGAAGGGAAAGCTGGGTCCGAGATATATCGGACCGTTCGAGATCCTTGAGAGAGTGGGAGAGTTGGCATACAGATTGGCATTGCCGCCGTCATTGAGCTATGTTCATAACGTGTTCCACGTATCCCAGTTACGGAGATATATACCGGATCCTAGTCATGTCATTGATTTCGGCGAGATTGAAGTCGCTCAGGATGGGACGTTTGAAGAAAGACCGGTCAGGATACTCGAGAGTCGAGTTAAACAATTGAGGAACAAACAAATCGCTTTGGTCAAAGTTCAGTGGTCACGCCACGGAGTGGAAGAATCCACTTGGGAAAAGGAAGATAGCATGAAGTCCAGATACCCATAGTTATTTTCGTCTTGATTTTCGGGATGAAACTCCTTTTTAGTAGGAGAGTATGTAATATCTGGATTTAATATGGTGTATTTCATCTGTATTCGAACCCTGTATTATTCGGAATTGTGATCTCGATAATTGGGGTATGATATTTCTCATATTGGTATCTTTGTACATAAGTATAACAAAATGCAAATTTCGCATGCAAACTCGTGATAGCGCACGCTAAGAATGTAACTTAACGTGTGCTATCGGGCTACTACTAGCGCACGCTACGAATGAAGAATTGCGTGCGCTAGGCCATCAATTATTGAGCTGGACAGCTAGCACATGCGCTAGCCGGACATAGGACCAGATAAGATTCCCGCGGATGAACCTGGACAGTTTTGGAGTCAACTCTTATTAGCGCGCACTAAGGATGTATGATAGCGTGCGCTAATCAGCTAATGTATAGAAAGTTTTTATATGGGTCAGCACTTCACTTCTTCTTGTTCCCTTCACTCGTCCTCATTACTTGATAGTCCAGAGAACCCATTATCCTCCTTAAAAACACTTAGAACACATCTACTTGATCATTGGAGATTGAATGTCACTTGTGTTTGATCATTGGAGTGGAGAAACGTCTTGATTTGGCAAACAAGCAACCGGAGCCGGATTCTACTTGTTGTCTCGGTGTTTTTCTTTATCTTAAGGTATGTTATACTACTTTCAACCTTGAATTCGTGTTCTTAAGGATATGAAGATTATGCTATCAGGATATTAAGTTTCATTGGTGATTTTAGCCAAACCACATCATGTTAGGGGATTGAGATGATTATGCTTTACGTACCTTGGTTAAGAACATTATGATTTGAATCTTGCTAGGATGAACAAGTAGAGGAAATTTCTGACATTAATAATCCGAATTTAGAAGGCGCCTTCATAGTAATCACGGACATGACTTTAACATCATTATTGTTAGATGAATCTAAGAGATTGATCATGGAAGGATTTATCTTATAAAGATGGAGTGTTAATCAAACTACAAGATGATAGTTTTTTATTGATATAAAGGTATTGATATCGACCGTTAGGCCTTCCGAATTATGCATGAAGAATTGTAATCGAAATGGAATATGATTTTATGATGATATACGTATTCTCGAATTTGAAGTTGTTGTTATCCGTAAGATCATTCATAAACCGTATGAGCATGATATGCATGGATATGACATGTATTAACACTGAAGATTTCATGAGATTCATCACCATTAGATCAAGTCTGCTGCCCAGTAGTGTACTGCCCTACACGTTTAGCATGCGCTAAGCTATGTAGATTAACGTACGTTATCGGGCATGAGTTAACGTATGCTACATTTGGTACGTAACATACGTTAGGCCATCAGGCAAGTCAGTAAGCTGATCAGTGAGGTACTGACCGTGCATAGTTAGCGTACACTAGGCTTCGTTGTTTGCGTGCGCTACGAGCAGTTTTAACGCACGCTACGTAAAATACTTAGCGTACCCTAAGCAGTTCAGGTAGATTGCGTTTTATGAACTTTCGGCCGTAAATTGGATTGGTAGACATTCATACGACATGAGATAAATTCTATATTATTTCTTTTGTTAAGGATCGAGCTTGCTACGAGATTGATTGAAGGGGCGACCTTCGAGTGTTTCGTTTTTCGTGGAAGTAATATTCTTGTCTTCGAATCGAGGCAAGTACCTTATTTGTTTTACGTATTGATGTTATACATATTATCGTGTATATATGTCGTTGTTGTATGTCCACCTCGTGTTGGTCCGACGGGATCATCGGGGGATCTATTCTAGCGTGCGCTGGATCATCGGATGGGTTTTTCCACCACGGGCTGGTCTGACGGGATCATCGTGGGTTCTAGGCAGTGAACGCTGGATCGTCGGAATTACCATGTGTATGTTATGATATCATGTTGTGATTATCAATTGTGTATGTTATTTATGAGTTTCTCGTAGGAGAAAACTCGTTGGTATTTTGTCATTTACGTTATTATTATTCTTCATGAGAAGTTGAATAATATGTTGTGGTACTTGTGTTGTGTCAAGAATTAACACTCTCCGACCGGCGATCGCCTCGGAGATCGGGCGACCGAGTCACTGCCCGGCGTAGGCGAAGCTGACGGCCGGCGACCGAGCCTTAACCTAGCGGACAAGCTAAATCGGCCAAACCGAAGGTCCCAGGACAAGTCCCGGTGCCGAGCGATCGACATCAAATACGATCGTCTCTCGGTACACGGCGACCGACTCTTGGCGACCGACTGGAGGCGATCCCCTCTCGGCACCTGCCGACCGACCCTTGGTGACCGACCGATGTCGACCCTCAGCAACTGGCCGATGGCGACCTCTGATGACCAGCTAAAGGCGACCGCCTCATGTCGTTCAGGGCCGATGGCCATACAGTCGGCAAAGGCCGAGCCTTAAGACTGGCACCACGTGCAAAAGCCGAGACACGATCCGCGAATCTCGGATCATTGACCACAGCCTGGCGGAATCTTTCCACCAGCCGACAAGCCGCCGAAAGCTGTCAGTAGGGCCGCATGTGACATTGATTCCGCCGAAAGTTGTCAGTAGGGCCGCATGAGACAAAGATTCCGGACGCGTGCTGGCTCCTCATTGGACTGCCCAGCTGGCGCCAGCACCTACCTTGGACTTTAGCCCGACAGCCCGGGTGATCGCCCCATTATAATATTGGCCGGCGGACGGTCGCCGCATTATTATAATGGCCGGAAGGCGATCGCCCACCAAAGGACAAGACTCGGCTGCCACTATAAATACACGGCTCCCTACACTTGTCCAAGGACGGAACTTTTACCCCACAAAAGGCTTCAGAGCTTCAACTTCCTTCGGATTTCACGCAATACAGAAGCAAAATACACATCACTTGGCTATCTCCAACTCTTGGCAACAGCTATCATTCGGTCCTACTTCTCCCGGCCTCTCTCCTCGAGCAGACTGTCGGCAGGGACGAAGAACACCGAGCTTCGCTCAAGAGCCAAATTAACAGAGTCTTTTTACACTCATTGTATTTAGATTTCTCTCATTAATACTTGTATCCACGAATATTTGTATTAATATCATCTCGCGAGAGCATTCAAGCCCGGGCCTAACAAACCCGGCAAATCTTGTATTATTTATCTTCTCCCGGAAGTGCTCCCGCAATTGTTGTCTGTTGTCCGCCTTCCAGCAGTATTAATCTTCGGATAAATATTTTGGGCAACAACAACTTGTACTAGCATCGTTGTGCTAACCCCTTCGGGGGTGAACATTTTGTATATTTTCAGGATCCAGGAGAGCGGGGAAACAACCACTGGAGCTGCATGACGACAAGGGTGCAGAGTGATTTTCCGGTCGGGTTTATTATATGTTGTTGGTTATTTAATAAGTACTCGAGTACGTCGTAATTTGTAATGTTTCGATTTCAGTGATGTATTAATATTCTCCATTTGGACCTTTGTATTTTCGGTTTTTGGTCAGAACTATTGTATCTTAATTCCGTTATTTTCATACGTTGGTACATGTTAATGCCTTTTCAATTCTTCACCCTTGTAAATCCTTATGTAAAGGATTTACGGCGCTGTAATATTCCTGAATAGATTGGGGTGTTACACGTAACCTTTAGAGGTAGCATACCAAGCAAAAGTCGAGGACTTGGAGTCCTAAAAAGAAACAACCTCGAGATCATAGAAGTATATATTTATATATAAATGGACTGAACTTACTACCGGTGAACTTGTGATAGATGATATGAAGTTCTAACAAGAAAAGAAGACTACTTGGTCTTCAAAGCAAGACATCTTAAATTCAAAGACGGATTCGGTGGAAGTAATTTTCAAAGCCTTAATAGATGAAAATCCTATTCTGTCAACTGGAGTGCAGCAAAAAAATAGAATGTATAGTTACAAGCCAAGATTAATGATGGCTACATGACTTCAAAAGAAAAATAGATTTATATTGTAACACAACATCATGAAAAAAAATTCGACGAATAATGAAGCATTAACCACTAAAATAATTATGATTCCAAATCATGAAAATATTTAATGAAGCATTTCAAATGCCAATATCATTAATATAATCACATAGACCTCTCTCCAATATAACTATTGGGATTCGGGGCCTAAAAATGAAAGCGCAGCGGAATAATAATATTGATCCAATCAATAAACCAAACCCCTATCTAAACAAGTCTGATGAAGCATCGTATATATGAGAAAAATAATTTCAAAGTGTAAAGTTAAAAATCATACCCTTAAAAGCCTTTGATTAAATGTTGATGATGAACATGACCAAAATTGACGATGCTTTCACAAAATTCCGAGCACCATCTATGAATTATGCATCGGAAAGGTATCAGGATTTAACTTATATCTTCTTGCTCTCTATGAACATGGCTAGAAGATGACAGTAGTAGCTTATATGATTTTTATTAAACACTTTAAGTGTATAATTAATTTTTATTCTCTAAAAATACTCTTAAACTCTAAGTTTAAAACTTGAAAAAAATTTCTCTCCTTCCTCCTTTGTTGCTCATGGCCAAAATCAATTTCAAGTCATGGACGATGAATTTTGTCCTTGTTTTATAATCAAAGCCATTCTACTACATTCCACAAGCTTTAATAAAAAAAAATACACCAAGTCTATTAATTAATGTCCCGCACATCTTGTCATATATGCATCATGACAAAAATAACAAGATCACGCCATGTGTGTGGGGCAGGGGCGGCCAACCCTTCAATTATGATGGTTGGTTCATTTCGATCTATGAAGCGAATCGTCGTGTGTCTCATTCGATAGATACACTTTGTTATATTTCAATATATTAGTATAATTAATTTTTCCAATTAATTAATTATATCAAATATAATTTCTATAAGAAACAATATGAATAAAATTATTAACCAATAATTTATTTAATTCACGAGACCGATTTAATTTTTCCAAAAATTAAATTAGACATCTCATGTAAAATATTAACCAAGAGAGAATAAGCTCAATATAATCAATCGTCTATACTGTGTGCGCCACTCTTTAGGTTCGTGTCAGTTAGCAATGGAAGGGACCAAATACTGTTAAAACCACATATCCAGACGTGTGGCCTACACCGTAACCCAACTGAGAATGAATGATATGGATGAATCTACAAACCTTTACCTTATGTATACGTATACGTATAAACTCTTCAATCATATGTCCCGATCAAGTATTAGGGTCACAGCAATGTCAAATCCAGTTGTAACTTACCTCTATGCATTTGTTAGTGCAAATCGAGATCAACGAGCTCATTTGCCACTAACCGTATATAATTAGACCAAAACTTATGACCTCATTTGCCATTAACCGCATAGGACATCTACATGTTCACTTACAGGAGAAAGAATCATATCTTGATATTTACTAGAGGCTGCTACTTGCCTACCAAGTTGCACATCGAGGTTGACCCACCAGCTGGTGATCTAACACCATGAAAATGGTGGCTATTACAGTGATGTGGATCCCGCATTGGGACCCACCAAGCGATACAAATATACAAATCAATTGTAATCTAATTATAGTACCGAACCACAAAATATTAACCATCACTCTGACGACGGGTTTATACGTCAAATGACTATAATCGCCGTTACACACATGATTCGAATACAAGTACAAACCATATGAAGATGGAGTATAGACCAAATAATCATACAACTAAAAATAAATACTAAAAAGCGGAAATAAAAATACACGGTTTAATAATAACCAGAGAAAAGAAGACTTGGGGCCCCAAACTAGTATCCTCCAAACCCTCCGTTGTCCCAATGCTTGGCCTTCTCTCGACCTAAACTACAACAACAAATATTTCGCCCAAAACCACAGGGTCAGATATACATGATAATAAAAATCAAGATGTTATACAAATCATATACAATAGATCTCAATGAAACAAAATTGACTATTTAACATACCCCTCGGGCATATGAAACAACCAATCGCAAACTGTTAGACATACCCAATCACACATGATGTATGAACGACTAATGAATATGGATCAACACGGACATCACAGTATGCCCGATCCGAAAATGTGTCCGTAAACATGTCCACTTTGTATACGGAATCCAGGATATATTTGGGACAATGTACCTAATTAGTCTCACAAACTAATCGTCTCGTGTGCATAGTCCAATATGGAACATCAACACACGACCATATGTGCCCGACTAAAAATCCCACATATAACCAACCGGCACGCAGATATGATTCTAGAAATGTCATGATGCAACATGACAGCAAAACTCAATTAATCATGTATCCAACAAGGATCAAAGAAACTCACCGAAGTGATGACAACGATCAACGAGATGAGCGATATCAAAGGTAGCGAAACTGGGAGTACACTCCCACAACGAAATGATCGATACGATTAACAACAACACCTCATTATGAATCATAGATTCATAAAGCATTATACATACACGAAATGTATAACATTCACCATAATTATTTATCATTATAACCAAGCAAGATAACCTGCCTCAATCCCGGAGATGAAAAAAATAGTCTTTCCTCAAATGAACCAACGACGTCCTTCAACAAACAACACTCACTCGAGCAAGAAACCTTGAATGAATTACAATTCATTCAATAACACAATCTCACAATATCAATATCGAATACATGGAAATCAACATCCATAACTCAACACGAATAGTTCAAACTATTCCAATGAATATCAACGTCCTAATTTATGATCATATTAACATGATCATAATATTCTTCAATATTCATGATCATCTATCTTACAAGGATTGTCAAAAACAAGTTCAAATAATCATTCTATTATAACAATATCGTCATTAATCATTATAATCTTGCCAAGGACATTACCAATACTTAAACATGATTTTTTAAACAATCATCAACCATTAATTCATCAAGAATTCGGATTTAACATCAAGTTTAACTTAACTATATCAAAAACTATGATACTTGTAATGCCCGGTTATCCCCTAAGCCAATAACCATTTAATACCTAAATGCATTTATATAATATGCATTATGAAAGCATGGCATACAAGTAGACATTTCATGAGCATGAATAACTGCTATGTCCATTTGCATTACGTTTTATACGACATGTTAATTATCTCCTCTAACATGATAAAAGGTCATTGTGAGATGTTTTGTTGCAGTGAGGAGCTCAGTTTCTCGATGGAGATCGATGTGCTAAATGATTATAAAATAATAATTGTAATACCCTAGAAAATTTAAAGACTTAATTAAGTGCTATTTATTTTGCTAATGGTCATGGATTTCAATAATTACAAGTTGTCCAATACTTGGATCGATATGTTTCCAACATAAAATGAAAGATTTAAAAGTAAAGATTTCAAAATAAATTATAAGGATTATTTTAAAATTTATGAAAGTAATTTGAAAATTTTAAGCAATTGATACGATAAAATTTTCATTTGAACACTTATCTTCGCAAAAATAATATTAAATTATTATTTTAATATTATCGAAAATTGGTTAGAGCATATCGAAGATTTAACTCGGGCAGTGCAGAGCATTTCGGAAAATCGAATTTGGACATCGGGAAGGGGTCGAACTGGTGAGCAAGTTGACGGACATTTGCGGTCACCGGACACGCCCGTGACAAGCTGCCGGTCATGTCCGAAGCTTCTAGGCCACTATCCGGATAAGGCCCAATTTGTCTGTCAGGATAAGTTGATCACGGCAAGCGAAGCTTCTCGACCACTATCCGGATAAGGCTGTCCAGCTGTCCGGATAAGGTCGGTCACGACCGACAGAAGCTTCTCGGCCAGCTGTCCGGATAAGGTTGTCCAGCTGTCCGGATAAGGTCGGTCACGACCGACAGAAACTTCTCGGCCAGCTGTCCGGATAAGGGTTCCAGCTGTCCGAGTAAGGTTGATTTTCAACCGACTTTGAGCCCTTATTTGTACATGTTCCCGGATGTGATTTTGTACATATCATATATCATTTTGAAGCTCTGAAACTCTACTTTAAAACGCCCGAAACATATTTTCCTTCCAAAAATTATAAAAGCCACAAAAATCCCGATCAAACAGATAGCTCAAATCTGACAGTTTTTCAAAAGTGATTGATAAAAGTCTCCAAAGAGGTTTCAGATTTTCTTCAAGGATTTTAGCACATCCATCTATAGAAACTGATCTTTTCACATCAAGAGGCACAGGACTTGAGGTAAGATGCTTTTCCTTGCTGTATCATAAGGATCATATATTGATTGATATTTTCATATGTGACTGTTATTGAATGATCATGCATAACATGTGTATGTAAAAGAATGTTTAAGAACAAGAAGTATGGTACTTGATTGATGGCGGGTAGGCACGGGACGCTGGGGACCGGCAGACCCAACAAATGGTGGCAAATACTTGCGGCTGAAAGTCGGTCAAGGAAACCCACACTGAATGAAAAAGGTTGAATACGGCTAATACCATTGGTTGAAAAACCAGTATGGGAACCCCCGTATACATCTTTTATTGGCCAATTATATGAACAGGTTCCGAAAACCATGGCCTATCACTATCAGTCGAGTACCACACTTCAAGGGTACCCGAAGAAAGGATTTTACAAGAACATGACTATATATATTAGTTATTCATTGATAAATGTGCTACGTGATACTTTGCTATTACAGAAGTCTCATCTTACTAAGCCATTATCTCATTAGATTCTTATGATACAGGTGATGATGCTCATGTTTAGGAGTTGACTATCTTCTTCAGTGTTGACAGCCGGAGACTTGTCCATATGCCATTCCCAGCTATTTCGCCCCTATGCTGGAAGACTATGTTTTGTTTTTAATAAGATTACTCTGTTATGGTTTTGCTATGTATTAAACTTAAGGTTGTGTAATGTTTTGAATAAATAATACCGGTTTGCATTATTTCCTTGAGTGCTCGCATTACCAAATCTACTTTTTATTGATTTTCAAAGTTTAAAAGCGTGAGACTCCCCAACTTAGTAGCACGGACCCCTTTGCGGTTCAGCTGCTAGGTTAGGGGGTGTTACTGATTAATGGTATCGGAGCGAAGGTTTAAATCTTTCTGTGAGACGAGAAGATGGCATATGGGCATTCTCGACTGAAGGATATGGTCAACTTTTATCTATTAAGTATTATGTTTAATAAATTACAATATATTAGTTGTCATCATCATCGTTATGTGATCGTTATTGTCTTATGAATGGGTAAGATTGGGCAGTACAACGGATGTGATGGCACCCAAAAGAAAGACAAGAGATGATCCAAATCCAAACCATAACCTTCTTGAGAATTTGGCTGAGCTGATGCAACAACAGACAAGGATGTATGGTGAACAAATGCAGCAATTGCTGAACATGCAACAAAGAAACGAAGAACAAAACCGACAACCTCCACCAAGAAACAATAATGGACCAGCAGTGTATGAAAAATTTAGGAAAATGGAACCTCCTGATTTTCATGGTGGGGCTGATCCTATGGTTGCGGAAGAATGGGTCAAATCACTTGATGTTATCTTTGACTACATGCACATCGACGATGATGAGAAGATACTTTGTGCGATCTTTCAACTCAAAAAGGATGCCAGAACTTGGTGGGAAGGAGCTAAACTTGCAGTCAACTTGGAAGGGTTGCCGTGGGAGAGATTTAAAGTAATATTCTATGATAAATACTTCACCAGGGATGCACGGTCTCTCAAGGTCAAAGAGTTTTTGGAGCTGAAACAAGGGGATATGTCTGTTTGTGAATATATTCGAAAATTTGAAGAAGGCTGTAGGTATGTTCCCTATATTGCTAGGGATAATGCTGAGAAGGTGGATCATTTCCTAAGAGGCCTCCGACCTGAAATTAGAAGAGATGTGAGGATGTCTACATCAACTGAGTTCAGAGAAGTAGTCGACAAAGCACTGCTCGCAGAAGCTGACGAAAAGGAGATACAAAGGTCTTATCAACAGAAGAGGCAAGCGTTTGCTTCAAAAAATTCAGCACATTGGAAGAAATCGGAGCAAAAACCAGGCAAAGCCAATCAGAAGCATCCTACAGTGAGAGATGCTCCAAATACAACTGAGAAGCCCAAGTGTACTAAATGTTGGAAAAATCACTTTGGAGAATGTTTTTTTGGGTCCAATAATTGTTTCAGATCCAAGAAGCCCGGACATATGGCGAGAAATTGCCCAAACACAGATAATAAAGTTCAGGGAAGGGTCTTTGAAATGACTCGAGAAGAAGGCGTGCGAGATGCTTCCGTAGTCTCAGTACCATTCGATCTCGAAATTCTGCACTTACATTGATAGACCCTGGATCTACACATTCATTTGCATCATATGCATTTATGAGAAAATCGGGCATTAAACCAAAACTCTTGAAAGTTGGTTATAATGTGGCTGCTCCGTTTGGAGAAAATATGGATTCGACCAAATGTTGAGGGCACATGTCTGATTCGAATTGGCGGGAGGATACTCGCCGACCTTGTTGTCCTACCAATATCTAATTTTGATGTTATCCTTGGTATGGTGGCTATCTAAATATTGTGCAAATGTTGATTGTAATAAGAAGATTGTGGCCTTTCAACCAAGAAATGGAGGAGGGTTTACTTTTAAAGGTAATTTATATTCGTGCTCTTTGCCAATTATAAGCGCCTTTGAAAGCTAGGAAGATGTTAAATAAGGGGTATACTGGCTATTTGGCTAATGTTTTGGACACCTCCCTTGAAATGAAATTGAAGCCTGAAGATGTAGAGGTGGTTAGAGAATTTCCTGAGGTGTTTCCAGATGATCTACCAGGGTTGCCCCCAGATCGGGAAATTGAGTTTGCAATCGATGTAATGCCAGGGACTACCCCTATTTCTAAAGCCCCATACAGAATGGCACCAACAGAATTGAAAGAATTAAAAACCCAGCTACAAGAATTACTTGATAAGGGATTCATTCGTCCTAGTTGTTCACCTTGGGGAGCCCCTGTCTTATTTGTGAAAAAGAAAGATGGCTCATTGCGATTATGCATTGACTATAGAGGCTGAATAAGGTGACCATCAAGAACAAATATCCTCTTCCAAGGATAGATGATTTATTTGATCAGTTGCAAGGAGCATCGGTATTCTCAAAGATTGATTTACGTTCCGGATATCATCAACTGAAGGTCAAAGAAGAAGATATCCAAAAGACAGCATTTAGAACGCGATATGGTCACTATGAATTTTTAGTGATGCCTTTTGGTTTGACAAATGCTCCAGCAGCATTTATGGATCTGATGAACCGGATATTCAAAGAGTTCCTTGATAAATTTGTGGTGGTGTTTATTGATGACATCCTTATCTATTCACATGATAGAGATGAGCACAAAGAACACCTCAGAATTGTGCTTCAAATTCTCAAAGAAAAACGGTTATATGCTAAATTCAAGAAATGTGAATTCTGGATAGAACAAGTGGTATTTTTAGGGCATGTAGTATCCAAGGATGGCATTTCAGTTGATCCAAACAAGATAGAAGCGGTGAGTAACTGGCCAACACAAACGAATGTATCAGAGGTTCGAAGTTTCTTAGGACTAGCCGGCTACTACCGACGATTCGTACAAGGATTCTCGAAGATGGCAACCCCATTAACATTGTTAACAAGGAAGAATACAAAGTTTATTTGGACTGATGCTTGCGAGGGGAGTTTCCAAGAATTGAAGCGTAGATTAACTACGGATCATGTCCTTGCCACTCCTATGGGAACAGGTGGCTTTGTAGTTTATATTGATGCTTCTAAGAATGGTTTGGGTGCTATATTAATGCAACATGGAAAGGTAATAGCCTATGCCTCTAGGCAATTAAAAGAGTATGAGAAGAATTATCCAACACATGATCTAGAACTGGCTGCTGTTGTCTTTGCACTAAAAATTTGGAGGCATTACCTATATGGTGAAAAGTGCGAAATCTATACAGACCATAAGAGTTTGAAGTACTTTTTCACATAGAAGGAGCTGAATATGCGACAGCGGAGATGGTTAGAATTGGTGAAAGACTATGATTGTGAGATCAATTATCATCCTGGTAAGGCAAATGTGGTTGCAGATGCATTAAGTAGAAAGTCTATGTCTTCCTTTCTAATCACACATAAGCCATTATTATTAGACTTGCAAAAGTTAGAACTGGAAATTGTGCCCAAAAGAAATATTTGTTCGTTATCAGCACTCATCTTGAAACCTGCACTTCGATATATAATCAAAGAAACCCAGAAGGCGGATCAGTACATTGGCAAATTAAGGGAAAAAGTTGATGAAGGCAAATTACCAAACTTTGCAGTCTCTGGTGACAAAATATTACGATATAAAGGGAAGGTGTGTGCGGTGACACAACCATCATAGGGGAAATTCTGAAGGAAGCTCATTCCAGTCCTTATTCAATACATCCAGGTAGCACAAAAATGTATAAAGACTTGCAACAACATTATTGGTGGCCTAACATGAAGAAAGATATCGCAAAATTCATCGCAGAATGTCTAACTTGTCGTGAGATCAAAGCGAACATCAGAGACCACCAGGATTATTGAAGCCTTTACTAATTCCGGAATGGAAATGGGAACACATTACAATGGATTTTGTGCTTGGGCTACCAAGGACTCAAAGTGGGTATAATTCCATATGGGTGATTGTTGATAGATTGACCAAGTCTGCTCATTTTTACCAGTAAAATCCACATATAATATGGATCGATACGCTCAGGAATATATTAAAGAGATAGTCCGGCTACATGGGGTGCCAATATCTATAGTATCTGACAGGGACCCTAAATTCACATCTGCATTTTGGAAAAGTTTACATAATGCAATAGTGCAAGCTTGCTTTCAGACCACATTTCATCCACAAAGTGATGGGCAGTCAGAAAGAGTTATTCAAATACTCGAAGATATGTTGAGAGCATGCATACTAGATTTCAAGGGCAATTGGGATACAAATCTTCCATTGGTAGAGTTCACCTACAACAACAGTTACCAATCTACAATTGGGATGGCACCTTATGAAGCACTATATGGGAGAAAATGTAGATCTCCCGTACCTTTGGGATGAAGTTGGAGAAAGAAGTCTCTTGGGCCGAAATGATACAATTGCTATGGCGGTAGAAAAGATAAGAGAACGAATGAAAATTGCACAAAGTAGACGGAAGAGTTATGCGGATAATCGAAGAAGAGATTTGGAATTCGCGATTGGAGACTATGTCTTCTTGAGGGTATCCCCGATGAAAAGCATAATGAGATTTGGGAAGAAAGGAAAACTTAGCCCGAGATATGTTGGCCCATTTGAAATCCTTGAGAGAGTTGGTGACATAGCTTATAGAATAGCCTTACCTCCTTCGCTATCTGGTGTACACAACGTATTCCATGTGTCCATGTTAAAGAGGTACATTTCCAACCCCTCACATGTGTTAAATTATGAGCCGTTGGAATTATCCCCAGACTTGTCCTATGAAGAGAAGCCGGTACAGGTTCTTGATAAGAAAATAAAGAAACTAAAGAACAAGGAAATTCATTTGGTAAAGATTTTGTGGAGGAATCATGCCGTTGAAGAGGCTACATGGGAAAGAGAGGAGGAAATGCAAAGCAAATATCCAGAACTGTTCGGTATGTCAATTTCGAGGACGAAATTTATAAGGAGGGGAGGACTGTAATGCCCGGTTATCCCCTAAGCCAATAACCATTTAATACCTAAATTCATTTATATAATATGCATTATGAAAGCATGGCATACAAGTAGACATTTCATGAGCATGAATAACTGCTATGTCCATTTGCATTACGTTTTATACGACATGTTAATTATCTCCTCTAACATGATAAAAGGTCATTGTGAGATGTTTTGTTGCAGTGAGGAGCTCAGTTTCTCAGTAAGGAGATCGATGTGCTAAATGATTATAAAATAATAATTGTAATACCCTAGAAAATTTAAAGACTTAATTAAGTGCTATTTATTTTGCTAATGGTCATGGATTTCAATAATTACAAGTTGTCCAATACTTGGATCGATATGTTTCCAACATAAAATGAAAGATTTAAAAAGTAAAGATTTCAAAATAAATTATAAGGATTATTTTAGAATTTATGAAAGTAATTTAAAAAATTTTCGACGAATTGATACGATCAAATTTTCATTTCAGAACACTTATACTGCAAAAATAATATTAAATTATTATTTTAATATTATCGAAAATTGGTTCCGAGAATATCGAAGATTTAACTCAGACGAGTCTGGAACAGGTCGGAAAATCGAATTTAGACATCGGGAAGGGTCGAACCGGGTGAGCAAGTTGACGGACATTTGCGGTCACCGCCGGACACGCTGATCGACAATCACGGTCATGGCCGAAGCTTCTAGGCCACTATCTGGATAAGGTCATTTGTCAGGATAAGGTCGGTCATGACCAAGCGAAGCTTCTCAACCACTATCCGGATAAAGTGTCCGGATGTCAGGATAAGGTCGATCCACGACCGGCGAAGCTTCTTGGCGGTGTCCGGATAAAGTCCGGTGTCTGGATAAGGTCGGTCACGACCGACAGAAGCTTCTCGGCCAGCTGTCCGGATAAGGGTTCCAGCTGTCCGGGTAAGGTTGATTTTCAACCGACTTTGAGCCCTTATTTATACATGTTCCCGGACGTGGTTTTGTACATATCATATATCATTTTGAAGCTGTGAAACTCTACTTTAAAATGCCCGAAACATATTTTCCTTCCAAAAATTATAAAAGCCACAAAAATCCCGATCAAACAGATAGCTCAAATCTGACAGTTTTTCAAAGGTGATTGATAAAAGTCCCCAAAGAGGTTTCAGATTTTCTTCAAGGATTTTAGCACATCCATCTATAGAAACTGATCTTTTCACATCAACAGGCACAGGACTTGAGGTAAGATGATGCTTTTCCTTGTTGTATCATAAGGATCATATATTGATTGATATTTTCATATGTGACTATTATTGAATGATCATGCATAACATGTGTATGTAAAAGAATGTTTAAGAACAGGAAGTATGGTACTTGATTAATGGCGGGTAGGCACGGGACGCGGGGGACCGGCGGACCCAACAAATGGTGGCAAATACTTGCGGCTGAAAGTCGGTCAAGGAAACCCACACTGAATGAAAAAGGTTGAATACGGCTAATACCATTGGTTGAAAAACCAGTATGGGAACCCCCGTATACATCTTTTATTGGCCAATTATATGAACAGGTTCCGAAAACCATGGCCTATCACTATCAGTCGAGTACCACACTTCAAGGGTACCCGAAGAAAGGATTTTACAAGAACATGACTATATATATAGTAGTTATTCATTGATAAATGTGCTACGTGATACTTTGATATTACAGAAGTCTCATCTTATTGAGCCATTATCTCATTAGATTCTTATGATACAGGTGATGATGCCATTGTTTAAAAGTTGACTATCTTCTTCAATGTTGACAGCCGGAGACTTGTCCATATGCCATTCCCAGCTATTTCGCCCCTATGCTGGAAGACTATGTTTTGTTTTTAATAAGATTACTCTGTTATGGTTTTGCTATGTATTAAACTTAAGGTTGTGTAATGTTTTGAATAAATAATACCGGTTTTCATTATTTCCTTGAGTACTCGCATTACCAAATCTACTTTTTATTGATTTTCAAAGTTTAAAAGCGTGAGACTCCCCAACTTAGTAGCACGGACCCCTTTGCGGTTCAGCTGCTAGGTTAGGGGGTGTTACAATACTTATCTCCCAATTCATCATTAGCTTCCTTTACAATAGTTAAACTTCTCAAGAACACTCAAACTATAAGTAGTCATCCCTGATTATGTTAATCAATCAGGCTGAGTATAATTCTTCCAAAACATGATTATAACATCTAAGTATTCCTAAACATTAAAGACATACTCATTTCTAAGTCCTAATCATCATATTCTTCATTATGTGTTCATAAATTCAATATTAATCATATTTACTCTATCAATTCAAGAACACATGAACTAATCATTAGCAATATCATCATCTTGGAATTAACACAAGATTAGTTAACATACCTCTTTGAAGATGAAGAACAACCTAAAACACTTTAAGAATCCACTATAATCCACAAGCTCCCAAGCTCCAATCCAAGATATGAAGCTCCAAGGCAAGATAGAAGAGGCTTATAATCACTCAAGAGGGCAGGAGGATGATTCTAGAAAGAAAATTCAGAGTTGGTTTGTGCAAAAATAAAAGACAAGACATGTCTTTATAATATGCACTTCCATTAACGTACGCTACCTACAAAGGTTAACGTACGCTAACATCCTTTACGTACGCTAACACCATAGTATTATGTAGGTAAACATCCTTTAGAGGCTACTGCCTCAATTCTTACATTGACAACAAAATAGGTATGTTATCGCAACATCATTACGTACATTAATACAACGACGTTGCGTATGTAAGGCCCATTGACTTGGCTGTCCAAATCAAGCCAAAAGTTCCAGCCATGCAACGCCATGCGCGATCTTACCCGCCGACAGTTGGGATGCGATCTGATACCCATGGTTACGTATGTAATCGACCACGCTTAACGTGTGTAACACTTGTAAAGATAGCGTACGCTAGATGCTAGATATAATGTATGTTATGGCTAATGTACTTAGCCAAAAACATAACTCAACACAACATCCATCAGACGAAATAATATGAACATCAATTATGAATAGTTGACCCTAAAATATCCTGATATAATAAACTTTGTATAAATCCAAATATAATAAAACGATACACGCACCATACGTGCAATACAACAGTATAAAATGAAAAATTATAGACGTATATTACAGTTAATTGGATTGATCTACTCTAGTGACTAACTTAATGTCACAAGAACATTTCCTACTGAATCCTGAAGTAAAAGGTTCACGTATACCTATCACAACCTTTCAGTTCAGTCATTGACCATCCCAGAGTGAAATTCATATGACCGAATCGAGATGAGTCGAGTCCGAGTATACTAATCCCATTAGCATACCTATAACATATGCTTCCACTAACCCTTATTGAAGACAGGCAATCTCTATGTCAAAGTACATGTTATACAAGTCTTGTCTAAAATTAATGCTCAATTATGTTTTATCGACTTGCAAACCAGTTAAGCATTCAAGCCCTAAACACTCTGAGTGCCTATCTCCTTATCTCATATGGAGTGGAACGTATGCTCTCAAATACAAGGACTATTATTCCATATACCTAAGCATGATGCCAATAATATACAATAATATAGCAATAATAAATATCTTATTCGATTGATGTTCATAATTACAATACAATGCCTTCAGTCTCTCATCCTCTTAGTGGATTTTGATGACATATTCCTGATATATATACACAACATACGGCTATAATTTCCACAATATACAGGAACCAAAAATACGAGTATAATTCATATGGAAGAGAATCCCAAAAACAGTACAAAATGCATAGAAATACATTACAGCAGGAATAAATTGGTCATCCAGGTATATACCCGGTCCGAACACATGTTCTATACAATAATATATACTTCGGACTCCCCCGTCGGGACATCCCTGGTTGGATTACCCTCCGGGTGGTACATACCAAGTCAAGAGTCGGTCGAACTACCTAAACATTACATATACCCTAGAGCCCTCGTCAATGCAATCCCCTGGCTTTACCCGGTCCAGAAGTCTCAAAATATCTCAACATTTGTACAACTTCAAAAATATCATATCCCAATCATATCATTCTACATTTCACAGTATGTTGTCACATAACTTTGACGACGCAAGTCTCAATTTATTATCTAAAACTATCATCAACTTTTCTTTTCAATCGCATTTGAAATAACATTTTGAGGCATCCTCGATAAATCATTTATAAAATGCTATCATTCTATAAAACGATAATCAATATCAGTCATCAAAAACATTTTTGAAATCCTTTCGAAACACAGTTTATTTCAAAATCATTTTCAAACACTAAAAGTCGTTAATTTGATTGAAAAATTATTTTCAAAAACATTTCAAAATATCAATATAGAATTGCTGAATTCAGAGCATGAACAAAACCATATGAAAAATAATGGGTTATACATATTCAATTGCAATTCGAATGGTTTGAAATTAGGATTCAAAACTCTGAAATTTCCGACCTATAATAGGAATTCATAATAATCGGCATTAGGGAAATTCATTCTAATTGAAATAACATAAAACTCTTATTGAATTTCTGAGAGAATTTTTATCGGACAATTCGCGGACGATATCCGATTACGGTGATTCGACGAAAGTTTTAACTTCCGTTCTGCTAGAATCGATAAGAATAGCCCTAGGATACTTGATATATGATCATTTATGAATTCTAAACAACAATTCATCAAGAATGTAGAAAAATAACTTCAGGGTTCAGGGCGAGATTACCTCCAATCCAACAAAACCGCTTAAATTTGCTGAAGAGGACTTGCAATTCAATTCTCGGGCGTTGATTACGCGTTTAAACTGCTCGAATGGAATTCCAAAGTGAGGGCAGAAGCCCCCTGTTCTTCCAAGTTCATATGCCACAAAAATGGCTGAAAAAACGAGTTTATATCACAAGGAAAAGCATCTAGGTCAGTTATAAGTGTAATAAGGTAATTTCGCCGTGACAGACTGACACCCTTGTCTTGTTTTGATCATAACATGCTCATTCCAAATCGGAATGGCTTTCCGTTTATTCCATTGGAAGGCTAACTCAATAATAAACAATCCTTTTAAATTATCAAATTTTTAGATTTTTCCTGAATTTATGGTGACTCATGTGAGTCCTGGCGCACATCGCCTTCCAAAAAGGTCCGCACTTTTTTTATTGACATACTTGTGGTACTCCATTTATAATTTGAATGGTCTAGTAGTATAATTGTCACGCCCCCACATCGGGGTTGGACGAAAACGCGACAGTTAACGTAATAAATGACGTTTGTGATAATACATTCTAGTAAACCATACATATGCCAGATCTCAGCCCGGTGAACTACGACTGGTTATTTCATAGAAAAGAAATATTCAAGAGTACAGCGGAATTATTACATCAAGTGCAAAAGAGTACATCGGAAACCAAAATACATTATGACACAGGAATAAAAAGAAGCGTTAAAGCAGCATCCTAATTCCTACGTCTTGGTAATACTTTGAGGACGGTCTTCAGAGGTCATCAGCATCCGTCTCTTCTTCTTCTTGGTTGTCTTCATCTAGTGGGGTTTTAGAATATAATTTAAAATGGGGTGAGAATAATGGATTCTCAGTGAGTTGGGTTTGGGTATTTAATGAGTTTATTATTTAATAAACATTATGTTTCTCCCACTTTTGAAAAATAGTATTGTTTAAAAATTGGTGCAAGTTTTAAAGAAGAATATTATGAATTGTGACATGAATGTATAGTCAATCTCCGTAGATTGCGGTTGAGTATGAAGAATGCACGGCGTCGAGCGCCCAATGAGTATTTAGCTTTGGGAGGTCGTCTACATGATTAATCCCTTAGCCTCGTTATAACGTCTTAGACCATTATCAGTGTTTGGCCTTTGACTATCGCCACGAATTTTGGTTTGATAACCGTAGCCTTGGGCGTTTGTCGAACCATTACTATAACATTGGCCTTTGAGCTTTATCGCTCTCACGCTTGGTGACGTGCTGCCTTATCTCTTATCTGGGCTCGATATGTCCTTAGCTTGGGTCTTTGCCCGGATCATATCATAATCGCGACTATACCCGAATTCTATGACCCAGTCACCTTAGGATCACTCCATCCTTCGGCTTCAATGGAATAGCATACGACAGTAGCTTTGCCTAGAACAACAACCACGCAGCTCGATTCATGACTAAGACTAACCGCCCCTCATGCATATAATAGAAAAAGGGACTCTAGAGGTACTCGTACGGACTCTAGCAGTGGCTTCCGCCCGAAGGTCTTAGCACTTAGCTCCGTACAGCACTTACTCCCGATATCAATTGAATAACAATTATTGTCGTGATTAACAGTGGTTATGCATATTGTATGATATCAATATGATTATTTGATAGTTTATGGACTTGGATAAGCTAGAGGAATTAGTTCAACCGGTTGATGATTAAATTGCTATTGTGCGAGTCTTAGCATAATCTTATAATAAATTCATAAACTCGAATAGTTCGGTATGGATTGATTATACGTCCGAAAATTACGAACTAAATTGCGAAAAGTCCATTACGATATGATGATTGAAGGTCAGAAGTTGCATGAAAGTTTTACCTTTAGGAAATTACAGTTCTGTCCTTTCGACTTTTAAGTACTATCATTATTTTTACTAAATTTTATAAATTTGGATAATTCGGTACGGATTGATTATAAGTCCGAAAATTACGAACATTATTGCGAAAAGTCCGTTATGATATGATGATTGAAGGTCAGAAGTTGCATGAAAGTTTTACCTTTCGAAAATTACAGTTCTGCCCTTACGTCTTTCAAGTACTATCATTATTTTTACTAAATTTTATAAATTTGGATAATTCGGTACGGATTGATTATAAGTCCGAAAATTACGAACTTTATTGTGAAAAGTCCGTTATGATATGAGGATTGAAGGTCAGAAGTTGCATAATAGTTTTACCTTTCGAAAATTACAGTTCTGCCCTTTCATATTTTAAGTACTATCATTATTTTTACTAAATTTTATAAATTTGGATAATTCGGTACGGATTGATTATAAGTCCGCAAATTACGAACTTTATTGCGAAAAGTCCGTTGTAATATGAGGTTCTAATATCAGAAGTTGCATGGAGTTTTTTCCTCCCATAAATTACAATTCTGCCCTTTCGAAATTATAGTACTATTATTATTATTTTTATTTAGTTTTATCTTATAATTTTGATTAATTCATTTGGATTTACTTAAATTCCGAAAATTATGAATCCAGTTGCGACTTGAACCTTACGACTTGTAATTTTAGATTACGTTCAGTTTTAATTTTTATTCTTTTATAATTTATGATTTCACCCCTTTGTTTTGTCTTAATCGATATTTTAGTATTCGGGTCATATCTTTTTCGTTTCTTGTCTGATTGAACTCAAATTTTTGGGGTAGGCGCTTTATGTTATTATGAGTACAGAGAGTTCAACTTTTTTGGAAATTTTATTTCCGAAACAGTAAGTTTCTGTAAATTACAGTTTTGGCCCCGAATTCTTGAAATTTACATTTTTGCCCCAATTTTCTATTTTAGTGAATTCCGATTTGGGTGAAATTTTATAGAGAACTTATTTTTGATATTTTAATACTTAATTTTAAGACATAAGAGCAGAATTATGGATCTTAATAATTTTACCTCAAATTTATCTTATTTAAACTATTTTAGTTTATCCTTCAAACTTAGGTTCGAATTATCAAATATCCCGGTGACTAATTATCCTCTTACCATAGTCCAATATATATACTCATATGTTTTTGGGATTTTAATCTCTAAAGGTCAGATTTGTCATATTCAACCAATATTTCCATCAATAAATTAATTTGCACATATGATTAAAATATGACAAACAAAATTCATAAAATATCAAGACCATTACATGCATGGTAATGAATGTCAATCAAGTATAGATTGTACTACCCGTAATTTTGATTTCCGGTAACTTTCTATTTTCGGCGGAAGTCCGTTTTGAAAACTTGCTTGGGACCGTTTCGTCACCCTGAGAATGATTAATTCTACACTTTTTGACATCCGAGTTCGTTTCGGTGTCGTTATGTTGAGTTCCGTGCTTTTCAGCGACTTTTCCGCACTTGAGTTCGATTCTTGCGAATCTCGTTCTAAAGCTAACATTTGAGTTTCCCGTAAGTCCGTTTAACTTTGTTAGAAGTGTTGTGAACTTCGGTTTGGTTATTCGATCGCGTATCGTGATTTTCGGGCGTTTTGGGCCATTTTGTAATTTACCCAAAGTTATGGGTATTCTATCTGTATTCGTTGTCTCGACTCTTTTCTCGGTCGCGTATGATTAATTATTACATTACGCTTTCATTTCGGTCGTTGATGTTGTCCGCGAACTTTTCGCCGTGTTCGTTCGTGCGTTTTGAAATCGAGTCGTCGAGCCACAGTGGTCGCACCGGCCGGACGATTGCGGGGACCAGGACGGCCGCGAGTTCGGGCCGGACGATGGCGCGATGGCCGGCGAGCACAGCAAGAACCGCGTAAGCGCACGCTTCACGGCCGTGCAGCTGCGCGCTAGCTTCAGCGATGTAGCGCCTTGCCGAGTCGGCCAGCGTACGCTTCGAGCTGGCCGAGGGATTACGAGGTTACGGACTCGGGTAGGATCGGCAGTAGCGCACGCCACTGCCGGTCGTTGCGTTGCCGGCATGGGTAGCGTCTGGCGTCGGCCCGACTAGCGTGCGTTACGGATGAGCTTGCTAGTCGAGGCTACCGACAGTCGGCTAGCGCGCAGGCTTCCGGCCGTAGCGCACGCTAGCGGGAGTCGGGCGGACGAGTCATGGTCGGCAGAATTGGTCGGTGGTGCCGAGTCATGCGGGCCATGGCCGAGAGTGCTGGGCCGATACTGGCCGATAGCGCACGCTAGTCCGGGAAGGCTAGCGCACGCTAGTTCCGGTCCAGTATATAAATGACAGAACAGCCACTTTCTCACTCATTTTTTCATTTCCTTTCTCTTCGGTCCGCGGCTGGAGCTTCGTAGAAGATGAAGCCATGTTGTTAAACAACAAATCCATGAAGTTCCTGAGTTCATATCATTGATCGATCATCCTATAACATCCTTCGATCCAGCGAATCAAGGTTAGATCTTTAGAACCCTACTTTTGGGGAGATTTGGGGGTTTTCGCATTTTTATCCGATTCATTCCGTTTTGTTGATTAATTCATGATGAATATGATTAATCTTGTTGGTACTCTTAGTTTCCCTACGGATTCATGGTATATTTTGTGATTTTTACGAAATCGAGAGGGTTTGGTTGTGGTCCGCCCTCGTTGTCGTTTTTATACGAATATACATGAATAGTAGGCGGGTTTCCGGGCGTATTCCAATTCCGTAATCGTTTAGAATCTGTTGTAATTGTATTCTTCGAATCGTTAGGTTCGGTTTCGATGGTTCCTAGCATTCGTCGGTGACTTTCCATTCCGTTCGTTGCGGCGTCGATTATTCAAGGCAAGTATACATTTATGAATGTGCGTTCTCGACTTTGAAAGTAAGAAATGTTGATGGTATGATTATTTCTAGCCACTCTGGGGCGGGCCGACGGGTCCATGAGGGTTTCGTAGCCTCTGGTGCGATTCCACGGTTGATATGAACGAACCGTTTCTACGGCATTCATATGAAATATTGTTGGCATGTAATGAACGAACCATTTTGACGGCATTCCTACATGTAACGGCGTATGATATGAACGAACCGTTTCTACAGCATTCACATACGTCTTGAGATTTTAGTTATTTCGAAATACTAGTCTTGAATTGATGAATTGACGGATTACATTTACTTTATTGTCGAGGAGTATTGTGTTTCATACTGTTATACTTGCACTAGCTATTCGACGGCTAACCCCTTTATGGGGGAAATACGTTTCATGTATTTCAGGTTCCAGGAGAGAGGACAGGCGGGTACCGGGTCGGCATGAAGATGATGGGCAAGTGTGATACTGTGTCTTGTCTCCGGTTATTTTTCTTGGATTCCTCCATTCAGTGTTGTTGTACTGGAATGGATTTTTAAATACTCGAGTATTGTATTTCAGTTTCCTTGATGTTTCGGCCTGTGTTTCCGAGGTATTGATTTGTGCAGTGATGTATATGGTTTCATTGGTTATGGTTTTGAATACCATTTGTATCGTCTTTCTTTCCATTGTATGTAGATCTTCTCGGTCAAGTTTATAGTTCCTCGTATGTTTAGCCTTGTGGGTCCCACGGCGGGGCTCACGGCGCTGTAATATACCCTGAATAACTTGGGGGTGTTACAGAATATGGTATCAGAGCTTAGGTTTATGGATACCTAGGCTGTCGGTCTTTTGGGTCGATTGAGTCGTCATTTGCCCACAGTATCACTACTCTGCCATCATCACAGTGCGACCGGTACTTGTAAGTCCTCTCACTCTTCTTGTATTTTCTTGACCATTTCGTTTTTAGCTTGGTATTCTTTGGAATTGGTCACTTTGAGAAGGTGTAATTTGGATTATACTTCCGCACGTGTGTGCCCTTTAGAATGTTGGATGTAAGGAGAAGAAGTCGTGACTGTGGTTACGGACGTGAACCCTTCCTTGAGATTTTTTCAAATTGCTAATTTTGATATTAGCGTGTATCGGTTTTGTGTTGAGACTTTGTTTGGGAGTCGCATGCTAGTACCACGGGAGATCATCGACTTCTGCACTGTAAGTATGTTGTTTGGATTATTCGATAATTCTTGGTTATCTTGGTGATTTTGGATTTATATGTTGGATAATTGTGCTTGAGGATGATGTGAACGTATGACAATGTTGCTGAATGCGTATATGTATTCATTGTGCCGTATGATCGTTTGGTATGTCGAGATGTTCGTAGAGAATAGCGGAAAATGGCTAAGTACAGCTACGTTAGCGCACGCTACAAGGTATGCCTAGCGCGCGCTAAGATATATACTTAGCGTACGCTACGGTGTATACTTAGCGCACGCTAAGAGATTCGGTTACGTACGCTAAGGAGGACCCCTAACGTACGTAACGACTTGCTGGGTTAGTTTCGGAAGGTGGCCGACAGGTAGGCCTGTGTTGATTTTTATATTCGATTAGCGCACGCTAACGCATGTTGGTTAGCGCACGCTAACACCAGATCGCCAATAATGGAATCTTAGCTTTCGGCGGGTGGACCCGGCCATGTTCGACGCGTGTCCAGATAAGGTCAACGAGTGCTTGTCGTGTAGAGCTAGCGCACGCTAAAACCGTATGATTAGCGCACGCTAATTCCATATCGGTCAAAGGAATCCCGATAATCGCGGATGCTTTCGGCATGTGGGGGCACGATACTGTAGCAAGTCAACGACGATTAGCGCGCGTTAAGGTCGAAGAATAGCGCACGCTACTGAGCATTTCACTGTATCAAGTCAACGCCTGTTAGCGTACGCTAATGCATGGGCATTACGTACGTTAGATGAATTTCGAAGCGATGTAGTAGCTTCTGGACTGCCCGATAGTGCACGCTATCAAGGAAGGATAGCGCACGCTAGTCATGTAGCGCACACTAAATATAAGGTCTAGCGCGCGCTAGTGATGTGTTTTATAGAGAGGATAGACGAGTGCTGAGAGGCATTTTGTCCATTCTCCTTCCTTCAGTCAATAGAGAGAACCTTGGGAAGTAGAAGTTTCTAAACATTGAGAGATGATTCTCTCAAACAAGATTAAGATGGAGAGCTCGGATTTAAGTATTGTTCATGAAGTTTTTGATGATTCTTGGAATGGAGTTCAAATTATTCTTCTTCGTGGTTCGTCCATACATGGTAGTCCTCGTATCCCTTTGATAGTGGTTCATTGCTTTAAGGATTACTACTTGGGAGGGAGTATGTTGGGAATCGTGTATTTTGATGTTCGTCTTATTTCAATGAAAATGCATAAATTGGACTGTAATTTTATCCACTGTGTGAGTATTTTGAAATGGCTTTTGGTATTTTGCCAACTGAATTTTTATTTTGTAAAACCGATTCCCTAAACTGAGTCTTTGGCATTTTGGCCTTGATCGTTTTGACGGTATTTGGAAAATGATTTTTTCTTAATATTTGAAAAAAATATTACCATCATCAGTCTTTTTAGCATTTTTGAAATGATGTGGAAAAATTGTGCTCAGCCTGGTAAATCCTTGTGAGAAGGGTTTACAGCGTGTAATATTCCCAGGAGGATCTGGGGTGTTACAATTGTGGTATCATGTGATAATGTTATACGAGATTTATTGGAATTGTAATAAGAGATTTCGGATGTTGATATGATTATTGAGACCTTCTTCATATGGTGATGACAGTATTGTTGCGACTCTTAAGGTTGTATGAATGGCATGACGAAGAAAATGGTAACATGGAGATATATACCTCGGATATGTTGTTCTGAATGGGATTTCGGATATTTCGTGTTCCTGAAGAACTCTTGAATTATACGAGGTGATGAATTTTTTTTAAGAAGTGTTGAAGTTTTGAAAATGAATACGGAATATTCATATCTATAGCTAATCTATGTGTTTGATATAATATTCGTATAGGAATACGAATGTGATTATGAGTTTGATGAGACTATTATTCATCTCCGAATTTGGAAGCCCATACGTATGGAGCAAATGTTCAAGTCGAATGATTGGACTATTTGATAACCTTTTTAGTAGGATTATCTATTGTTTTGAACCAGTCGGATGATTCGAAATGATGACGGTCATAAGTAAATTTTAACGATGGATTTACGAGAAGGGAACCTTATCAATTCGTATTTAAGAATTGAGTTTGGAACATTTAGACCCTTATTATTGGTCCTCATTTGTTGCTGATATGATCATCATATTTCGACTCGTATTGTGGACACGATGCGTAAGTGTCTGAGTTGGATTGTTCAGACTGTGATTAGTCGAGATATGGTGAAACGATTGAGTTTGTGGTTTGGTGGTATTGATATTGGTCGTCATCGAACCTGTTGATTATTAATCCTTCGTTTTACAATAAGATATGATGTTTGATCGTGAATTATGACTGTTGTGTTGCGGTTAAGGTTGAAGGGTTCATAGATTAACTTGGTCGAGACTGAGGAATTCGTAAGACGAAATCAACTGAATTGGTAACAGTTCGTTGTATTGATATCGAGGCAAGTTTTATACTCGTACTAATCAATGAGACTAATGTTATCGTGTAGGTGTACGAATGTGTGTATCATTTCGAGACTTGGTCTCCTTGTGATTGTTTTGATATCAGGGGATTGTTTGATACGACACCCATCGACAAATCATGCCAAATATTATTGTTGTTCGTAAACGGCCGATTGGTTATGTGTAGGATTTTTAGCCAGGCACTCGATGGTCATGCGTGGATGATTCCGCATTGAACCGTGCACACGAGACGTAGTTCTTGAGGCTAATTAGGTACATTGTCACACGTATATTCTGGATTCCGTATACGGGGTGGACATGTGCACGGACAAATTTCCGGATCGGGCGTACTGTGATGTCCCTCTTGAGCCTTATTGTTTGGTCGTTCGTAGTCCATGTCGTATTAGATATGTCCGACGATTTGCGGCTGGCTGTGCATACGCCGAGGGTTATGTCCGACAGTCAGGGTTGCTTCTTTGAGAATCTGTATTGTGATGATTTACAGCTTTGGGCTGTTCGGCTTTCAGGCCATCGTGATACACAGCTTGTGAGGGTTTCGTGCCATTGCCATGTATTGGTATTTTGTTGGAGCCTTCGGGCATGGTGATTCGCATCTCTTTCAGCATTGGTTTAGTTTACCTTCGGGTAATGTATTGTTGTGTTCTATATTGATGATTCGCCGTTTGGGCGTAAGTTTCGGTTCTTGTGTATCTCGTTGAGTTTTTCCTAGCGGAATATTTCTTTTCCCTACTTGTTTTAAGTTTCGGGACGAAACTTCTTTTAAGGAGGGTAGAATGTAATACCCGTAATTTTGATTTCCGGTAACTTTTTATTTTCGGCGGAAGTCCGTTTTGAAAACTTGCTTGGGACCGTTTCGTCACCCTGAGAATGATTAATTCTACACTTTTTGACATCCGAGTTCGTTTCGGTGTCGTTATGTTGAGTTCCGTGCTTTTCAGCGACTTTTCCGCACTTGAGTTCGATTCTTGCGAATCTCGTTCTAAACTGCTGTTTCGAGTTTCCCGTAAGTCCGTTTAACTTTGTTAGAAGTGTTGTGAACTTCAGTTTGGTTATTCGATCGCGTATCGTGATTTTCGGGCGTTTTGGGCCATTTTGTAATTTACCTAAAGTTATGGGTATTCTATCTGTATTCGTTGTCTCGACTCTTTTCTCGGTCGCGTATGATTAATTATTACATTACGCTTTCATTTCGGGTCGTTGATGTTGTCCGCGAACTTTTCGTCGTGTTCGTTCCGTACGTTTTCGAAAATCGAGTCGTCGAGCCACAGTGGTCGCACCTTGCCGGACGATTGCGGGGCGACCGGACGGTCGCGAGTTCTGGCCGGACGATGGTAGCCGGCAGCAGCAGCAAAGAGAACCGACGTAGCGCATGCTACGGCCGGGATCTTCTGCGCTAGCTCTTCAGCGATGTAGCGCCTGTGTCGAGTCGGCCAGCGTACGCTTCTCGGGCGGAGGATTACGAGGTTACGGACTCGGGTAGGATCGGCAGTAGCGCACGCTCTGCCGGTCGTTGCGCACGCCGACCGGCAGGGGTAGCGTGCCGTCGGCCGACTAAAGCATACGTTACAGGGATGAGCTTGCTAGTCTAGAGGCTATGGGCCAATTCGGCTAGCGCGCGCAGCTTCCGGCCGTAGCGCACGCTAGCGGGAGTCGGGCGGACGAGTCATGGTCGGCGGGGTGGTCGGTGGTGCCGGGTCATGCGGGCCATGGCCGAGAGTCTTTGGGCGATCTTGGCGATAGCGCACGCTAGTCCGGAAAGGCTAGCGCCGCTAGTTCCGGTCGATATATAAATGACGAAATGACCACTTTCTCACTCATTTTTTCATTTCCTTTCTCTTCGGTCCGCGGCTGGAGCTTCGTAGAAGATGAAGCCATGTTGTTAAACAACAAATCCATGAAGTTCCTGAGTTCATATCATTGATCGATCATCCTATAACATCCTTCGATCCAGCGAATCAAGGTTAGATCTTTAGAACCCTACTTTTGAAGAGATTTGGGGGTTTTCGCGTTTTTGTCCGATTCATTCCGTTTTGTTGATTAATTCATGATGAATATGATTAATCTTGTTGGTACTCTTAGTTTCCCTACGGATTCATGGTATATTTTGTGATTTTTACGAAATCGAGAGGGTTTGGTTGTGGCCCGCCCTCGTTGTCGTTTTTATACGAATATACATGAATCGTAGGCAGGTTTCCGGGCGTATTCCAATTCCGTATTCATTTAGAATCTATTGTGATTGTATTCTTCGAATCGTTAGGTTCGGTTTCAATGGTTCCTAGCATTCGTCGGTGACTTTCCATTCCGTTCGTTGCGGCGTCGATTATTCAAGGCAAGTATACATTTATGAATGTGCGTTCTCGACTTTGAAAGTAAGAAATATTGATGGTATGATTATTTCTAGCCACTCTGGGGCGGGCCGACGGGTCCCCTGAGGGTTTCGTAGCCTCTGGTGCGATTCCACGGTTGATATGAACGAACCGTTTCTACGGCATTCATATGAAATATTGTTGGCATGTAATGAACGAACCGTTTTGACGGCATTCATACATGTAACGGCGTATGATATGAACGAACCGTTTCTACGGCATTCACATACGTCTTGAGATTTTAGTTATTCCGAAATACTAGTCTTGAATTGATAAATTGACGGATTACATTTACTTTATTGTCGAGGAGTATTGTGTTTCATACTGTTATACTTGCACTAGCTATTCGACGGCTAACCCCTTTATGGGGGAAATACGTTTCATGTATTTCAGTTCGGGAGAGCGGACAGGCGGGTACCGGGTCGGCATGAAGATGATGGGCAAGTGTGATACTGTGTCTTGTCTCCGGTTATTTTTCTTGGATTCCTCCATTCAGTGTTGTTGTACTGGAATGGATTTTTAAATAATCGAGTATTGTATTTCAGTTTCCTTGATGTTCCGGCCTGTGTTGCCGAGGTATTGATTTGTGCAGTGATGTATATGGTTTCATTGGTTATGGTTTTGAATACCATTTGTATCGTCTTTCTTTCCATTGTATGTAGATCTTCTCGGTCAAGTTTATAGTTCCGCGTATGTTTAGCCTTGTGAGTCCCACGGCGGGGCTCACGGCGCTGTAATATACCCTGAATAACTTGGGGGTGTTACATAGATAACCAAGGTTTTAATACTTACATGCACCAAATATTTAACTTGTATAAATTTTTAAATAAGAGAAAAGAAAGAAACAATTTTACCCACCTCGATTTCTTGTCGGAAGTAAATGGTTCTAGGTCTCGGAAGTGGAAGAAAACGATCTCCCTCCTTGAACTACATAGTTTGGTCGATTCAAGTATCCATGCATCTATGATGTATATTTTGTTTGCATGTTTATCATTAGAGTTAGATTAGGAAGGTTTTTTATACTTATAGAAAAAAAAAAGTAGGGATGGGGATTACCTATTTCTTCTTGAACCCTCTTCTTTCTTACCTCTTCTTCTTTGGTTCAGCCCTCTCTCTCTCTCTAGTCTCTCAATTTTAAGATTTTGTTTTGGTGTGTGTGGGAGAAAGTGTGTTGGGTGTAAGTATTAAAAAGGGTGTATTTTTAAGTATGGTCAAGTCATGGGAAATGGGGTAGTAACTATGTCTCTTGCATGGGGAGACATGGGGCTTTAAAAAATGTTGATTCCCCCTCTTTTTCTCCCCATTTGGCAGCCCCAATATGTGTGTGTGTATATATATATATATTTTTTTTGTATTTTAAATGTGTAGAATGTAAATATATTTAGTTGGGTATTTATTTAATTGTAAATGGATTAAGTAGTTTGGGTTGGGCTTTCAATCATAATTCCAAGACTTAGGAATTTTATTAAGTTGGGTTTGAGTCCATTAGTGAGTTTATATTAGTAAATGTTGGTACACATAGCCCATTAGCTGAATCAATGTTCTACTTTAACTTCCAATTAATTTATTATTTAAGAAACAATCAAGTAAATAAAATGAAACTAGATATAGGTTATGTTATATTATATTATAACAAATGTTATTAAAATTACATCACGATATAATAAATCGTACATGTACTGAGCTGTCGAATTTAGGGGGTTCTACATCCTCCCCTCCTTAGAAGAATTTGGTCCCCAAATTCCTTCTTAAACAACTCGGGATATGATTTCTTCATTTCTTCTTCAGCTTCCCATGTAGCGTCTTCCTCTCTACTGTTATTTGTCCAGACGACCTTGACCAATGGTATCTTCTTGTCTCTTAGTTCGCGCACTTGTTGATCCACGATCCTAATCGGCTTCTCGATATAAGTTAAATCTTCCTTGATTGGCGGTATGTCATGCGTGATGACATGTTCAAGATCTGGATGATATTTCTTCAATGTTGAGACATGAAATACGTCGTGCATTCCGGCAAGATCGGTTGGTAGCTCGAGACGATATGCTAATTTTCCAATTCATTTTAGGATTGTGAAAGGTCCGACATATCTAGGGCTAAGATTCCCTCCCTTATTCGAGTTGATCAATCCATTACGTGGTGATAAACGAAGGAATACTTTGTCGCCTGTGTCGAATTCTAAATCTCTTCTCCTCTGGTCTGCATAACTCTTCTGTTGGCTCTGAGAAGTGCGAATTCGATCCCGAATGATTCGAACCTTATCCATGGCATCTTCTACTAGATCAACTTTTGGTATCGGGTTTCGGTTCTGCTTAGTCCTTGGTGTCCGTCGGTCGTCAATCTCCCAATGTATTGGTGATCGGCACTTTCTTCCGTATAATGCTTCATATGGAGCCATCCCTATAGTTTCCTGATAGCTGTTGTTGTAAGCAAACTCAGCTAAGGGTAGGTGGTGACTCCAACTCTTTTGAATATCCAGTGCACATGCCCGCAACATATCCTCAAGGACTTGTATCGTTCGCTCGGATTGTCCGTCCCTCTGAGGGTGTGCTGCAGTACTGAAAATTAATGCCATCCAAAGTTCTTGATGAAGGCTCTTCCAGAATCTGGAGACAAATCTGGGGTCACGGTCTGACACAATGTCTGCAGGTACTCCATGTAATCTAATGATTTCTCGGATATACATCCTTGCTAGCTTCTGCAGACTATCATTCTTTCTTATGAGTAGGAAGTGAGCTGAATTTGTAAGTCTATCCAAGACTACCCAGATTGTGTTATATCCTCCACTGATTGTTGGTAGATCCATCACGAAGTACATCGTGATTAGTTCCCATTTCCATTCGGTAATCTCGAGCGGCTGTAGCAACCCTGATGGTCTTTGGTGTTCAACCTTCACCCTTTGACAATTTAAACACCTTGCTACGAATTCTGCAACTTGGTTCTTCATATTCACCCACCAGTAGTGTTTCTTGAGATCCTTATACATCTATTACAACCTGGATGAATTGTATACCGAGAGCAGTGGCCTCTGTTAAAATTTTCTTCTTGAGTTCGTCATTATCGGGAACACATATACGGTGTTTGAATTTTAGTGTTCCATCTCCTGACATGCTGAACTCAGATTTATCGCCTTGTGTGACCCTTTCCTTAAGTTTTACTCAACTTCCCGTCTTGAGTCTGTGCTTCTTGGATTTCCTTAAGTAAGTCCGGCTTCATTGACAAATTAGCGCACACAACGTGTGTCTTAAACTGTCTTGGGTTCCATTGGGTTATTTCTCTCGGGGCATACCATTCCCTTATCATTAGTCTAGCCACACTCGCTTTCCTACATAAGGTGTCTGCTACGACATTGGGCTTGCCCGGATGATGCTGAACGGTGAGGTTATAATCCTCAAGAAGTTCTATCCACAGTCTATGTCTTAGATTCAACTCCTTCTGGGAGAACAAATATTTGAGACTCTTGTGGTCGGTAAAGATGGTGAATGTAGCTCCATACAGGTAGTGTCTCCATTTATTCAAAGCAAACACTATTGCTGCTAGTTCAAGGTCATGGGTCGGATAATTCATCTCGTGGATTTTCAGCTTTCGTGATGCATAAGCCACAACCTTGCCGTTTTGCATCAGCACAGCTCCTAATCCTTCCTTTGATGCATCGTTGTATACCAAAAATCCTTCACTCCCTTCGGGAAGTGTTAGTATAGATGCGGTAGTGAGTTTTCTCTTGAGTTATTGGAAGCTCAAATCACACTTATCGTTCCACTGAAATTTGATGTGCTTCTGCGTCAGTCTCGTGAGTGGTCCTACGATTTTGGATTTTTTTTTAATGAATTTGCAGTAGTAACTCGGAAGTCCAAGAAAGCTTCGTATCCTAGTGACTGTTTCTGGCATCTTCTAGTCCAAAATAGTCTCCACCTTTGATGGATCTACTGCGACTCCCTCTCCAGATATTACGTGTCCCAAAAATGCTACTTCTCTTAACCAGAATTCACACTTACTGAATTTGGCATACAACTTATGACTCCTTAGCGTTTCTAGCACCAATCTTAGTTGAGTTTCGTGATCCTGATCCGACTTGGAATAAACGAGTATGTCGTCAATAAATATCACTACGAATTGATCCAAATATGGTTGTAATATGCGCTGCATTACATCCATAAATTCAGCCGGCACGTTGGTCAATCCAAAAGGCATTACCACGAATTCATAATGACTATACCTAGTTTGAAAGGCAGTCTTCGGTATGTCATTCTCTTTGATCCTCAATTGGTAATAGCCCTGTTGAAGATCTAACTTTGAGTAAACCGTTGCTCCTTGTAGTTGGTCGAATAATTCGTCGATTGTAATACCCCGATTTTTTGGATATATTTTTCGTTTATATATTGGATATCGTGGATGGTAAATTATGCTCGAGGACGTTGTGAACGTTTGATAATGTCATTGAATTGAGTATATGTATTGATTTTGCCGTATGCTCGTATTTGGTATGTCGTGACTTTGGACAGGAATTGCTGAAATTGGCTAAGTATGGAATTGTTACGTACGTTAACAAGGTGAGCTTACGTACGTAATATTGGCATGGTTACGTACGTTATGGCTAAGGTATTACGTACGTAACGAAGGCATCGGACAGGACCGAGTCCTGGTCGGCAGGTGGGACCCTGTGTCGGCAACTTTCGGCGGAGGATGTTGACAGGTGAGTCAACGTACGTGTTACGTACGTTATACAGGACGTGTTACGTACGTAACACGACCATTGTACTGTAGCAAGTCAACTGGTATATTACGTACATTATATGGTATGGGTTACGTACGTAATGGACTTCACGGAATGAGACAGTGAGTTTGTTACGTACGCTATGGATTCCGGATTACGTACGTTAAGGTTGTTACGTACGTTAAGTAAGGACACTTACGTAACGAGATCTTGCGATTTATATAATAAGAGCTGGTCTTTCATTTATTCACGAAAGGAAACTCATTTCTCCCACCCCAGCTCGTCCCTCTTCACTTCTAAGAGTGTTCTAAACACTTCTAACATGATTGTGAGCTTGGAATCATGGAATTAGAGCTTGGATATGGAACTATTGTTGATTCTTGAAGTGATTTCTTGTGTTATCCACATTCTATGAGGTATGTTGGATATTGATGATGATATGCTTTGAATATGTTGATTATGATTATGGAATCATAAGAGTTCTTGATGTTCTTGAGGCCATATGATGACTTTGATGATTTGATAATTCGTTTAACCGATTTAAAATGGTATTCTAAATCATAGTGATGATAGTGGTTGATATAGATGAGATGAATCTTGGTATGAGGATGAATTCCGGATTGATTATATTATGATCATTGTTACCAAGTTGGTTTGATTATTGATATGATTATTGTTCTAGGTTGATTAACCAATAGGTATAATCGTCTTGCCGCGGTGAAAGGCCGTAGATTCCGTCCAGTCGGGGCTGAAGAGCTCGTAGACGAGGGCGATGAGTTCGGTGTTGGTTTTGTCGTGTTGGTATCCAGGCAAGTGTTTACTTGTTCGGTTGTAATGTTTTGATGAGTAATTCCATTTACATTTCATAAGTATTTTATGTTGTATTGCATATTGACGAATGTTCAGTGATGTTCTAAAAGGATTAGAATGCACAGTTGATGATTATTGAGATACTTGGACAATCTTGGGAAGATTGTAGTATTCGGATATTGTTGATGTCATTTTTGATATTCTTGGTCTATGGTATGCATTTCGGAAGGACGTCCGGATAGAGGTATATTTTATGGTAATCGTACATAGAGGATTCTGTACGAGAAAGTATTCGGTATTGAGGTATTATATGGTATTGTTGTGATACTGGGATTTTTATGGTATTATCGTGATATTAGGATTTTGACGAGAATCGTTGGATTACCGGAGGTGGTAAGGTTATCGTTGAGGTTATTATTCTCATGATGCATGGCATGTGAATATTTATGTTTATGTACTTGCGGTTATTTGTCGGACATTATTGCTGACCCCGTTGTGGGACTTGTTTTTCAGATATTGAGGACTTTGATGGTTGCAGTCGTGAGGCGAGGATTCCGAACGATACTGGCTATGGCATATTGTTGGGGAATCGTGTATTTTGTTGTGTATATCATTATTGATGTTTATGTATATTGGACTGTATTTCTATCCGCTGCATGAGTTCTTTCAAATGGCTTTCGGCTTTATGCCAACTGAGTTTGATTTCAAAAACTGATTCCCTTTACCGAGTTTTTGGCCTTGATCGTCTTGACGGTAGTTGGGTGTTTTCAAATGATTTTGTGAGTTTTGGAAAATACTACCGTCATCGGCCTTTTTGGCGTTTTTGTAAATGATTTTTAGCCTGGTGGGTTCCGGCGCGGGGCCCACGGCGTGTAATACTCCCGTAAGGTTTTTGGGGTGTTACAAATATGGTATCGGAGCCCATGGTTTTGTGATAACCGGGCATGTGTGTTATGTGGCTCTGACAGTGTGGTAGTTGCGTGATTTTTGTGTAGCTGGATTTCTGGCTATTTTGGACTGTGTTGTTTTGGTTCTATGTGATTTTCTGAGTACTGTCGTGGTGATGTGTGGGTTTGGGGATTGTTGGTGTTTCCGAGACCGACGAGGCAGGGAGTGAACGCCAGTGCCGTGGTCATGTGCAATGTGTGGCTCCAATCGGGAAGTGAACGCCGGTGCGAGGCACGTGCAATGTGCCGCTTTCGATGTGGAGTGGAACGCCGGTGATACGTGCATGTGACAAGGAGCGGCTCATGCGCTTTAGGTGAGGAGACACAGCGTCACAGATCCCACAAAACTCGACAGTGCTCTAAACTTGTTGTGGTCTTGGTGGAGACCAATCGTTTTCAAATTGTGATTATTCCTGTTTTGGCATTCTTGTTGTGTCGAGATTTTTGAAATGGTGTCATATGCTAGTATCACGGGAGATCTTCGTCCTCACTGACCTGTAAGTATGCTGTTCGGATTATTCAATAATTCTTGGTTATCTTGGTGATTTTGGATTTTCCGTTGAAATGTTGTTTGTGCGAGTGATTGCAAGTTTCGAGGACGAAACTTATTTTAAGGGGGGTAGAGTGTAATACCCCGATTTTTCGGATATATTTTTCGTTTATATATTGGATCACGTGGATGGTTAATTATGCTCGAGGACGTTGTGAACGTTTGATAATGTTATTGAATTGAGTATATGTATTGATTTTGCCGTATGCTCGTATTTGGTATGTCGTGACTTTGGACAGGAATTGCTGAAATTGGCTAAGTGTGGAATTGTTACGTACGTTAACAAGGTGAGCTTACGTACGTAATATTGGCATGGTTACGTATGTTAAGGCTAAGGTATTACGTACGTAACGAAGGCATCGGACAGGACCGAGTCCTGGTCGGCAGGTGGGACCCAGTGTCGGCAACTTTCGGCGGAGGATGTTGACAGGTGAGTCAACGTACGTGTTACGTACGTTATACAGGACGTGTTACGTACGTAACACGACCATTGTACTGTAGCAAGTCAACTGGTATATTACGTACGTTATATGGTATGGGTTACGTACGTAATGGACTTCACGGAATGAGACAGTGAGTTTGTTACGTACGCTATGGATTCCGGATTATGTACGTTAAGTTTGTTACGTACGTTAAGTAAGGACACTAACGTACATAACGAGATGCGCAGTTTATATAATAAGAGCTGGTCTTTCATTTATTCACGAAAGGAAACTCATTTCTCCCACCCCAGCTCGTCCCTCTTCACTTCTAAGAGTGTTCTAAACACTTCTAACATGATTGTGAGCTTGGAATCATGGAATTAGAGCTTGGTTATGGAACTATTGTTGATTCTTGAAGTGATTTCTTGTGTTATCCATATTCTATGAGGTATGTTGGATATTTATGATGATATGCTTTGAATATGTTGATTATGATTATGGAATCATAAGAGTTCTTGATGTTCTTGAGGCCATATGATGACTATGATGATTTGATAATTCGTTTAACCGATTTAAAATGGTATTCTAAATCATAGTGATGATAGTGGTTGATATAGATGAGATGAATCTTGGTATGAGGTTGAATTCCGGATTGATTATATTATGATCATTGTTACCAAGTTGGTTTGATTATTGATATGATTATTGTTCTAGGTTGATTAACCAATAGGTATAATCGTCTTGCCGCGGTGAAAGGCCGTAGATTCCGTCCATCGGGGTGAAGAGCTCGTAGACGAGGGCGATGAGTTCGGTGTTGGTTTTGTCGTGTTGGTATCCAGGCAAGTGTTTACTTGTTCGGTTGTAATGTTTTGATGAGTAATTCCATTTACATTTCATAAGTATTTTATGTTGTATTGCATATTGACGAATGTTCAGTCATGTTCTAAAAGGATTAGAATGCACAGTTGATGATTGTTGAGATACTTGGACAATCTTGGCAAGATTGTAGTATTCGGATATTGTTGATGTCATTTTTGATATTCTTGGTCTATGGTATGCATTTCGGAAGGACGTCCGGATAGAGGTATATTTTATGGTAATCGTACATAGAGGATTCTGTACGAGAAAGTATTCGGTATTGAGGTATTATATGGTATTGTTGTGATACTGGGATTTTTATGGTATTATCGTGATATTAGGATTTTGACGAGAATCGTTGGATTACCGGAGGTGGTAAGGTTATCGTTGAGGTTATTATTCTCATGATGCATGGCATGTGAATATTTATGTTTATGTACTTTCGGTTATTTGTCGGACATTATTGCTGACCCCGTTGTGGGACTTGTTTTTCAGATATTGAGGACTTTGATGGTTGCGGTCGTGAGGCGAGGATTCCGAACGATACTGGCTATGGCATATTGTTGGGGAATCGTGTATTTTGTTGTGTATATCATTATTGATGTATATGTATCTTGGATTGTATTTCTATCCGCTGCATGAGTTCTTTCAAATGGCTTTCGGCTTTATGCCAACTGAGTTTGATTTCAAAAACTGATTCCCTTAACCGAATTTTTGGCCTTGATCGTCTTGACGGTAGTTGGGTGTTTTCAAATGATTTTGTGAGTTTTGGAAAATACTACCGTCATCGGTTTTTTTGGCGTTTTTGTAAATAATTTTTAGCCTGGTGGGTTCCGACGTGGGGCCCACGGCGTGTAATACTCCCGTAAGGTTTTTGGGGTGTTACATCGATCCTGGGAAGTGGATACTTGTTCTTAACGGTAATATTGTTAAGTTCTCGGTAATCGATGCACAATCTTAGTGTGCCATCTTTCTTTTTTACGAATAGCACTATAGCTCCCCAAGGAGATATACTTGGTCGGATAAATCCAACCCCTAGCAATTTCTGCAACTGAACCTTCAGTGCTTGCAGTTCTAGTGGTGCCATTCGATACGGCATTCTAGCCACAGGTGCTTTTCCTGGAAAGATATCAATGCTGAATTCAACTTCCCTATCTGGAGGTAGAGAAGTAAGTTCCATGGGGAAAATATCACGGTATTCTGATACTACTGGTGTAGCTTCAATCTCCATTTTACTCTTGGGTTTGTTAATGACAAAATCTAAATATCCCGTTGCTCCCTTCGAGATGACCTTTCTCGCCTTCGTGGCTGATATGATTGGGGCCGAGTTAATTCTAGCATCCCCGTGTAGTTCAACTACTGGGTGATCGGGTTTGCAGAATCGAACTATTTTATAATGGCAGTCGAGTTGTGCAAAGTGCTTAGATAGCCAATCCATCCCAAGTATGAGGTCATACTCAAGTATGGGAAGAAGAATTAGGTCGGTAGAAAAACAATGACCCTCAACTATTACTTCACAATCCTTAAATACCGAATCTGTTTCTCGGCTCGTACCCATAGGTGTGGATACTTCTAAGCTTACGGGTAGTGATTATTGAAGTGAGTGTTAATTAAGATGCTTGCATTCGGTTGTTGAGTATCAAGAAATGTTATCATTATTCAACTTTATTTTTACATTTGCAATGCTGTTTCATGAAAAAATACAGCATTGGATAAGAAAACGTAGGTTTTCCTTACCAATTATCGATAGTAGGTAACATCTCAAAGAGACAGCTCATAGGACGGAGATACACAAATAATTATTAAGGAAATATGTCTTAATAATTCAAATCAAACTATAAGTTTTTGCAAGGTTTGGATTTCGCCCCATTCTGTTGGGTTGAATATTTTGAATAATGCCTTGCAGTAATGGCTTTATGTCTTCCGAACGAATAACATAGCTAAGTTGACTATGAGGTACGTAGCAACACAGAACTTTAATAAGTTGAAATTAGCCATTACTATTCCAAATGAATAGTATAGCGACTTAATTAATTTAGACAATGCCAATTGGCGACGCTTACTCTGAATGAATAGCAAATGGATTGGAATATCCAATAATAAAACTCTATTAAGGATGAATTATAATCAAGGTTGTGATCTTAATGACTCAACAAATATGCTTATACGACATCAGCGAACAAGAAATAATAATACCCCATTTTGAAAGGTAATGAGGTTTAGTGGAGTTTAGAGGATCTGATAAGTGAAATAAGCTATGTCCGTTTCAAGAGTTCAATAGGAGAAGTGATTTAATCGGGGAATTGCAGTGAATACTTAATCAGGTATCTTGGTCAATGACTTGGGAAATTTGAATTTGACTATGCATATTCCAAGTGAATAGCGACAAGTCGAAAGAGATCTTAATGAGAGTTGACTCGAGAAATCTACCTTAGGTCTCAGTCCTATGGTTCACTCCGCCCTAGGTGGAATTCCCATCTAAGTCCGAAGAATCTTATCCTGGAAAAGCTCGTTGCAAGTGTCCTTCTTACAAACCGAGCTCTGATACCACTCCTGTCATGCCCCCACACCGGGGTTGGACGAGAACGCGACAGTTAACGTAATAAATAACGTTTGTGATAATACATTCTAGTAAACCATACATATGCCAGATCTCAGCCCGGTGAACTAAGACTGGTTATTTCATAGAAAAGAAATATTCAAGAGTACAGCGGAATTATTACATCAAGTGCAAAAGAGTACATCGGAAACCAAAATACATTATGACACAGGAATAAAAAGAAGCGTTAAAGTAGCATCCTAATTCCTATGTCTTGGTAATACTTTGAGGACGGTCTTCAAAGGTCGTCAGCATCCGTCTCTTCTTCTTCTTGGTTCTCTTCATCTAGTGGGGTTTTAGAAAATAATTCAAAATGGGGTGAGAATAATGGATTCCCAGTGAGTTGGGTTTGGGTATTTAATGAGTTTATTATTTAATAAACATTATGATTCTCCCACTTTTGAAAAATAGTGTTGTTTAAAAATTGGTGCAAGTTTTAAAGAAGAATATTATGAATTATGACATGAATGTATAGTCAATCTCCGTAGATTGCGGTTGAGTATGAAGAATGCACGGCGTCGAGCGCCCAATGAGTATTTAGCTTTGGGAGGTCGTCTGCATGACAAATCCCTTAGCCTCCTTACAATGTCTTAGACTGTTATCAGTGTTTGGCCTTTGACTATCGCCACGACTTTTGGTTTGATAACCGTAGCCTTGGGCGTTTGTCGAACCATTACTATAACATTGGCCTTTGAGCTTTATCGCTCTCACGCTTGCTGACGTGCTGCCTTATCTCTTATCTGGGCTCGATATGTCCTTAGCTTGGGTCTTTGCCCGGATCATATCATAATCGCGACTATACCCGAATTCTACGACCCAGTCACCTTAGGATCACTCCGTCCTTCGGCTTCAAGGGAATAGGATACGACAGTAGCTTTGCCTAGAACCGCAGCCACGCTGCTCGATTCATGACTTATACTAACCGCCCCTCATGCATATAATAGAAAAAGGGACTCTAGAGGTACTCGTACGGACTCTAGCGGTGGCTTCCGCCCGAAGGTCTTAGCACTTAGCTCCGTACAGCACTTACTCCCGATTTCAATTGAATAACAATTACTGTCGTGATTAACAGTGGTTATGCATATTGTATGATATCAATATGATTATTTGATAGTATATGGACTTGGATAAGCTAGAGGAATTAGTTCAACCGGTTGATTGTTAAATTGCTATTGTGCGAGTCTTAGCATAATCTAATAATAAATTCATAAACTTGAATAGTTCGGTATGGATTGATTATACGTCCGAAAATTACGAACTATATTGCGAAAAGTCCGTTATGATATGAGGATTGAAGGTCAGAAGTTGCATGAAAGTTTTACCTTTCGAAAATTACAGTTCTGCCCTTTCGTCTTGTAAGTACTATCATTATTTTTACGAAATTTTATAAATTTGGATAATTCGGTACGGATTGATTATAAGTCCGAAAATTACGAACTTTATTGCGAAAATTCTATTATGATATGATGATTGAAGGTCAGAAGTTGCATGAAAGTTTTACCTTTCGAAAATTACAGTTCTGCCCTTACGTCTTTTAAGTACTATCATTATTTTTACTTAATTTTATAAATTTGGATAATTCGGTACGGATTGATTATAAGTCCGAAAATTACGAACTTTATTGAGAAAAGTCCGTTATGATATGAGGATTGAAGGTCAGAAGTTGCATAAAAGTTTTACCTTTCGGAAATTATAGTTCTGCCCTTTCGTCTTTTAAGTACTATCATTATTTTTACTAAATTTTATAAATTTGGATAATTCGGTACGGATTGATTATAAGTCAGAAAATTACGAACTTTATTGCGAAAAATCCGTTATGATATGAGGTTCTGAGATCAGAAGTTGCATGGAGTTTTTTCCTCCCATAAATTACAAATCTGCCTTTTCGAAATTATAGTACTATTATTATTATTATTTTTCTTTAGTTTTATCTTATAATTTTGATTAATTCATTTGGATTCATTTAAACTCCGAAAATTATGAATCTAGTTGCGATTTGAACCTTACGACTTGTAATTTTAGATTACGTTCAGTTTTAATTTTTATTCTTTTATAATTTACGATTTCACCCCTTTGTTTTGTCTTAATCGACGTTTTAGTATTCGGGTCATATCTTTTTCGTTTCTTGTCGGATTGAACTCAAATTTTTGGGGTAGACTCTTTATCTTATTATGAGTACAGAGAGTTCAACTTTTCTGGAAATTTTATTTCCGAAACTGTAAGTTTCTGTAAATTACAGTTTTGTCCCCAAATTCTTCAAATTTATATTTTTGCCCCAATTTTCTATTTTAGTAAATTCCGATTTAGGTGAAATTTTATAGAGAACTTATTTTTGATATTTTAATACTTAATTTTAAGACTTAAGACCAGAATTATGGATCTTAATAATTTTACCTCAAATTTATCTTATTTAAACTATTTTAGTTTATCTTTCGAACTTAGGTTCGAATTATCAAATCTTTCGGTAACTAATTATCCTATTACCATAGTCCAATATATATACTCATATATTTTTGGGATTTTAATCCCCAAAGGTCAGATTTGTCATACTCAACCAATATTTCCATCAATAAATTAATTTGCACATATGATTAAAATATGACAAACAAAATTCAACAAATATCAAGACCATTACATGTATAGTAATGAATGTCAATCAAGTATAGATAACCAAGGTTTTAATACTTACATGCACCATATATTTAACTTGTATAAATTATTAAATAAGTGAAAAGAAAGAAACAATTTTACCCACCTCGATTTCCTGTCGGAAGTAAATGGTTCTAGGTCTCGGAAGTGGAAGAAAACGATCTCCCTCCTTGAAATACATGGTTTGGTCGATTCAAGTATCCATGCATCCATGATGTATATTTTGTTTGCATGTTTATCATTAGAGTTAGATTAGGAAGGTTTTTTACACTTATAGAAGAAGAAAAAAAAGAAAAGTAGGGAAGGGGATTACCTATTTCTTGTTGAACCCTCTTCTTCCTTATCTCTTCTTCTTTGGTTCAGCCCTGTCTCTCTCTCTAGTCTCTCAATTTTTAGATTTTGCTTTGGTGTGTGTGGGAGAAAGTGTGTTGGGTGTAAGTATTAAAAAGGGTGTATTTTTAAGTATGATCAAATCATGGGAAATGGGGTAGTAACTATGTCTCTTGCGTGGGGAGACATGGGGCTTTAAAAAATATTGATTCCCCCTCTTTTTCTCCCCATTTGGCAGCCCCAATATGTGTGTGTGTATATATATATATATATATATATATAGGGAAGAGTTCAAATAGAAACTTTTCCTTAGGTGTTAACTAGGAACTGATTTGAGCCATTCAATTTTTTCGATCAATGGTTACAATTAATTAGTGATTAATAATTTAGTAAGAGCTTAATTTCTATGCGTAAGGGCATTAGTGTATTTGTATAAATATTTATATAGGGTGATTCACGGCTGATTGAGGCCATCTTAATTATCCTTTACACATTGTAATAAATGTGAAGATATTTATTTTCTCTCATAGTAGGTTATTAACGTTTAAATTAATTGCTTCACCCTTAATTAGTGGGATACTTCAAATCTTCTTTTTTTAGGGGCCGATGTTTGCTATCTTAAAATTAAATGTGTACAAATTTGCTATCTTTAAAAAGAAAAACAATAAGCAATAATTAATATTTTAATAAGCAAAGCATAAACAAAATATAAGCAATGTATATATAAATAATATGTTAATAAGCAATACATAAAATAATATATAAGCAATGTATATATCAATAATAAGCACTACATCAATATTAATAAGCAATACATAAATAAAATATAAGCAATGTATATATCAATAATATGTTAATAAGCAATACATAAATAAAATATAAGCAATGTATATATCAATAATAAGCAATAACATATTATGTTAATAAGCAATAGATAATAAAAATATAAGCAATGTATATATCAATAATAAGCAATAATATTTTATTTTCATAAATAATACAAAAATAAAGAAAAAATATTAAGCAATGCATTAATAAAAAAATAGCATCATGCGATTTAAATAAAAATACCTCAATTTTTAGTTGTACTCCTTGGATAGCGTTCCCACAAATCACGTCTGAAGAAATTATGGTAAGTTTGATGGTAACACAATTTGACATTCTTAACCTTGTTTGACTAATTTAGGTAATTTTCGGCCAAAGTTATATAGTCTTCCTTATTTTTGAAATAAATCTCATCCATCTATATTGATTCAATAAATGGTTAATATTGGTTCCTAGTTAATATATAGGGGATGGTTTTTATTATAACCCTTCCCTATATATATATATATATATATATATTTGTATTTTAAATGTGTAGAATGTTAATATGTTTAGTTGGGTATTTACTTAATTGTAAATGGATTAAGTAGTTTGGGTTGGGCTTTCAATCATAATTCCAAGATTTAGGAATTTTATTAAGTTGGGTTTGAGTCCATTAGTGAGTTTATATTAGTAAATGTTGGTACACATAGCCCATTAGGTGAATCAATGTTCTACTTTAACTTTCAATTAATTTATTATTTAAGAAACAATCAAGTTAATAAAACGAAACTAGATATAGGTTATATTATATTATAACAAATGTTATTAAAATTACATCATGATATAATAAATCGTACATGTACTGAGCTGTCGAATTTAGGGGGTTCTACATCCTCCCCTCCTTAGAAGAATTTGGTCCCCAAATTCCTTCTCAAACAACTCGGGATATGATTTCTTCATTTCTTCTTCAGCTTCCCATGTAGCGTCTTCCTCTCTACTGTTATTTGTCCAGACGACCTTGACCAATGGTATCTTCTTGTCTCTTAGTTCGCGCACTTGTTGATCCACGATCCTAATCGGCTTCTCGATATAAGTTAAATCTTCCTTGATTGGCGGTATGTCATGCGTGATGACATGTTCAGGATATGGATGATATTTCTTCAATGTTGAGACATGAAATACGTCGCGCATTCCGGCAAGATCGGTTGGTAGCTCGAGACGATATGCTAATTTTCCAATTCATTCTAGGATTGTGAAAGGTCCGACCTATCTAGGGATAAGATTCCCTCCCTTCTTCGAGTTGATCGATCCATTACGTGGTGATAAACGAAGAAATACTTTGTCGCCTGTGTCGAATTATAAATCTCTTCTCCTCTAGTCTGCATAACTCTTCTGTTGGCTCTGAGCAGTGTGAATTCGATCCCGAATGATTTGAACCTTATCCATGGCATCTTCTACTAGATCAACTTTTGGTATCGGGTTTCGGTTCTGCTTAGTCCTTGGTGTCCGTCGGTCGTCAATCTCCCAATGTATTGGTGATCGGCACTTTCTTCGGTATAATGCTTCATATGGAGCCATCCCGATAGTTGCCTGATAGCTGTCGTTGTAAGCAAACTCAACTAAGGGTAGGTGGTGACTCCAACACTTTTGAAAATCTAATGCACATGCCCGCAACATATCCTCAAGGACTTGTATCGTTCGCTCGGATTGTCCGTCCCTCTGAGGGTGTGCTGCAGTACTGAAAATTAATGCCATCCCAAGTTCTTGATGAAGGCTCTTCCTGAATCTGGAGACAAATCTGGGGTCACGGTCTGACACAATGTCTACAGGTAATCCATGTAATCTAATTATTTCTCGGATATACGTCCTTGCTAGCTTCTGCAGACTATCATTCTTTCTTATGAGTAAGAAGTGAGATGACTTTGTAAGTCTATCCACGACTACCCAGATTGTGTTATATCCTCCACTGGTTGTTGGTAGATCCATCACGAAGTCCATCGTGATTAGTTCCCGTTTCCATTCGGGAATCTCGAGTGGCTGTAGCAACCCTGATGGTCTTTGGTGTTCAGCCTTCACCCTTTGACAATTTAAACACCTTGCTACGAATTCTACTACTTGGTTCTTCATATTCACCCACCAGTAGTGTTTCTTGAGATCCTTATACATCTATTACAACCTGGATGAATTGTATACCGAGAGCAGTGGCCTCTGTTAAAATTTTCTTCTTGAGTTCGTCATTATCGGGAAAACATATACGGTGTTTGAATTTTAGTGTTCCATCTCCCGACATGCTGAACTCAGATTTATCGCCTTGTGTGACCCTTTCCTTAAGTTTACTCAACTTCCCGTCTTGAGTCTGTGCTTCTTGGATTTCCTTAAGTAAGTCCGTCTTCATTGACAAATTAGCGCACACAACGTGTGTCTTAGACTGTCTTGGGTTCCATTGGGTTATTTCTCTTGGGGCTTACCATTCCCTTATCATGAGTCTAGCCACACTCGCTTTCCTACTTAAGGTGTCTGCTACGACATTGGCCTTACCCGGATGATGCTGAACGGTGAGGTTATAATCCTCAAGAAGTTCTATCCACAGTCTATGTCTTAGATTCAACTCCTTCTGGGAGAACAAATATTTGAGACTCTTGTGGTCGGTAAAGATGGTGAATGTAGCTCCATACAGGTAGTGTCTCCATTTCTTCAAAGCAAACACTATTACTGCTAGTTCAAGGTCATGGGTCGGATAATTCATCTCGTGGATTTTCAGCTTTCGTGATGCATAAGCCACAACCTTGCCGTTTTGCATCGTTGTATACCACAAATCCTTCACTCCCTTCGGGAAGTGTTAGTATAGATGCAGTAGTGAGTTTTCTCTTGAGTTCTTGGAAGCTCAAATCACACTTATCATTCCACTGAAATTTGATGTGCTTCTGCGTCAGTCTCGTGAGTGGTCCTACGATTTTGGAATTTTTTTTAATGAATTTGCGGTAATAACCCGGAAGTCCAAGAAAGCTTCGTATCTTAGTGACTGTTTCTGGCCTCTTCTAGTCCAAAATAGTCTCCACCTTTGATGGATCTACTGCGACTCCATCTCTAGATATTACGTGTCCCAAAAATGCTACTTCTCTTAACCAGAATTCACACTTACTGAATTTGGCATACAACTTATGACTCCTTAGCGTTTCTAGCACCAATCTTAGTTGAGTTTCGTGATCCTGATCCGACTTGGATTAAACGAGTATGTCGTCAACAAATATCACTACGAATTGATCCAAATATGGTTGTAATATGCGGTGCATTACATCCATAAATTCAGCCGGCACGTTGGTCAATCCAAAAGGCATTACCACGAATTCATAATGACCATACCTAGTTTGAAAGTCAGTCTTCGGTATGTCATTCTCTTTGATCCTCAATTGGAAATATCCCTGTTGAATATCGAACTTTGAGTAAACCGTTGCTCCTTATAGTTGGTCGAATAATTCGTCGATCCTGGGAAGTGGATACTTGTTCTTAACGGTAATATTGTTAAGTTCTCGGTAATCGATGCACAATCTTAGTGTGTCATCTTTCTTTTTTACGAATAGCACTAGTGCTCCCCAAGGAGATATACTTGGTCGGATAAATCCAACCCCTAGCAATTTCTGCAACTAAACCTTTAGTTCTTGCAGTTCTAGTGGTGCCATTCGATACGGCATTCTAGCCACAAGTGCTTTTCCTGGCAAGATATCAATGCTGAATTTAACTTCCCTATCTGGAGGTAGAGAAGTAAGTTCCATGGGGAAAATATCACGGTATTCTGATACTACTGGTGTAGCTTCAATCTCCATTTTACTCTTGGGTTTGTTAATGACAAAAGCTAAATATCTCGTTGCTCCCTTCGAGATGACCTTTCTCGCCTTCGTGGCTGATATGATTGGGGCCGAGTTAATTCTAGCATCCCCGTGTAGTTCAACTACTGGGTGATCGGGTTTGCAGAATCGAACTATTTTATAATGGAAGTCGAGTTGTGCAAAGTGCTTAGATAGCCAATCCATCCCAAGTATGAGGTCATACTCAAGTATGGGAAGAAGAATTAGGTCGACAGAAAAACAATGACCCTCAACTATTACTTCACAATCCTTAAATACCGAATCTGTTTCTCGGCTCGTACCCATAGGTGTGGATGCTTCTAAGCTTACGGGTAGTGATTATTGAAGTGAGTGTTAATTAAGATGCTTGCATTCGGTTGTTGAGTATCAAGAAATGTTATCATTATTCAACTTTATTTTTACATTCGCAATGCTGTTTCATGAAAAAATACAGCATTGGATAAGAAAACGTAGGTTTCCCTAACCAATTATCGATAGTAGGTAACATCTCAAAGAGACAGCTCATAGGACGGAGATACACAAATAATTATTAAGGAAATATGTCTTAATAATTCAAATCAAACTATAAGTTTTTGCAAGGTTTGGATTTCGCTCCATTCGGATGGGTTGAATATTTTGAATAATGCCTTGCAGTAATGGCTTTATGTCTTCCGAACGAATAACATAGCTAAGTTGACTACGAGGTACGTAGCACCACAGAACTTTAATAAGTTGAAATTAGCCATTACTATTCCAAATGAATAGTATAACGACTTAATTAATTTAGACAATGCCAATTGGCGACGCTTACTCTGAATGAATAGCAAATGGATTGGAATATCCAATAATAAAACTCTATTAAGCATGAATTATCATCAAGGTTGTGATCTTAATGACTCAACAAATATGCTTATACGACATCAGCGACCAAGAAATAATAATAACCCATTTTGAAAGGTAATGAGGTTTAGTGGAGTTCAGAGGATCTGATAAGTGAAATAAGCTATGTCCGTTTCAAGAGTTCAATAGGAGAAGTGATTTAATCGGGGAATTGCAGTGAATACTTAATCAGGTATCTTGGTCAATGACTTAGGAAATTTGAATTTGACTATGCATATTCCAAGCGAATAGCGACAAGTCAAAAGAGATCTTAATGAGAGTTGACTCGAGAAATCCACCTTAGGTCTCAGTCCTATGGTTCACTCCGCCCTAGGTGGAATTCCCATCTAAGTCCGAAGAATCTTATCCTAGAAAAGCTCGTTGCAAGTGTCCTTCTTACAAACCGAGCTCTGATACCACTCCTGTCAGGCCCCCACACCGGGGTTGGACGAGAACGCGACTGTTAACGTAATAAATAACGTTTGTGATAATACATTCTAGTAAACCATACATATGCCAGATCTCAACCCGGTGAACTAAGACTTGTTATTTCATAGAAAAGAAATATTCAAGAGTACAGCGGAATTATTACATCAAGTGCAAAAGAGTACATCGGAAACCAAAATACATTATGACACAGGAATAAAAAGAAGGGTTAAAGCAGCATCCTAATTCCTACGTCTTGGTAATACTTTGAGGACGGTCTTCAGAGGTCGTCTGCATCCGTCTCTTCTTCTTCTTGGTTGTCTTCATCTAGTGGGGTTTTAGAAAATAATTCAAAATGGGGTGAGAATAATGGATTCTCAGTGAGTTGGGTTTGGGTATTTAATGAGTTTATTATTTAATAAACATTATTTTTCTCCCACTTTTGAAAAATAGTATTGTTTAAAAATTGGTGCAAGTTTTAAAGAAGAATATTATGAATTATGACATGAATGTATAGTCAATCTCCGTAGATTGCGGTTGAGTATGAAGAATGCACGGCGTCGAGCGCCCAATGAGTATTTAGCTTTGGGAGGTCGTCTACATGACTAATCCCTTATCCTCCTTACAACGTCTTAGACCGTTATCAGTGTTTGGCCTTTGACTATCGCCACGACTTTTGGTTTGATAACCGTAGCCTTGGGCGTTTGTCGAACCATTACTATAACATTGCCCTTTGAGCTTTATCGCTCTGACGCTTGGTGACGTGCTACCTTATCTCTTATCTGGGCTCGATATGTCCTTAGCTTGGGTCTTTGCCCGGATCATATCATAATCGCGACTATACTCGAATTCTACGACCCAGTCACCTTAGTATCACTCCGTCCTTCGGCTTCAAGGGAATAGGATACGACAGTAGCTTTGCCTAGAACCGTAGCCACGCTGCTCGATTCATGATTTATACTAACCGTCCCTCATGCATATAATAGAAAAATGGACTCTAGAGATACTCGTACGGACTCTAGCGGTGGCTTCCGCCCGAAGGTCTTAGCACTTAGCTCCGTACAGCACTTACTCCCGATTTCAATTGAATAACAATTATTGTCGTGATTAACAGTGGTTATGCATAATGTATGATATCAATATGATTATTTGATAGTATATGGACTTGGATAAGCTAGAGGAATTAGTTCAACCGGTTGATTGTTAAATTGCTATTGTGCGAGTCTTAGCATAATCTTATAATAAATTCATAAACTCGAATAGTTCGGTATGGATTGATTATAGGTCCGAAAATTACGAACTATATTGCGAAAAGTCCGTTATGATATGAGGATTGAAGGTCAGAAGTTGCATGAAAGTTTTACCTTGAGGAAATTATAGTTCCGCCCTTTTGTCTTTTAAGTACTATCATTATTTTTACTAAATTTTATAAATTTGGATAATTCGGTACGAATTGATTATAAGTCCGAAAATTACGAACTTTATTGCGAAAAGTCCGTTATGATATGATGAATGAAGGTCAGAATTTGCATGAAAATTTTTACCTTTTGGAAATTACATTTCTGCCCTTACGTCTTTTAAGTACTATCATTATTTTTACTAAATTTTATAAATTTGGATAATTCGGTACGTATTGATTATAAGTCCGAAAATTACGAAATTTATTGCGAAAAGTCCGTTATGATATGAGGATTGAAGGTCAGAAGTTGCATAAAAGTTTTACCTTTCGGAAATTACAGTTCTGCCTTTTCGTCTTTTAAGTACTATCATTATTTTTACTAAATTTTATAAATTTGGATAATTCGGTACGAATTGATTATAAGTCCGAAAATTACGAACTTTATTGCGAAAAGTCCGTTATGATATGAGGTTCTGAGATCAGAAGTTGCATGGAGTTTTTTCCTCCCATAAGTTACAATTCTGCCATTTCGAAATTATAGTACTATTATTATTATTTTTATTTAGTTTTATCTTATAATTTTGATTAATTCATTTGGATTCATTTAAACTCCGAAAATTATGAATCCAATTGCGATTTGAACCTTACGACTTGTAATTTTAGATTACGTTCAGTTTTAATTTTTATTCTTTTATAATTTATGATTTCACCCCTTTGTTTTGTCTTAATCAACATTTTAGTATTCGGGTCATATCTTTTTCGTTTCTTGTCGGATTAAACTCAAATTTTTGGGGTAGTCTCTTTATCTTATTATGAGTACAGAGAGTTCAACTTTTCAGGAAATTTTATTTCCGAAACTGTAAGTTTCTGTAAATTATAGTTTTGGCCCCGAATTCTTGAAATTTATATTTTTGCCCCAATTTTCTATTTTAGTAAATTCCGATTTAGGTGAAATTTTATAGAGAACTTATTTTTTATATTTTAATACTTAATTTTAATAAATAAGACCAGAATTATGGATCTTAATAATTTTACCTCAAATTTATCTTATTTAAACTATTTTAGTTTATCCTTCGAACTTAGGTTCGAATTATCAAATCTTCCGGTGACTAATTATCCTCTCCCTATAGTCCAATATATATACTCATATATTTTTGGGATTTTAATCCCCAAAGGTCAGATTTGTCATACTCAACCAATATTTCCATCAATAAATTAATTTGCACATACGATTAAAATATGACAAACAAAATTCAACAAATATCAAGACCATTACATGCACGGTAATGAATGTCAATCAAGTATAGATAAACAAGGTTTTAATACTTACATGCACCATATATTTAACTTGTATAAATTATTAAATAAGAGAAAAGAAAGAAACAATTTTATCCACCTCGATTTCTTGTCGGAAGTAAATGGTTCTAGGTCTTGGAAGTTGAAGAAAATGATCTCCCTCCTTGAACTACATGGTTTGGTCGATTCAAGTATCCATGCATCCATGATGTATATTTTGTTTGCATGTTTATCATTAGAGTTCGATTAGGAAGGTTTATTATACTTATAGAAGAAGAAAAAAAAAGAAAAGTACGGAAGGGGATTACCTATTTCTTGTTGAACCCTCTTCTTCCTTATCTCTTATTCTTTGGTTCAGCCCTCTCTCTCTCTCTAGTCTCTCAATTTTTAGATTTTGCTTTGGTGTGTGTGGGAGAAAGTGTGTTGGGTGTAAGTATTAAAAAGGGTGTATTTTTAAGTATGGTCAAGTCATCGGAAATGGGGTAGTCACTATGTCTCTTGCATGGGGAGACATGGGGCTTTAAAAAATGTTGATTCCCCCTCTTTTTCTCTCCATTTGGCAGCCCCAATATGTGTGTGTATATATATTTTTTTTTGTATTTTAAATGTGTAGAATGTTAATATATTTAGTTGGGTATTTACTTAATTGTAAATGGATTAAGTAGTTTGGGTTGGGCTTTCAATCATAATTCCAAGAGTTATGAATTTTATTAAGTTGGGTTTGAGTCCATTAGTGAGTTTATATTAGTAAATATTGGTACACATAGCCCATTAGGTGAATCAATGTTCTAGTTTAACTTTCAATTAATTTATTATTTAAGAAACAATCAAGTTAATAAAACGAAACTAGATATAGGTTATATTATATTTTAACAAATGTTATTAAAATTACATCACGATATAATAAATCGTACATGTACTGAGCTGTCGAATTTAGGGGGTTCTACAATAATACTCAAAACAAGAATTGTAAATCTCGAGACAAATCAAACGATCTAGTCACAGTTCGATCGACGAGTCTAGGACGGTCCACAAAACATCGAGAAACGATGAAAAGGTTATTGAGACGTTGAAGTGAATTCTTAAGGTCTCATAATCAACTTTGAAGTATTCTAACAAGTATGGTTGTAGCTGACATTATTAAGATGACCCTTAGTGATATCGCAGGCCGAGTTCACATCACCAGTCATAATTATATAGTAAAATACACGGTTAAGAAAAGTAATACATATGGGATAATGAGTTTTGCAACGGGAATAGTGTCAATCAATCACTAATCTTAATATTATTCGGAGGACGCCGTATAATCGATATGTGTTGATATTCAGAATCCTAAAGTTAAACGATAAGTTAAGAATGAAGAATGACAACAGTTACAAGTTCAACAAAACGAAAAAAGAATTCAGAAAATGGATCAAAAATTATAAGTTATTTTAGGGGTAAAAATCTGGGGTCTCCTAGTTGTCCTAATCAAGCCAAAAGTTCCACCCATGCTTGTAGGCATGCACGGCCCTACACGCCAAAAGTAGATGCGATTTGATTTCCTTTATTACATAGGCAATTGGTATAACATAACGTACATAACCTTCGGTACTTTAGCATACTCTAGCTACATGATATAGCGTACGCTAAGGTTAAGATACTTAGCCAAAATCACAACTCACCATGCAACAGCAGACGGACAAAACGATACGTCAGCCAAACATGAATAGTTTGATTCCGAAATACTCTAGCACGATAAACATTGTATAAATCTAAATACAATACAAGAATACTTGTACAATTCCAGCTGAATACGTACAAACAACCGTATAAAAATAAAGAACTACAACAAATATTACACTCAATATACCACACATGGATTTATTTGGACTATTGGAGCCAGCGAGTGTAAGCAACAAGAAATTAACTATTATTGTAGTTCTTGACTATATAAGACACATATGGACTATTATTTCAATTACCAGACCTATTGAAACAACTCTAAATCCGAGAGAGATAAAGTATCTAAAAGAGCAAAGCTGATCGTAGGTTCGAATGAAATTAAGTGACCTTGAAATAAACTAAATTGTATTTTTTCAAAATGGGCATAAATTGTGTTTATCAATGGAGGAAATAGCCTTGAACAAATTCACCACCGTATGGCTGATCGGAGTTAGGCTATTACTCAAAAGTGAAGGATCATGCAAAAATGAAAGATAAGACATGTCTTTATAATTTCTATTTTCTATAACGTATGCTACCTCTCCTAGTTAATGTCCAATAAAATGTATTACATATGCTAACACCTCATTGTTACGTACGTAAACCTCCTCTAGAGGCCACTGACTTACTTTGTAAATTGCTTTACGTAGGGTGTCAAACAAAACGTACGTAACCTTTCCAACATTACATACGCTACCACCTCAATGTTGCATATGTAATGCCCATTGACTTCGCTGTCTTAATCAAGCCAAAACTTCCACCCATGCTTGTAGGCATGCGCGGCCCTACACGCAAAAGCAGATGCAATCTGATTTCCTTTATTACATATGCAATCGTTATAACATCATTACTCTAGCTACATCATGTAGCGTATGCTAAGGCTAAGATAATTAGCCAAAATCACAAATCACCATGCAACATCAGACGGACAAAACAATACGTACGCCAAACATGAATAGTTTGATTCTGAAATACACTAACACAATAAATATTGTATAAATCCAAATACAATACAAGAATACTTGTACAACTACAACTTAATACATACAAAAATAAAGAATTACAGCAGATATTACACTCAGAATACTGCACATGGATTTATTTGGACCATTGGAGCCAGTGAGTGTAAGCGGCAAGAAATACACTATTATTGTAGTTCTTGACTACATAAGACACACATGGACTATTATTTAAATTACCAGACCTATTGAAACAACTCCAAATCCAGAAGAGATAAAGTATCCAAAAGAACAAAGCTGACTGAGAAACTAAATTTCTCAACAACACAACAATAAAATATTGTAATAATAATTGGACATATCAGCAACAAGAACCCCCCTGTAATATCCGCAATTTCGATTTCAGGTAATTTTCTTTTTTTGGCGGAAGTCCACCTTAACGACTCTGTTGTGACCGTTTCATCATTCCGAGAATATTTAATTCTGCACTTTTTGTCATCCGAGTTCGTTTCGGCATCGTTTTGTTGAGTTCCGTGTTCTTAAATGGCTTTTCCGCACTTGAGTTCGATTTTTGCGAATCTCGTCCGAAACTGTTGTTTCGAGTTTCTCGTAAGTTCATTTAATGTTATTATTCATGTTGCGAGCTTTAGATTGGTGTTTCGATCGTGTATCGTGTATTTCAGATGTTTTGGGCCATTTTCGTAATTTCCCAAAGTTTGGGGTAATTACTTTCCGTTGTCGAATTTCAAGCCTTCGGGTGGTTGGATTCGTGTTGGCGAGTTCTGCATAACCGTATCTTCGATTCATATTCAGGTTCGGGTTTCGAGGTTGTCCGGGCTGTCGGGAGTGGCCACGGCCGAGTCACGGCCGCACAGTTTGTAGCAGGTACTGGCCTGGCCGAGTTACGGCCGTAAGATGCCGGTTACGGCCGTAAGTGATCGACAGGCATGGCCTGAAGAATGCCGGTTACGGACGTAAGGGCCGAGAGTTACGGCCGTACGGCGCGCGAGCGGCTCCGGACGAATGCGATTCTGGCCGTAAGGACTGCGATTCTGGCCGAAGAAGTGAGTTACGGCCGTAAGGCCCTGCCGGTTACAGCCGTAACCCTGTCGGCCATATATAGGCCAGTGACCGGCCAGACCTCATTTTCTTCACATTTCTTCACCCGGGTGCGGCTGGCGACGGGACAAATCGGGGAGTGGAGTTTTTGGTCGATTGCACTCGATTTCTAAGCGTTTTTGAGGATTATTGTCGATTATATCAACATCAAATCCTTGTTCTTCGTCGGATCGAGTAATTTCTTGAAATCTCCTAGAATTTGATTTTCGGGATTTCTTCTTGATTTTCGTTGTTCGTCCGAATTTGATGAATCAGTTGATGCTAGTGAACATTATTAATCGCGTTCTATGGATTGCATGTCCATATCTTCGATTTGTTCAACCCAATTGATGATTCTTAGGTTCTTGAGGAACTTTGAAAATTTAGTGTTCGATTAAATGTCTCAAAGAGTTTCTTTCGGCCGTTGTGTTGATTTCGATAGATATTGTGTTATTGAATGAATTGTATTTCATTCAAGGTTGTTCTAGTAATTTTGTTTATCGGAAGACACCTTTCGTTGTTCGTGGAAGGATTTCATCGCGTTCGGTTGAGGCAAGTTTTATACTTGTACTAGTCAATGAGATTAATGTTATCATATATGTATATGAATATGTTGTATCATTCCGAGACTTAGTCTCTTCATGAATTCATTGATATTAAAGGGATCGTTCGATACGATACTTTTCGGCAATTATGCCAAATTTTTACTATTGTTCATTAATGGCCGGTAAGGCATTGAGATACTCGTTGTTAATGTTATTATCGATCATCGGTTCGCGGTATCGATGTATCGATTGTTGTTAATATTTATGTCGATCTAAGGCATTGTTGTAATTATTGTTATTAATGTTGGTGTCCTGTCATTCATGTTGTATTTTCCGATTGAAGGCATTGTCGTATTCATTCTCATCTTCGTCTTCGGTAGCCGATTAAAGGTGCTGACGCATTCATTGTATCATTGTTATCGATTGGCCGTTCTAAGGCAATCGAGGTGCTCAATCATTCATTGTATCATTGTTATCGATTGGTCGTTCGAAGGCAATCGAGGTGCTCAATCATTTATTGTATCATTGTTATCGATTGGCCGTTCTAAGGCAATCGAGGTGCTCAATCATTCGTTGGATCATTGTTATCAGTTGGCCACTCTAAGGCATCTGAGGTATTGAATCATCCGATGCATCATTGTTATCGATTGACCAGTCTAGGGTAATCGAGGTATTGAATTGGGACCGCCAAGGACGGTGCCCATCCGGGAGTCATTGTTGTCGTGTTGGCCGACTCAAGGCAGCACACTATCACTTCTGTGAATTCGGTAATCTTGGAATCATTGCCTTTTGTGGTTAATTGTGTTTTGGAGGCTAGTCTCGGCTAGTGCTCGTTGGGTAAGCTTGGGGATTGAACCTTCGCGGTTGGTTTCCCAACACCTACAACTCAGTAGGTCACAGTCATGTTTATGATCTCATTATGGGTAAGCTTGGGGCTTGAACCTTCGCGGTTGATTTCCCAACATCTACTACTCACTAGGTCACAGTCATGCTTATGATCTCATTATGGGTAAGTCTGGGGCTTGAACCTTCGCCGTTGGTTTCCCAGCACCTGCAATTCAGCAGGTCACGCTCACTGTGTGATCTCATTATGGGTAAGCTTGGGGCTTGAACCTTCGCGGTTGGTATCCCAACACCTACAACTCAGTAGGTCACAGTCATGCTTATGATCTCATTATGGGTAAGCTTGGGGCTTGAACCTTTGCGGTTGGTTTCCCAACACCTACTACTCAGTAGGTCACGGTCATGCTTATGATCTCATTATGGGTAAGTCTCGGGCTTGAACCTTCACCGTTGGTTTCCCAGCACCTGTAATTCAGCAGGTCACGGTCACTGGGTGATCTCATTATGGGTAAGCTTGAGGATTGAACCTTCGCGGTTGGTTTCCCAACACCTACAACTCAGTAGGTCACGATCATGCTTATGATCTCATTATGGGTAAGTTTGGGGCTTGAACCTTCGCGGTTGGTTTCCCAACACTTTCAATTCAGTAGGTCACGGCCATTAGACGGTCTCATTGTGATACGGCTTCGTCTCGTGGCTTCGGCCCTCATTGTGATATGGCTTCGTGCTGTGGCTTCGGCCCTTATTTGTGATACGGCTTCGTGCCGTGGCTTCATCCCTCATTAATACAGCTTCGGGCTGTTTTGGCTTCAGGTGATTGTAATAATCGACAGCTTCGGCTGAGTGGCTTTCAGGCCTTTGTGATGTCTTGGTAATTTCATTGGATCCTTCGGGCATTGTGATTCATAATTCATTCAGTTCTGATTTAATTCATATTCGTATAATTCATTGTGGTGTTCTATAATTATGATTCGCCGTTGGGCATTTACATTCTAACATGTCGAACAGGTATTAATAGTATGCCCTGGGCATAGTATTTCATGAATGCTCGGTTCTTACCTTGGTTTGTGAGCATCTCGTATTATTATTATCATTGTACCGTTTCATTCCGCCTTTGGATGCATATCATGTTATACATGTAACACCCCCAAAACCATCCGGGATACTACAGTGCCGTGGGCCCCGCGCCGGAACCCACCAGGCTAAAAACCATTTACAAAACCATTTAAAAATGCCAAAAGGCCAATGACGGTAATATTTTAAATACTCAAATATCTTCAAAAACATAATTCTGAAATACCGTCATAAAATACCATTTGAAAATACAAGGCGAAATGCCAAATCTCGACAGTTCAAAGTGTACGTTAAGCCACCCCTTAAACGTACCGATAAAATAGTAAGGAAAGAGGGTTTGACGAAATAACCCAAGTTCGCAAAGTGCCAAAAAGTCCCTTTAGAATACACATACGCAGCGGATAAAGATACCGAAAAGCCATTTTGAAATATACACACGCAGCGGATAAATGCAGTTCAAAATACACGTTTGTAGCAGAAATAAAACAACCAGAAATAAATACTCAATACTCAAAAACATGCCACAGCCAGTATCACCCGGGAAGCTCACCCCTTCACGACGGCTACTAGCTCGATCTCCGAGTACCTAAAAATAAAGCCAACGATGGGGTCAGCCACAATACTCAATAATGATATCGATCACATCATCATAAATAATTACATACCAATGTAATAATATAGTAAGAATACTACCAACGTAATCTTACCGTTATAACCTTACCAATTCATAGCAATCCATACTAAATCAATCCTTACCATAATCCATATTTCGCATTCTCAAATGACGAAATGAACTCAACAACAATCATCTCTACTATATTCCAAAAATACCGATAATCCTCAAAACATCATCATAACTCATAAGTGCGGAAATAATCCATCTGTGCCAAATCCTGTCCGTCGGATTGCACAATCAAATCTCAACCTGAATAAACCAATGACATACAACACATCTGTAGATCAACTACATCAAAACAATGAATACAAATCCCGAAACATCGACATACAGTCCGAATGCTCCTACGATCAATAACAATGATCAACCAATACATCAATTGAGAATATCATCGACATGATAACTCCAATAAGACCAAAAAATGATCAACGATAATCGAGAGTACCATCAACATGATAACTCCGACATGATCAACAAAGGATCAACAATAACCGAGAATACCATCAACAAGGTAAACTCCAAATGATCAACAAAGGACCAACAATAACCGAGAATACCATCAACAAGGTAAACTCCAAATGATCAACAATAATGGATCTCAAAGAAGTAACTCCGACTGTCGAACATACCACTCGGGCGTATGAACAATCAGTCACAAACCCTCGAACATACCCAACCATAAATGGAGGATGAACGACCAAACAATATGGCTCAAAGATGGAAGTCGTAGTACGCCCGATCCGGAAATGTGTCCGTGCACAAGCCACCCCGGGTATCGATCAAATACACATGTGGTCTTGTACCTAATTAGCCTCACGAACTACGTCTCGTGTGCACGGTTCAATGTGGAAATATCAACACATAACCATCATGTGCCCGGCTAAAAATCCTACACAATAACCAATCGGCATGCAGATATAACTCCAGATATGTCACGATGCAACATGACAACGAAACTCAAAGAAACACATATCCAATAAGGATCAAAAGACTCACCGAAGTGAACAACAACAGACTGACAATGAAAAGTCGACACGACTAATCAATATCCAAAACATCAATCCTGGGATCATCATCCCTAAATGAATGACCAACATGATCTACGATCTCAATACAACAGTCCTGGGATCAACATCCTCAACGAATAACCGATACGAAACTCATTACACGAAACCTCAACATATACAACAACTCAACATACTAATTATCCACATGACTGAACAAATACTTAGATTACCTCAAAGTCGAGGACCATATCCATCAACATCCCCCAATGAGACGATCAACACCACCATTAATACCAACAATAGTCCTGGGATCAACATCCCTCAACGAACAACCAGTACGAATCTCAATATACGAAGCCTCAACATACAACATATACAACAACTCAACATAATAAGTATCTCATAACTGAACAATACATAAATTACCTCAAAGCCGAAGACAACATTCTTTCCACGAACAACATCCCTGAACGAATACACAATTATACAAATAATCTCAAATAAGGTACCATCCATTCAATACCAATAAACCTTTATCCTGATACTTATGTCATCACGATAACTATCCTCGATATCCGATATTCTATATCCTTGACCAAAGATAACTCACGTCTTCCCTGAACACAATTAAATCATATACCTTATGATTTATTACAACCAGAGTACGATATATAAACCATTATCCCGACAACTTACATTTCTAACAACATTGCTATACGAATTATAAATGAAATGAAAACGAAACCATTCATCAAATATTATAAACTGAACAAGTATAAACTTGCCTCGATATCGATACCACGAAGCTGTTACCAAAATCCATTGCCTTTGTCTACGAGCTCCTCAGCCCCGACCAAAAGCAATCTACGAGATCTTTAGCCTCAACCGCAACACAACGGTCATACCACGATCAAAATATCACAACCTATTGCAATAACCGATTAACACACATTCGATAAAAATCAATAACCGACATACCCAACCAACAAACTCAACGGTTCAACGAAACCTCGATCATATACATAAAACCAAATAATCCAACTCAACAAATACGAACTCATATCCACAATACAAGCCATAACTCGATGATCACAAATAACAATCAATAACCGATCAACAAACACAACGGTTCTACAATATCCCGATTAAACACATATCCAAACAACCCAAACCAATCAAACACGAACTCCAAACCACAATACTCCGAAGATCATATCAATAATCAATTTAACCAAGTGTCTAAGCATTACCGATTCCAAATTCAATCTTAAATATGATTACAAGTTTCCTCCTTGTAAATTCATAATAAAAATCAATTACTGATTATCATCATCAATCCGGACAATCCGATCAATTCAACATTATAAAATACCATAGTCCAAAGGTTTCAAATATTTCCATTATCCGAATGGAACACTTGTTCAATACGTATGAATTCTTAAACTCAAAAGTGAATCATAATATTATCAAATCCAAAAATCATATTCGTATTCCTATACGAATATTGTACCAAAACACATAACTTAGTTTTAGATATGAATATTCCATATTCATATCCAAAACACCAACATCACTTAAACATGTTCATCAATTCATATATAATCCAAGAGTTCATTAAGAACACAACTAATTCCGAAATCATATTCAAAATCTCCAATACGACATAATCCGATGTGTTCTAACATCTAAACAATCCTTATTCACAATTCAAGGTATATATAATCATGTCCTTCAACATATATACTTCTCATAACATCATGAATCGCAACAAACTACCAAGAACATCGAGAATACTACGATTCCATAATCATAACAACATAATCGAATCATTCGATCACCAATTCATTATCTTCCCTTAACAAAATTCTCGTAAATACCAAGAATCATCACAACAATATCAATTCAACAATCATTCATACGAAAACGTGTAGAATTTTCCAAGTTCTACTCATTGAGACATTTCATCGAACACTTTGAAGGTAGAGTCCAATTCAATCAATTATTCAAATAAATACTCGATTTCGATCCACAAAACTTCAAGAATAATGAATGATTACGAGTTTACAATCAAGTTCAATCAATAATCTGAATCAAAACGAAGCAAATCGGCCAAAACACCAAGAAACCTCAAGAACATCCAAAAACCAAAAGTTTAGGTGATTTTACCTCCGATCCGGGTGGAAGATGATGTTAATCCATGATTCCAACTTCCCAAACATGTTGTTATAAGTTGATTCTACTCAAAACCATCCACTTTGCTGAAGAAATCGCAAAGAAACGAAGAGAAAACATGAAAATGACCGGATGACTCGGCCCAGGCCTTTAAATAGGCGGGACCTGCCGGACCGGCGGGTCCTTACGTACGTAGCTGGCCGTGGCCTACCCTACTGCCCAGTTTGGCCGACAGCCTTACGTACATAACCGACAGCTGCTTACGTACGTAATGGGCACTTACGACCGTAACCGGCCACAACCTTACGTACGTAATCGGCCAGTCCTTGCCCCCAGCGAGTCACTGCCGACCGTGAACGGCCATCCCAGCAAGTCACTGCTGACCATGCTCGGGCCACTACAGGTCCTCTCGGCCACGACTCGGCCAGCCGCCCCGTAACGTACGTAACACTTATTCTGTTGCGTACGTAATACGTACGTTGACTTGCTACAGTATAATACTCGTAATACGTACGTAATACACCCTGTATAACGTACGTAACTCCATCCGTTGACTCACCTGTCCACATCTGCGCCGAAAGCCGCCGACCACGGGCCCCAACTGTCTGATTCCTCTTGTTACGTACGTTATGTACACTATATAACGTACGTAAGCTAACACATTTTACATACGTAAGCTCCAAGGCTTAACATACGTAATGGTTTTTATACTTAGCCAAAAATTCAACTGTTCCTAGCCGACGTCTCGACATACTGGATACGAACATACGGCATACTGAATACACATATACTCAACCCAAAAATATTCTCATACGATATACCTGATATCCAAATTAGTTCAACCTGATACAACATATCCTGAATATAAATGTCAATCAAACACGATAATCACACCAGTATAATTGTCTCGGTCCTTAATTTATTTTATCCATACTGTATAGATACCAAACTATACAGTATATCTTAGATAAAATAACGCGAAAAATTTATACCGAAAATCCGGGTATTACATACTACCCCCCTTAAAATAAGTTTCATCCTCGAAACTTGCAACCTGTCGCCAACAACAGATAAATCCAAAATTTCCAACTCATCACAAAAATAATCAAGCTTCGCCACCAGCGAATAACCAAACCAATATACTTACAGGTGCGTGAAGTCGGTGATCTCCCGTGATACTAGCACACGACTCCCATACGAAGTCTCAACACAACCAACACACACCAATATCACAAATAGCAATTTGAAAAGATCTCAAAAATTTTGGAAACTCCAAAAATCGATTTGACTCAAAAGTCAGAAAAACTCATTTTCAAAAGCCACTTTACTACGGCACCGGTAGAGCCACATAACACACACGCTTGGGTTTCACAAAACCCAAGATCCGATACCATCTTTTGTAACACCCCCAAAACCATCTGGGATATTACAGCGCCGTGGGCCCCGCCCGGAACCCACCAGGCTAAAAACCGTTTACAAAACCATCTAAAATGCCAAAAGGCCAATGAAGGTAATATTTTAAATACTCAAATATCTTCAAAAACATAATTCTGAAATACCGTCATAAAATACCATTTGAAAATACAAGGCGAAATGCCAAATCTCAACAGTTCAAAGTGTACGTTAAGCCACCCCTTAAACGTACCGATAAAATAGTAAGGAAAGAGGGTTTGACGAAACAACCCAAGTTCGCAAAGCGCCAAAAAGCCCTTTTAGAATACACACATGCAGCGGATAAAGATACCGAAAAGCCATTTTGAAATATACACATGCAACGGATAAATGCAGTTCAAAATACACGTTTGTAGCGGAAATAAAACAACCAGAAATAAATACTCAATACTCAAAAGCATGCCACAACCAGTATCACCCGCGAAGCTCACCCCTTCACGACCGCTACTAGATCGATCTCCGAGTACCTAAAAGTAAAGCCCACGACGGGTCAGCCACAATACTCAATAATGATATCGATCACATCATCATAAATAATTACATACCAATGTAATAATATATTAAGAATACTACCAACGTAATCTTACCGTTATAACCTTACCAATTCATAGCAATCCATACTAAATCAATCCATACCATAATCCATATTTCGCATTCTCAAATGACGAAATGAACTCAACAACAATCATCTCTACTGTATTCCAAAAATACCGATAATCCTCAAAACATCATCATAACTCATAAGTGCGGAAATAATCCATCTGTGCCAAATCCTGTCCTTCGGATTGCACAATCAAATCTCAACCTGAATAAACCAATGACATACAACATATCTGTAGATCAACTACATCAAAACAATGAATACAAATCCCAAAACATCGACGTACAGTCCGAATGCTCCAACGATCAATAACAATGATCAACCAATACATCAACTGAGAATATCATCAACATGATAACTCCAATACGACCAACAAAGGATCAACGATAACCGAGAGTACCATCAACATGATAACTCCGACACGATTAACGAAGGATCAACAATAACCGAGAATACCATCAACAAGGTAAACTCCAAATGATCAACAAAAGACCAACAATAACCGAGAATACCATCAACAAGGTAATCTCCAAATGAGCAACAATAATGGATCTCAAAGAAATAACTCCGACTATCGAAGATACCCCTCGGGCGTATGAACAACCAGTCACAAACCGTCGAACATACCCAACCATAAATGAAGGATGAACGAATAAACAATATGGCTCAAAGATGGAAGTCATAGTACGCCCGATCTGGAAATGTGTCCGTACACAATCCACCCCGGGTATCGATCAAATAAGCGTGTGGTCTTGTATCTAATTAGCCTCACGAACTACGTCTCGTGTGCATGGTTCAGTGTGGAAATATCAACACATAACCATCATGTGCCCGGCTAAAAATCCTACACAATAACCAATCGGCACGCAGATATAACTCCAGATATGTCACGATGCAACATGACAACGAAACTCAAGGAAACACATCCAATAAGGATCAAAAGACTCACCGAAGTGAACAACAACAGACTGACAATGAAAAGTCGAAACGACTAATCAATATCTAAAACATCAATCCTGGGATCATCATCCCTAAATGAATGACCAACATGATCTACGATCTCAATACAATAGTCCTGGGATCAACATCCCTCAATGAATAACCGATACGAAACTCATTACACGAAACCTCAACATATACAACAACTCAACATACTAATTATCCACATGACTGAACAAATACTTAGATTACCTCAAAGCCGAGGACCATATCCATCTACATCCCCCAATGAGACGATCAACACCACCATTAATACCAACAATAGTCCTGGGATCAACATCCCTCAACGAACAACCAGTACGAATCTCAATATACGAAGCCTCAACATACAACATATACAACAACTCAACATAATAATTATCTCATAACTGAACAATACATAAATTACCTCAAAGCCGAAGACAACATCCTTTCCACGAACAACATCCCTGAACGAATACACAATTATACAAATAATCTCAAATAAGGTACCATCCATTCAATACCAATAAACCTTTATCCCGATACTTATGTCATCACGATAACTATCCTCGATATCCGATATTCTATATCCTTGACCAAAGATAACTCACGTCTTCCCTGAACACAATTAAATCATATACCTTATGATTTATTACAACCAGAGTACGATATATAAACCATTATCCCGGCAACTTACATTTCTAACAACATTGCTATACGAATTATAAATGAAATGAAAACGAAACCATTCATCAAATATTATAAACTGGACAAGTATAAACTTGCCTCGATACCGATACCACGAAGCTGTTACCAAAATCCATTGCCTTTGTATACGAGCTCTCAGCCCCGACCAAAAGCAATCTACGAGATCTTTAGCCTCAACCCCAACACAACGGTCATACCACGATCAAAATATCACAACCTATTGCAATAACCGATTAACACACATTCGATAAAAATCAATAACCGACATACCCAACCAACAAACTCAACGGTTCAACGAAACCTCGATCATATACATAAAACCAAATAATCCAACTCAACAAATACGAACTCATATCCACAATACAAGCCATAACTCGATGATCACAAATAACAATCAATAACTGATCAACAAACACAACGGTTCTACAATATCCCGATTAAACACATATCTAAACAACCCAAACCAATCAAAAACGAACTCCAAACCACAATACTCCGAAGATCATATCAATAATCAATTTAACCAAGTGTCTAAGCATTACCGATTCCAAATTCAATCTTAAATATGATTACAAGTTTCCTCCTTGTAAATTCATAATAAAAATCAATTACTGATTATCATCATCAATCCGGACAATCCGATCAATTCAACATTATAGAATACCACAGTCCAAAGGTTTCAAATATTTCCATGATCCGAATGGAACACTTGTTTAATACGTATGAATTCGTAAGCTCAAAAGTGAATCATAATCTTATCAAATCCGAAAATCATATTCGTATTCCTATACGAATATTGTACCAAAACACATAACTTAGTTTTAGATATGAATATTCCATATTCATATCCAAAACACCAACATCACTTAAACAAGTTCATCAATTCATATATAATCCAAGAGTTCATTAAGAACACAACTAATTCCGAAATCATATTCAAAATCTCCAATACGACATAATCCGATGTGTTCTAACATCTAAACAATCCTTATTCACAATTCAAGGTATATATAATCATGTCCTTCAACATATATACTTCTCATAACATCATGAATCGCAACAAACTACCAAGAACATCGAGAATACTACGATTCCATAATCATAACAACATAATCGAATCATTCGATCACCAATTCATTATCTTCCCTTAACAAAATTCTCGTAAATACCAAGAATCATCACAACAATATCAATTCAACCATCATTCATACGAAAACGTGTAGAATTTTCCAAGTTCTACTCATTGAGACACTTCATCGAACACTTTGAAGGCATAGTCCAATTCAATCGATTATTCAAAGAAATACTCGATTTCGATCCACAAAACTTCAAGAATAATGAATGATTACGAGTTTACAATCAAGTACAATCAATAATCTGAATCAAAACAAAGCAAATCGGCCAAAACACCAAGAAACCTCAAGAACATCCAAAAACCAAAAGTTTAGGTGATTTTACCTCCGATCCTTGTGGAAGATGATGTTAATCCATGATTCCAACTTCCAAAACATGTTGTTATAAGTTGATTCTACTCAAAACCATTCACTTTGCTGAAGAAATCGCGAAGAAACGAAGAGAAAACATGAAAATGGCCGGATGACTCGGTCTAAGTCTTTAAATAGGCGGGACCTACTGGACCATTACGTATGTAACCGGCGGGTCCTTACGTACGTAGCTGGCCGTGGCCTACCCTACTGCCCAGTTTGACCGACAGCCTTACGTACGTAACCGGTAGCTGCTTAGGTACGTAACGGGCACTTACGGCCGTTACCGGCCACAGCCTTACGTACGTAATCGGCCAGTCCTTGCCCCTAGCGAGTCACTGCCGACCGTGATCGGCCATCCCAGCGAGTCACTGCCGACCATGCTCGGCCACTACAGGTCCTCTCGGCCACGACTCGGCCAGCCGCCCCGTAACGTATGTAACACTTATTCCGTTGCGTACGTAATACGTACATGGACTTGCTACAGTATAATACTCGTATTACGTACGTAATACACCCTGTATAACGTACGTAATTCCATCCATTGACTCACCTGTCCACATTTGTGCCGAAAGCCGCCGACCACGGGCCCCAACTGTCCGATTCCTCTTGTTACGTACGTTATGTACACTATATAACGTACGTAAGCTAACACATTTTACGTACGTAAGCTCCAAGGCTTAACGTGCGTAATGGCTTTTATACTTAGCCAAAAATTCAATTGTTCCTTTCCGACGTCTCGACATACTGGATACGAACATACGGTATACTGAATACACATATACTCAACCCAAAAATATTCTCATACGATATACCTGATATCCAAATCAGTTCAACCTGAAACAACATATCCTGAATATAACTGTCAATCAAACACGATAATCAACACCAGTATAATTGTCTCGATCCTCAATTTATTTTATCCATACTGTATAGATACCAAACTATACAGTATATCTTAGATAAAATAACGCGCAAAAATTTATACCGAAAATCCGGATATTACAATACATGTATTTGATGTTTATTATCTAGATGACTGACCCCGTGGGGCGGAACATGTTTTCATGTTTTAGGTGCTTGCGAGGAGAGAGTTGAGACACAGGGGCATGATGATGGCGACGAGGCATTCGAGCGATACTAGTCCGTGTTGTTCATCATGGTCAGTCAGTTGGAGTGGTTCTCCAGTTTGTCAGTCATTGCCATTATGTATTACCCGAGCAGATGCTCGTGGATGTTGTTGTATTTTTATTTTGGCCAGGTAGGCCCATCGTTGTCGTTGAAATTCCTTATCGGAATATTGTGTGGGATATCATAGTAAGGACTGTGATTTCCCCTTGTTGGTTAATTTGATGTATTTTAGTCGTGTTCGCCTGGTGGATCTCCTGGTGTAGGGTCCACGGCACTCTAATAACCCAATAACATTTGGGGGTGTTACACCCCCCCCCCCCAAAAAAAAGAATAAAGTTGTTGAGGGGATAAACAGAACAATCACAGAAGCTGCAAGAACAATGGTTGCGAAAGCCAAACTCCCTCAAATATTTTGAGCAAAAGCGGTCAACACAGGTTCCTAGGTTCAAAATAGGTGCATGACCAGCAAGCATTCAGTATAGCACCTTATGAACTTTGGAATGAGAGAAATTCATCGACAACTCACCTCAAAGTATTTGATGAAAAATGCTTCATACACAACAATGGGAAAAAGCATCTAAAAAGATTCTAGCAAAATGTTGGTGAATGAATTCTAATGGGCTACTTAGATACTGGGAGAGTATATAGGATTCTCAACAAAACAATCAGGGTGATGTAAGAATCCATACATGTCAAATTTGATGAAGTTGAGGTCAGCATCATTTATGTTTATTCAAGATCCCTAGGAATTACCTGAGGCACCAACTGAAGAAATAAATCTTCTAAATATACCACAATGTGGATAATAATCAGATGATGAACCATAAGATCCACCAAAAGACACAACCGGCACTCAACAAGTAAATAACTCCTCAACTCTTTCTATAAACAATGATCAACCAGAAGTTGCCTCAACTAATGAAGAAACCAGATAAACTCAAAAAAAATACAATCGTCAATATATTTACAAATATCTATATAGCAGAAGACATATGGTACCCAAGAAGAAAACTGGTCTAACAACTATTGCATACCTAGAAGACTAAGCTGCAACCAGAGGTCACAAAACCAAAGGCCTCAAAATTTCAAAATAAACCTTTACGAGACTAGGTGTATGTGAATATATTAAAAGATGGTATGATCAACAAAGGTATCAAGTAAACATGATCCCAATAAACAAAAATTTTATCTAAATATTCTATATGAATTATATTTGGAAAAGGAAATTGCTCATGTCCCTTACCATGGTACAGAGGAAATTAGAAACCAAGGAAACATAACTCAAGAGGACCAACTCTCTGGTGGTACCCAAATCCATGTTAAACTAAAATACAGACACATGGAACATCTAAGGGGTATGAAGATATCTGGTACATAGATAGTGGATGTTCTATAGGGAAGAAACAACTCATTAGGGACGTGGAAGAGATAATGCGACCAGGCGTAACCTTTAGAGGTAGCATACCAAGCAAAAGTCCACGAATTGGAGTCCTAAAATGAAACAACCTCGAGATCATAGAAGTGTATATATATATATATATATATATGGACCGAACTTACTACCGGTGAACTTGTGATAGAGGATATGAAGTTCTAACAAGAAAAGAAGACCACCTGGTCTTCAAAGCAAGACATCTTAAATTCAAAGACGGATCCGATGGAAGTAATTTTCAAAGCCTTAAGAGGTGAAAATCCTATTCTTTCAACTAGAGTGCAGCAGAAAATAGAATGTCTAGTTACAAGCCAAGATTAATGATGGCTACATGATTTCAAAAGAAAATAGATTTATATTGTAACTTAACATCATGAAAAATAATTTTTTCGATTAATAATGAAGCATTAACCACTAAAATAATTATGATTCCAAATCATAAAAATATTCAATGAAGCATTTCAAATGCCAATATCATTAATACAATCACATAGACCTCTCTCCAATATAACTATTGGGATTCGGGGCCAAAAAATGAAAGCGCAGCGAAATAACAATATTGATCCAATCAATAAACCGAACTCCTATCTAAACAAGTCTGATCAAGCATCGTATATGCAAGAAAAATAATTCGACGTGTGAAGTTAGAAATCATACCCTTAAAAGACTTTGATTATGTAAAACCCCCTAAATTCGATAACTTATCACATGTACAATGTATCGAATTATGATATAATTTAATAATAGTTATTTTATGACATGATATAATCTACATCTAGTCTCATTTTATTTTACTAATTTATTTCGTAAATTATTTTATGAATCAAATAATAAATTAATTAAAATTTAAAGTGGGAACATAAATTCTTAATGGGCCAAGTGTATCAATACTCACACATGAACATACTATAAGACTCAATCCCAACGTAATGAAATTCCTAAGACATAAAGTTACACTTCAAAGCCCAACCCAACTAATTAAATCCTTTACCATTTTAATTATACTCTTAATTTAACAAAATATATATATATATATACACATATGGGCGGCCATGAGGGAGGAAGACTGAAGCTCTAGATTCTTCACTCATCACATGCAAGACTTGCATGAAACATCTTGACACATGTAACAAGTCTTCTACACATTTCACTTCCCAACCCTCCTTATCCCAACTTTAAATACTTACACCTTAACCTAACCACCTTCTACACTTATCACAACCCAAAAAATCTACATTTGAGAGTCTAAGAGAGAGAGAGAGGGCTGAACCAAGAGGAAGAAGGAGGAGGAGGAAGAAAAATTTCAACAAGAAATAGGTAATCTCATCCCTTATAACAATTTCCATAATTTCTTATAAAAACCTCCATAATCTAACCTTAATCTTAATACATGCAAATATAATTCTCACCTTGTTGGTGCATGTGGATCCGCCAAACCATGTAGTAGTAGAGGAGAAGTCGTTTTCCAACTTTCAAGACTTAGAACCGACGAAATCCAACAAGATCAAGGTGGGTGAAATCTCTTTCAAACTTTAAAGTAGAAATCTATTCTTTTCTTGTGATGCATGTGTTAGATCTGAAGTATTTCAAGATTCTTTTGATATGATCTATGTTAAAATCTTCATGTTGTAATTTCAAGTTATGATTTTATGTATAGCTATGTGAATATTCGTTTTTCTTAAACATAATCATCAAATATTATGAAAAATATGAAAGTATGTACTAATCTGAAATTCTTGTATAAATACATGTTTTTAAAGATGAATGTTATGGTTATAACAACATGCAATATGATTTATCGAATTTAAACGACAACCGATTTGGTAGTCGGGTGCCGATTTTGTGATAACTTGAAAGTTATATGTTTTCTTCTATGTGTTGTTGAAACCCTACCAAAATCTGAAATTTTGTGTTATATGATTATGTTATGATATATGGATAATTTATTTGCGGCCAAAATGAGACTCGAAACTAGTAAACGGAGCTTTTGGGCATAAATTATAATTTCTTAAAGTTTGAGGACTAAACTGAAAATTTCGAAAATAAAACATCCGGGACCTTGGATAGTACATATTATACCATGTATAGGCTATCCATAAAGTGTAACACCCCCAATCCGCTCAGGGATATTACATGCCGTAGAACCTTTCCTCAAGGATCTACCAGGATGATAACAACATAGAACATCTCAACAATGCCTTTAAGGCTAAAATGACTCAGTAGACCGATTTGGCCTTTCAATAAATACATACAACTCAAACTCATTACATGCCCACGTAGGGGTCGAATACAAACACTCCCGTACAATGGGAAAGAATACTCCGGCGGAAAATAAACTATAACTAAACCAATGACCTCATACAGATCCTCGTGTGATTAGTATCGTTCATCTTTCATCATCCTTCGTGCCGACCCTATCTTATGCTCCCAAACCAGAATGCAAAAACAGACATCCACCCCCCGAATACTCGGGGGTTAGCAAAACTCCACTGTTTTTCTAGTGCAAGAACAAAGTGCAAATACGAGCCATATAATTCAAATTCCCAGAATAACAATAACCAGGAATCCTCAAAGTTCCAAACGTAACGAAAAGCACTTCCCGAGGCATGAGTTTGGTAAAACATTCCAAAACCGAAAGATCACAAATCAAGGGAAACAATTTATAAAACAATTTAAAATGCCATCGAGAGTTTTAATAGAAAACAATTTAGGATTTCCGAATCCTTCTCTTTCCAAAAATCAACAGGGGTCACAGCCCAAAGGTTTTGTTTTCGCAAATAGAAAACCGACAACAATTCACAGGGCCAGAGCCTGTAACACCCCCAGAATACATCCGGAAATGTTACACGCCGTAGGCCCTTCTTACAAGGATCTACAAGGCTAAACTCTACTAGACTACAAAATGATTGACCGACCGGGGTCAATCTAAATACAACGCAGACCGACAAGGTCGTTAAACAATTCAGAAACAAATGAACTTTACATCTCAATGACAAAAATAAACTTGAACACAGAAAAGAACGACAACTCAATTTAATAAATGAAAACTACACCCATGCAAGGGTGAATACTCGAACGACAGAGAAATACCGACCAAAATGTAACAAAAGAAAAGACTCTAACTCGTGTGATTAGTATCATTGTCCTCCATCTCCTTCCCACCCGATCCCGTGGATCGCTCCCGAGCCGCCAAAACTGAGCGCATAACAGCACCCACCCCGAAAACTCGGGGTTAGCAACCGGAATTTTGCTAGTGCAAGTACATAACACACAAGATATACGAATAATAATAACACAAAACTCAACAATGTGAAACCTTAACACGAACCACACATTCAAATGGTCAACACGGAATAGTATTACATACACAAGGTGAAAGATAATCACATTTTGATATTCTCCGTATGTAACATAACACCAATAAAACTTTAAACGAGCCCAAGGAGTCGAGAAATCCCTTTTATAAAAGGAAAAGTATTTTGATAAGAAAGTTCAAAACATTAATATTGACTCGGGCCATCTAGGGGTTTTGAAAATCAAATGGAAATACTTTAGAAAATACTTCAAAAGCTCTCGGGTCCTTGACCCAACATGTGGAAAACAATTTGCAAGAAAACTATCACAACGTTATTCGGGTCCTCGACCCAAATGATAAAACACTATCACAAGTGAATCATTACAACATCTCACGGGGTTCTCGGCCCAATCCAAATAATATCATCACGAGATCAAATCTCAACATCTCACGGGTCCTCGACCCAATACACGTAATAATCAACACAAGATAATCAAAGGCACAGCCTCTCATTCGACAAATCCCGCTCAAGACCCCCGATTAATTAACCCTCGGAGATCTCGTCAAATATCCTTGGTTAATTAACCCTGATACCAACATTTAAAACAAATTGGAACGAACTCCAGAAACACAATCTGCGGTCTACATCAAGACCAACATTAAAAGCAAGTTGCAAAGATTTAAATTTCGAAAATCATTTGATAACGGGGTCTTAGCTATCACTCAAATATCCGTTACCAATAAGCCTGCCAGGCGCCTCCCTTGCACACCTGTGTACCGGCGTTCACTCCACTATATTGGCCGCCCATTGCACATGTCACCGCGCCGGCGTTCACTCCCACAGGAGCCGCCCCTTGCTCGCGCATTAACTAACACCAGTGTTCACCAATCATATGGAGCCGCTCATTGTAGCGTACAACAGGCCGGAGTGCACGCCCCGCCCTCAGAGGTACCCGGATATGACGTCTCTCATAACAAGTATTCACATTATTACAAATACCAAGCACAGAGTCAACCGTTGCAACAATTATCAAATCAGTTCATCAATCCACATAATTTATTCGCCAGTACGCAACTACGCAAAATAAACAATAACTCGCACGTTATTCATCAAGACTTAGCACATTAGGCCTTCAACACTATCAATTAATACTACATATCTATATATATATATAATATAAATACAGATATTCATAACATGATTCATACACTTCAGCAACAATGATTTCACGTAATTATAATTCGTATATCAAGGTACTTGCCTTGGTAATCTCTCGCGAATACTCCGGAAATACAGTTGATTGGAACAATCCAGAACTCCAACGAAAACGATGATCGGAGAGGCTCAACACTAGATTATCATAGGAAATTCGTCCTTAATATCCTATCATAAAATAAACAACCAATCACACAAGGAAAAGCATAAAAAGATGGCCGAACCCTAACTGTTCTCTTCGTAACGTACGTTACACACATACGTAACGTACGTTACGTCTACACGTTAGCGCATGTAAGCTACAAGGATTAGCGCACGCTAAGCATGCATTGGGCAGTTCTTCTCAGTTCAGACGACTGCCTTGCCTGAGGGTATAACGTACGTTATGCATAGAGCTTAACGTACGTTATATTCACACATATCTCACTCATGTGAACCAGAATAACCCTATGGTGTTGATGTCTACGAATTCCCGGTTAATCCTCCCATCATAAGACTCACTCCAAATATTGATTAAAGGTCCTCAAAGGTAGTTCGGAAAATCTGAGGTTGTTACCAACATTAAGTCTATGATCATTATGGAAACACCATACAATATGGTTTATTAATCTCAGAATTTTACCTTACTTGATTATCATAACAAGAGTCGGACTATAACGTTCTTAACTCGGGTAACTAAAGCATGAACATTCCAACTTCAAAAAACATGGTGTTCGGATAAAAATCATCTATGGAGCTTAATAATCTCGGTGGTATGTTCATAACATCCTTAAGAACACGAATTCAAGGTTGAGGTAGCATTAACATACCTTAATATGAAAGAAACGCAGAGACAAGAGGTAGCATCCAACTTCGATTGCTTGAATGTCAATCCAAGATGTTTCGTAACTTAAATGATCGAGTCTACGTGTTCTATATGTGTTTTAGAGGGCTGGAGACCCTCTAGAAATGGAGGAAAACGAATTACAAGTGAAAGGGACGAAGAGAAATAAAATGGGGTGTTGTCCATATATATAATATCTTGAGATTTACGTACGTTAGCCTCAGCCATTTACGTACGTAATCGACTTAGCGCACGCTACCCTTCGATCTTAGCGTACGCTATCGTTCACTGATAGCTTACTTTCTCGTTCTGTACTAGCTTACGTACGTTACTCCCTATGCATTACGTACGTAAGCTACACACATTAGCGTACGCTAGTTACAAACCTTAGCGTACGTTAACACCCGTTGACCCTAAAACTGTCCAGGTTCATCCGCGGGAATCTTTCCGAGCCCCACCACCAGCCATCCATGTGCTAGCCAGCATGTTCAATAATTGACCTCCTTACGTACGCTACGTCTAGCTCGTAGCGTACGCTATTTCCAGTTCGTAACGTACGTTACGCTTACCTGTTAGAGTGCGTTACGACGTAGTTGCATGTGAAGGATTAAAGGTTGATATTATCATGCATGAGGATACGAATACGGAAACGGTCGTACTTCGATTATTGATAGCACCATATAAGGTAATACAGGGTTCAAATACAGATGAAAATACCCAACAATTTATCCGGAGATTACATACTATCCCTCTTAAAAGAAGTTTCGTCCCGAAACTTAAAGTAGAGTGGTGGAACAACCAAGAAAAAGTAACTACTTGCTCAGCCCCAAAACATCATGAGCGATGCGCAAATACAAGGTTCTAAAAAAAATACAATGATTGGACCTAGGAAGTATCAGGCACGTCAATTGAGGCGTTAAATTACACGTGAACATGAGAAGTTAGAGTGGAGAAGTAAAAGCTCACAGAATTAAAGAAATTCATAAACGGCTCAGACGTACTAAAATCGCGTGTCGAGCTCGACCCACCATATTCAAGTTCATAACACATTGGAAATATTAACCGCACGAGTGGGAACAAATAGTTTCGAACAAAATTTTGCAACGATTAAGTTCAGATGTGAATAGACCACAATAATTCACGGAGTCTAATCAAATCGGTTCTGAATTTCGTTCGACTGACGGTAGGTTCAGTAGAACATGGTAGTTTAAAATTGTCAAGAGGGTCACAGATGAATCATCAACAATGAAAGTCTCCCAACACCGAAAGTACTAAGAAGAGTATGGGTATTACGTTCCCCCATACTAAGAAGACATGTCAGCCCCGAAACTGAAAACAGCAGGAGTTGGAAACGAAAAGCAATTAAAATGAAAAACGATCAAAGTCGCGATTGTTGGAAACAGCAACGACTAGAACACAACACAAAATCTTCATTCGCCTATGATAGGCTCTTCAGCAGAAGACATAAGGTTTTGGGACATTCTCCGGCCACTTGCTCTGCTCACCGACAGAGTAGCATTCTTTGCCAATTCGGAAATTATCTCACAATGTTTCTCCCGGTGGCCTTCACACCCGCACCGATGACAAGTCAAGAGTGGTGAGGGACAGTTACACGGATGTGTCCTGCACGGTTGCGGTTGAAGCACACTCTCTTCTTACAGGAGTCACCGATGCTTTGGTTGGGGTTTCCCTATGCTCTTTCTCGACCGCGAAGATGACGCATTCGAACGACGTGGGGTTTGAGAACCTTAGTCTCACACCGCCCAAAAATTTTCCAGATGTCCTCGGTCTCTTTTCTCCGCTCGTTGGCTCGGTCACTGAGGAGGTTTCATAGGTTATTGTCTGATCTTGATATTCCTTCACCGTAACATGAATCGTTGTCGTACGAACCACCTCACCGCTTCCGCTTCCTATATCACGTCTACGTCCGCCAAGGCTCGTCATGCTAATGCAGATAGTACCGTTTATTGTTATCACATAGTCGGTTGTACGGTATACCACAATTATCAACATAAGGTTTAATTAGCATCCTTAGAATAACGGTAATATCGTAAAGCACGAAATTTTCTGAAATCAACTTCCAGTCCCTCGTCTATGACGATCATTATGCGTATGCTTTTAAAAAAATTTTTGAAACAAAAGCCGAATCACGTTGTGCTCGAAACTTGTAAGTACTGTCCTTTGTTTTGGAAGAGGAAGTTTATACAATGACTCTAAAAAAAATTTATTTTCGAGTAATGCCTACAAGAAAATTGAAAATCGAATTGTAACTAATTTGAAATATTTCAAAAGTGTTGAGTCCCAAATACCATAATTTTGAAAATCCTTCCTCTTCTACCAAAATGTTTATTCGAAAGAACTTTTCACCAAAATACGTGACCATTCGACACGACTACATTAAATCATGAGGTTTACAATGCTAGGAAAATTTCAAAACACTACTTTGAAATGTTTGTAATTCGGCCCGGAAATATTACATGCCGGGGATTCTGCGCCGGAACCTACCAGGCTAAAAACCATTTAAAAATCATTTCAAAATATGCCAAAAAGCCGATGACGGTAGCATTTTGCAAAACTTACAAAATCATTTGTAAAATATTAAATACCGTCATAAAAATACCGTGAAAATGTGCGAGACTAAAATGCCAAAATGTCAAAAGTCATTTCACAATACTCACGCAGCGGATAAAATTAACACTCAAAGATTTATCCTACTGAAATGCAGAAATCGATAAATATGTTCGACTACCGAAGTATACTACATAACCATTCTCACTCGACGCATATATGCAGGTGATATCGTAAAACAATATAATCTCTAACAAGTTCAAACCCTAGGTTCACGTTAAGCACAATATAATCAAATACGTACGTAAGGGGACTTACGATTCGGGAGGCTTACCATCACGGATTGCTTGAAGATGATGTTGGAACCACGATACTAATCACAACTCTGACGCGCGCGACTTACACAAGACATGGACTTGACCCAATGGCCTAGGTTTTTCGAAAACCTAAGCTCTGATACCATATTTGTAACACCCCCAGAATACATCCGGAAATGTTACACGCCGTAGGCCCTTCTTACAAGGATCTACAAGGCTAAACTCTACTAGACTACAAAATGATTGACCGATCGGGGTCAATCTAAATACAACGCAGACCGACAAGGTCGTTAAACAAATCAGAAACAAATGAACTTTACATCTCAATGACAAAAATAAACTTGAACACAGAAAAGAACGACAACTCAATTTAATAAATGAAAACTACACCCATGCAAGGGTGAATACTCGAACGACAGAGAAATAACGACCAAAATGAAACAAAAGAAAAGACTCTAACTCTGGTGTGATTAGTATCATTGTCCTCCATCTCCTTCCCAGCCAATCCTGTGACTGCTCCCGAGCTGCCAAAACCTGAGCGCATAACAGCACCCACCCCGAAAACTCGGGGTTAGCAACCGGAATTTTGCTAGTGCAAGTACATAACACACAAGATATACGAATAATAATAACACAAAACTCAACAAATGTGAAACCTTAATACGAACCACACATTCAAATGGTCAACACGAATAGTATTACATACACAAGGTGAAAGATAATCACATTTTCATATTCTCCGTCTGCAACATAACACCAATAAAACTTTAAACGAGCCCAAGGAGTCGAGAAATCCCTTTTATAAAAGGAAAAGTATTTTGATAAGAAAGTTCAAAACATTAATATTGACTCGGGCCATCTAGGGGTTTTGAAAATCAAATGGAAATACTTTAGAAAATACTTCAAAAGCTCTCGGGTCCTTGACCCAACATGTGGAAAACAATTTGCAAGAAAACTATCACAACGTTATTCGGTCCTCGACCCAAATGATAAAACACTATCACAAGTGAATCATTACAACATCTCACGGGGTTCTCGGCCCAATCCAAATAATATCATCACGAGATCAAATCTCAACATCTCACGGGTCCTCGACCCAATACACGTAATAATCAACACAGTACAATCAAAGGCACAACCTCTCATTCGACAAATCCTGCTCAAGACCCCTGATTAATTAACCCTCGGAGATCTCGTCAAATATCCTTGGTTAATTAACCCTGATACCAACATTTAAAACAAATTGGAACGAACTCCAGAAACACAATCCGCGGTCTACATCAAGACCAACATTAAAAGCAAGTTGCAAAGATTTAAATTTCAAAAATCATTTGATAACGGGGTCTTAGCTATCACTTAAATATCCGTTACCAATAAGCCTGCCAGGCGCCTCCCTTGCACACCTGTGTACCGGCGTTCACTCCACTATATTGGCCGCCCATTGAACATGTCACCGCGTCGGCGTTCACTCCCACAGGAGCCGCCCCTTGCTCGCGCATTAAGTAACACCGGTGTTCACCAATCATATGGAGCCGCTCATTGCACAGCATAACAGCCGGGAGTGCACGCCCCGCCCTCAGAGGTACCCGGATATGACGTCTCTCATAACAAGTATTCACATTATTACAAATACCAAGCACACAGTCAACCGTTGCAACAATTATCAAATCAGTTCATCAATCCACATAATTTATTCGCCAGTACGCAACTACGCAAAATAAACAATAACTCGCACGTTATTCATCAAGACTTAGCACATTAGGCCTTCAACACTATCAATTAATACTACATATCTATATATATATATAATATAAATACAGATATTCATAACATGATTCATACACTTCAGCAACAATGATTTCACGTAATTATAATTCGTATATCAAGGTACTTGCCTTGGTAATCTCTCGCGAATACTCCGGAAATACAGTTGATTGGAACAATCCAGAACTCCAACGAAAACGACGATCGGAGTGGCGCAACACTGGATTATCGTAGGAAATTCGTCCTTAATATCCTATCATAAAATAAACAACCAATCACACAAGGAAAAGCATAAAAAGATGGACGAACCCTAACTGTTCTCTTCGTAACGTACGTTACACACATACGTAACGTACATTACGTCTGCACGTTAGCGCACGTAAGCTACAAGGATTAGCGCACGCTAAGCATGCATTGGGCAGTTCTTCTCAGTTCAGACGACTGCCTTGCCTGAGGGTATAACGTACGTTATGCATAGAGCTTAACGTACGTTATATTCACACATATCTCACTCATGTGAACCAGAATAACCCTATGGTGTTGATGTCTACGAATTCCCGGTTAATCCTCCCATCATAAGACTCACTCCAAATATTGATTATAGGTCCTCAAAGGTAGTTCGGAAAATCTGAGGTTGTTACCAACATTAAGTCTATGATCATTATGGAAACACCATACAATATGGTTTATTAATCTCAGAATTTTACCTTACTTGATTATCATAACAAGAGTCGTACTATAACGTTCTTAACTCGGATAACTAAAGCATGAACATTCCAACTTCCAAAAACATGGTGTTCGGATAAAAATCATCTATGGAGCTTAATAATCCCGGTGGTATGTTCATAACATCCTTAAGAACACGAATTCAAGGTTGAGGTAGCATTAACATACCTTAATATGAAAGAAACGCAGAGACAAGAGGTAGCATCCAACTTCGATTGCTTGAATGTCAATCCAAGATGTTTCGTAACTTAAATGATCGAGTCTACGTGTTCTATATGTGTTTTAGAGGGCTGGAGACCCTCTAGAAATGGAGGAAAACGAATTACAAGTGAAAGGGACGAAGATAAATGAAATGGGGTGTTGTCCATATATATAATATCTTGAGATTTACGTACGTTAGCCTCAGCCATTTACGTACGTAATCGACTTAGCGCACGCTACCCTTCGATCTTAGCATACGCTATCGTTCACTGATAGCTTACTGTCTCGTTCTGTACTAGCTTACGTACGTTACTCCCTATGCATTACGTACGTAAGCTACACACATTAGCGTACGCTAGTTACAAACCTTAGCGTACGTTAACACCCGTTGACCCTAAAACTGTCCAGGTTCATCCGCGGGAATCTTTCCGAGCCCCACCACCAGCCATCAATGTGCTAGCCAGCATGTTCAATAATTGACCTCCTTAGGTACGCTACGTCTAGCTCGTAGCGTACACTATTTCCAGTTCGTAACGTACGTTACGCTTACCTGTTAGCGTGCGTTACGACGTAGTTGCATGTGAAGGATTAAAGGTTGATATTATCATGCATGAGGATACGAATACGGAAACGGTCATACTTCGATTATTGATAGCACCATATCAGGTAATACAGGGTTCAAATACAGATGAAAATACCCAACAATTTATCCGGATATTACAGAGCCCAACATCACGTGTCCTCGACGGACATAAAAATCAACACAACGTAATCACGCACGCGTATCGCCTAGGACCAGAACGAAGCCACAAATCCCACTCGAGGCCTCGAAGGACCCTCCCGAGCTGGCTAGCGAAACAAATCACACACATCTCACAGTTGGATCAATTGCTTGTTGTATCCTGGCCACATGATCACATGCCATGTGCCACCGTAGATTATCTTTGGCGCTCACGGTTGGATCAATCACTTGTTGCATCCTGACCACATGATCGCATGCCATGTGCCACCGTAGTTTTTATTAGGCTCTCACGGTTGGAACAATCGCTTGTTGCATCCTGGCCACATGATCGCATGCCATGTGCCACCGTAGGCCCCGCCCACATCCATACATTCACACACAGCACAATACAACACATATATTCAAACAATTCACCTAGAGGCATCAAACACTTAGCAAAATACCACGTCAAACCACAACGTACCGAAATGAAATAATATACGTACACAGGCAATACCAAGTGCAACATCAACACCAAACATATCCATAGAATTCACATAGTTATTCACAAACCACACCATTCACAACACACGCGTTTTGAAAGCAAGCCTTTAACAAGGCTAAACCGAATCTTTTGAAAGTTCAATTCAAACGACCAAACAACCACATTTAGACGATCACTAATTATCATATCCATAAAACAAGAATTATATGGACAAGGTACTTGCCTCAAAATCGGCATGCAAGTATCCCGACGAACACGACTCAACCGGAAAGCTTCGAAACGCCCGATGCTTTCGAAAAGGAAAACGACAACGAACGGAAGAGTTCAACTTGGTTTCGTCGCAAGAAACTCGACCCTAACAACATATAATTAATAAGTCAATGATCATACGAGGAGGAATAATCGTAGAACGTCCGAAAACCCCTCTAAGACATTCTACCGGAAACCTTCAAGGCGTCGATCAAGAACTCAACCAAAACAACGAATTGATACGATCCAACCATGGAATAACAAGGTAAATGATATAATACATCTAAATAATCATCAATCCATCATAATCCTAAGTTAAATCGGATTAAACGGATGAAAACAACCAAAACACCCAACAACATCTCTCCATGATCAACACACCCCCAGTCGCGGAAGAGAAGAAAAACGAGTGAGAAATGGCTGAAGAAAACGTCTGCTGGCCTTAAATAGCCGATCACGCCGCCTTACGACGTAATCGCCATGGCTTACGACGTAATCGCCATGGCCGAACTCGCTGCCTAGAAATGCCGGAAACGTTCGACAAGCACGGCCGTGGCCTTACATACGTAACCGCCTTACATACGAATCGCCGAGCACTACCGCCAGAACTCGGCCGGCTGGGCCTGCATCGCCGGCCATAACTCGGCCGGGGCCAACTCCGACGGCCCGAACGACCCCGAAACCCGAACCTGAATACGAATCGAAGATACGGTTACGAATTACTCACAAAGACGAATTCGAGCAATAATAGAACACACGATTCCGACTACCCGAAGGCTCAAAATTCGACAACGGAAAGTAATTACCCCAAACTTTGGGAAATTACGAAAATGGCCCAAAACGTCCGAAAATCACGATACGTGATCGAAACACCAAGCCAGAGCTCGCAACATGAATAATAACATTAAATGAACTTACGAGAAACTCGAAACAACAGTTTCGGACGAGATTCGCAAGAATCGAACTCAAGTGCGGAAAAGTCGCCAAAAAGCATGGAACTCAACAAAACGACACCGAAACGAGCTCGGATGATAAAAAGTGCAGAATTAATCATTCTCGGAATGACGAAACGGTCATGAGAGAGTCGTCAAAACGGACTTTCTCCGAAAAAAAAAGAAATTACCGGAAATCGAAATTACGGGTATTACATTCTACCATCCTTAAAAGAAGTTTCGTCCCGAAACTTAAAATAAGTAGGGAGAAGCAATATCCCCGCCAGGAAAAATCGGCGAGATACACAAAAACCGAAAACTCGCGCCCGACGGCGAAACGTTGCAAGAAACGCAAAGAGACATACGACATGAAAACACGCTCCACGACGACCAACACAACGCCACCGATAGAGACACAATAAAACCAACAAGTGACAAGCGTCATCAAACAGATAATACAATCAAGTTGATTATCCGAACAATCGCAAAACACAACGAACGAAAATCAACACGATTGACCAACCTAACGGTACATCAATCAACACGCGAGCCAATCGCTGAACAAATACGGAATTACACCGCCCAAGGGTTGGAAGATCGAAAACAAGACTAATTTCCCGAACATAAGGAAATTAGGAAGGAGTCTTGAACGTTCAACAATCACGAAATGAGATCAACAAAAACCGAACAATCAAACGATCGAACCACAACGATCGAGACAACAAAAATCGAACACTCATGTTCGAATCACGAAGAACAATAAAATTCAAACAACAATTCCAAGGTTCGCATCTCGACTCGAGACAATATATGATCCGGTGAAAACAACAAGATGTGCATTCACATAAGATCCACAGGAAAGGGAATAGCAATTGAAAAATCACAACGACAAACGAGTTATTCCGAAATAATACCACACTCGTTCGATCAACATAAGCAAGGGGCAGGACAAGCTCAGAAAATGTCAACGAACATAAACGAGTCGACAGAGTCGTAAATACAGAAGTTCAAAATCCGATCCACTTCGAATAAAAGAACTAGTAGAACCAAAGGATGTTACTTCCGAACAAGGTTCACAAAAATCGAACCGAACTCGGAAAAGTTACAGCGATAACCAGATCGACCCAAAACAAGATCACAGCTCGTTCAAACGATGAAACCGAAATACAGAACAAGTTCAGAAAGTATCAACGAACAAGAGCGAGTCGATAGACATGAGAAAGAGGAAATGCAGAAGTCAAAACGATACAGGCATTATGTAATACCCGGTTGTAATTCAGTCATTATCATTCAGTAATTTGATTCGGTAATTGTCACTATGTAAATTTTGCACTTGTTAATAATCATTCATCCGTGTTCACCGTTCGGAATAACTTCGAGTTGTGTATCGATATTGTTCATTGTTTCAACCTTACTTGAGAATCGAGACAAGAGTATTATCTTGATCGTGGTAATTGATTCATTAGTTGTTGTTGACGTTGGAGTTCATGTCATTTCTAATCTCCACATTGTTCAATTTGTGCTTTGTTGGGCGAAGCCTTGTAATCATTTCTTGGAACCACCGTTTTGGGGTTTCCATACTTCCATTTCGTGTTATTATTTCCCTAATATTGATTCCTATTGCTTTGATTCTCTTTCCGGATCATTTTTCATCATTTTAGGACCCAAGGGGGGGTGTGGGCCGCGGCACAAGGAGTGTGCGCCGCGGCACACACATTGTCCAGTTTTTGGCCGAGCAGTCTGTACCGTGGGCCACGGCATATGCCGGCAGGGCCGCGGCACACTGCCGAGTCACTGCCGCGGAACACTCGTCCGGGCCACGGCACACTCGTGTTGCACTTATCGACCAAACCTTATGTACCGTGTGCCGCGGCACATGCCGACGGGGCCGCGGCACACTGCCGAATCACTGCCGCGGCACACTCGTCCGGGCCACGACACGCTGCCGATCACTGGGGGCAGATTTGGCCCTATGCCGCGGCACACTTCGGTCGGACCGCGGCACACAGGGCAGTCAACTCTATAATTGCATTTTTTCCATCAAGATGAGATCATTTTTTCCCTTTTCTTCAACCATATGAGAGAGAGAGGCTCGAGAGGGAGATTTTCCTTCATCTATCACTTGAGTGTGTGATTTTCTTCATCTCCTTTCGATCGTGAAGCCCGGATAGTCGATCTAACGTGTGTTCTTCGGATCAAAAGTGCTTGGATCTTCAAGAGGTAATTTCTTCAACATTTTGGATTTCGATTTGGTATTGAGATATGATGTTTTGGATGTTAAGATCATGTTGTATGAAGTGATATACGCATGATTATGGATATGTTTGATTATTTATTGGATTATTGAAGGATTATTCAAGAACACTTTGAATATTGAGTTGGATTTGGGGGTTTTCGATTAATTGTTGTTGAAATCACGATTTTGGATATTCATAATGGATTATTGATCGTATGGAAGATGTTTTGTTGGTTTGAAACATTTCTTGGGGATTTGATGTTGGTATTTTTGAGGTTTGGTTATAAACAATCGAAGTTTGGCCACAAAGTGTTCGATATAATGCCCCAATGAACTTGGTTTAATCGTATCGACATTTTGAGTTAGTTATATTCGTGTTTGATTCGTATATTGAACGGATTGTTGGTAATTGTATTATTCAAGGTTCTTCGAGCGACCGATATCTCAATTAGGACGTTGTTCGTGGAAGGATAATTGTCACCGGTGTTGTGTAAGTTAATTCTTACTCGGTTAAAAGGATATTCATTCCTTTTGTTGTTGTTCATTCATAATCATAACTTATTCATCATTGTATTAACCGTATCAAAACTTGTCACTGTCAATTAATCACTTCAGTCACAAGGAACGACAGTTCCATTCATTTCATTGAGTTGTCATTCATTTCACTATCATTCCATCTCGGTGAGTCATTATTCATTTTCGATGTCACTTTTGTTATATCGTGGCATTCCGGGTCATACTGGCGTGCCGGTTGGTATGTGTAGGATTTTCATGTCGGGCACATTTAAGTCGTGTGTTGGTTGTTGGCCTCACATTGGACTGTGCATACGAGTCGATTGCTTCGTGAGACTGATTAGGTACAAGACCACACGTGTATTCGATCGATACTCGTTGGTTGCTTGTGCACGGACACATTTCCATCCCGGGCGTAGTGTGGCGCCACCCTTTGAGCCGTACTGTTAGTTGATTCATACAGCATGTTTGATTGCGTATAATATTGAGTTATAATCTAACCGATTCATTTTGATCGAACTTGTGGTTTATACAACATATATATGATTGTGTTTATTCAACTCTTGAAGATTGTTGTTCTGTGTAACTGACCCCGCTTGGGGATATTGTTTTTCATGTCATGGCAAGGCAAAGGCACGGGGAGAGCACGTTGACGGCGAGAAGTCCCAATGATACTAGAAGGCCCCCCCAGTCTTTTCAGTCATTTATGTTTCCTTCATTTATTCCGCTGCAGATATTCCGTTTGAATACTCATTTCACTCAGTGTTGTATATTTTATCTCCATATAAAATATATATGTATTCTGTATTATCCTGGACGTGTTGTATGAAACTCCTCATCGGAGTAATTATTGTTGTAATGTGGTTCGGTACTACATTTACCCTGTGTAATTCATTCATTTTCATTCGCCTAGTGGGTCCCAGTCGGGGGTCCACGGCACTGTAATATCCACCTAGTTTGGGGTGTTACAGAGTTGGTATCGGAGCGTGGTTTTGAATACTACCTCCCAAGTCATGTCTCATTTGAAATCATCGTCATCAGACTAGTATCATTGGACTTTCGTATCAGACCGAAAGAACTGTAAGACTTCTAACACCATGGTATAATTTGTGGCAATAATCATTCATTCATAATTCACTAGTTAACAATCCTCAAACATCATTTTCATTTCAATCATATTGATCATATTAACTCATTAATCACTCAATTCATTTCATTACTCAGTTGATGATCAGGACGATCATGTTAACTCATTAATCACTCAATTCATTTCATTACTCGGTTGTTGATCTGGAAGATCATATCATTAATCTTGTTAACTCGTTCAAGATACTCATTTCAAGAATTTCATCAGATAATCATGTCACCTCAGTTAGTCATTCATGTAATCACTGTGTTAGAGCCCATATGCTCATTTTCATCATTTCATGACGTGAATCAAAATGCGGTACTCATACGAGATCTATGATTATCATGCGACCTTCCTACTTCAGTATGGAGAGAGCTGTCACGGGATGCACGGGGCTGCGGTGCGGGCCGGAACCCGGGGAATAATCACTCACTGTCGGGAAATCGTACCCAGGACTCGGCTCGATCAGAAGATGTTCGGGTTGATCCACTCACTTTTATGCAGGTCATGATGACCCATATGCAGTTGCTCAATCATCATTGCGCCACTATGGCCGATTTAATCGAGAGAACTCTCCCGTATGAGCCTGCTACTAAGGAAATTGCTGAACAACAACATTTATCTGTCAGCAAGAAGTCAACGAAGCGTAATCAGTCCGAAGGCGGTCAGTTAACCTTCAAGAAGCCTCGTGCGGGCCCTAACATTTCGGAGCGACCTCCTATGGCGCATAATCGTACGGGATCTCAGTCTCGAGTGGCCAGCTGTTTCAATTGTGGAACGCCGGGTCATTACAGCACTAAGTGTCTGAAACGTCTATCACGTGCCATAATTGTGGGATTTTTGGGCATAAGGCCTGTTTTTGCCGAAAGGACTCCAAGTCGGCTCCAGCGGCATCTCAAGCCCCGAAGCAATTAGCGATTCAGAATTAGACTGATCTGCCAGCGTCGTTTAAGACGATGGAAGCAAATAAAGTCGGAGCTCATATTTATCAGATGGGAGCGTCCAGTTCGGGGGACGACAAGTCCCGGATTCATGTGATGAAGAGGATCGATGATCCGGTGGCCCGAATGATCTCAGGTATACTCGTAATTTTATTTCAACCTGTGTGTACCTTTTGATACTGGTGCACCGCATTCATTCATTTTCGAATCATGTTTGAATAGACTTAATTAGGATAGTCCTATTGCTTGTGGACCTCATACCATCGGTCTACCTGGTGATGGAAGAATTTTCGGAAATCATACCGAATTAAGTTTAAATGACCGTGATTGGTTGATGGACCAAATCGTGGTGGATTTACTTAAGGACGATGTATATTGGGTATTAGTGAGATGGATCGTCATGATACCCCCTCAATGTTCGTAAGCATTTGGTCACTATCATTTCAGTCATTGGAGTCGAACGTGTACTTCAGGGAGGTGATCCCCGTTGTTCCGGAAGAATCATTTATATGATGGAAGCAGTGTAATTACTCAATCGACGTGTTCAATAATTCATCGTATTATTTTCTTCGATTGTCCGTTCTAAGGCAATCGAAGTGTTCAATCATTCACCGTATTATTTTCATCGATTTGCCGTTCTAAGGCAATCGAGGTGTACAATCATTCATTGTATCATTGTCATCGATTGGCCGTTCATAGGCAATCGAGATATTCAATCATTCATTATATCATTGTCACCGATTAGCCGTTCTTAGGCAATCGAGGTATTCAATCATTCCTTATATCATTGTCATCGATTGGCCGTTCTAAGGCAATTGAGGTGTTCATCCATTCATCGTATCGTTGTCGTCGATTGGCCATTCTCAGGCAATCGAGGTGTTCAACCATTTTGGTATCATCATTATCGCTTGACGATGTACTCCCAGACGAGCTACCTGTTTTACCTCCATCGAGGGATATGGAATTCACGATAGAGTTGGAGCCTGGTATGTCCCCATTATCGAAGGCACCGTACCGGATGGCCCCGACCGAAATGTAGGAATTAAAGAACCAACTTGAGGAGTTGTTCGAGAAAGGTTATATCCATCCGAGTGTGTCTCCGTGGGGAGCACTAGTGTTGTTTGTCAAGAAGAAGGATGGTTCGTTCCGCTTGTGTATTGATTACCGGGAATTGAACCGGGTGACGATAAAGAATAAGTATCCCTTACCCCGTATTGATGATCTCTTAGATCAACTTCAGGGAGCTTCAATATTTTCCAAGATCGACCTAAGATCTGGATCTCATCAGTTGCGAATTCGAGAGTCGGATATCGCAAGGACAGCGTTTCGTACACGCTATGGTCATTATGATTTCGTAGTTATGCCGTTCGGGCTAACTAATGCACCTGCGGTATTCATGGAGTTAATGAATCGAGTTTTCATCGACTTTTTGGATCAGTTTGTTATTGTCTTCATCGATGACATTTTGATTTATTCTCGTGACCGAGAGAAACACGAGGTTCATCTCCATCAGGTTCTCGACGTGTTAAGACGAGAGCAACTTTATGGAAATTTTTCCAATGTGAGTTTTGGATGTCCGAAGTGACTTTTCTCGGGCATGTAATTTCATCATATGGAGTGCATGTTGATCCGCAGAAGATGGAGGCTATCCAAGATTGGTTACCTCCGAAGAATGTTAAGGAAATCCGAAGCTTTCTCGGGTTAGCCGGTTATTATCGGCACTTTGTGGAAGGATTTTCAAAAATCGCTCAACCCTTGACGAACCTTTTGCGAAAGGATAAGAAGTACACGTGGTCCGACGCGTGTCAGCGGAGTTTTGAGGAACTCAAGAGCCGGTTAATTTCAACACCTGTACTTTCCTTGCCGCTAGGGACGGAAGGATTTATGGTTTATAGTGATGCGTCCAGACAGGGTATCAGATGTGTACCCATGCAGAACGGGAAGGTTATTGCCTATGCTTCACGGCAATTGAGACCTTACGAGGTTAATTATCCGACCCACGACCTGGAGCTAGCAGCCGTGGTGTTCGCTTTGAAAATCTGGCGTCATTACCTTTATGGCGTTACTTGTCAGATATTCACCGATCATAAGAGTTTAAAGTATATATTTACTCAGAAGGAGTTCAATATGCGACAGATACAGTGGTTGGAACTAATCAAAGATTACGATATCGAAATCCTTTACCACCCGGGCAAGGTGAACGTTGTCGCCGACGCCTTGAGTCGTAAGTCCGTTCAGGAGCAGATGCTTGCTCGTTTAACAGTTCAGAAGGAACTTCAGCAGGAATTTTTGAGAACCGAGATCGAGGTCTGGTTACAGCAAGTACAAGGGCAATTTTGTACGTTTGAAATTTCATCGCCACTTGAGGAGGCGATCAGGGAGAATCAGGGTTCGGACCCATTTTTGTTACGCATTCGAGAGGATGTGACTCAGGGGAAAGCCCCCGGATTTGTGGTCCATGAGGATGGACTTTTGCGTTTTAAGAATCGGTTGTACGTACCGGCGAATGACGAGTTGAAAAACTCAATTTTGAGAGAAGCTCATGCTACCCCTTATTCCGTTCACCCGGGGTCTAGCAAGATGTATAAAGACTTGAAACAAAATTACTGGTGGAGTAATATAAAGCGAGAAGTCACGGAATTTGTTTCGAGATGCTTAACCTGTCAGCAAGTCAAGATAGAACATCAGCGACCGGCGGGTATGCTGAAACCTCTCCCTATTCCAGAATGGAAGTGGGAGGATATTTCAATGGACTTCATCACGAGGTTGCCGACGAGTCGTTGTGGCATGAACACGATCTGGGTAATTGTGGATCGCCTATCTAAATCAGCTCATTGGGTCCCGAGAGACTTGCCCAGTTATTTATCAAAGAGATAGTGAGATTGCAAGTATCGTTTCCGATCGTGACGGACGATTCGTGTCTCATTTTTGGAAATCAGTTCATCGTGCTATGGGAACTCGGCTTACTCTCAGTATAGCTTTTCATCCTCAGTCCGACGGACAATCAGAGAGGACTATTCAGACATTAGAGGACATGTTGAGGGCATGCGTCCTCGATTGGAAAGACGATTGGGAGGCCCAACTACCATTGATCGAGTTCACGTATAATAATAGTTGGCATGCTTCGTTTAAGATGGCACCTTACGAAGCCTAGTACAGTCGTCGTTGTCGATCTCCTTTGTGTTGGGACAACTTATCAGAATCAATCGGCACCGAGCCCGATATGCTTATAGCCGCCCGTGAGAAGGTAGCTTTGATCAGGAGTCGTTTGTTGACCGCTCAGAGTCGACAGAAATCTTATGCAGATAATCGTCGTCGACCACTAGAGTTCGAGACGGATGACCACGTTTTGGTCAAGGTGTCCCCGAGTCGAGGTATTTTCCGTTTCGGAAAGCGGGGGAAGTTGAGTCCGAGATTTATTAGACCGTTTGAGATTTTGGAACGAGTAGGCGAGCTAGCTTATCGTTTGGCTTTACCTCTGGCGTTGAGCCGAATTCATAATGTGTTTCACGTCCCTCAACTACGGAAGTATGTTGCCCACCCGAATCACATACTTCAGTTCGACGAAATCGAGATCGCAGATGATCATTCGTATGAATAGCATCCCATACGAGTCTTAGAGTGGCGAATCAAACAATTGAGGAATAAGGCGATTCCTTTGGTTAAAATTCAGTGGTCTAGACACTGAGTCGAAGAGGCTACTTGGGAAACCGAGGATAGTATGCGGGAGAGTTATCCCGAATTGTTTGACCCTTAGTTTCGGGGACGAAACTCTTTTAAGGGTGGTGTATGTAATACCCGGTTGTAATTCAGTGATTATCATTCAGTAATTTCATTCGGTAATTGTCACTATGTAAATTTTGCACTTGTTAATAATCATTCATCCGTGTTCACCGTTCGGAATAACTTCGAGTTGTGTATCGATATTGTTCATTATTTCAACCTTACTTGGGAATCGAGACAAGAGTATTATCTTGATCGTGGTAATTGATTCATTAGTCGTTGTTGACGTTGGAGTTCATGTCATTTCTAATCTCCACATTGTTCAATTTGTGTTTTGTTGGGCGAACCCTTGTAATCATTGCTTGGAACTACCGTTTGGGGTTTCCGTACTTCCATTTCGTGTTATTATTTTCCTAATATTGATTCCTATTGCTTTGATTCTCTTTCCGGATCATTTTTCATCATTTTAGGACCCAAGGGGGGGTGTGGGCCGCGGCACAAGGAGTGTGCACCGCGGCACACACATTGTCCAGTTTTTGGCCGAGCAGTCTGTACCGTGGGCCGCGGCACATGCCGGCAGGGCCGCGGCACACTGCCGAGTCACTGCCGTGGCACACTCGTCCGGGCCGCAGCACACTCGTGTTGCACTTATCAACCAAACCTTCTGTACCGTGTGCCGCGGCACATTCCGACGGGGCTGCGGCACACTGCCGAGTCACTGCCGCGGCACACTCGTCTGGGCCGCGGAACGCTGCCGATCACTGGGGGCAGATTTGGCCCTGTGTCACGGCAAACTTCGGCAGGGCCGCGGCACACAGGGCAGTCAACTCTATAATTGCGTTTTTTTCAGCAAGATCAGATCATTTTTTCCCTTTTCTTCAACCATACGAGAGAGAGAGGCTTGAGAGGGAGATTTTCCTTCATCTATCACTTGATTGTGTGATTTTCTTCATCTCCTTTCAATCATGAAGCCCGGATAGTCGATCTAACGCGTTTTCTTCGGATCAAAAGTGCTTGGATCTTCAAGAGGTAATTTCTTCAACATCTTGGATTTCGATTTTGTATTGAGATATGATGTTGTGGATGTTAAGATCATGTTGTATGAAGTGATATACGCATGATTATGGATATGTTTGATTATTCATTGGATTATTGAAGGATTATTCAAGAACACTTTGAATATTGAGTTGTATTTGGGGGTTTTCGATTAATTGTTGTTGAAATCACGATTTTGGATATTCATAATGGATTATTGATCGTGTGGAAGATGTTTTGTTGGTTTGAAACATTTCTTGGGGATTTGATGTTGGTATTTTTGAGGTTTGGTTATAAACAATCGAAGTTTGGCCACAAAGTGTTCGATATAATGCCCCAATGAACTTGGTTTAATCGTATCGACGTTTTGAGTTAGTTATATTCGTGTTTGATTCGTATATTGAACGGATTTTTGGTAATTGTATTATTCAAGGTTGTTCGAGCGACCGATATCTCAATTAGGACGTTGTTCGTGGAAGGATAATTGTCACCGGTGTTGTATAAGTTAATTCTTACTCGGTTAAAAGGATATTCATTCCTTTTGTTGTTGTTCATTAATAATCACAACTCATTTATCATTGTATTAACCGTTTCAAAACTTGTCATTGTCAATTAATCACTTCAGTCACAAGGAACGACGGTTCCAATCATTTCATTGAGCTGTCATTCATTTCACTATCATTACATCTCGGTGAGTCATTATTCATTTTCGATGTCACTCTTGTTATATCGTGGCATTCCGGGTCATACTGGCGTGCCGGTTGGTATGTGTAGGATTTTCATGTCGGGCACATTTAAGTCGTGTGTTGGTTGTTGGCCTCACATTGGACTGTGCACACGAGTCGATTGCTTCGTGAGACTGATTAGGTACAAGACCACACGTGTATTTGATCGATACTCGTTGGTGACTTGTGCACGGACACATTTCCATCCCGGGCGTAGTGTGGCGCCATCCTTTGAGCCGTACTGTTAGTTGATTCATACAGCATGTTTGATTGCGTATGTTTTCAATAAGATTGAGTTATAATCTAACCGATTCATTTTGATCGAACTTGTGGTTTATACAACATATATATGATTGTGTTTATTCAACTCCTGAGGATTGTTGTTCTGTGTAACTGACCTCGTTTGGGGATATTGTTTTTCAGGTCATGGCAAGGCAAAGGCACGGGGAGAGCACGTTGACGGCGAGAAGTCCCAATGATACTAGAAGGGGGGCCCAGTCTTTTCAGTCATTTATGTTTCCTTCATTCATTCCGCTGCAGATATTCCGTTTGAATACTCATTTCACTCAGTGTTGTATATTTTATCTCCATATAAAATATATATGTATTCTGTATTATCCTGGACGTGTTGTATGAAACTCCTCATCGGAGTAATTATTGTTGTAATGTGGTTCGGTACTACATTTACCCTGTGTAATTCATTCATTTTCATTCGCCTAGTGGGTCCCAGTCGGGGGTCCACGACACTGTAATATCCGCCTAGTTTGGGGTGTTACACATTACATTCGACCTCTTATAAAATAAATGTCGTTCCCGCAACTCACAACAACTGGAGTAAGGTGACAACACAAAAAGCAAACGACAGAAACATCTCCCATGGGCCTCTCAGAGCCGATCCTCATCTCTGTACTGAAGTTCGCGCCCCGAAAGACTCGGAACCCAACTCGCAAAACTGGATCCTGTGTCTCTCGGATCCACACTTGAAAAGCGTTACTGACGAGAAGGACAATTTGCACGTACATGCCCCCGGCACTATAGATTCGAAATGCCTCGGCTCGGCATATCGAAAATACAGATGCTAGATACAATGGAACATAACACCGCAAAACAACATACCGGAGATGCCAACTCAGCATAACATATCAACGTATACAAAAATCACAACAACGGCATCGTTCGACGATTACAACGGCCCGAACGATAGGCAACACACAATCATAAACATCATGAAACAATCACCAATGTGCATAAACGCACAAAAATCCAAGCTTTAACAGCTCACATAGGTGCGATAACACGCAAGCCACCAAGAAATGACAACATTAAAGATCATCATCACACCTCCCACAACGGGCTAACAAAACATATGCGTGGCGAACGACTCAACGTTCACACGACCAATTCAATCACAATTCGGAGGGCTAAAACCCTAACAACAATACCAACATCGTACACACCTTCTCCGACCACAAGCAAGAAATGATGGGTTTTAAAACCGAAAACCACCTTTTGAAAATAATTTCAAAAAAAAGACCGGTTGATCTTGAGTATCACCTTTCAAAAAAGTACAAACGTGAAACATCATTATCGAGACTTTGGAGAACCATTTCGCATTTGATAAAAATGAGGACACTTTCTCTTAGTGAAAAAATTTCAGAATATTCGACCCTCGGGTCTAAGTAAAAGTGTTTCTAAAACATTGAAAATATCTCAAAATATTTTGGTCCTCGAGGTAGAAGAATTTTGAAACATATTGTGGCACCTTGGAAGTACAACGAGAAAATAATTCATTTTAAAAGTACGTCTCGAAATTTATTTTCTAAGATACTCAAGGTTTTCAAAGATAATTCAATGGGCTAGAATGCCCAAAAATTTCAGGTAATTACACGGAACATTATAGCGCCGTGGATCCCGCGCCGGAACCCACCAGGATAAAACCATTTACAAAAACGCCAAAAAGGCCGATGACGGTAATATTTCAAAAACTCACAAAAGCCATTTACAAAATACTAAATACCGTCATAAGAATTTCGCCAAAATGATCAAGGCCATAATGCCAAAAACTCGATTAAGGGAATTGGTTTTTGAAATAAAACTCAGTCGATAAAATACCGAAAGCCATTACAAAAGAACTCACGCAGCGGATAAAAGAAATAAAGTCAAACATGCACAATCCAACAACACTACTCCTCATATAAACGAAATATGAGGGTCAACTAACCATATATCAAGAAATCAAAATCCATAAGAGGATTCCGTCACTTAACAAATAATCATAAAAATAGCTCGTGTCACACGAGGCACAACACAAAGAAGGGAGACTTACATCCACAGGTCGCACGAAGATGATGATCGCCCCACGATACTAATCACGACCAACAAACTCAGACGACGCGTCGCGACACGACTCAGCCAGACAAAATCCGACGAGACAAAAACTCAACAGACACCACTGACCCGACAGCCTAGGTTTCCACAACCTAAGCTCCGATACCATTTATGTAACACCCCCAATCCGCTTAGGGATATTACACGCCGTAGAACCTTTCCTCAAGGATCTACCAGGCTGATAACAACATAGAACATCTCAACAATGCCTTTAAGGCTAAAATGACTCAGTAGACCAATTTGGTCTTTCAATAAATACATACAACTCAAACTCATTACATGCCCACACAGGGATCGAATACAAACACTCCCGTACAACGGGAAAGAATACTGCAGCGGAAACTAAACTATAACTAAACCAATGACCTCATACGGATCCTCGTGTGATTAGTATCGTTCATCTTTCATCATCCTTCGTGCCGACCCTATGTTATGCTCCCAAACCTGAATGCAAAAACAGACATCCACCCCCCGAATACTCGGGGGTTAGCAAAACTCCATTGTTTGCTATTGCAAGAACAAAGTGCAAATACGAGCCATATAATTCAAATTCCAAGAATAACAATAACCAGGAATCCTCAAAGTTCCAAATGTAACGAAAAGCACTTCCCGAGGCATGAGTTTGGTAAAACATTCCAAAACCGAAAGATCACAAATCAAGGGACACAATTTATAAAACAGTTTAAAATGCCATCGAGAGTTTTAATAGAAAACAATTTAGGATTTCCGAATCCTTCTCTTTCCAAAAATCAACAGTGGTCACAGCCCAAAAGTTTTGTTTTCGCAAATAGAAAACCGACAACAATTCACAGGGCCAGAGCCCAACATCACGTGTCCTCGACGGACATAAAAATCAACACAACGTAATCACGCACGCGCATCGCCTAGGACCGGGACGAAGACACAAATCCCACTTGAGGCCTCGAAGGACCCTCCCGAGCTAGCTAGCGAAACAAATCACACACATCTCGCGGTTGGATCAATCGCTTGTTGCATCCTGGCCACATGATCACATGCCATGTGCCACCATAGATTATCTTTGGGGCTCACGGTTGGATCAATCACTTGTTGCATCCTGGCCACATGATCGCATGCCATGTGCCACCGTAGTTTTTATTAGGCTCTCACGGTTGGACCAATCGCTTGTTGCATCCTGTCCACATGATCGCATGCCATGTGCCACCGTAGGCCCCGCCCACATCCATACATTCACACACAGCACAATACAACACATATATTCAAACAATTCACCTAGAGGCATCAAACACTTAGCAAAACACCACGTCAAACCACAACGCACCGAAATGAAATAATATACATCCACACGCAATACCAAGTACAACATCAACACCAAACATATCCATAGAATTCACATAGTTATTCACAAACCACACCATTCACAAAACACGCGTTTTGAAAGAAAGCCTTTAACAAGGCTAAACCGAATCTTTTGAAAGTTCAATTCAAACGACCAAACAACCACATTTAGACGATCACTAATTATCATATCCATAAAACAAGAATTATATGGACAAGGTACTTGCCTCAAAATCGGCACGCAAGTATCCCGACGAACACGACTCAACCGGAAAGCTTCGAAACGCCCGATGCTTTCGAAAAGGAAAACGACAACGAACGGAAGGGTTCAACTTGGTTTCTTCGCAAGAAACTCGACCATAACAATATATAATTAATAAATCAATGATCATACGAGGAGGAATAATCGTAGAACGTCCGAAAACCCGTCTAAGACATTCTACTGGAAACCTTCAAGGCGTCGATCAAGAACTCGACCAAAACAACGAATCGATATGATCTAACCATGGAATAACAAGGTAAATGATATAACTCATCTAAATAATCATCAATCCATCATAATCCAAAGTTAAATCGGATTAAACGGATGAAAACAACCAAAACACCTAAATTCCCCAAAACTAGATTTCTAGAAAATCTGACCTGATTCGTTAGATCGGAGGATGTTATAGGATTGATGATTGATGATATGAACTCCAAGACTTCATGGATTTATTGTCCAACAACATCTCTCCATGATCAACACACCCCCAGTCGCGGAAGAGAAGAAAAACGAGTGAGAAATGGCTGAAGAAAACGTCTACTGGCCTTAAATAGGCTGACTGCCGGCCGCCTTACGTACGTAACCAGCCATAGCTTACGTACGTAACCGGCCATGGCCGAACTCGCTGCCTAGGAATGCCGGAAACGTTACGTACGTTACCGGCCAGGGCCTTACGTACGTGACCGGCCTTACGTACGTAACCGCCGAGCACTACCGGCTGTAACTCGGCCAATGCCGGCCTGAGCCAACACTGCCCAGCCATGACTCGGCCGGGGCCAACTCCGACGGCCCGAACGACCCCAAAACCCGAACTTGAATACGAATCGTAGATACGGTTACGAAGTACATGCAAAGACAAATTCGAGCACTAATAGAACACACGATTCCGACCACCGAAGGCTCGAAATTCGAGAACGGAAAGTAATTACCCCAAACTTTGGGAAATTACGAAAATGGCCCAAAACGTCCGAAAATCACGATACGTGATCGAAACACCAATCCAAAGCTCGCAACATGAATAATAACATTAAATGAACTTAGGAGAAACTCGAAACAACAGTTTCGGACGAGATTCGTAAGAACCGAACTCAAGTGCGGAAAAGTCGCCAAAAAGCACGGAACTCAACAAAACAATACTGAAACGAGTTCGGATGATAAAAAGTGCAGAATTAATCATTCTCGGAATGACGAAACGGTCATGAGCGAGTTGTCAAAACGGACTTTCTCCGAAAAAAAAAGAAATTACCGGAAATCGAAATTACGGGTATTACTTAAAGTTTCAAGCGATTCGGAGCTCGATATCTAAACTTAATAGTCCAATTCGCAAATTCTAATAATTTTGGGGTCAAAATGCAAAAATTCGAAACTTCTGGACCAGGTCCGAAATTTTCTGTAATTTTCATAAATCTGTAATTTCAGGTTCGTCATAAGTCATCTCGTAAAATTTCGTTAAATTTCGAGCTAAATTCATAGCTCTACATGCCTGGGAACGATTTCATTAAGTTTTTGGGCAATATCGCAATTTTTGGAAATTTCAGTCTCGAAACTGGAATTTCCGAATTTTGATTAAATCTGGAGTCGAGGAATTATTTTCGGCTTCCTCATAAAATTTCATAACCATCCGATTTCGTCTCATACTCCAACGCTTAGGTTTGAACCTAAGGGCAAAAACGTCCTTTCAAACTATTTACGAAACTCTCGTTTCGTTTCGTCGAACCTACCATTTAATATATCTGATCTGAACCCATCAGACCGTTAATAAATTATTGAGAATATTTTCGAGTCTATATACAAGTCCTATTCCGCATTTCCGGGCCACAGATGAAATTAACCATATTCCATACTTAATCAAAAGACGCTATTAACCTCACTGACCGAACGTTTACGTGATACTTGTGAAATGCGTCAAATTGATAACTATGACTATCTGGGAACTAAGTGCTATACAAACAAAGTGCCACAGACAGGTCCGCCTCTAACTCTATCGGAACAAAGTGCCACGTCGATGGACGGGGGCCACCTCTTGAGTCCATATGAAACAGAGTGCCGACCTACAATCTGGGGGCCACCTCTTGAGCTGTAGGAGCCACCTCTAGAGTCCCAAATCGTGTCAGGGACGGTTAGACCGAGTCTTGGATCGAGCAGCGCGGCTGCGGTTCATGAACAAGGCTACCGTTGTTTCCTATTCCCATAACCGAGGAACGGAGTGTTCCGAGGGACCTGGGTCGTAGACTTGGGGTATAATCGCGATTATGGTGTGATCCGGGTATTGACCCACAACTAAGGACATACCGAGCCCAGATAAGAGATAAGGAAGCACACGCTAAGTGTGAGAGCGAAGGCTCAGCATCTTGGAGCGACGGTCCAAATCTTGGGGCGACGACCTATCTTGCTAGGAGTAATAAGGAGAGTCTAGAATCCAAAGTCCACATCGGCAAGATTCGAAACTGAATTGACAGATCGACTGATTGACTGACTGCTTGACTTGATATCCATCCACGGGGACAGGATTATAATATTACAACTACACACTGATTATTGTTTCTAAAATTTCGACATAATTGTAATTGTTCTTATTTTTTTTTATAATTGATAAAACCATGCATCACTTAAAAATTTTCAAAGGAAAGAGCCACACTCGCACACGATCACCCACTCACTGAGTCCTTTTGTCTCACCCCACCGTTTTCCCTTTTAAACCAGAGAATGAGGAAACAGCAGAGGACAAAGAAGGCTTCGTGGAAGAGGCCGAATAGAAGAATGCCTTCAAGATTTAGGACTTCTGTTCTTAGAATTTCTATTGTTATCCCAACTTGTAATAGTTAGTTATGCTTCGTACTTAATTCGTTTGGTATTTTCCGCTGCAAACTTATGAACAGTGTAGTTTCGATTATCAGCTTTGTCACAGCGAATCTTAGTACATCGGGCTAAGATGGTTGTTTGAAATGTTATCCAATCTTTGTTTTGCCTCCGCTATTTAATATCGCATTTTAATTGATTGATCGACCGATGCGTCGCGCCCTCGTCCTTCCCGATGTTGGGGGCGTGATAGGAGTGGTATCGGAGCCCGCTTTGTGAGAAGGACACTTACAATGGGCTAACCAGGATAAGATTCTTCGGACTTAGATGGGAATTCCACCTAGGACGAAGTGAACCATAGGATTGAGACCTAATGTAGATTTCTCTAGTCAATTCTTATTAAAGATCTCTTTCGACTTATCGCTATTCACTTGAAATATGCATAGTCAATTCAAATTCCCTAAGTCATTGGCCAAAGTACTTTATTAAGTACCCACGGCATTTCCCGACCGAATTAACTCTTCTATTGAACTCTTGAAACGGATATAGTTTACTTCACTTATCCATTTCTCAAAGTCATGTCACTATTCATTCGAAATTGATGAAGTTCCTTTAAACTCCACTAAACTTCATTTTCTTCTTAAAAATGGAGTATTATTATTCTTGGTCACTAGTATCGTATAAGCATATTTGTTGGATCATTAAGTTCACTAATGATTATTCATGCTCAATTATGCGCTTAAATCTACATGACAACACAGGATACTAATAATTCCATATAATACCGAAAATCCTCACACATTTCCCTAACTTATATTAGATGGCTGACCGAAGACGCGGACGCCCTCGCACGAATCGTGAAGAGCTGCATCAACGCGATGATCGCTCACGCTCTCCTCTACGAGGATTAAATGGGAACGATGCCATGACCCAAGCCCTCACTCAACTGACGAACTTCCTACAACAACAGACTGCTAACAACGGGAATCACAATGAAACTCATGATCGTACCCTGGAAAGATTCTTACGTTTCAACCCACCGACCTTTGACGGAGAACCCGACGATATCAAAGCTAAACTCTGGCTACAGAAAATTGAGGGAATTTTCAATGCCCTTCAGTATACCGATGAACAGCGGATATCACTGGCTGCATTCCGACTCGAGGCCGCAGCTCGTGACTGGTGGAGGAATGTCAACGAACGCTGGACGAGAGAAAACTGTGTCAAGACATGGGCTAACTTCCTGACCGACTTCCGAACTCAGTACGTGTCAGCAGCAGCCAGAGAGGCTAGACGAGATGAGTTCTACCACTTGAAGCAAGGAACCATGACGGTCGCTCAATATGAAGCCCAATTTAACAGATTGTCTAAATACGCACCGGGATTGGTAACAACTGAAGAGGACAAGCTCTATAAGTTCACTAGAGGACTGAGGCAGTCGCTTCAAAAAAGTCTTCTAACTGTTCAGCTGACGACACTTACCCAAGCAGTGGAATCCGATACCCGGATCGAGAGTGGAACTGCGAGGTTAACTCAACAACAAAGCCGTTTCTCCAACAACGCCAAGAGGCCTGCTACCCGACCAACATCCACGCCACCACAGAAGTTTAAGAGGACGGGAACTCAAGGAAGTTCGAGTGGATCGAAGGCACCAATTCTCAACAAACCAACAGTGCCTTGCACCCACTGTGGAAGGAAAGGGCATAAGTCAGAGTTATGTTGGAGAAAGCTCGGAAAGTGCCTGCGTTGCGGCAGCCCAGATCATCAAATTCGAGAGTGCCCAGATATGAACACCCCGACAATCAAACCAGCTATTGCAGCCAAACCAGGAAATAACAAAGGGAAAGCCCCAGCTCGAATGTTCGCATTGACTAGTCAGGAGGCACCAGAGAACAGCGATGTAGTGGAAGGTACACTCCTGATATCTAATCAACTTGCATGAACACTTATAGATCCAGGCTCATCCCATTCGTTTGTTGCACCGCATTTTTCTAAGAAACTTGATAGGCCGTTAGAATCTTTATCATTATGCCTAGAAGTATCTACCCCGATGGGAGTTAGTCAGCTAGATAAAGTCCATTCTGCGTGTGATGTGATCATCAGTGGTAACTGTTACTCTGCTGATTTAGTAGTGCTTCCAATATTAGAATATGACGTCATCCTAGGAATGGATTGGCTATCTAAGCACTACGCACAATTGAATTGTCATTCTAAGATAGTTAGGTTTTGCGAACCTAACAAGCCAATTGTGGAATTAATTGGAGACGCTAGAGTCAACCTAGCACCTATAATATCAGCTATCAAAGCTAGTAAGGCAGTTGCCAAAGGGGCAACCGGATTTTTAGCCTTCATCATCAACAAACCCAAGAGTAAGTCGGGCATAGAAACTATACGTGTGGTATCCGAATACCCTGACGCATTTCCCGAAGAATTGACCTCCCTACCACCTGACAGAGAAGTTGAATTCAATATCGAAATCATGCCTGGGAAGGCACCCATTGAGGCACCATACCGAATGGCACCATTGGAGCTGCAAGAGTTGAAGGTCCAACTGCAGAAGTTACTCGACGTGGGTTTTGTGCAACCCAGTGTATCACCTTGGGGAGCTCCGGTATTGTTTGTCAAAAAGAAGGATGGAACATTGAGGCTTTGCATAGATTATCGTGAACTCAACAGCATTACAGTTAAAAATAAGTATCCTCTCCCGAGGATAGATGAGTTGTTTGAACAACTCCAAGGAGCTACGGTGTATTCCAAGTTCGATCTTCAACAAGGATACTACCAGTTAAAGATTAGGAATGAAGATGTTCCTAAAACTGCATTCCAAACTAGATACGGCCACTACAAGTTCGTAGTGATGCCTTTTGGACTCACGAATGCTCCTGCGGCATTTATGGATTTAATGCACAGAGTATTTCAACCATATCTCGACCAATTTGTAGTAATTTTCATCGATGACATAATAGTGTACTCTAAGTCGGAAAAAGATCACGAGAGACATCTTAGACTAGTGTTAGATACACTAAGGCAGCACAAGTTGTACGCCAAGTACAGCAAGTGGGAATTTTGGTTGAAGGAAGTGGCATTTCTAGGCCATATTATTTCTGGAGAAGGGATTGCAGTTGATCCATCTAAGATAGAAACTATTATGGATTGGAAGAGGCCAGAAATTGTAACTGAGATCAGAAGTTTGCTTGGACTTGCGGGATACTACCATAAATTCATCAAATACTTCTCGAAGATAGCGGGACCCCTCACCCAGCTAACCCAGAAACAAGTAAAATTTGAATGGACGGATAAATGTGAGTCAAGTTTCCAGGAACTCAAGAAGAGACTTACCACCGCACCTATACTGACACTTCCAGAAGGAACCCAAGGACTTGTCGTGTATAGTGACGCCTCAAAGGATGGACTCGGTGTCGTACTGATGCAGAATGGTAAAGTTATCGCGTACGCTTCCAGGCAACTCAAGACGCACGAGAAGAATTATCCAACGCACGACCTCGAACTTGCTGCAATAGTATTCGCCTTAAATAAATAGCGACATCATTTATATGGCGTTGAATTCACCGTGTTTACAGATCATAAAAGTCTCAAGTACCTATTTTATCAAAAGGAACTTAATCTCCGACAGAGAAGATGGGTAGAACTTTTAGAAGATTACCATTGCGATATTCAACACCACCCAGGGAAAGCGAATGTCGTGGCCGATGCCCTAAGTAGAAAGGCTAGAGTGGCCTGACTCATGGTTCGAGAATGGCAAGCTCTCAAGGAACTGAGCTACCTGAAACCCATTCATGAAGGTACTCGTTTAAGTTGCGCCAACCTCATGGTTAAACCAAATCTATTAGACGATATTCGATTAGCCCAAGAGAGAGATCTAAAACTTCAAGAGTTTAAGGACAAGATCGCTAAGGGCGAGAAACCTGAGTTTACAATTACCAAGGATGGAATTGTAAGGTTTAAGGGACAATTATGCATACCTCATGATGGGAGCTCAAAAGACGAATTCTCGAGGAAGCTCATTGCTCGAGATGTACGATACACCCAGGAGGTAACAAGATGTACCGGGACTTGAAGAAACACTTTTGGTGGGTAAACATGAAGAACCAAGTGGCAGAATTCGTGGCACGATGCCTCACATGTCAGAGAGTCAAAGCTGAGCATCAGCGACCCTCAGTACTACTACAGCCACTAGAAGTCCCTGAATGGAAATGGGAAATGGTAACCATGGATTTTATCATGGATTTTCCGACCACAAGAGGAGGTTATAACACCATTTCGGTGATCGTAGATAGATTGACAAAATCATCTCATTTCGTGCCGGCGAAAAAGGACGACAGTCTACAAAAGCTGGCTAGTGTAATACCCGAGATTTCTGATGTGTAATTGAACCTTGTGATATTGTATTTGTTGCATTTTGATCTGAGTATTATTCTCCGTATTTCATGATCCTGTGTTGTTGATCGCATGATTGCATGAATGTGTTCTAAGTGGTGATTTTTGCACATGTAGCGCACGCTATCGACTTAGCATAGCGTACGCTAAATTGGATTCGTAGCGCATGCTACTTATGCGCCTTAACGCACACTATACGTAGTCAGCATGATTAAGACAGGGTGGTAGGTGAGATCAGCCTCGGATCTTGGTCGGATCATGTCGGGATGAACCTGGACGGCTTTCGGGAAAAGCCAAGTCAACGCAGTAGCGCACGCTACTGATATGAGGATAGCGCACGCTAAATGCTGAGTATAGTGAAGTCAGTAAGCTTCGTATGGCCGTTAGCGCACGCTATGGATAGGGACTAGCGCGCGCTAATAATCATTTCCTATATATAGGATAACACACTTTTTCATTTTTCAGATCTTTTCACTTCCCAAATCCGACTTTTTGAGCTTAGAGAGTTACTTCCTCCATCCTTAACCCCTCATATCACCCTCCTAGCATGAGTTTGAAGATTGTAGATCATTGGAGATTGGTGTTCAATCCCTCGATATTGGATTTCTTCAAGTTCCTTCGTGTTCTTCGCTACTTTGAGGTAGGTGATTCTTCACAAATATTAGTAGTATTCTGAAGGACGTTTTGATCATGATTTGGGATTATCTAGTCATTTAAATTCGTAAGTAGTCGAACATCATGTGTTAGAAGGATATTTTCGATGTTTCGGTACTTATTCATCGTATAATCCATTGAACCTATTAGTGTCTGAACTCCTAGCATATTCATGTAGCTTCAAACCGATTATGACCAGTATATGGAGATTACCACGTTCTTATGTCTTTTCATAAAGGAATCATACGTTTTGGAATATGGAATGGATTGAACTTAGGATATTTTCTTGAAGGTCATAGATGAATTATGGTGTTGTGATGATTATACGTATCCTTATATCTCGTAGTCGTTTAATCCATAAAGATCTTTCACAAACCATATGAGCATGATATGCACGAAGATGACATGTATTAACAGTGTAGATTTCATGAGTTTCATCACCATTAGATCAAGTTTTCTGCCCAGTAGTAAACTGCCATGCACGGTTAGCGCACGCTAAGATAGGCATATTAACATGCGCTATCGGGAATGAGTTAACGTACGCCACGTTTGGTACGTAATGTACGTTATGTCATCAGTCGAGTTAGTCGGCTGATTAGAGAGAACTGTCAGTACATAGCTAGCGTACGCTAGACTTAGTCATTTGCGTACGTTAGCAGGCAGACTTAGCGCACGTTACGTAGAGTACGTAGCATACGCTAAGTGGTTCAGACAGATTACATTTTTAGAGTTTTCGGCCGTAGACCATATTGTTAGACATTCGTACGACATGAGATGAATCCTTTATTATCTCTTTTGTTAAGGTTCGAGCTTGCTACGTTGATCGAAGGAGACGGCCTTCGAGGGTGTCGACATCATTGGAGTGATTAGTTCTTGCCATCTTTGAGGCAAGTATCATAATTTGTTAATATTGGTATTTTAAGCATACATGTGGTTTATTCATGTTTGTTGTTTTTGTGATTTGTTTTCTTGATTCATTTTCAGTACTCGAGTACGCATATCTTAGTAATATCATTTTTATATGGTTGTATTAATTAACTCAAATGGATCAGTTGGAACCGGTTTTGTATGTTGAATTTCTGAAGTATTGTTGGATTATATTTACATTTCTTTTTATTAGCCTTGTAAATCCTTACTTAAAGGGTTTACGGTGCTGTAACTATTCCGAATATCTCGGGGTGTTACAGAATATGGTATCGGAGCTAAGATTCATGAATATCTTGGCAGTTGGGTTTTAGTTGGGTCTGTTTACGTTATTGATTTACGGGTCGTTCGTAACATCACTGTTCAGCCAAAGTCGTCATGTGGACCGTGGTTGTAAGTCTCCTAATCTCTTATATTACCGTTTTACTTGATTTCTGTTTTGTGAGGATTTGACGGGATTTATTTTGAAAATTTTGTCCTGGATATTGAGAAATTGTGTTTACAGTATGTTGAGAGGAGGACGTGGACGCGGACGTGGTAACATGAGACAGGAGGATTCCGCAACTACCCCAGAATTATCGGCTAGTCGAACCGATTCCCATTCTGGAGAGCAGTAGGGATCAGCGAACGACGACGTGAATCATAACATGACGGGAGTGCTTCAACAGGTGGTGGCCCAGATAAACCAGTTCGCTCAAGTAGTTGACCGCATGCAGACGACGATGGGACAGCAGCACCACGAGGATAACCGGGGAGACAGATGGCTTGCTGAGGTGGTCAAATTGCACCCGCCAAAATTTAATGGATCTGCTGAGGCACTTACTTGGGATCATTGGATAAAGGAGTTAGAGAAGATATTCGCGTGTATTAACTGTCCCGAGGACCGAAAAGTTCCCATTGCCCAGTATTTTCTGACTGGGGAGGCCTTTGACTGGTGGGAAGCTATTCGACCTGAGAATCATAATGCTGACTGGACGGAATTCAAACAAATGATGGAAGCACAATATTGTCCTCGTCCAGTTAGAGAGGCAAAAATCCGAGAGTTTTTCTCACCACAGAGTTCGGAAGCATATGTGACAGACTTGATCAAAACTTTTAATCAGCAGCTGACTTGTGTGCGACACTTGGTCAGAATGGAGGCAGAAAAGATTTTTCATTTCGATATGCGGATGAAGCCGGAGATACAACAATACATGTCTGGATTCGAGTGTACTACGTTGTGACAGTATCAAGACAAAGCGCTGGCCTACGGCATGAAAGAGCCGGTGGTGGAGAAATTGATGGTGGCAAAGAAGCAGAAAGTGACCGGCAACTTCTCAGAAAACAAGAGTGGTGGGCCCCGCAAGGGCCAATCTTCGTTTTATTCATCTAGGAAACCTCCACATCCTTCTCGAGGTGGAAAGAAGTTCCGGACAACATCAGCAGTTTTTGACGCATCAAAGAAATGCTATAATTGTGGTCGAGCAGGGCATATTCGACGTGATTGCCCCGCATCTTCTGTGACTTGTTTCGATTGTGGGCAAGAAGGGCACCGTGCGGATTTCTATGGAGTTGCGACTAGATCATTTGGTACTCGGACTCCAGCGCCAGTTCCGAAGGAGATAAGTGTGAACCAGACGCAGCAGAGTCGACTTCAGCAGCAGAATGTTGGGAAGAGAGAGACATCCAGTGCTGGGTCCGTTCCTCCGTGCCTGTACGAGATGAGGAAATCTGACGATCAGAACACTGCTATTGCATCAGGTACGATTCAGATCCTTTTGCAACCAGTTAGTGTCTTATTCGATTCCGGAGCTACGCATTCTTTCATATCATTGAACTGTGTTAATCGTTTGAAAATATCGTGTTTATTTGATTGTGAACCATATGTTGTGGGTTTGCCGAGTGGAGAAAGAATTGTGGGAACCCTAGAAACTAGAGATTTTCCAGTGTCTATAGGAGGGAGAGGTTGGCCATCTAATCTTATTGTAGTCGACATCCATGGTGACGATTTAATTCTTGGAGACGATTGGCTCAACCGTTATGGAGCTATTTTGAATTACCGAAGGAGAGTCATTTCTATCATTGCTGATGACGGATCTGAAAACTTATTCGGAGGATGGAGACCGGGAAGCTCGGGAAAATTGATCAAAGCGATGAAAGCTGTGAAATTGCTGAAGCAGGGATGTCATGGACTTTGGTGGTATGCCATTAGGAAAGAAGAAGGAGTAGAGCTCTCGTCTATTCCAGTTGTGAATGAATTCTCATATGTATTCCCTGACGAACTACCTGGGTTACCTCTGCAGAGAGAAGTGGAGTTCACTATCGAATTAGAGCCTGGAGCCGCTCTTATTTCTAGAGCACCATACCGCATGGCGCCAACCGAGATGTATGAACTAAAGAACGAACTGGAAGAATTATTGCAGAAGGGTTACATTGAACCTAGCATTTCTCCTTGGGGAGCACCCGTTCTCTTTGTCCGAAAGAAAGATGGATCCCTCCGATTATGTATTGATTACAGGGAGCTAAACAAGGTGACGATCAAGAACAAGTATCCTGTACCTCGGATCGATGACTTGTTTGATCAACTACAAGGGGAAAGGGTATTCTCGAAGATTGACTTGCGATCAGGATATCATCAGTTGAGAATTAAAGAATTGGATATACCGAAATCTACTTTCAGATCCCGGTACGGACACTATGAATTCGTGGTGATGCCATTCGGACTTGCCAATGCTCCTGCGGTATTTATGCAATTGATGAATCGGGTATTCTTAGAATACCTAGACAATTTTGTGGTCGTTTTCATTGATGACATCTTGATCTATTGGAAAGACACACAGGAGCATGCCGAGCATTTGCGTGTGGTTTTGATCACCTTGAGGAAGGAACAGCTTTATGCGAAGCTTTCCAAATGCGAGTTCTGGCTTAGGGAAGTAACTTTCCTTGGGCATGTGATATCAGCTGACGGAGTTCAGGTGGACCCGAAGAAAGTCGAAGCAATCTTGGAATGGGAAGCTCCTAATAACGTGAAAGAAGTCTGAAGCTTCTTAGGACTTGCTGGATATTATCGCCGTTTTGTAGAGGGATTTTCCAAAATTGCTCGTCCACTCACTCAGCTGTTACAGAAAACTCAAAAGTTCACGTGGGATGAGAAATGCTAGGCTGGTTTTGATGAACTTAAGAACAGACTGACGACAACACCTATATTAGCATTACCAGATGGAACTGATGGATTCATGGTATACAACGACACTTCAAATTAGGGTCTGGGATGTGTGTTGATGCAAAAGGATAAGGTGATTGCCTATGCTTCTCGACAGTTAAAACCGTATGAAGTTAATTACCCGACTCATGATCTGGAGTTAGCAGCTGTGGTCTTTGCCTTGAAAATTTGGCGACATTATTTATACGGCACTCATTGTCAGATCTTTACAGACCATAAAAGCCTCAAGTACATTTTCAGTCAGAAATAGTTAAACATGAGGCGGAGAAGGTGGCTAGAATTGATCAAGGATTACGACTTGGAAATTCTCTATCCTCCGGGTAAAGCAAATGTAGTAGCTGATGCATTGAGCCGTAAACCTGTTTCTCTTCGAGTGTTGGAAGAACTTACGTCCCAAACCAGCATTCAACGAGAACTGGTCCGCGAAGGGATTGAAGTATGGTCACCAAGAATCCAAGGGCAACTATATGTGATGGAACTGACTTCGTCACTAGTCGAGGAAATTAAATCTAAGAAGTTGAACGATTCTCTGATCCTTCGGTTATGTGACGAAGTAAAGAAAGGAAAGGCCCCAGGATTCGTGATACAAGATGATGGAGTTCTGAGATTACAGAGTCAACTTTGAGTTCCCGATGATGATGATTTGAGGCGGACAATTCTGAAGGAAGCTCACAACGCGCCCTATTCTATTCACCCGGGCAGCAGTAGGATGTATAAGGATCTAAAACAAAACTTCTGGTGGGGAAATATGAAGAGGGATGTAGCAGAGTATGTTTCGAAGTGTTTGACTTGTCCGTAGGTTAAGATTGAACATCAGCGACCTGCCGGAATGTTAAAGCCGCTTCCGATCCCTGAGTGGAAGTGGGAGGATATCTCGATGGATTTCATCACCAATATGCCAAGGACCAAGACGGGAATGAACATGATTTGGGTTATAGTTGATCGACTAACCAATTCGGCTCATTTCTTAGGAATTAAAGACACGTGGGGACCCGAGAAATTGGCACGAGTATTTATTGCAGAGATAGTCAGATTGCACGGGACGCCGAAGACCATTATTTCAGATCAAGATGGTCGATTCGTGTCGCGCTTCTGGAAGGCAGTTCACAGGTCTTTGGGGACCGATCTGAACTTTAGCATGGATTATCATCCTCAAATGGACGGTCAGTCCGAAAGGACGATACAAACAGTAGAAGACATGCTTAGAGCTTATGCCTTGGATTGGTCAACTGATTGGGAAGTTCATTTGCCGTTGATTTAATTCACCTACAACAATAGTTGGCATGATTCTATTAAGATGGCACCATTTGAAGCTTTGTACGGGAGAAGATGCCGATCACCCTTGTGCTGGGACGATTCTTCAGACTTGATTGGGACGGAACCGGAATTGATAGTTCAGACTCAAGAGAAGATAGCTTTGATTCGGGAAAGACTGTTGACTGCCTAGAGTCGACAGAAGTCTTATGCAGACGTGCGTCGTCGCCCTCTAGAGTTCGACATTGGGGACCACGTACTATTTAAGGTGTCTCCTACACGAGAAATTTTCCATTTTGGGATAAAAGGTAAGCTAAGTCCGAGATATATCGGACCATTTGAGATCCTCAAGAGAGTTAGGGATTTAGCATACAGGTTGGCCTTACCGCCATCGCTGAGTCACGCTCACAATGTGTTTCATGTATCCCAATTGCGGAAGTATGTACCAGATTCCAGTCATATCATTGAGTTCGATGAGATCGAGATAGCTAATGACGGCACCTTCGAGGAGAGACCAATCAAGATACTTGAGAGTCGGATCAAACAATTAAGGAATAAACCAATACCCTTGGTTAAAGTACAATGGTCACGACACGGTGTTGAAGAGGCCACTTGGGAAATGTAGGACAATATGAAGACTAGATATCCGGAGTTGTTTTCATCTTAAGTTTCGGGACGAAACTTCTTTTTAAGGAGAGAGGATGTAATACCCGGGATTTATGATGTGTAATTGAACCTTGTGATATTGTATTTGTTGCATTTTGATCTGAGTATTATTCTCCGTATTTCATGATCCGGTGTTGTTGAGCGCATGATTTCATGAATGTGTTTTAAGTGGTGATTTTTGCACATGTAGCGCATGATATCGACTTAGCGTAGCGTACGCTAAATTGGATTCATAGCGCACGCTACTTATGCACCTTAACGCACACTATACATAGTCAGCATGATTAAGACAGGGTGGTAGGTGAGATCAGCCGCGGATCTTGGTCGGATCATGTCGGGATGAACCTGGACGGCCTTCGGGAATAGCCAAGTCAATGCAGTAGCGCACGCTACTGATATGAGGATAGCGCACGCTAAATGCTGAGTACAGTGAAGTCAGTAAGCTTCGTATGGCCGTTAGCGCACGCTATGGATAGGGACTAGTAGGCGCTAATAACCATTTCCTATATATAGGACAGCAAACTTTTTCATTTTTCAGATCTTTTCACTTCCCAAATCCGAATTTTTGAGCTTAGAGAGTTACTTCCTCCATCCTTAACCCCTCATATCACCCTCCTAGCACGAGTTTGAAGATTGTAGATCATTGGAGATTGGTATTCAAGCCCTCGGTGTTTGATTTCTTCAAGTTCCTTCGTGTTCTTCGCTACTTTGAGGTAGGTAATTCTTCACCAATATTAGTAGTATTATGAAGGACGTTTTGATCGTGATTTGGGATTATCTAGTCAGCTAAATTCGTAAGTAGTCGAACATCATGTGTTCGAAGGATATTTTAGATGTTTCGGTACTTATTCATCGTATAATCTATTGAACCTATTAGTGTCTGAACTCCTAGCATATTCATGTAGCTTCAAACCGATTATGACCAGTATATGGCGATTACCAAGTTCTTATGTCTTTTCATAAAGGAATCATATGTTTTGGGACATGGAATGGATTAAACTTAGGATATTTTCTTGAAGGTCATAGATGAATTATGGTGTTGTGATGATTATACGTATCCTTGTATCTCGTAGTCGTTTAATCCATAAAGATCTTTCACAAACCGTATGAGCATGATATGCACGGAGATGACATGTATTAACACTGTAGATTTCATGAGTTTCATCACCATTAGATCAAGTTTTCTGCCCATTAGTAAACTTCCATGCACGTTTAGCGCACGCTAAGATAGGCATATTAACGTGCGCGCTCGGGAATGAGTTAACGTACGCTATGTTTGGTACGTAACGTGCGTTATGTCATTAGTCGAGTCAGTCGGCTGATTAGAGAGAACTGTCAGTACATAGCTATCGTATGCTAGACTTAGTCATTTGCGTACGTTAGCAGGCAGACTTAGCGCATGTTACGTAGATACGTAGCGTACGCTAAGTAGTTCAGGCAGATTACATTTTTAGAGTTTTCGGCCGTATACCGGATTGTTAGACATTCGTACGACGTGAGATGAATCCTTTATTATCTCTTTTGTTAAGGTTCGAGCTTGCTACGTTGATCGAAGGAGACAGCCTTCGAGGGTGTCGAGATCATTGGAGTGATTAGTTCTTGCCATCTTTGAGGCAAGTATCATAATTTGTTAATATTGGTATTTTAAGCATACATGTGGTTTATTCATGTTTGTTGTTTTTGTGATTTGTTTTCTTGATTCATTTTCAGTACTCGAGTACGCGTGTCTTAGTAATATCATTTCGATATGGTTATATTAATTAACTCAAATGGATCAGTTGGAACCGGTTTTGTATGTTGAATTTCTGAAGTATTGTTGGATTATATTTACATTTCTTTTTATTAGCCTTGTAAATCCTTACTTAAAGGGTTTACGGCGCTGTAACTATTCCGAATATCTCGGGGTATTACAGAATATGGTATCGGAGCTAAGATTCATGGATATCTTGGCAGTTGGGTTTTAGTTGGGTCTGTTTACTTTATTGATTTACGGGTCTTTCGTAACATCACTGTTCAGCCAAAGTCGTCATGTGGACCGTGGTTGTAAGTCTCCTAATCTCTTATACTACTGTTTTACTTGATTTCTGTTTTGTGAGTATTTTACGGGCTTTATTTTGAAAATTTTGTCATGGATATTGAGAAATTGTGTTTACAATATGTTGAGAGAAGGACGTGGACGCGGACGCGGTCGTGGACGCGGACGCGGTCGTGGACGCGGACGTGGTAACATGAGACAGGAGGAGTCCGCAACTACCCCAGAATTATCGGCTAGTCGAACCGATTCCCAATCTGGAGGGCAGCAGGGATCAGCGAACGACGACGCGAATCCTAACATGCCGGGAGTGCTTCAACAGGTGGTGGCCCAGATAAACCAGTTCGCTCAAGTAGTTAACCGCATGCAGACGGTGATGGGACAGCATCACCACGAAGATAACCGGGGAGACAGATGGCTTGCTGAGGTGGTCAAATTGCACCCGCCAAAATTTGATGGATCTGCTGAGGCACTTACTTGGGATCATTGGCTAAAGGAGTTAGAGAAGATATTCACGTGTATTAACTGTCCCGAGGACCGGAAAGTTCCCATGGCCCAGCATTTTCTGACTGGGGAGGCCTTTGACTGGTGGGAAGCTATTCGACCTGAGAATCATAATGCTGACTGGACGGAATTCAAACAAATGATGGAAGCACAATATTGTCCTCGTCCAGTTAGAGAGGCAAAAATCCGAGAGTTTTTCTCACCACAGAGTTGGGAAGCATATGTGACAGACTTAATCAAAACTTTTAATCAGCAGCTGACTTGTGTGCGACACTTGGTCAGAACGGAGGCAGAAAAGATTTTTTATTTCGATATGCGGATGAAGCCGGAGATACAACAGTACATGTCTGGATTCGAGTGTACTACGTTGCGACAGTATCAAGACAAAGCGCTGGCTTACGACATGAAAGAGGCGGCGGTGGAGAAATCGATGGTGGCAAAGAAGCAGAAAGTGACCGGAAACTTCTCAGAAAACAAGAGTGGTGGGCCCCGCAAGGGCCAGTCTTCCTTTTATTCATCTAGGAAACCTCCACATCCTTCTCAAGGTGGAAAGAAGTTCCGGACAACATCAGCAGTTTCTGACGCATCAAAAAAATGTTATAATTGTGGTTGAGCAGGGCATATTTGACGTGATTGCCCCGCATCTTCTGTGACTTGTTTCGATTGTGGGCAAGAAGGGCACCGTGCGGCTTTCTGTGGAGTTGCGACTAGATCATTTGGTACTCGCACTCCAGCGCCAGTTCCGAAGGAGATAAGTGTGAACCAGATGCAGCAAAGTGGATTTCAGTAGCAGAATGTTGGGAAGAGAGAAGCATCCAGTGCTGGGTCTGTTCCTCCGTGCCTATACGAGATGAGGAAATCTGACGGTCAGAACACTGCTGTTGCATCAGGTACAATTCAGATCCTTTTGCAACCAGTTAGTGTCTTTTTCGATTCCGGAGCTACGCATTCTTTCATATCATTGAACTGTGTTAATCGTTTGAAAATCTCGTGTTTATTTGATTGTGAACCATATGTTGTGGGTTTGCCGAGCGGAGAAAGAATTGTGGGAACCCTAGAAACTAGAGATTTTCCAGTGTCTATAGGAGGGAGAGGTTGGCCGTCGAATCTTATTGTAGTCGACATCCATGGTGATGATTTAATTCTTGGAGACGATTGGCTCAACCGTTATGGAGCTATTTTGAATTACCGAAGGAGAGTCATTTCTGTCATTGCTGATGACGGATCTGAACACTTATTCAGAGGATGGAGACCGCGAAGCTCCGGAAAATTGATCAAAGCGATTAAAGGTGTGAAATTGCTTAAGCAGGGATGTCTTGGACTTTGGTGCTATGCCATGAGGAAAGAAGAAGGAGTAGAGCTCTCGTCTATTCCAGTTGTGAATGAATTCTCAGATGTATTCCCTGACGAACTACCTGGGTTACCTCCGTAGAGAGAAGTGGAGTTGACTATCGAATTAGAGCCTGGAGCCGCTCTTATTTCCAGAGCACCATACCGCATGGTGCCAACCGAGATGTATGAACTAAAGAAGCAACTGGAGGAATTATTGCAGAAGGGTTACATTGAACCTAGCGTTTCTCCTTGGGGAGCACACGTTCTCTTTGTCTGAAAGAAAGATGAATCCCTCCGATTATGTATTGATTACAGGGAGCTAAACAAGGTGACGATCAAGAACAAGTATCCTATACCTCGGATCGATGACTTGTTTGATCAACTGCAAGGGGAAAGGGTACTCTCGAAGATTGACTTGCGATCAGGATATCATCAGTTGAAAATTAAGGAATTGGATATACCGAAATCTACTTTCAGATCCCGGTACGGACACTATGAATTCGTGGTGATGCCATTCGGACTTACCAATGCTCCTGCGGTATTTATGCAATTGATGAATCGGGTATTCTTAGAATACCTAGACAAGTTTGTGGTCATTTTCATTGATGACATCTTGATCTATTGGAAAGACACAAAGGAGCATGCCGAGCATTTGCGTGTGGTTTTGAGCACCTTGATGAAGGAACAGCTTTATGCGAAGCTTTCCAAATGCGAGTTCTGGCTTAGGGAGTAACTTTCCTTCGGCATGTGATATCAGCTGACGGAGTTCATGTGGACCCGAAGAAAGTCGAAGCAATCTTGGAATGGGAAGCTCCTAATAACGTGAAAGAAGTCTGAAGCTTCTTAGGACTTGCTGGATATTATCGCCTTTTTGTAGAGGGATTTTCCTAAATTGCTCGTCCACTCACTCAGCTGTTACAGAAAACTCAAAAGTTCATGTGGGATGAGAAATGCCAGGCTGGTTTTGATGAACTTAAGAACAGACTAATGACAGCACCTATATTAGCATTACCAGATGGAACTGATGGATTCATGGTATACAACGACGCTTCAAATTAGGGTCTGGGATGTGTGTTGATGCAAAAGGATAAGGTGATTGCCTATGCTTCTCGACAGTTGAAACCGTATGAAGTTGATTACCGGACTCATGATCTGGAGTTAGCAGCTGTGGTCTTTGCCTTGAAAATTTGGCGACATTATTTATACGACACTCATTGTCAGATCTTTACAGATCATAAAAGCCTCAAGTACATTTTCAGTCAGAAATAATTAAACATGAGGCAGAGAAGGTGGCTAGAATTGATCAAGGATTACGACTTGGAAATTCTCTATCATCCGGGTAAAGCAAATGTAGTAGGTAATGCATTGAGCCGTAAACCTGTTTCTCTTCGAGTGTTGGAAGCACTTACGTCCCAAACCAGCATTCAACGAGAACTGATCCGCGAAGGGACTGAAGTATGGTCACCAGGAATCCAAGGGAAACTATATGTGATGGAACTGACTTCGTCACTAGTCGAGGAAATTAAATCTAAGCAGTTGAACGATTCTCTGATCCTTCGGTTATGTGACGAAGTAAAGAAAGGAAAGGCCCCAGGATTCGTGATACAAGATGATGGATTTCATCACCAATATGCCAAGGACCAAGACGGGAATGAACATGATTTGGGTTATAGTTGATCGACTAACCAAGTCGGCTCATTTCTTAGGAATTAAAGACACGTTGGGACCCGAGAAATTGGCACGAGTATTTATTGCAGAGATAGTCAGATTGCATGGGACGCCGAAGACCATTATTTCAGATCGATATGGTCGATTCGTGTCGCGCTTCTGGAAGGCAGTTCACAGGGCTTTGGGGACCGAGCTGAACTTTAGCATGGCTTATCATCCTCAAACGGACGGTCAGTCCGAAAGGACGATACATACAGTAGAAGACATGCTTAGAGTTTGTGCCTTATATTGGTCAACTGAATGGGAAGTTCATTTGCCGTTGATTTAATTCACCTACAACAATAGTTGGCATGCTTCTATTAAGATGGCACCATTTGAAGCTTTGTACGGGAGAAGATGCCGATCACCCTTGTGCTGGGATGATTCTTCGGACTTGATCGGGACGGAACCAGAATTGATAGTTCAGACTCAAGAGAAGATAGCTTTGATTCGGGAAAGACTGTTGACTACGTAGAGCTGACAGAAGTCTTATGCAGATGTGCGTCGTCGCCCTATAGAGTTCGACATTGGGGACCACGTACTATTGAAGGTGTCTCCTACACGAGAAATTTTCCATTTTGGGAGAAAAGGTAAGCTAAGTCCGAGATATATCGGACCATTTGAGATCCTCGAGAGAGTTAGGGATTTAGCATACAGGTTGGCCTTACCGCCATCGCTGAGTCACGCTCACAATGTGTTTCATGTATTTCAATTGCGGAAGTATGTACCAGATCCCAGTCATATCATTGAGTTCGATGAGATCGATATAGCTAATGACGGCATCTTCGAGGCGAGACCAATCAAGATACTTGAGAGTCGGATCAAACAATTAAGGAATAAACCAATACCATTAATTAAAGTACAATGGTCACGACACGGTGTTGAAGAGGCCACTTGGGAAATGGAGGACAATATGAAGACTAGATATCCGGAGTTGTTTTCATCTTAAGTTTCGGGACGAAACTTCTTTTTAGGGAGAGAGGATGTAATACCTGAGATTTCTGATGTGTAATTGAACCTTGTGATATTGTATTGGTTGCATTTTGATCTGAGTATTATTCTCCGTATTTCATGATCCGGTGTTGTTGAGCGCATGATTGCATGAATGTGTTTTAAGTGGTGATTTTTGCACATGTAGCGCACGCTATCGACTTAGCGTAGCGTACGCTAAATTGGATTCGTAGCGCACGCTACTTATGCACCTTAACGCACGCTATACGTAGTCAGCATGATTAAGACAGGGTGGTAGGTGAGATCAGCCACGGATCTTGGTCGGATCATGTCGGGATGAACCTGGATGGCTTTCGGGAAAAGCCAAGTCAACGCAGTAGCGCACGCTAAATGCTGAGTACAGTGAAGTCAGTAAGCTTCGTATGGCCGTTAGCGCATGCTATGGATAGGTACTAGCAGGCGCTAATAACCATTTCCTGTATATAGGACAACACACTTTTTCATTTTTCAGATCTTTTCACTTCCGAAATCCGAATTTTTGAGCTTAGAGAGTTACTTCCTCCATCCTTAACCCCTCATATCACCCTCCTAGCACAAGTTTGAAGTTTGTAGATCATTGTAGATTGGTGTTCAAGCCCTCGGTGTTTGATTTCTTCAAGTTCCTTCGTGTTCTTCGCTACTTTGAGGTAGGTGATTCTTCACCAATATTAGTAGTATTCTGAAGGACGTTTTCATCATGATTTGGGATTATCTAGTCAGCTAAATTCGTAAGTAGTCGAACATCATGTGTTAGAAGGATATTTTCGATGTTTTGGTACTTATTCATCGTATAATCGATTAAACCTATTAGTGTCTGAACTCCTAGCATATTCATGTAGCTTCAAACCGTTATGACCAGTATATGGAGATTACCAAGTTCTTGTGTCTTTTCATAAAGGAATCATATGTTTTGGGACATGGAATGGATTGAACTTAGGATATTGTCTTGAAGGTCATAGATGAATTATGGTGTTGTGATGATTATACATATCCTTGTATCTCGTAGTCGTTTAATCCGTAAAGATCTTTCACAAACCGTATGAGCGTGATATGCACGGAGATGACATGCATTAACACTGTAGATTTCATGAGTTTCATCACCATTAGATCAAGTTTTCTGCCCATTAGTAAACTTCCATGCACGGTTAGCGCACGCTAAGATAGGCATATTAACGTGCGCTATCGGGAATGAGTTAACGTACGCTACATTTGGTACGTAACGTGCGTTATGTCATTAATCGAGTCAGTCGGATGATTAGAGAGAACTGTCAGTACATAGCTAGCGTACGCTAGACTTAGTCATTTGCGTACGTTAGCAGGCAGACTTAGCGCACGTTACGTAGATACGTAGCGTACGCTAAGTAGTTCAGGCAGATTACATTTTGAGAGTTTTCGGCTGTATACCGGATTGTTAGACATTCATACGACGTGAGATGAATCCTTTATTATCTCTTTTGTTAAGGTTCGAGCTTGCTACGTTGATCGAAGGAGACGGCCTTCGAGGGTGTCGAGATCATTGGAGTGATTAGTTCTTGCCATCTTTGAGGCAAGTATCATAATTTGTTAATATTGGTATTTTAAGCATACATGTGGTTTATTCATGTTTGTTGTTTTTGTGATTTGTTTTCTTGATTCATTTTCAGTACTCGAGTACGCGTGTCTTAGTGATATCATTTCGATATGGTTGTATTAATTAACTCAAATGGATCAGTTGGAACCGGTTTTGTATGTTGAATTTCTGAAGTATTGTTGGATTATATTTACATTTCTTTTTATTAGCCTTGTAAATCCTTACTTAAAGGGTTTACGGTGCTGTAACTATTCCGAATATCTCGGGGTGTTACAGCTAGGACCTATATTAGAGAAATCGTTCGACTCCATGGAGTGCCAACAGACATAGCAGAGATCCTAGATTCGTATCTCGTTTTTGGAAAGTCTTTCATAAGGAATTAGGAACTTCCTTAAGCTTCAGCACTAGTGCGCATCCCCAGACCGACGGGCAATCTGAACGAACCATTCAAACCCTTGAAGACATGTTACGAGCTTGTGTACTAGACTTCCAAGGAAATTGGGATCACCATCAAGCGACCATCGGAATGGCACATTATGAAGGTCTATATGGGAGGAAGTTTCGATCCCCGCTCCATTGGGAAATTGATGACCATTGGACGCCGAAGACTCAACGATCAGAACCTTCAGCAATAAGCACAGATTTGGTGAGGGAAGCCGTAGATAAAGTACGACTAATCAAGGATAGGATCCGCACTGCACAAAGCAGACATAAGAGTTACGCCGATCAACGTCGGTAGGATCTAAAATTTGAAGTAGGAGATCAAGTCTTCATGAGGTTAACACTGCGGAAAGGTTTGATAGTGTCAAGAAAAGGAGGAAAGTTAAGTCCCCGATATGTAGGACCATTCAAAATCACGGAAAGGATTGGACGACTAGCGTACCGATTGGAACTACCACCCAATCTGTCTGGAATGCACGATGTTTTCCATGTTTCGAGATTAAAGAAGTATCATCCAGATCCAACGCACATTCTTACTTCTGACATTCCGCCGATCAAGGATAACTTGTCTTATGAAAATAAGCCAATCAAGATCCTCGACCGGCAAGTACGCGAATTGAGGAAGAAGCAAATTTCTTTGGTTAAAGTCATCTCGTCAAATCACAACAGAGAAGAAGATGCGACATGGGAGGCCGAAGAAGAAATGAAGAAATCTTACCCCGAGTTATTCAAGTAGGAATTTGGGGACCAAATTCTTCTAAGGAGGGGAGGATGTAAAACCCCCTAAATTCGATAACTTATCACATGTACAATGTATCGAATCATGATGTAATTTAATAATAGTTATTTTATGACATGATATAATCTACATCTACTCTCATTTTATTTTACTTATTAATTTCGTAAATTATTTTATGAATCAAATAATAAATTAATTAAAATTTGAAGTGGGAACATAAATTCTTAATGGGCCAAGTGTATCAATACTCACACATGAACATACTACAAGACTCAAGCCCATCTTAATGAAATTCCTAAGACTTAAAGTTACACTTCAAAGCCCAACCCAACTAATATATATATATATATATATATATATATATATATATATATATACACACACACATATGGGCGGCCATGAGGGAGGAAGAGTGAAGCTCTAGATTCTTCACTCATCACATGCAAGACTTGCATGAAATATCTTGACACATGTAACAAGTCTTCTACACATTTCACTTCCCAACCCTCCTTATCCCAACTTTAAATACTTACACCTTAACCTAACCACCCTATACACTTATCACAACCCAAAAAATCTTCATTTGAGAGTCTAAGAGAGAGAGAGGGCTGAACCAAGAGGAAGAAGAAGGAGGAAGAAAAATTTCAACAAGAAATAGGTAATCTCATCCCTTATAACTATTTCCATAATTTCTTATGAAAACCTCCATAACCTAACCTTAATCTTAATATATGCAAACATAATTCTCACCTTGGGGGTGCATGTGGATCGTCCAAACCATGTAGTAGTAGAGGAGAAGTCGTTTTCCAACTTTCAAGACTTAGAACCGACGAAATCCGACAAGATGAAGGTGAGTGAAATCTCTTTCAAACTTTAAAGTAGAAATCTATTCTTTTCTTGTGATGCATGTCTTAAATCTGAAGTATTTCAAGATTCTTTTGATATGATCTATGTTAAAATCTTGATGTTGTAATTTCATGTTATGATTTTATGTATAGCTATGTGAATATTCGTTTTTCTTCAACATAATCACCAAATATTATGAAAAATATGAAAGTATGTACTAATCTGAAATTATTGCATAAATACATGTTTTTAAAGATGAATGTTATGGTTATAACAACATGCAATATGATTTATAAAATTTAAACGACAACCGATTTGGTAGTCGGGTGCCGATTTTGTGATAACTTGAAAGTTATATGTTTTCTTCTATGTGTTATTGAAACCCTATCAAAATCTGAAATCTTGTATTATATGATTACGTTATGATATATGGATAATTTATTTGCGGCCAAAATGGGACTCGAAACTAGTAAACGGAGCTTTTGGGCATAAATTATAATTTCTTAAAGTTTGAGGACTAAACTGAAAATTTAGAAAATAAAACATTCTGGACCTTGGACAGTACATATTATACCATGTATAGGCTGTCCATAAAGTTTCAAGCGATTCGGAGCTCGATATCTAAACTTAATAGTCCAATTCGCAAATTCTGATAATTTCGGGGTCAAAACACAAAAATTCCAAACTTCTGGACCAGGTCCGAAATTTTATGGAATTTTCACAAATCTGTAATTTCATGTTCATCATAAGTCATCTCGTAAAATTTCGTTAAATTCCAAGCTAAATTCATAGCTCTACATGCCTCAGAACGATTTCATTAAGTTTTGGGACAATATCGCAATTTCTGAAAATTTCAGTCCCGAAACTGGAAATTTCCGAATTTTCATTAAATTTGGATTCGAAGAATTATTTTTGGCTTCCTCATAAAATTTCATAACCATCCGATTTCGTCTCATACTCCAACGCTTAGGTTTGAACCTAAGGGCAAAAACGTCCTTTCAAACTATTTACGAAACTCTCGTTTCGTTTCGTCGAACCTGACATTTAATATATCTGATCTGAACCCATCAGACCGTTAATAAATTATTGAGAATATTTTTGAGTCTATATACAAGTCCTATTCCGCATTACCGGGCCACAAATGAAATTAACCATATTTCATACTTAATCAAAAGACGCTATTAACCTCACTGACCAAACGTTTACGTGATACTTGTGAAACGCGTCAAATTGATAACTATGACTATTCGGGAACTAAGTGCTATACAAACAAAGTACCATGGACGGGTCCGCCTCTAACTCTATCGGAACAAAGTGCCACGTCGACGCACGGGGGCCACCTCTTGAGTCCATATGAAACAGAGTGCCGACCTACAATCTGGGGGCAACCTCTTGAGCTGTAGGAGCCACCTCTAGAGTCCCAAATCGTGTCAAGGATGGTTAGACCGAGTCTTGGATCGAGCAGCGCGGCTGCGGTTCATGAACAAGGCTACCGTTGTTTCTTATTCCCATAACCGAGGAACGGAGTGTTCCGAGGGACCTGGGTCGTAGACTTGGGGTATAATCGCGATTATGGTGTGATCCGGGTATTGACCCACAACTAAGGACATACCGAGCCCAGATAAGAGATAAGGAAGCACATGCTAAGTGTGAGAGCGAAGGTTCAGCATCTTGGGGCGACGGTCCAAATCTTGGGGTGACGACCTATCTTGCTAGGAGTGATAAGGAGAGTCCACATCGGCAGGATTCGAAACTGAATTGACTGATCGACTGATTGACTGACTGCTTGACTTGATATCCGTTCATGGGGACAGGATTATAATATTACAATTACACACTGATTATTGTTTCTAAAATTTCGACATAATTGTAATTGTTCTTATTTTTTTTTTATAATTGATAAAACCATGCATCACTTAAAAATTTTCAAAGGAAAGAGACACACTTGCACACGATCCCCCACTCACGGAGACCTTTTGTCTCACCCCACGATTTTCC